>JASDDO010000029.1:96654658-97855810 GCA_030015575.1 Agapanthus africanus | reverse complement strand
GAGGCATCACCTAGATCTTTCATTGAGAATCTTTGTGATAAGAAGAGCTTGACTGATTGCAGCATAGGAACATCATTTCCTATCAAGAGTATGTCATCGACGTACAATACAAGGAATACAACCTTACTCTCTGCAATCTTCTTATAGATACAAGGTTCATTTATATCTTTGATGAAGTCAAACTCTTTGACTACAACATCAAAACAGATGTTCCAACTCCACGATGCTTGCTTTAACCCATAAATGGATTTAAGCAGCTCGCACACCTTTCCGCTGCTCCCACTATCTACGAAGCCCTCTGGCTGAGTCATGTACACGCACTCTTCTAAATCACCGTTTAGAAAGGCGGTCTTAACATCCATTTGCCAGATTTCGTAGTCATGGTATGCAGCAATGGCAAGTAAGATCCGGATGGACTTAAGCATAGCCACTGGAGAAAAGGTTTCGTCATAATCCACACCTGGTCGTTGACGAAAACCCTTTGCAACAAGTCTAGCTTTGAAAGTCTCAACTTTTCCATCTACACCAATTTTCCTTTTAAAGATCCACTTTCTCCCAATAGGTTTTACCCCTTCAGGAGCATTTTCCAAAGTCCATACTTTGTTGGTGTACATGGATTCCATCTCAGATCGCATTGCATCCAGCCATTTCACAGAGTCCCCACTCGTGATGGCCTATTCGAAACTAGTCGGGTCATCATCTTCCATGATGCAATCCTCGCTTCCACCATCAATGAGAAAACCGTAATATCTCTCAGGTGGATGAGAAACCCTGCTAGATCGGCGGAGAGGCTGGGGTTCGTCGGGTACTACTGAATCCTCTGGTTCCATCAAATTTTCTGTTGCAGTTTGTTCTACTGGAACTTCTTCCAGTTCTACCTCAGAGCCACTAATCTCTTTTGCAAGAAATTCCTTTTCTAAAAAGGTGGCGTGTTGAGCAACAAACACCCTTTGTTCCTCACTGTGGTAGAAAATATACCCTCGCGAATGCTTGGGATATCCAATAAACTTACATAAAACAGACCTTGCCTCGAGTTTGTCCGGTTTTTGTCTTTTGACATAGGCCGGGCAACCCCATATCTTAACAAAATTAAGATATGGTCTCTTCCCTTCCCATATCTCATATGAGGTGGTAGGCACAGATTTGGTAGGAACTTTATTCAGTATGTATGCCGCTGTCTCAAGCGCATACCCCCAAAAGGAAATAGGCAACTCAGCATTGCTCATCATAGAGCGCACCATATCTAATAGGGTGTGATTCCTCCGTTCCGATACACCGTTGTGCTGTGGTGTATAAGGAGGAGTAAGCTGAGAGAGAATCCCATTCTCTTTTAGATAATTTAGGAACTCATTACTTAAGTATTCACCTCCTCGATCAGATCGAAGAATCTTAATACTTTTGCCCGTTTGGTTCTCTGCTTCGTGCTTATATTCCCTAAATTTCTCAAAAGCTTCAGACTTGTCTTTCATCAGAAACACATGTCCGAATCTTGAGAGATCATCAGTGAATGTAATGAAGTAGGAAGAACCGTTCCTGGCATGCGTAGACATAGGACCGCATACATCACTATGTACCAGTCCTAAGAGTTCCGTAACTCTTTCTCCGTGTCCACTAAACGGAGCTTTGGTCATTTTGCCTTTGAGACATGAATTGCAAGTATCATAAGATGATAATTCGAACGGATTCAAATATCCATCCTTATGTAACTTAGCTAGTCGTGTCGCATTGATATGACCAAGTCTACAATGCCACAAGAAGGATTCGTTCATTTCTGAACTTTTCCTCTTGTGTTTGTTTTGTATATTTAGGACAGTATTTTGATTGAGAATGAATATGCCATTATATAACGAGCCTGATCCAATCAACTTTTGATCTAGGAATATGTTCATAACATTATCCTTCACTCTAAAATTATATCCTTCTTTACTTAATAAAGAAACTGATATAATGTTGCACATCATGTTCGGTATATAATAGCACTCATTCAAAATCAGTGTATTACGACTTGGTAATACTATGTGATATTCTCCAACTTCTTTGGCTGCAATATTTGCACCATTCCCTACTTGAACGGAATGATCACCTTTTCCCAGTTCTCTACCTTTACGTAGCCCATGTAACAATTTACATATGTGGGATCCCGATCCGGTATCTAATACCCAGGACGTAGGGTGAACTGAGAAACAGTTCTCAATAACTAACACACCTGAAGAAGGTGCATCAACATGCAAGTTCTCCATTTGGGCGGCATGAGAATCCAGATATTTCCTGTTTCCTGTTCAGTCTTATAACTCTTATAAGAAAGAACGGGAGCAACGATCCCCTGCTAAGTATAATAAGCGGGTTCAGTCAATACATCCATATTATTATCTTGATTATGGCCTGACTTGGTCGCTACCTGGAGAGAGAGAGAAGAAAACACTTTAGCATATGCTCTTGCAAGATTAGATTGGTTATTATCTTATCTAATCAGGATGCCTCCCACTATTTTCATCAAATCTTCCTTCAAACCCTAAAAGGTAAGATTAGCAGGGATTAATTACACCCTACAATTTCGTCAATCTTTCAGCTAAATCAGTGTCGGTACTTGAGGGAGGTTCCCCGTGCTTTCGCACGGACCTAATTAAAATAAACCTCGTCTTCCCAGAGGCATAACCCCGTTAACACCTTTCTAGACACCTACTTGATCGGCGAATTGTCCTGCGTAAAACTCTCCCAGGAGTAACTCTTACTCGTAGTGGGTATCAGGATCCATGTATCTCATAGAAGGTATGAAATCTCATTGCAAATTTCAACACTTGAAATTCCCGATAATACTTTTACCCCTAACCCCCTATGACCTTGACAAAGGCCAACAAACCATAGGAAGCTAGTCAAGTTCAACCCGTCATTTCTTGATTGAAATAAACCCACCCGCACGACCCTTGACAAAGGCCAACAAGGCCGTACGAATGCCCTAATCCAATCACATCACATGTTTAAATAGATAAGTACCAGTCAGCTACCGCACGCTACGCCTTGACAAAGGCCAACAAACGCAGCACAAATACTAAATAGTCTTTATCTGAAATGACGGAGGGCTACGCAGGTTTTTGAGAAAACCATGAGCGTAATGAACTTGATATCGTTGTAGAAACAAGTGATTTTGAAAAGGAGTGTTTTTGAGGCTTCTAGTTTCGCTAAAGAGGTCACTCTCGGGGAAGGGATCTCGGTTCTTTCCCCATCGAATAAGGTGCAGGGTATATCATATATACCGCTTTGCAAAGCAAGAACTATATAAGCTGTCAAAAACTAAACCGTGAGTTTGTAGCATCTGCCAATTTCGCTAAAGAGGTCACTCCCGGTGAAGGGATCTCGGCACTTTCCTCATCGAATAAGGTGCAGGGTATATCATATATACCGCTATGCAAAGCAAAACTGTAGCTACCATTTTTATAAAGTTTTGATTCTACAATATCTTTTAGGTTTCTTTTCTTTTATTAATCTCATTAATAAAACCCATCAGCTTATGCTTCCTAAGCATCACAGAAGAAACGAAAGCAGTAATATTTATATATCAGCATATATATATAGTATAAGCATTCGTCTCAGGCAGTAATATGATCTCATTACAGAACATTGCAGCAGAAGAACATATATAAAATATTGGATATACTAGGATGTCCGTGTTTTAATACGAGCCTGTATAAAACACGGATTCCACGATCACGATGAATATCCAAACCCACATCCCTAGACCCCTACGAGAGCGGCAAGTAACACTGCCAATTCTAGGGTTAGAAGACCCGGTCTCGACTCCTCGAGATGGCCTCCCACTGGATCCTAGAAGCCGGTTACTTGTGCTCCCCTCCTTGGGTCTACCTAATGCGGAAAAGTAAATAATATACACTGGTGACATCAACCTCATCCCGGAAGTGCCCCAATAAAAGAATATTGCATACAAATGAATTTTACATGAATGAAAATAAAAACCCTCATCTTACATAAAAACCCCGGCTATTCAGAACACGACGATCCAATACAACATATCACAGCAACACATAATATCTCATATCATCAACGTAAGCAAGTATGCGTATCCCGATTGTCGTTGATGTACAGCAACGAAGCCGGCGTACACCACATACTACGCTTACGGTCACAGAAAAGAAAGTGTAAAACTACAACATTTGGAATCCAAAATCCTTTTAGACATCGTAAATCCGAAATATCACATACTTCGCATTTCATGCCTAACTTTATGAATTCCACATATTGTATCACATTCCAGATAAATAGACAGTATTAAACTTTCCGATCGAATAATCAAATAGCCAAGATTTCCTAAATAGATCAACACTTGAGAGGAGTTCAAATAATCCCAGAATATGTCACAGTACCGATGGTCCAGCCGTAGAAGGGTCAAGCCAACGCCTCACATGTGGCACGCCGTACTGCCCCAAACCCTAAGGTTTAGAGGCGGTTCAGACGGTCACATAATCGAGTTAAGGTTTGTGTTCTTCTAGAGGGTCCACCGCGTTACTTGTACGTTTTTCCGAAAGATTTAAACTCAAGAAAAATTCAACACTTGAAAGTTTTTCGTGCCGGGAAAAAATGAGTTAATGATATCCGTTCGAACATTTTAACAGTTTCTAAATTATCCGGAAAACAGAACGAAATTAAACTTTCCGATCGAATCAACAAATTCAAAATAATTCGCAGAACACTCAACACTTGAGTCAGATTAAAAATACCCAGAAGCAGCCACAAATACCTACGGATGTACTGTGCTAAAAACTAACCCTAATACTACTGTGCTGCCGCAGAACCACCGCAGAAGGCATTGTACGGCCGCGGTTCCGCGGCGCTTTAGTGGTATTTGGGTGTCATTTTTCACAGTAACTCTTAGAATTCCTTGCTGATTTTTTTGAGTATTTTTAATGCAGAAAGAATCGCATTTTTACAAAATTTCCAGAAAGGGGTCAATTTCGATGTTCCGGGGTTCGATCGGAGTTTTAACTTCGTAAACACGTCGCCTAATGCTCTAGCTAGGCTCTGATACTACTGTAGGGTTCCTAGGCACTCTTACAAGGGTTAATAAGGCATCAACCATGCCCGAATAAAAATTTAGACGTGCCGAACAACCCAAAGCAGGGATCTTTGCTAGATTATTAGGGTTTAACATGCAAGTAAACATCTTTACAACTAAGTGTGAGGGATTACAACCTTTGTAGTCCGCTCCTTCGCTTCATAAGCTCCGAGTAGAAGTCCCTTCGACATGATCCACGATCTTCCGGACTCAAGAGAGCTCCACAACTCGAACGATCCATGCTAGCTTGTAGTCTTCCTTTTCTCTGATGATCTACCTCGAAGTTTCTATAACTCAAGCTCTCTCACTCTAATGAGGTGAACACCCTAATCTAATTGGCTAGATTATATGAGGATGATGGAGTAGTATTTATGCTTTCTTTTTATATCAAATTCTCACATGAAATCATCACAAAATGAAAACCTAGTAAGCTTTCTCAAAGCTCAAGGTTGAAGAAGAAGAAATAATGCATAATCCTTTTGTGATGAATAATGAAATGATATATCATTAATAATGCAACCATGGTCAAGGATGACAAGGATAACTCATGTAGAGAATTAACTAGGGCTAAGGTTTGTGTTGAGTTAAACAATGAGTCATAAGAAAATATCAACCATAATATCTTTCTCATGACAAAAGAAAAGCTTCTAGAATGTTCATGAATGAACTAACCCAAATCAAACCTTAACCTTGTTTAATCTCCACTAAACATGTTGCATTAGTAATCATATCATGTTACAATAATATATATCACATATATATTATATATTTGTAACAAAAGAAAATAATACAATTAATATATATCGCATATATATTAATGCATTACCCGGTGAGAAAATGAAATAATAAAGCGAGCCAATATTAGATAATGTAATGCAATATATCATATATATTTTTATACATTAAATTATCGAATCAACACTTGATCCGACAATCCGGCTATATCGAATATAACCGACTAATATATCATGTACCGATTCATCGAATCAACACTTGATCCGATGACCCGGCTCATATCTAAATATCGTAAGAATATAATACGGTATCTTATGACGCATTATCCTCGGTCGTGCACATATCACATATGTGCCCCTACTCCGTTTTGCCTGAGTCAAGAAACCTCTGTGTAGGACTCTAAAGAATCGTCAATACGCCAGTAGCAGGTGATGATCATATCAAACACCCACAAGCTGCAAGCGGTCAGCTAAACGTAACAGCCACCCAGGTATTGAGCGATCAGAAGATCAACAAGCAAGCCTGTACATTCTCCTGTTAATCCAATCAGTAACACTTCCGTACAGTCCGGTCTCTTCGTCTGATATGTTGCATATCTAGTCTAGGGGTGGTATACGTCAGACCCCAGTAACCGATAAGTCGTGTCGATGTGAGGCTCATAACGGGTCGAGAAACTACTGGTAACACTTACCAGAATCTCCATATCAGCCCTGGCCAAGGACTTCCAGTTATAGCTAATCGAACACAGCACAACATCAACACCCTATACCGGGAGAGACGAATCCCCTCCTATCGCTCATTGCCTCCATGTGATTCGGGACTGCACCCAAAAGCCACCGTTTTGCACGCCCTCTTGGACATGGTAAGGTGGAAATCAAAGCACGGTGGGAATCATACAAGACTCTATGACGATCTCGGGTCTACAGACTACCCTGTACCAGTGTCACCGGAGAACTGCCATCTGACATGTGGTATATCACCATCTGGGAGTTCTCGGTGAGTCCGTCCAGTGTACCCAGTCTCCACTGAGCACCCGTACACCATCTCTGATGTCAAAACACCGATGGATATGAGATCATCCATCGCCCATCATATGGGTCAAGATGCATATACGCTAGTCTACTCTGGTGTATCGATGCCCTGTCTCGACACACCCTCGACTAGGAACAGTTATAGGATGTACTCATCGACTACTCTGGCCCCATTAGTATGATCTCATCATAGTCCCAGTAGTCGAGTACATATCCTAAGGGCTTTATCAACATGTGAGAGTAAGACAGTAAACTAATATAAGTCAACATGTTAATATGAAGGAAAACCAAATAGCATTCTATCATGACGAGCAATAAAGTCCTCTCTATATATATCCAAACATCCATTATAATGTATATCATATGTACAATAATGGCCTCTAGGGCATATACATAACCAACATCCTCACCTCACCATTTTCTTCATCACCCATTTCCCATCTCCTTCTCCTTCACCCTCACTACCACTCCAAATCCACCCTTAAAACCACCCTAAAACCAATAACCACCTTCACAAAAATCCTTCATCACATCACTACAAACACCTTGGTAGGATCAAGTTGGGACTTTGAGCACTTTGGTCATCCTAGGAATTTCTTGGGTTGCACTTGGTAGGTAAATCCCTCACTTTTACTTAAGTATTAAGTTTTCCTAATCTTCTATAGTAATTTAGAGTTAAACAAGTGTAGGTTAATGATCTTGGAAAATTCTAGAATGAGATTTATTGGATGTTTAGAGTTGTGGAGGTGTACTTGAGATTTAGTTACTAACTACAACCTTTTAGTGAAAGAATTCTAGACTAAACGTGAGTTTACAAGTCCCAAACATGAACTTGGAATTTTCTGATATCGGGTTTTCATGGACATGTGATGATCAATTAGGAACTGCTATAACTCAGAGACTCTGAATAATATTTAGCATACTAGAGACCCGATCCCCCAACTCCCTAAACTGGCAACCAAAATATGCTATATGGCCGCAATTTGCGGCCTGATCTAGATGAATGGGTCCCAGGTTTGGTCCATAGCTCCATTATCTGATATTTAGACCTACCACATAAGCAAAATGTCCTAATTTCACCTAGGGTAAAATCTGAGAGTGTTTTTCAAATTTGCTGTTTTCGTTTTGCGATTTTTATTAACTTGAGTTTTGGTATTTAAGTTTTGATTTGGTCATTTGACGTTTATATGTCAACGTCGAGAGTTGTTTGGTTATTCTTGTATGCGTGGATATTGGTTCTAACCTATGTATGTTTCGCTTGCCATATCGGTTTCCGGATTTGATTTTGATGTCGATACGATATGCGTTGAATTGTAGATACCTTCGCGTTGACTTCGGGACAACAAATGAGAGCAAGGCATTTATCGACTTCGGCTTAAGCGAGGATAGTAGGTGAGTAGATGTATATCTACGAGGGAAGTCAGGTGGATGGCGTATAGCACCCCTGCGACCATAGTGATAGAGTACTTATATATAGTTATATGTATTTCAATGTTAGATTTGTATACTTAGCTAATAGGTTTCTAGGAGACCATAGGTTAGAATAAGCGTACTCGTAGCCATGAGCCTTTGGGATATATGTTGTCACACACACACACACACACTTGGTATGATATGTGTATATATGTATATATATGTTCATATATTTATATACATGTATATATTCATATATTTATATACATGTATATGTTCATAAATTTATATACATGTATATGTTCATATATATATATATACATATACATATACGTGTAAGATAAGGATATGATATGTTAGTAGGATGTGAGTTGATATGATCGATATGATGTCACAAGGTTATGATATATGATTCGAGATTGAAACACCATGATATGATATGATATGAAATATTACATGATCGTTGGGAGATATACATATAACATATGACGACATGTGACTAGATGAGATGATAGAATGTACATGGCCATAGATCCGTACCCTTGAATTATGGCATCGTACGACGGATTATACCGTATGAGATATGATATATATATGATAATTAACCCGTACTCTTGATTTGAGGATATCATACGACGGATTATACCGTACGAGATATGATATATATGATGATTGATCTGCACTCTTGACTCGAGGATGCCGTACGATAGACTATACCGTACATGATGCTATGAGGCCGGATCGCCGACTGATGGATGTATCGACTAGGAAATGTTATTGTTTTCTAATCACTTTTGACTCGGACATATTTTAGTCTTCAAATCACTTAAGTAGATATTAGAATATAATTAGAGCCATACTTATTTTCGAACTAACGAATCGTAGGCATTTTCAAAAGACAAACCCAATGGACGCTACGGATTTTCAAAGGGTATCTTTTCCTCAAAAACACTGTAGTCCCTTATTTTTCTAAAAACAATGATTCGTGCTATTTTAAAATACTATAGCTGTATGGCTCGTATGTAGCTATATATATATTTTATACTGTTGCGTTTACTGTTTATTTTTTGCTATGTTCATATTATTCTCTTTGCATTTTATATACATGTTCTTTTCATTATCTATTATGACCTCGTCTGCAAGGATACATGCACCATTATCGATGATGCGCATGTTACACGTACACATACTCGCCGGCTCACACACTCATCATTGGTAATTGCCATGCCACGTAGACATTAGAAATCATTACTTCATTCGTACAACCTGGTAACTTGTACCTTGATAGTATTACTTAGCATTCATTATCTCATATGCTAGTTTAGATATTGCATTTCTTACTTAGTTAGATGTCACGTTCATATATATACATTCTGGTTATGCACTGGAGATTTACTCTGTGCCGGTACTCATTGTTTCATTATTGGCACATGTTTATGAGATTTCGGTTTTCATGAGATTTCTGGATTTGAGAAACCGCAGATATATTTTGAAAAACTTGTGATTGTTTTAAAAATGCGGTTTCTCTTGATATGATGTGTGGCGTCCACCATGAGTTTTCTCGGTTCTGAGCTATGTATATATATATATATATATATATATACCTGATTCGAGGAGAGAGGAGGCACCGTCTGCGGGTACATAGTGGACCCGGTATGGTATCCCGGGGTAAGAAGATCGTATAGAGAAATGTTGAGCGCGGCAGGGGAGCACTACCGACCTATGATAGATTGGCTAAGCAGATATCCGGAGGATACTGACCGGAGTCGTTATATCATATGGGCATAAAGGTCGATCCGATGAGACGGCGTCCGAGATATGAGGACTTATGTGTCGCTGCTGGACACGGTTATTATGGTGTTTTCAAGTGTCGATGCTGGGCACTCAGGTTTTTATCATAATTTAGTGTGTCATTGATAGGCACACGTTGGATGATACATTTATACATACATACATACATACATATATATATATGATACATATGACATGGTACCACCTTATGACACGGACACGAGTACATTGGTATTATACTTATGCGTGCACTATTACCCTTGTTACCACTTAATGTCATATTATTATTATATTACTGTATGACCTATGAGATCGCCATACATTCATTTTCTACCCGGTGATGTCTTCTACTCACGAGTTGGCAACTCACCCCCGTTGTGCCACAGTTTTCTTACAGGTTTGACCGCACAGATTCAGTGGCGGCTTGCTGGCACACTGCATTCTTCTGGGTTATTTGCTTTGGTAGGTAGGGTACACTTGCATCGTGACCACCAATTGTGCTTGTATATTTATTCAGTTGTATCTAGATAAAAGCTCCATCAACCAGACTATGTATATTTGGTAGACTTAGAAACCACAGATTGTATATTCTTTCGGATTTAGAGTCGCACATGTATTTATTCTTGTTTCTGGTTTCATTGATGATGTTTTGGTTTCTTTACCTTCTTTTCTGTGTTTTGATCTTCGCTTTTGGCGTCGTATATGTCATGACCCGAAATATTAAAACTTTGTCATGACCCGAAATATTAGCTCGTGACCAGCACTTGAATCACGCAACGTCTAAAGGCGTAACGGAATTCAAGTAAGCTGAAACCCAGAAATCTAAACCTTTTAAGAAAAATAAAGGAGGTGAGGTTTTGAAATAAAGGTATAATGAAATCAAGTTTTCTTAATGCATAGAAAAGGAACATGAATGATGCAAGTGAAATTTATTAGTTTGAAAACATGTTTCGTCTTTTGAAAATTTGGGCAGCTCCTCCTTTGTATATTTTGATCCAAAACCACAAATACAAGATAATGATAAAGGCATCCCCAAGCGGGAGCTAGCTCTTCGCCAAACGACGGATCACAACCACGCAAGACAATATAAATAAGTATACGATGCCCAACGGCGAAATTCACCACAAAAGATAAATAAATAAGCAAGACGTCAAAAACCACAAGTAGCGGAAAAAACCCTCGCTCTAAGTCTCGCAACCACATTTTCACTAAGTCACATTACTTATACAATTTACAAATTTTGATTGATGGAGTCGACTAGATACAATATGAAATATAAATACAAGAGTGGGTACGATACAAATGCCCCACCTATCAATGCAAAACACCCAAATGAAGCTGTGTGCCAGCGATGCCGCTACTGATCCAAGCGGTCAACCTGTAAGAACTGTGGCACAACGGGGGTGAGTTGCCAACTCGTGAGTAGAAAAATATCAACAGATAGAAATCGAATAAACAACAACTCCTAGGTCAACTATATCATAAAGGTAATACTATGATATCTAGGGTGACCGGGTCGTATATGTTCCAACACTAATACCAATGTCAATCATCATGTGGATATCATCCAACAATTTAATCAATGTATGTATATGGATCTCGTCCAACCATAATCAAGGTATGTATGCATGTGGATCTCGTCCAACCATATAATCAATGTCTGTATGCACGTAAATATCATAAAAGAGTATGCATGAAAGTATGAGGATATAAATCAACGGTGTCCCTCGCGACACATCAAAATCATGGAACCTGGGTGTCCAATATCGACACTCGAAAACATCATGAAACCCGTGTCCAGCATCGACATGAAATCCTCATATATCGGGCTTCGTCAGTCCGGATCGGCCCACGGGCTCCGTCAGTCCGGATCGGCCCATATCATCTCTAGACACCGGTCGGTATCCTCCGGATATCTGCCGAACCCAAATACTATCACCGGTAGGTAGTAGTCCCTCTGCCAGGCTCACCGTCTGTATACACAGCATCCTTTTCTTGACCCGAGGTACCATACCAGGTCCACCATGTACCCGCAATCGGCCTCATCCGCCTCCTCGAATCGGGTTTCACATGTCGCTCTCGGAACTGAGAAAACACATGGTGGACGCACTGAAATATCATATCAAGAGAAACCGGGTTTTTAAAACAATACATGCTTTCTTTTGAAATCGCCACAGTTCTCAAATCCAGAAATCTCATAAAAATAGTATATCTCAATGCGTAAAATCATAAGGCATGATATATGCGACATATAATAGAAATGTAAGCATATCCGTATATCATGCAACATGGAACAGTGATGCGACAATATCAGGGAAAACCGCTCTTTTAAAATGAATCACGTTTTTAAATATATACTGTGGTTCCCAATTTCTCCATAAAACCAGTTATCTATCTAGGTACAATATGTATATGCGCAAGTATAGAGGTACCAATGTGTGTCTGCGCCAATATGGGTATGCAATGTGTATATAAGCAAGTATGGACGTGCCAATATATATGTGCACCAATATGGATATACAAATGTGTATATGCGCAAGTATGGATGTATCAATGTATGTGTGCACCAATATGGATATACAAATGTGTATATGCGCAAGTATGGATGTATCAATATATATGTGCACCAATATGGATATACAAATGTGTATATGCGCAAGTATGTTATGCGAAGAGTCATATCGTGATGCAGCAATCCTACTGTGTATTGGCATGGCAATTATCGATGATAAAGTGTGTGAGCCTGCAATCTGTGTACGTGTAACATACGCAGTATCGATAATGGTGCAGGTGTACTATCACAGGTCTAAGTAATGCAATGCGAATAACATGAAGGCAGCATAAGGTAAATCATATGCAAATACTGACGGGTATACGTATCTAACATGATCGAGTCGGTGAATCAATCAATCGGCATCCAACCATACAATGTCATGTACGGTATAATCCATCGTACGATATCCTCTAGTCAAGGGTATGGATCAATCATAAAATCAAACTCATCATGTACGGAAAAGGTCATCGTACGACGGCATTTAAAACGTTAGGGATCCTATCAACCTTTACGACAAAGAGGGTACGGACCTAACGTCTCGTACGGCTTATCATTCCAGATTCACCACAATATAAATATCTATATACCTATGTCCTAGGTCATATCCATAACAATCTCATATCAGGGGACCGGCCAGGTATCAATCACCTCAGTCAACTCGCATCCGTATACCAACATATCACCAAATTCATCATATCGCATCGTACAATTCTTTTCATCACATCTATCTCTCACATCAAGTCAAGTTTACATAAACATTCTATCTCTACTATAAGTATAAGTATCTAAGCTAACATACACACCCGAACCATACAATCAGATTTTTAAAGAAGCGAATCGTAGTTTTGAAAATAGGGGTTACGGTGTTTTTAAGGAAAAGATATCATTTGAAAATCCGTAACATCCCTCAAGGTATATATTTAAAAGAAACATACGATTCTTCGGTTTAGAAAAAGGTATGGTTCGGATGACACATCAACATCGACTATCTAGTCCTACAGTACCCTAAACGGCAAAATCGACAAACGTCGTCCTCAAAATCCGTCATCCTATAATAGTCGTAACGTATCACTTCTAACTATCCTCTAGTTTCTAATATGGTTTCATAGCTATCTTCATTCTAACCCTAGTTTCCTAATCTAGGTTTCCTTAACCATATTCTATAAATCAGTTTTCCATCAAAACTTTGTGGGGGTGCTATATGCCATCCACCCGACTTCCCCCGTAGATATACATCTACTCACCTTGGTTCTTGCTTGCCGAAGTTGATGATGCCATGCTCCGTCACCTCGGAATCCATGTGAAGGTACCTACAATAATACACAATCGAAATCACTATTAAAATCGAATCCGGAAAACCGATACGGCACACGGCGCGCTTATAGGTTAGAACCTATGGCCTACGCGTGCAAAAACAATCAAAAAACCCTTGTTGTTGATGTTCAAACATCCAAAAACCAAATACAAGTCCAAATATCAAAATTTAGCGTTTCGAAATATGGAAAACATATCCAAAATCACACCAAAATGCTCCCAGATTTTGACTCGGGTCAAACTAGCCAATTTTGCATATGGGGTTGCTCTAGATATCTGATAAGGAGGCTATGGTCCAAAAATCACACAAAACCACCCCGACTTGGCCGCACTTTGCGGCCAAATCAAATAAATCTGCGGCCTGGAATGCTCATTAGGGGCTCTGGTTTCATTGGTAGCTTCCTATGTGCCTGCACACTCCTCTATGTTTGCAAAATAATTTTCAGGTCACCCGGGTTACTCCAGATTCCAAAATACCCTCAAAATTCTCACAATTTTCCGACGTCGGGTTTCTAAGTTTGGGGTTTGGGGTTCTATATCTGGTTTCAGTCCATGAAACTAACTCTATAGGGTTTATAAGGTCTCTACTAACCTCAATTTCATCTTTGGATTCAATTCCAACCTTAACCTCTTCTAGAAATTCCCAAAGTTCACATATCCATACAAAATCGATTCTAAACTTAAGATAGAATATAACAACTAAAGACTAAACAAATTAGTAGAGATTATACCTCAATGATGCCACCAAGTAAAACCCTAGAAGTCCCAAGTCATCAAAATCCCACTCTTCTTGGTCTAATGTGATAGGGATGAGGAGGTGATCATTTTTTGTGAAAGGGGTATAGGGTTTTGAGGAAGGGTTTGAGATGGGTCATGAGGGTAGAAGATAGAGGGAGATGAGGAAGAAGAAGGAGAAGAAAATGCTGGAGGAATGAAGATGGGGAAGCACTCTCTCCCTCTCTCTCTTTCTCACTCTCATTCTCTCTCCTAGCATACTCATCTCATCATTATGTTCCATCTCTCTCTCCTCAATCATTTCTCTTTTCTTTTCTCACCCAAAAGCCCAACCATAACATAAAACAACACAAATGAAATAACATATAACATGTCATGGTGCACTAACCATGAAAGCTGTAGAAACACGGATTTGGCCTAATCGCGATTAGCAATGCACTAATCGGGTTTTTATCGAAACTGCATATAAAGATTTTAAAAGTGCCAAATCCTTTAAATATACTATTAAATGAATAAATCATTTTAATATCCGTTTATTTCACAATTATTGATATATATTTATACCCTTTTTCGAAAACCCCAATTTCGCAAATCGGGCAGTTTTCGGGAAAAATATTATTTTAATATTAAATTCCAAAAATATAATATTTTATAATTTCTGAAATGTTACAGTATACCTGTATTTCTGTGTTGTTTCCGCCAATTTGGCGAAGAGTTAGCTCTCGCTTGGGGATGCCTATTATTATTGCTATGTATTGGTTTTGGTTTCAAAATTTACAAAGGAGGTGCTGCCCAAATTTCAAATGACGAAAATGTTTTTAACTACGGTATATAATCTACTTATGTTTGCATATAATATTACTTATGCATTTAAAGTAAGAACCTGATTTCATTATACCTTTATTTCAAAATTTCACCTCCACTATTTTCCCAAAAAAAAGGTTTAGATTTCTTGGCTTTGGCTTTCTTGGATTAGGTGAGGTCCTATAGACTTCACGTGATTCAAGTGCCAGTCGTGTGCCTTTTCCGGGTCATGACAGGTTTCTATATGCACAATCAGACAAGTTTATAAACCCGATATTCGTGTTGATGTTCTGTGTTGCTCTGTGATTATGGTTATGTTGGATTTGTCGCGATGGATAGCCCGGTGTACGTAGTATTAGATATAGTTCTATATGATGTAATGTATATTCATATTGCGGGGCGAGCGTTTGACATGTAGACTGCCGTCATTGCGGCTTATATTATTCTTTGGGGCATGCCCAAGTTGCGGACGTTGTCAACGTTGTATATTCAATTTTTCATCACATGCACTAGGATTACCACGCGACGGAGTGCTTGAGTAGCCAGGTTCTAGAGGGCAATAGGACTCCATCTTATGGCATTGAGACCGGGGTGATTTACTCTAGAATTAGCAGGCTATTCGCCACACTCGTAGGGGGTATAGGATTGACCCGCGGAAGGATGCCCAAGTCACTGGATTTCGGAAGTGCTAGGTGGCCCACTCACTTCGTTGATTGCGGTTACCTCGCTTTTGAGATTGACTGGTGGCTTGCGAAACTCGTAGGGATCTAAGGTCTGATACTACAGGCTATCCACATGACCGGGGAATTTCATTTCATATTTGGCTCCATTGAAATGTACTTTTTTTATCAGCATTTCCATATTGCGTTTGCTTCTGCTGTGATGCTTCTGTGATGTTACTTGATATCATGAGTGAAACGAATGTTCATATATTTTATATATATAGTAGATGCTATATATGTTTTGCATCCGTGCTAGTCCTGTCTCTGCCATGCCGTAAGTTAAGTAACCTTACGGTGAAGACCCGGGACCCCGTGGCGAATGCGGATGGCATATATGTGCGTGATTATTTTTGTTTCTTTCTATCATGATATGATTAATTGATAGGACTGCATTAATCCTGATTATTGCAAGGAAAACAAACCTATATGATGTTGTTGGAACCAATTTTTGAAAACTGACATTACAGGCGTTTCCTTTTTCTTTGCACAGCGGTATTCGGTTATGAATATCCAATACCTCATTTGACGAGGTAAGAGCCTAGATCCCTTCATGGGGAGTGACCTCTTAGGCAAAAGTTTGCGTCATTGTAATAATTTCACTATAGTCAATTCTTTTTCTTTACACAGCGGTATTCGGTTAGGAATATCCAGCACCTCATTCGATGAGGAAAAAGCCAAGATCCCTTCACAGAGAGTGACCTCTTTCTCAAAATTTTGCGCCACTATATATTTATAAAACCACTTGGTTACTTCAACAATATCAAGTTCATTACGTTAAAGGTTTTTCGCCAAAAACCAGCTGTAGCCCTCCGTCGTTTCCTTCGAGTGGTACTTAGTATTCATGCTGCGTTTGTTGACTGTGTCAAGGCGTAGTGTGCGGTAGCTAAGTGGTACTTGTTTGTAGCATAAAGATGTGATTGGTTAGGACAGTGGTGCGGCCTTGTTGACTGTGTCAAGGGCTCGTGCGGGTAGGTTTAATCCAGTCAAGATAATGACGGGTTGAACTTGACTAAGACCCTTTGATTTTTTACTGTGTCAAGGTCACTTGGGTTCTAAGGGTAAAAACTATATCGGGAGTTTCAAATATAAAGGAAACTTGCCAGGTATGCGCATACCTTTTGGAGTGTGGTGACTTGAGAGGCTTCCATCAAGTTATCCTGCAATGATAGTTGGGTCCCAATTCCCACTGATGAGTAGGTGTTACTCCTCGGGTGATTTTCAAATGATCCTGACTAATTCTCCTTTTAGGGTTTGAAGGAGAATTCGAGGAAACAGCGGGAGCCATCCTGATTAGATAAAATGATTAACCAATCTAATCTAGGTCAGAGTGCACACTGAGTGTTTCTTTTCTCTCTCTCTTTTTGGTAGCGACCATGACCTGACCTTAAACTAAAACTCATGAACCAAGTTAACCGAACCTTCTTATACACTTTGGCTTTGGATTGTCATGATTCACGACAAAGTCGCATATATCCCTGCCACTCCTACTTTCCCTTCGCATTTCTCCAGAACACTCCGTATCACTACAAAGATCCATATTGCTTGGGTATTCCATCGTATAGTTACATACGAACTCGAATAAACTTGTTTCAGTTCGAGGATGGATTTCGGTTCTGGAGAAATTGAATAGGATTATTCGGTTGTCTTTTTTCTTTACCTTCTCTCAGGTTGTGAGAGCTCCCAGTATTAGGAGAGTACACCTATTACGCTTATTGAATAGTCTTCTTCAAAACCTTAGGCAGGTGCCGAAAGGTAGGGAAAATAGAAAACCTATTAGCCAAAGTGTGGTGTACAGAAGGTAAGAAGTAAAGACATATAAAGGGATTAGAGTGAGGGAAAAGGAAATTGCGACTACTGTCATGATTCACGACAAAGACGCATATATCCCTGCCACTCCTACCTCCCCTTTGCATTTCTCTAGAACACTCTATATCACTATGAAGATCCATATTGCTTTGGTATGCCGACGTATAGTTACATACGAAGTAGAAGAAACTTGTTTCTGTTCGAGGTTTGATTCCGATTCTAGACAAATTGAATAGGATTATTCGATTGTCTGTTCTTTTCCCTTCTCTCAGGTTACGAGGGCTCCTAGTATTAGGAGAGTACACCTATTACACTTATTGGATAGTATTCTTCCAAACCTTAGGATGGTGCCGAAAGGTAGGAAAAGAAGAAAACCAATTAGCCTAAATATGGTGTACAGAAGGTAAGAAGTAAAGACATATAAAGAGATTGGAGTGAGGGCAAAGAAATTGTGACTACTGTCATGAATCTGGATAGTGGAAGAGGCATTACTAGGATACCCGGCCACCCCATCAAAACATTTTCATGTTTCAGTTTTACTGTTTGGTGTTAATTGAAAATTGTTTTTCCCAATTAGATTCTGACTCCGGAGTGTATATTTACCAGACTTTATTCTCGCATCTGTATGGCATTACAGATGCTGAGTGGGAGTAGAATATTGGGAATTGGGTGATTAGATCTTCAATATCAGAATTCTTTATAATTGGTGATACTTGAGGAAATCACCTGGGTTTTGCCTAACGGCAAATATTTGGTCTTGAATATCCGTTGTTATGCACCAATTTCAAACTGATATATCTATACGTTTATTTTATAAAGTGAGATATAACTTTTTGAAATTATGTTTATGACATTTACCTATATCAGCTGATGGTTGGGTAAGGTGCATTCAACAACGGTGTAATTCTTCTTAACCATAATACAGTTTTCAACTTACGACGCACATGATTTGAGTTATTAAACTCAGGGGACTAATACAAAGAATTGTATGTTTTCCGTTGTCCATTAAGACAAGGGGTTGGTACTCATACTATATTCCGTTTACTTATGACTTCTCTTGTATTAGACATGCATTTCTTTGAAATACAAGGTCCAAATTTGAGATGTTATGGTATAAGAATAAAGTAAAGAACCATACGTTGAAAGTATCAAGATTCTTCGAGGTGATCGAAGATGTAAATACTTATGCTAGGCATTCCGTCATAAGCAATATATTTGAGAACTTGCTTCTCTTTCGGTTACTCATCCGTGGATGCTCTCCTTGATGAGTAATGCTGCATGGCCTTCTTCCATTTAGTCGATATGCACTGGAAACAGCTGCATGTATTTTGAATCTGGTTCCAATTAAATTAGTGCACTTGTTTCTATATTGGATATAGAATGGATTCATACCTTAACGATGTTAAGGTATATAGAGTTGTCCGGCTTATGCTTAAAACCAGAATCCGGATAAACTTAAGGCACGTTTCAGTAATGGCAGTTTGTGGGTTATCCCGGGCTTTGACCAGGGTTAATATTCTACCATTTGCAGGATCAATAGTTATTTTGTTCTTGACTCGCCACATTTTTAGTAAAATGAATTCTTTTCAAAAAAACATTAGTGGGAGTAGGTAGAACTGGAAGTTATTCCAGAACCAAAAACGGTTACTGAAAATTTAGTAGAATCTAAGGATTCAATTGGATTCGACAATCCATTAGCCACTCTGCAGATTTGGTGGGTAACCTCAGCAGGCCGAGAGGGACTTCGGTCTCCTCAAAGACGGTGACAGGGAGGTTTTGATGACCCAAGCTTGCCACTACTGCTATCCTAGACTATGAGATCTGGCCGGTGGATGACTATAATGTCGTTCTAAATTAGATTTAGAAGTGCACGTGTATATGACTCTGCCAGAAGGTTGTTGTGGTCAGTAGGAGCAGCGGAAGAGTGGTGGGCCAATAGCTTATGTCTATTTATAGACTAAAGCAAGTATAGCAGAAATAGATCATTTATTTTTGATGTGACGGTTATAGTGTTTGACTTCATCAGAATAACAGATGGACCTGGTAAGAAGGTAGTAGGTAGTGATGTCTTGGTATTTGGATGACGTACTCCTTATACGAAGTGATATTTCTATACTACGATCGGTTATACTGTGGTTGTCACAAGGTGTTTCTCCACATAAGATCTGGACAAAATATCAGGGATTCTGGTGACTAGATCTATGGTTTTATATCTAGATTTGGGAAGTGTCCCAATTCGGGTACTTTGATACTATTCTAAAGTGTTTTAAATGGACAACTCCTGATGTGGTGGTGTACCCGCAAGTGATGGAGTCACCCTCTCTAAAATGATGACTTCTAGACTCATGAGGAAAGAGATTTGCATGATTGATATATCACTTGCTTAGGCAATTGAGTCAATCATGAGATGTCAAGTACCATACCAGATATTGCTTTTGCACTAGCTGCAATAAGCATATATTAATCCAATCCTGGAGAAACATTAGGAGGCAGTTATGAACATAAGAGGATGTTCTTGGTATATGGTAACGGCAGCCTCCATCGGGAGGCGGTTATCAATTCATGCTTCCAAGGTGACCTGGATGATAGAGTGATTGTCAGATTTATAGTTTTCCCTCTTCTGAGGAGCGGTATGTTGGACAGGTATTTCGAGCGGATACTAAGGAAGGTATGGCGTAGGATACTGATTAAATTCAGAGAAATATACGGTCTAAGAAGTTTGTTAGATTTGGAGTTCATTTATGAACTTGGTGTTGGGTTTCCCTAGCACCTACTAATGAGTATGGAAGCATCACACATGCCAATTTAAAATTTCTAGAGGTGCTAAGCAAACTAAGCATGGATCTTTAACTAGAATTTCTAGGGTAACATCACCAGTATCACATACTAGAACTAAATTTACACTAAGTGAAAGGAATACAACCTTTGTAGTCCTCTTTGTAGTGACTCCTAGGATCTTTGAGAGGTTGGAAAAGCTTGCTAGTAAGCTCCTACGTCCACGATGATCCACCCGAAGTTCACTAGCTCCAAGCTTGTAGCTCAACTTGATGCAAGAAGAAGATGAAGCTAAACAATCTAAACTAATTGGCTAGATTAGAGTAGAATGATGAAGTGGTGAGTTTTCTTTTGTCAAAACTATTTCTTTTTATCTCTTACTCACTTTGGAAAAACCTAAAGAGCAAGGAGGAAGAAGAAGATGAAGGCAAAAGCTTTTGATAATGATAAAGCTTAATGAAATAATAGAAAAGATAAGTATATATATTTTTTACTCTTCATCTCAAACCATGGTTACTTAATTTAGATATTATTGCACTTGAGTTACAAGACAAAAGGAATATTAATCCAAGGTTAAAAAGTGGGTGAGCAAGGTTAACTTCAAGAAGAGTGTAGAAGATAACTATGGATGAATGATCCTTTTCTTTTCCTTTTAATTTAAATGCAAAAAGAATATATATAAAACAAGTTCCATGTAAGTCTTATATTGCCTTCATATGTGTATCAACAACCATGACACTTTGCATTCATGTATCTATGCACATCAACATGTGCATAAATGCACATCAACATGTGCATCCATGCATGCATTCTTCTTCTTTAATAAAAAGAGTTTGACTAAAGAATTAAAATAAAACTAAAATTCAAAATGTTAAATCAACAATTGATTTAACAATCCGGTCATATCGCTGAAAGGTTTCCTACAGCACCACTACAAGGGTTTGGAGACAACATGCATGCCATATTTAAAGAAACTATCTTAAGGATCATGCTAGAAATTTAGGGCAACTTAACTTTAACACAAATACAAGTAGCAAAAGCTAGGGTTTTGAGAGTACAACCTTTGTAGCTCCCTACGCCAGACTCCTTGGCTAGTTGAGGGTTGGAAAAATGTCCGCTTGAGATCCTCTAGGTCCACGACGATCCACCCGGAGTCTTCTTTGTCCAAGCTTGAAACTCCACAAGATCAAGAGAAGAAATGGAAGCTAACACTCTACACTAATAGGCAAGACTAGTGTAGAATGATGATGTGATTTGTTTTCTCACTTCAAAATCCTAACTTGGTGACTCTTTTACTCAATTGAGAAAACTAGAGAGCAAGAGAGAAAGGAGGAAGAAGATGATGGCTTATGAAACTCAAGATAATGATAAGCATATGAATAAAATGAGAAAAAGAAAATATATATATTTTCACTCTCTCATTCTCAACCATGGTTATAAAATATCTAGATATTTTAGTTTGGAACAAGAATGACCATGGAAAATGAATCATGGTTAAAACAAAGGGTTAGTGCAAGAATATAAAATTAAACCATGATAATCAATTTCCATTTCCATTTTTCTGTTTCCAAAAATTAATATCCATATATTTTACAAATGGTGTGAGTCTTATATTGCCACCATCCACAATATCAATAACCATGATAACATTATGTATGCATGTATGTGTGCATGCACATCCTATGTGCATGAATGAGTATAAATGCATACATTCATGCATACAAAAAAGACAAGAAAGAATTTAAAGTGAGAAACTAATGGTCAATGATAAATCAACACTTGATTTAACAAATCGGTCATATCGCATACGACCCGACCAAAAGCAAACCGCCCGATTAATATGCGGTATCTCATACGCGAATTTTAACCGGGTCCACGCGCATATCGCATATGCGCACCACATCGTTTCGCCTGGACTAGGTAACTCCATTATGGGACTCTAAGACTCGTCAATACGCCGGCAGTGGGTGATGATCATATCAAGCACCCCCAAACCGCAAGCGGTCAGCTAAACGTGACGGCCACCCGGGTATTGAGCGATCAGAAGAAAACAAGCGAACCTGTCACAACTTCCGTCGAGCCAACCGGCAACACTACCGTACAGTCCGGTCTCTTCGTCAGATATGCTGCATATCGAGTCTAGGGATGGTAACGTCGACCCTAACAACTCAATAAATCGTGCCGATGAATGGTCTATAACAGATCGAGAAACTACTGATAACACTTATCAGTAAATCTCAACAGCCCTGGCCAGGGACTTACTGATATAGCCAATCGAGCACAGCACAGCATCAACTCCCAATACCGGGAGAGACGAAACCCCTCCTATCACTCATCGCCTTCGTGTGTCTCGGGACTGTACCCAACGGCCACCTATTTGCATGACTCAGTAGAGCCGTGGTAGGGTGGTAATCAAAGTACAGTGGAAGAACACACAAGACTCTATGACGATCTCAGGTCTATAGACTAACCTGCACCAGTGTCATCTGAGAACTGCTATCCGACGATAGATATAATTCCATATAGGAGTTCTCGGTGAGTCCGTCCAGTGTACCCAGTCACCACTGAGCACCCGTATACGATCTCGATGTCAAACATCGATGAATGTGGGAATATCCATCGCCCATCATATGGGTCTAGTATCATATATGCTAGTTGTAGGGTTCCTAGGCACTCTAAGGAGGTCTCACAAGGCATCAACCATGCCAATTTCAAAAATTACGGTGCCGAGAAACCCTAATGCGATCGTTGACTAGAGTTTAGGCGATAACAAATGCGAGCAAGCGACTTTACTCTAAAAGTGAACGGAAATACAACCTTTGTAGATCCGGTCCTCCACCTCCATAGCTCCGTGATGAAGTCCCCTCGCTGCGATCATCGGATCCCAGGCTCTAGCGTCGGCTTCATCGGAGAAATGGGCGGGCTAGGTCGTCAACTTCGATGCCGAAGATGATCTACGTCGAGGCAACACAAGATCAGGCTCCAACTTCACCAAGCCATGAAACTTGTGAAGAAAACACCCTATACTACTTGGCAAGTAGTAGAGGATGAAGAAATAGGAAGTGGGTTCACTTTAGAATTGGATTTCTCACTCTTTTTCTTAAGTCACCATTAAAGCTAGTAAGCTTCATTCTTCTTGAAGAAGAAGAAGAAGAAGAAAAGGAATATGATAAGTATTAATTAAAATAGAAAAAAAGTGATTCTTATCATATAGCAACCATGGTTAAGTGTAGAGACTAAACTGGGGTTAGGTGAATGGTTAGGTTAGGCATGAAACAAAAATGGTAGACTTTTTCAAAGCTTCATGAAGCTTCAATGTAAAACAAAAGTAGCAACCATTTCATTTCTTGCCAAAATAAATAAATAAATAAATGAATAAATAAATAAACAAAACCCTAACCATTAACATAACCATGGTTTAATCATACACACAAACTTTCATGTATCATCAAACATGATACAATCAAGTGCACAAAAGTATATCACATATACAATGTGCACATGAAGTGAGAAAATCCTTTTTAAGTGAACAAATATTAGTTAATGTGAAGTAATATATCTAATATATAATTATACATTAAATCATTAAATCAATACTTGATTTAACGATCCGGTCATATCGCATATAACCGAATAATATCAATAGTAACAACTTATCGAATCAACACTTGATCCGATAACCCGGCTATATCGCATATAACCGATCAATGTCACAAATCGCGAGAATCGAATACAGTATCACATACTGGTATTATTCTCGGTCCCGCACATATCTATTATGTGCACCTATTTCATTTCGCTTGAGCCAGGAAAGCTCTGTGTAGGACTCTAAAGACTCGTCAATACGCCGGCAACAGGTGATGATCATATCAAACACCCACAAGCCGCAAGCGGTCTGCTAAACGTAACGGCCACCCGGGTATTGAGCGATCAGAAGATCGACGAGCAAGCCCGCTCACACTCCTGTGAATCCAACCAGTAACACTTACCGTACAGTCCGGTCTGATCGTCTGATATGTTGCATATCTTGCCTAGGGGTGGTAAACGTCAGACCCCAATAGCTCGATAAGTCGTGTCGATATGAGGTCTATAACAGTTCGAGAAACTACAGGTAACACTTACCAGTAAATCTCAGCAACCCTGGCCAGGGATTTCCGGTTATAGCCAATCGAACACAGCGCAACATCAACTCCCTATACCGGGAGAGACGAATCCCCTCCTATCGCTTATTGCCTCCATGTGATTCGGGACTGTATCCAAAAACCACCATTTTGCACGCCCTCTTGGACATGGTAAGGTGGAAATCAAAGCACAGTGGGAATCATACAAGACTCTATGACGATCTCGGGTCAACAGACTAACCTGTACCAGTGTCACCAGAGAACTGCCATCTGACGTAAGGTATAATACCATCTGGGAGTTCTCGGCGAGTCCGTCCAGTGTACCCAGTCTCCACTGAGCACCCGTATATCATCTCTGATGTCAAACACCACTGGATATGGGATCACCCATCGTCCATCTGTATGGGTCGAGAAGGTATACGCTAGTCTACTCTGGTATATCGATGCCCTGTCTCGATACACCCACGACTAGGGACCTTGAAGGATGTACTTATGAACTACCATGTCCCCACTAGTATGATCCGCATTATAGTCCAGGTAGTCAAGTACACATCCTAAGGGCTTCACCAACATGTAACAGAGAGACAATCAATGTACACGTTAAGGTAAAGAGCAACCAGATAGCATACTATCATGTCGAGCAAGAAAGTCCTCTCTATATATGTCCAAGCATCCACTACAATATACATCCTATGTATAGTAATGGCCTCTAGGGCATACATATAACTAACAATCTCCCACTTGCACTAGGGCCATCTGATAGCAGTGGTTGTAGTATCTCATACTCAACCATCCCATAAAAGTCTCTCTCTGGGAAAAGGCCTTTGTGAGTGGATCCGCCGTGTTGTCCTCTGAGTCTACTCTCCTAACCTCGATCTCCTTGGAGATCAACCATCTCCATGATCAGGTGATACTGCCTTAGAATATGTCTAGATCACTGATGGGACGGACGTTCCTTGGCATAAGCCACAACTCCATTGTCACACAATGGGAGGAACTAAGTTCATCTCATGAACAAATATACATCCAGACTGCCTCTTTGGTAGCATCTTAAGTAGCGATGTATCCAGCCTTTATCGTCTAGTATGCCACGGTATCTAGCTTGGAACTCTTCCAACATACCGTCCCTTTACTGAGGGTAAAGACAATGCCTGTGGCTGACATTCAGTCGTCCTTATCACTCTGGAACTTTTCCAGTGATTCTCCCCTGGATCAATTGATACCATCTCACTTCAACTAGTGAGAATCCTAATATTCAATTACATCTATCTCATAGATGAAAACTCAGGATTTAGGAGGTATCACTTTGATCCTATTTGGAGAATCTTTGTGATAAGCGGAGATTGACTGAGCGTAGCATAGGAAACTCTTTCCCTATCAAGAGTATGTCATCCACGTACTCTACGAGGATCACCACCATACTCCCTACTACCTTTTTGTTTATACAAGGTTCATCTACCATTTTGATGATGTCAAACTCTTTGACTACTACATCAAAACAGATGTTCCAACTCCGCGATGCCTGCTTTATCCTATAAAGCATCTTATACACGTTTCCGCTGCTCCCACTGTCTACGAAGCCCTCTGGCTGTGTACTTACAGACGCTCTCTTCTAAGACATCATTTTAGAAAAGCAGTCATGACACCCAACCGCCAGATATCGTAGCCGTGGCAAGTAGGATCCGGATGGACTTAAGCATAGCCACTGGAAAAGGTTTCATCATTATCCACGCTTGGTCGATGACGAAAACTTTTAACAAGTGTAGCT
Organism: Agapanthus africanus; assembly: GCA_030015575.1. Lineage (NCBI taxonomy): Eukaryota > Viridiplantae > Streptophyta > Magnoliopsida > Asparagales > Amaryllidaceae > Agapanthus > Agapanthus africanus. The sequence continues at coordinate 97,829,173 of JASDDO010000029.1, read as the reverse complement.
TTGAAAGTCTCAACTTTTCCATCTACACCAAGTAATCTTCTCAAGATATACTTGCTCCTGATAGGAATTTAACCCTTCAGATAAAGCAACTAAAGTCCATACTTTGTTGGTGTATATGGATTCCATCTCAGATCGCTAAGCATCCAGCCATTCTTACAGAGTCCCACTCCTGATGGCCAGCTCGAAACTAGTTGGGTCATCATCTCATGATGCAATCCTCACTCCCACTGTCATAGAGAAACCAAAGTATCTCTCAGGTGGGTGAGGAACCCTACTAGATCGGCGGAGAGGCTGAGGTTCGTCGGAATCTACTGAATCCTTTGGTTCTACCAAATCACCTGCTGTAGTTTGTATAGCTGGAACCTTTCCAGTTCTACATAACTGACCTTGCCTCGAGCTTGTCCAGATTTTGCTTTTAGACATAGGCCGGGCAACCCCAAATCTTAACTAACTTAAGAGAAGGGCTCTTCCCTTTCCATATCACATATGAAGTGGTAGGCTACTGATTTGATTTGAACCTTATTCAATAGGTATGCAGCTTCTCAAGTGCATAACTCCCAAAAGGAAATAGGTAACTCAGTAGTACTCATCATAGAGCACACCTTATCATATAGGGTGTGATTGCTCCGCCCCGATATACCATCGTGCTATGGTGTATTCGGAGGAGTAATGCCGAGAGAGAATCTCATTCTCCTTTAGAATAGTCCAGGAATTTTATGCACAAGTATTCTCCTCCTTGATCTCATCAAAGGACATAATACTGATACCCGTATTGGTTCTCTACTTCTAACTTATATTCTGTGAATATCTCAAAAGGTTCGGACTTGTGTTTCAATAGGAACATATGATTGAATCTTGAGAGATCATCAGAGAATGTAATGAAGTACAAAGAACCGGTCTTGGCATGTGTAGACAGGGGACCTTACATACATCAACATGTATCAATCCCAAGAGTTTACTAACTCTTTCTCTGTTTCCAATAAACGGAGCTATGGTTATCTTATCTTTGTGACATGACTGGCAAGTTTCATAAGATGTAAATTCAAACTGATTTAAATATGCATTTTTATGTAACTTCAGCTAGTCGGGTCGCATTGATATGACCCAGTCTACAATACCTCAAGAAGGATTTGTTCATTTCTGAACTCTTCCTCTTGTGTGTGTTCCGTATACTAAGAACTGTAGTTTGATTTAGAACATCAATGCTTTTAGATAACATACCTGAACCGATCAACTTTTGATATAGGAAATGTTCAAAATATTATCCAACAATACAAAATTTTATCATTTCTTTAATAATAAAGAGACTGATATGATTTTGTATATCAGGTTCGGTATCTAATAACATTCGTTCAGAATCAATGTATTTGGAATACAGGGTGACGGTGACCAACAGACTTGGCTGCAACACTTGCCCCGTTTTCTGTCTCATGAAACCTATCACCCGTTCTCAGTTCTCTACCTTTCTGTAGCCCATGCAACAAATTACATATGCGGAATCCTGATATGGTATCACATACCCAGGACGTAAAGGATACTGAGAAACAGTTCTCTGTAATGAACACACCCGACGATGATACATCAACATGCACTCTCTTCGTTTGGGCGGCACGAGAATTCTGGTAATCCCCAATTTCTTGCTCTGTCTTATAACAATTATAAGTTGAAGCGGGACCAACGTTCCCCAGCTCAGTATAACAAGCGGGTTCGGTCAATATATCCATTTTATTATCTTGATTAAGGCGTGACATAGTCGCTACCAGGAGAGAGAGAGAGAAGAAAACACTCAGCGTGCGCTCTTGTAAGAATAGATTGGTTATTATTTTATCTAATCAGGATGGCTCCCACCGTTTTTATCAAATCTTCCTTCAAACCCTAAAAGGAAAGACTAGCCGGGATTAATTACACGCTACAAGTTCGCCAATCTTTCAGCCAGGCCAGTGTCGATACTTTGAGGGAGGTCCGCCGTGCTTTCGCACGAACCTAATTAATGTAAACCTCGTTTTCCCAGAGGCGTAACCCCGTTGATACCTTTCTAGACACCTACTTGATCGGCTAATTGTAATGTGTAAAACTCTCCCAGGAGTAACTCTTACTCGCAGCGGGTATCGGGATCCAACTATCTCATAGAAGGTATGCAATCTCATTGCAAATTTCAACACTTGAAATTCCCGATAATATTTTGCCCCTAGCGTGCTATGACCTTGACGCATGCCAAACAACCCATAGTCCGCTAGTCAAGTTCAACCCGTATATTTCTTGATTGAATTAAACCCACCCGCACGACCCTTGACGCATGCCAAACAACGCCGTGCGAATACCCTAATCCAATCGCATTGTATGCTAGCAGATAAGCACTAGTTAGCAACCGTACACTACGCCTTGACGCATGCCAAACAACCGCAGCATGAATACTAACTAGTACTTATCTGAAATGACGGAGGGCTACGACAGGTTTTTCTGAAAACCTATTGCGTAATGAACTTGATATCGTTGTAGAATCAAATGATTTTAAAAATGGAGTGTTTTTTAGGCTTTTCTAGTTTTGCTAAAGGGGTCACTCCCGATGAAGGGATCGTCGGCCCTTTCCTTGTCGAATGAGGTGCGGGATATATCATATATATCACTGTGCAAAGCAAAAACTCTTAAAAACAATCTAAAGACAAACCGAGTATGTAGCATCTGCCAGTTATTGCTAAAGGAGTCACTCCCGGTGAAGGGATCTCGGTCCTTTCCTTATCGAATAAGGTGCAGGATATATCATATATACCGCTGTGCAAAGCAAGAACTGTAGCTACCTGTTTTATTTTTGAAATTCGATTCTACAACATCTTTAGGTTTCTTTTCTTTCATTAATCATATTAATGATGTCCCATCATTTAAGTACCTAAACATCACAGATAAATACGACGTACACTTATGCCATCCGTATTCGTCTCGATGTCCCTTCGTGCACCGTTAGGTTAGGTAACTAACGACAGAGCGGGGCAGGGCTAGTGCGGGTGTAAAACATAAGTAACGCCTATATAATATATCATATATACTATATACTGTATCTATCACAGAACATCACATGATCACATCACAGATATCGCAGCAGAAGAAACATATGAAATATTTGATATACTAGGACATCCGTGTTTTCAATACGAGCCAGTATAAAACACGGATTCCACGGTCGCGATGAATAGCCAAACCCACACCCCTGACCCCTACGAGAGCGGCAAGCAACCCTACCAATTCTAGAGTTAGGAGACCCGGACTCGACTCCTCGAGTTGGTCTCCCACTGGACCCCAGAACCCGGTTACTTGTGCCCTCCTCCTTGGGTCTATCCTAGTGCGGAAAAGTAAATAATATACAAAAGGTGACATCTTCCGCAACATGGAAGTGCCCCAATAAAAGAATATTACACACAAGTTTTTACATGAATGAAAATGAAAAACACTCATATCACATAGAAAAACCCCGGCTATTCAAACACAACGATCCAATATACCATATCCAGCAACACATAACATCACATGTCATCAACGTAAGTAAACATGTGTAACGTTTTGAAAATCGTTTCGGTGAAATTTCGAAAAAAACGGTAAAATAAGGAGGTTTTCTGTAAAAAGTCAAAATGCAAATATCTTTATTATAAAATTAAATATACATATTCTAGCTATGTAATTGCTAGTATTTGGTGTTTATTGAGCCACTGGTGAAATTTCAAATTTTGTGAAAAAAATATTATTTTAATATTATTTTAAGCCGTTACTAATACATTTAATTAGAGAAAATTACAAATTGGAATGAGTTGAAACAAATTTTGTGCATCATGACACATTAAATAAAATTTTATCATGTGGGTTTTGAAACGAAGTCGTTTGTCAAAACGGTTTAGAAATTATTGAAGAGGAAAAAAGCTTTTTTTAGTGTAAATGGAGATTTGGGGTATAATATTTGTCATTTTCCCTCATTCCACACACACACCCACACTCACCCACCCCCACTTCCTTTGTGGCCGAACCCTTGCTGCCCAATTCCCCACTTGTGAAAAGAAAAGTCCAAGCATACAACAAAAGAGAAGAATGAATAAAGAAAAAAGTGTATAAGTGTTGACTTTGGGGTATGGGTTTTGTTTGACTTTTGCCATAAAACCCCATTCTCTCTCTCTCTCCTCACCCATCCCCTCTCCCATTTCAGCCGAGCCTATGGCTACAGCCCCCCTCATCTTCTCCTTCTCATTTCACTACAAAATTCATCACAAAATGCCTCAAAAATCCATATAAAACCTCATTAATCTCCTAAATTAAATCCTACCCATTATTCCTTGACCCATCTAGCTTGGATTCATGAAGCAAGAAGCCATTTTGGAGACCAAGATTTTCATGCTAGCTCTCAAGTTTTGTGAGGTACAATCTTACTCTAATTGTTACCTTGTTAATAATTGTTGTAATCCAAGCTAATTAGGTGTTTTATTATGGGTTTAATTGAAAGTTGAAATCTAAAGAGAGGGTTTTGAAATTCAAGTGAGAGTTTTGATTTGGAGCTAGGGTTTGATCACTTGAGATTGGTTGTGATGTGTGGTTTCACATCTTTAGTATGCTAAAACCTAACCTAATTGCTAAATTTCGAATTGTTACAACTAAATTGTCCAAATTGCTTAATTGTTGCAAACTAGGTTTTTAGATTTAATTCGAAAATATGAGATTAAAATATGGTTAGAGTTTTTATCACATTATTAGCTATATAATGTGTAGATCAACATTTTAGAGCATGCAAAACCTAGTCTAGTTATGGATTTGTGGATTGTTGCTTCGAAATGGTTAAAATTGGGTTATTGTGCTAACTAAAAATTTTGGTTTAATACAGTTTAGTGTGATAAAATCTAGTTAAAGTTTATGTAGCCTAATTAAGCTAATTAGTGAACATTGCGGCCGCTAGATTTGTTTAAATAGCAAGTTTTGTACTAAAACGGTTAAATTTTGCTTGCTAGTTTTTCGGAAAAACGACTTTTAAAGTGAATTTGGGGTTTTTGTGAATATTAACCTATTTTATATATAAATTAGTGTTCTTGAAAGTGCAAATGAGTGTATTGGGTTTTTCTCGATGGTCTGGCGTTTGTACGCCGATGTCGAGGGTTTTTGGGTTGATTTGTGGAAGCAACCATAGGTTTTCACCTATGTAGGATTCGTGTGTCGTTTTGGTCATAAGTCGGATTTTAATGCGATGCGGTGCGTTATGATATGTAGGTACCCCCATGTGGACTTCGAGACGACAAGTAAGCGCGTGGCGACGTCGGCACCGGCGAGCGAGGACCAGGTGAGTAGATTTATATCTACGCGGAGAAGTCGGGTGGATGGCGTATAGCACCCCCGCAGTCCGTGGTGGTGTATACGGATGCGTATACACACCAACAATTATTATATGTTATTTAGGATTAATAACGATGTTTAGGATGGATATTGATGTGTTGGATTATTTTAGTGTTGCGAACCCTATGGTAGTGTTGCACTACACATGCACACATACATACTTGCATACATTCCTATTTATATGTGCTCATTGGATTCTTTATAGTTATGTGTTCACATGGGCATGGGACTATGTGTTCACATACGGATTTGAGGATGATACTTAGGTTTGAGCTGAGTCGATGAGATTTGTTTTGTGGTTGTAATATCGGTGATATGGCAGGATTCGTACTTGAGGTACGTCCTGGTGTTATAGCGGATCTTGGGGCGGCGATACGGGTGAATAGTGTTATAAATAAAATGGTCGTCATGTGATCGTGATATGAGGCATGATATGCTAGGATATTGATAGTTGGCCGTATAGGGCGATGTATACCCCTTGATGATGATATGTGCTGACGATATCGGTTTGTACGAGATTGTCGATCAGTAGTCAGATCATGAGTATATTGAGGATATTAGTATTGTATTAGACATAGGTCAGTACCTTAGACCATGATCTTTGATAAAGAGGATACCGGATGAATAGTGTGATGAATATGATTTTGACCCGTACCCAGATTTGGGATGCCGTACGACGGTTTTACGTACGAGCTATATATTGATGATTGATCCGCACTCTTGACTTGGGATGTTTGGTTATAGATATGATATTATTGAGGCGGGATCACCGACTATACATATGCAGGTATGTATATGTATCGACTCAGATGATAGGCGGTTTCCTTACCTGTAGTTCAGCTTGTTAGTTCAGCCGTATAGTTTAGTGTAGCTGTTAGATTAGATTAGACTTCTTACCTATTTCAAAAACTAACGAATCATGGGTATTTTAAAAGACAGCCCAAGGGATCCTACGGATATTTTCAAAAGACGTATCTTTTCATAAAAACCACCGTAGCCCTATTTTCAAAACCCCGCGATTCGTGTTATTTCAAATGGCACCATTGTTTAATTTTTAGCTCCCGCTCGTTTTGGTAGCTCGCTCCGCATCGCATATTTACATTGTTATTTCATATTGCATTGTTTACATTATGCTGTTAGGACACCAGCACCATTACCGATGATGCGTATGTACCACATACACTTACTTGCCGGCTCACACACATCTTCATCGGTAATTGCCATATCACGTACACCTTAGAAAATATTGTTGCTTAACTTAGCTTGATAGCCAGTAGTTTGACATAATATTAGTGTACATACCTTATATGCCAGCTTAGATATTGTAGTTATTACTTATCGCTTCATGCATACTGTTATTCATTCTCATGCTTATATTCATGGTTTTACATGCTATTGATGATTCGGATTTCCATGATATTTTCTGGATTTGGAGGAAAACCGCAAAACATATATAAACTGATTTCTCTCTTTTTAAATAAAAAGTGCGGTTTTTTTTCCATGATGTATGAGTCGTCCACCATGAGTTTGCTGATGGATTTCGAGACCCGATTCGAGGAGGCGGATGAACCGTTTCGGGTACATGGTGGACCCGGTAAGGTACCCCGGGGCAAGAAGCGCGTGATGATGACGATGTGAGCCTGGCAGGGGAGCACTACCTACCGGTGATTTTACCCGACGCGTCGGATATCCGGAGGATACCGTCGTGGTCTTGAGATGGATGGTAGGGGCCGGTCTGGACTGACGGCGCCCTAGATATTATGATTGGGACATTGAGATTTTGAGATATTGAGGTCCAGAGACTGTGATACAGAGATATCGAGACTTTGGGATTACGTTTTGTGCCGATGCTAGGCACTGTTTTATGCTGATTTCATTATGATACCTCATTTTAAAAATACAAGGAAATCTCACTAAATTATAAGAACAGTTTCTTCATTTACATGTATTCTGTTTTCATGCATTCATATCTCATTCATATGATATATTGCTACCTGAGGCACTGACACAGGCACATAAGATTTCACTCAGGTTAGATATTTACCCTAGCCATTGTTATAGGCTGCATGTTATGCATGTATTTGAGGATATTATGATCATTGACCTAGGTTGCGTTATTTATGCGATTTCTGTGCGTAGATGTTTTCTACTCACGAGTTGGCAACTCACCCCCGTTGTGCCACAGTTCTTGCAGGTTTCGCCGTACAGGTTTCATTACGGCTTGCTGGCACTCTTTCCATTTCCGGGTGATTTGCTAGTAGGTGGGGTTTTTTGTATCGCACCCATCATTATATCTTGTATATCATTATTCTGTTGTATCTAGAAGTTCCATCAACCAAAACATGTATTTTTTTTGAGATAGAGACCAGTGATGTTATTCCTTCGACCTCAGAGTCGCGCGTCTCTTTTTTTTTCTGCGGTTTTCTTGTGGATTTGAGTTTCCTTTTGAATTTTGATTCTCGCCGTTGGCGTTGTATATTATATTGCTTGGGTGGTTGTGACCGTCGATTGACGAAGAGCTAGCTCCCGCTTGGGAATGCCTTTTTATTGATTTCGTATACTATTCATGTTGTATCCCGTTTGGGAGCCAGTATTTACAAAGGAGACTCTGCCGAAATTTTCAGTAAATTTTGATGTTCTTAAAAACCGCATAATTCGGCTTATGCTATTAAAACTACTTGTTTTAAATTGGTTTTCCTTCACTCTACTTCTTTTCTTGGTTTGGATTTCTGGGTTTTCGGTTTACTTAGATTACGTACGCCTCGAGACGTTTCATAGTTTAAGTGCCGGTCATGTTCCGTAATTTCGGGACGTGACAAAGTTGGTATCAGAGCGTTAGGTTTTATCTTCGGAGCGTAGGATGACCCTTGGTTGATGGAATAGGTGACTAAAGTAGAGTGACGTACCGTGGGTATGTTCCGCGGCATACTTACGACACGCCACTCCACTTAAGGAGCCTTACGATGTACATTTCTTTGCTCAGTATTATATTCATTCCGATCTAGCCTCATCGGTACGAGTTATGGTTTTGCTGCCACGATTACGGGCAGGGAGAGCTACAGCTAGAGTTGCGGTCAGCACGAGCTCGTCACGAACGAGGACTGACCAGGTTGAAATTCCGGCGACACACGATTGCAGAGATGTGTCTTTTTACTGTGTTTTCACACCCCGAGCGTTTGATGGATCGCTGTATGAGATTACTTGGACGTGCCGATCAGCACTAGAGGATTGAGCCACTGACAGAGGCCAGCCAGATTTTGATGACCATTGAAGTATTGCTTATTCCTGATGATTGAGGCACCGTTCAGCGTGCAGACGAGCGAGCCCGTTATTGCTGCGAACGATGAGATATTGCCCCAGATGCTGGTGTTAGTGCAGAATGAGTTGTACTAAGAGATGATAGAAGGTCGCTAGTCATCGAGGATGAATGACTAGGACATGTGGATCGTTCGCCTACCCCGATGCGAGGTCATTAGATAGATTGATTCCAGCTAGAGACGACTTCACGCGGAGACGTTGGGAGTCGACAGAGACGATCGAATGTCAGAAACCTATTATTCCAAGTTTAAAGTAGTCGGAAAGACATGCAGACAATTCTATGGTCCCTCTAGAAGAATGAAACCCTAACTCTACTTAATGACCGTGTGAAAGCCTTTGAACCTTCGGGTTTGCGGCAGTTCTACGGCGCCATTAGTGAGGCTTGGGTTTGCCCTTCTACGGCTGGACCACCGATACTGTTGTATGTACTCGATACTATTAAACTGTGCCCAAGAGGTTGAGCTCTTGGGGGATTATGAGGTTTTGACGACTCGATCGGATGGCTCGACTTAATTCGGATGCTAGGTGGTGATATGCATTTCTTGGGAGACTCCCGATACGAGGATAGCCGTTGGAGCTCAGCCCATGTAGCCACGATGAGACGAGTCCGAAGCAGTCGACATTAGAGAAAGTGGAGTAAGAGGTTCGTACCAGATCTAGATCAGATGACGTCCCACTCCGCCGACATCAGAGATGCGATACGCATGCTGAGGCAGAGTATTGGATTTACCTTCCAGAAGGAGTTGCGATGAGTATGCAGTCGTTCCAGAGCAAGATGCAGATATAGGAAAGGACGATGACTTCCGGACAGTTGGCAGAGACGAGACATGGAAGAGACCGTGAGCAGGATTCCTTCCAGGACACCGCTGCAATGATACTTGCACCCAGGATCAGATGTGTCACGTACATTCAGAGAGCCAGAGGCCGACGCCAGTGATATGCTGTCTTACAAGTGGTCGCGATGATTGACCGGGAGATGACAAGAGATGTACCAGCACGGGATCATCCCCGTTAGCACACCTGACAAGGCCGATGAGCCGATGGACCGAGAGATTGGTAATTCCCAGTGAAGACCTTGACCCAGGAGTGGTCATTGTTACGCACACCAGCAGGCCAGAGTTCATGATCATCGACGAGACGTCCCACTAGTGACCGCGACAGTTGGCCCGAGATTCTTAGAGGATGCGCTTGAGCGGTACTATGCCGCCATTATTGATTTCGAGGTTTTGGGTGATTTATTCGAATGATTTGATTTTGATGATTGAGGATTTACGATCTTTGCACAGTGTTGCACTTGATATTGTTTTCGTGCTTGGGTTTCACATGTTTGTGATTTTATGGTTTTAGACATTTGTGTTGATTTTGTGCGTATGCACGCACACGATTTGGTTCCTGCACTCTGTATAGTTATATATGCTTGCAGTGCAGTGATACGCCTTTTGTGCACTTAGATGCACTGGACTTCGATAGTGATACTCGATATTTGTTTTGTGCACCTTGTGCACCTGATTTGATTTTGCGCATGTTCGGCGCTTGATAGTGGATTTCATGATTTCGTGCATGATGGATGCACCTGCCTTGGATTTTCGCACATGTTGGGCGCATGTTTTGAGATGTGATTTTGGTGCACACCAGATGCACTAAATCGAGATTTTTTTCGTGCATGTCAGATGCACCTGATTCTGCTGTCAGGCACACATGTTGCCTACGACAGATGTTTCATGCACACCCGATGCACTTGGATGTTGTTTCTGTGCATATGTATGGCACATATTTGGATTTTGATTTCCGTGCGCACAAGGCGCGCATAGTATTCATACGCGTATTTTGGGATTGATTTTTCTTATAGAGCAGTACGTTTTTATGATATTGCTATGTGTTTTCGTACTGAGCAGGACTAGTCAGAGGACAGTACCTGAATATATTTTACATGTATAGTTTCGAGTTATATCATATAGGTTTTGCTTTGGATTTGGTATTGATGTCTTCCCCATGACTCCGATGATTGCGGGATGCTTGACGGAGTTCTGATTTGAGTTATATGCTCATTTTTCATGCGCATGCGTTGCGCTACGCTTTGTTTATGTATTTATGATTTCGGAGCCCCGGCGATTTGATGGTTATGGCTGAAATATTTTAGTATTTGGGGGAAATTTTAATTTAAATTCGGGGACCGAATTTCTTTAAGGGGGGAAGATTGTAACGTTTTGAAAATCGTTTCGGTGAAATTTCGAAAAAAACGGTAAAATAAGGGGTTTTCTGTAAAAAGTCAAAATGCAAATATCTTTATTATAAAATTAAATATACATATTCTAGCTATGTAATTGCTAGTATTTGGTGTTTATTGAGCCACTGGTGAAATTTCAAATTTTCTGAAAAAAAATATTATTTTAATATTATTTTAAGCCGTCACTAATACATTTAATTAGGGAAAATTACAAATTGGAATGAGTTGAAACAAATTTTGTGCATCATGACACATTAAATAAAATTTTATCATATGGGTTTTGAAACGAAATCGTTTGTCAAAACGGTTTAGAAATTATTGAAGAGGAAAAAGGCTTTTTTTAGTGTAAATGGAGATTTGGGGTATAATATTTGTCATTTTCCCTCATTCCACACACACACCCACACTCACCCACCCCCACTTCCTTTGTGGCCGAACCCTTGCTGCCCAATTCCCCACTTGTGAAAAGAAAAGTCCAAGCATACAACAAAAGAGAAGAATGAATAAAGAAAAAAGTGTATAAGTGTTGACTTTGGGGTATGGGTTTTGTTTGACTTTTGCCACAAAACCCCATTCTCTCTCTCTCTCCTCACCCATCCCCTCTCCCATTTCAGCCGAGCCTATGGCTGCAGCCCCCCCTCATCTTCTCCTTCTCATTTCACTACAAAATTCATCACAAAATGCCTCAAAAATCCATATAAAACCTCATTAATCTCCTAAATTAAATCCTACCCATTATTCCTTGACCCATCTAGCTTGGATTCATGAAGCAAGAAGCCATTTTGGAGACCAAGATTTTCATGCTAGCTCTCTAGTTTTGTGAGGTACAATCTTACTCTAATTGTTACCTTGTTAATAATTGTTGTAATCCAAACTAATTAGGTGTTTTATTATGGGTTTAATTGAAAGTTGAAATCTAAAGAGAGCGTTTTGAAATTCAAGTGAGAGTTTTGATTTGGAGCTAGGGTTTGATCACTTGAGGTTGGTTGTGATGTGTGGTTTCACATCTTTAGTATGCTAAAACCTAACCTAATTGCTAAATTTCGAATTGTTACAACTAAATTGTCCAAATTGTTTAATTGTTGCAAACTAGGTTTTTAGATTTAATTCGAAAATATGAGATTAAAATATGGTTAGAGTTTTTATCACATTATTAGCTATATAATGTGTAGATCAACATTTTAGAGCATGCAAAACCTAGTCTAGTTATGGATTTGTGGATTGTTGCTTCGAAATGGTTAAAATTGGGTTATTGTGCTAACTAAAATTTTTGGTTTAATACAGTTTAGTGTGATAAAATCTAGTTAAAGTTTATGTAGCCTAATTAAGCTAATTAGTGAACATTGCGGCCGCTAGATTTGTTTAAATAGCAAGTTTTGTACTAAAACTGTTAAATTTTGCTTGCTAGTTTTTCGGAAAAACGGCTTTTAAAGTGAATTTAGGGTTTTTGTGAGTATTAACCTATTATATATATAAATTAGTGTTCTTGAATGTGCAAATGAGTGTATTGGGTTTTTCTCGATGGTCTGGCGTTTGTACGCCGATGTCGAGGGTTTTTGGGTTGATTTGTGGAAGCAACCATAGGTTTTCACCTATGTGGGATTCGTGTGTCGTTTTGGTCATGAGTCGGATTTTAATGCGATGCGGTGCGTTATGATATGTAGGTACCCCCATGTGGACTTCGAGACGACAAGTAAGCGTGTGGCGACATCGGCACCGGCGAGCGAGGACCAGGTGAGTAGATTTATATATACGGGGAGAAGTCGGGTGGACGGCGTATAGCACCCCCGCAGTCCGTGGTGGTGTATACGGATGCGTATACACACCAACAATTATTATATGTTATTTGGGATTAATAACGATGTTTAGGATGGATATTGATGTGTTGGATTATTTTAGTGTTGCGAACCCTAGGGTAGTGTTGCACTACACATGCACACATACATACTTGCATACATTCCTATTTATATGTGCTCATTGGATTCTTTATAGTTATGTGTTCACATGGGCATGGGACTATGTGTTCACATACGGATTTGAGGATGATACTTGGGTTTGAGCTGAGTCGATGAGATTTGTTTTGTGGTTGTAATATCGGTGATATGGCGGGATTCGTACTTGAGGTACGTCCTGGTGTTATAACGGATCTTGGGGCGGCGATACGGGTGAATAGTGTTATAAATAAAATGGTCGTCATGTGATCGTGATATGAGGCATGATATGCTAGGATATTGATATTAGGCCGTATAGGGCGATGTATACCCCTTGATGATGATATGTGCTGACGATATCGGTTTGTACGAGATTGTCGATCAGTAGTCAGATCATGAGTATATTGAAGATATTAGTATTGTATTAGACATAGGTCAATACCTTAGACGATGATCTTTGATAAAGAGGATACCGGATGAATAGTGTGATGAATATGATTTTGACCCGTACCCAGATTTGGGATGCCGTACGACGGTTTTACGTACGAGCTATATATTGATGATTGATCCGCACTCTTGACTTGGGATGTCTCGTTATAGATATGATATTATTGAGGCGGGATCACCGACTATACATATACAGGTATGTATATGTATCGACCCAGATGATAGGCGGTTTCTTTACCTGTAGTTCAGCTTGTTAGTTCAGCCGTATAGTTTAGTGTAGCTGTTAGATTAGATTAGACTTCTTACCTATTTCAAAAACTAACGAATCATGGGTATTTTAAAAGACAGCCCAAGGGATCCTACGGATATTTTCAAAAGACGTATCTTTTCATAAAAACCACCGTAGCCCTATTTTCAAAACCCCGCGATTCGTGTTATTTCAAATGGCACCATTGTTTAATTTTTAGCTCCCGCTCGTTTTGGTAGCTCGCTCCGCATCGCATATTTACATTGTTATTTAATATTGCATTGTTGACATTATGCTGTTAGGACACCAGCACCATTACCGATGATGCGTATGTACCACATACACTTACTTGCCGGCTCACACACATCTTCATCGGTAATTGCCATGTCACGTACTCCTTAGAAAATATTGTTGCTTAACTTAGCTTGATAGCCAGTAGTTTGACATAATATTAGTGTACATACCTTATATGCCAGCTTAGATATTGTAGTTATTACTTGTCGCTTCATGCATACTGTTATTCATTCTCATGCTTATATTCATGGTTTTACATGCTATTGATGATTCGGATTTCCATGATATTTTCTGGATTTGGAGGAAAACCGCAAAAGATATATAAACTGATTTCTCTCTTTTTAAATAAAAAGTGCGGTTTTTTTTCCATGATGTATGAATCTTCCACCATGAGTTTGCTGATGGATTTCGAGACCCGATTCAAGGAGGCGGATGAACCGTTTCGGGTACATGGTGGACCCGGTAAGGTACCCCGGGGCAAGAAGCACGTGATGATGACGATGTGAGCCTGGCAGGGGAGCACTACCTACCGGTGATTTTACCCGACGTGTCGGATATCCGGAGGATACCGTCGTGGTCTTGAGATGGATGGTAGGGGCCGGTCTGGACTGACGGCGCCCTAGATATTGTGATTGGGACATTGAGATTTCGAGATATTGAGGTACAGAGACTGTGATACAGAGATATCGAGACTTTGGGATTACGTTTTGTGCCGATGCTAGGCACTGTTTTATGCTGATTTCATTATGATACCTCATTTTAAAAATACAAGGAAATCTCACTAAATTATGAGAACAGTTTCTTCATTTACATGTATTCTGTTTTCATGCATTCATATCTCATTCATATGATATATTGCTACCTGAGGCACTGACACAGGCACATAAGATTTCACTCAGGTTAGATATTTACCCTAGCTATTGTTATAGGCTGCATGTTATGCATGTATTTGAGGATATTATGATTAGTGACCTAGGTTGCGTTATTTATGCGATTTCTGTGCGTAGATGTTTTCTACTCACGAGTTGGCAACTCACCCCCGTTGTGCCACAGTTCTTGCAGGTTTCGCCGTACAGGTTTCATTACGGCTTGCTGGCACTCTTTCCATTTCCGGGTGATTTGCTAGTTGGTGGGTTTTTTTGTATCGCACCCATCATTATATCTTGTATATCATTATTCTGTTGTATCTAGAAGTTCCATCAACCAAAACATGTATTTTTTTTTTAGATAGAGACCAGTGATGTTATTCCTTCGACCTCAGAGTCGCGCGTCTCTTTTTTTTTCTGCGGTTTTCTTGTGGATTTGAGTTTCCTTTTGAATTTTGATCCTCGCCGTTGGCGTTGTATATTATATTGCTTGGGTGGTTGTGACCGTCGATTGACGAAGAGCTAGCTCCCGTTTGGGGATGCCTTTTTATTGATTTCGTATACTATTCATGTTGTATCCCGTTTGGGAGCCAGTATTTACAAAGGAGACTCTGCCGAAATTTTCAGTAAATTTTGATGTTCTTAAAAATCGCATAATTCGGCTTATGCTATTAAAACTACATGTTTTAAATTGGTTTTCCTTCACTCTACTTCTTTTCTTGGTTTGGATTTCTGGGTTTTCGGTTTACTTAGATTACGTACGCCTCGAGACGTTTCGTAGTTTAAGTGCCGGTCATGTTCCGTACTTTCGGGACGTGACAACATGCGTATCCCAATTGTCGTTGACATATAGCAACGAAACCGGTGATATCACATATTACACTTACGGTCACAGAAAAGAAAGTGTAAAACTACAACAGTTGGAATCCGCAAACACTTTAGACATCGGATGTCTAATCAAATGAATTCCTTAGACATCACATGCCTAACAATTATAAACCCCGCATTTTAGTCTCAAAATCGAAAACACTTTTCAATATCAAGTCGGGCAATTCAACAAGATTCCCGACATCCTGATCGAATGCTCGTTGTAAACTTTAGTAGAGGGCTGCACCCCCGATGCCTCCGACGAAGTGCACCAAGGCGGAATACCGCTGCCGCGAGCACCCGAACGGATGCTTTCGGCGACGGGGTTCTCCTACAGTCACTTGGTCGGGGCTAAGGGGTGTAGCTGTCTATTAAGTTTATCCGGCGAGTATCCGCATACGCTACGTGATTGCGACGGACTTTTGATCGCATCAAAATTCCGTGGCAACCGATCAAGTGAGACTAAACTGCTATGTTTATAACATTCATTCAGTTATCTCATAACTACTTGTGAATTCCAATTATTGTATCCCATTCCAGATAAATAGAAAATGTTAAACTTTTCGATCGAAAATTCGAACACCCAAGTTTTCCCGAAACAGCTCAACACATGAAACAAGTTTAAAAACATCCAGTTCATGCCTCAGTACCAATGGTCCTGCCGTAGAAGGGTCAAGCCAACGTCTCACATGTGGCACGCCGTACTGCCCCAAACCCTAAGGTTCAAAGGGCAGTTCAAGACGGTCACATAATCGAGTTATGCTTTGTTGTCTTCTAGAGGGACCATCGCATTACTTGCACTACTTTGAACGTCATCAAACTACGGAAAGATCCAACACTTGGAAATTTCCCGACAGGGGAAAAAGTGGGTATTTCTATCCGGTCAAACTTTTTAACATGTTCTAAAATTTACCCGGAAAAACAATAACGAATTTAAAATTCCCGATCGAATCGACGATTACAAAACAAACCCCAGAATGCACAGCACATGTGTCAAATAAAAAATACCCATAAAATAGTAAACACATAGAAAGGAATTACTGTGAAAAGACCAGTACCTAATACCCTTATATTGCCGCGGAACCGCCGCCAATGGTGGGTAATCGCCGCGGTTCCGCGGCCATATTGAGGAATTAGGGGCTCGTTTTTCACCATAATTCCTAGTTTTCCCTGCTGAATTTTTCAGGTATTTTTAATACTGGAAAAACCCAGATTTTAAAAAATGACCAGAGAGGGGTGTATTTTGTCGTATTTGGGTTCGATCGGGGTTTTAACTTCGTTAACGCATCGCTTAATGCTCTAGCTAGGCTCTGATACTACTGTAGGGTTCCTAGGCACTCTAAGGAGGTCTCACAAGGCATCAACCATGCCAATTTCAAAAATTACGGTGCCGAGAAACCCTAATGCGATCATTGACTAGAGTTTAGGCGATAACAAATGCGAGCAAACGACTTTACTCTAAAAGTGAAAGGAAATACAACCTTTGTAGATCCGGTCCTCCACCTCCATAGCTCCGTGATGAAGTCCCCTCGCTGCGATCATCGGATCCCGGGCTCTAGCGTCGGCTTCATCGGAGAAATGGGCGTGCTAGGTCGTCGACTTCGATGCCGAAGATGATCTACGTCGAGGCAACACAAGATCAAGCTCCAACTTCACCAAGCCATGAAACTTGTGAAGAAAACACCCTATACTACTTGGCAAGTGATAGAGGATGAAGAAATAGGAAGTGGGTTCACATTAGAATTGGATTTCTCACTCTTTTTATCAAGTCACCATTGAAGCTAGTAAGCTTCATTCTTCTTGAAGAAGAAGAAGAAGAAGAAAAAGAATATGATAAGTATTAATCAAAATAGAAAACAAAGTGATTCTTATCATATAGCAACCATGGTTAAGTGTAGAGACTAAACTAGGGTTAGGTGAATGGTTAGGTTAGGCATGAAACAAAAATGGTAGACTTTTTCAAAGCTTCATGAAGCTTCAATGTAAAACAAAAGTAGCAACCATTTCATTTCTTGCCAAAATGAAATAAATAAATAAATGAATAAATAAATAAACAAAACCCTAACCATTAACATAACCATGGTTTAATCATACACACAAACTTTCATGTATCATCAAACATGATACAATCAAGTGCACAAAAGTATATCACATATACAATGTGCACAAGAAGTGAGAAAATCCTTTTTAAGTGAACAAATATTAGTTAATGTAAAGTAATATATCTAATATATAATTATACATTAAATTATTAAATCAATACTTGATTTAACAATCCGGTCATATCGCATATAACCGACTAATATCAATAGTAACAACTTATCGAATAAACACTTGATCCGATAACCCGGCTATATCGCATATAACCGATCAATGTCACAAATCGCGAGAATCAAATACAGTATCACATACTGGTATTATTCTCGGTCCCGCACATATCTCATATGCGCTCCTATTTCATTTCGCTTGAGCCAGGAAACCTCTGTGTAGGACTCTGAAGACTCGTCAATACGCCAGCAGCAGGTGATGATCATAGCAAACACCCACAAGCCGCAAGCGGTCTGCTAAACGTAACGGCCACCCGGGTATTGAGCGATCAGAAGATCGACGAGCAAGCCCACTAACACTCCTGTGAATCCAACCAGTAACGCTTACCGTACAGTCCAGTCTGATCGTCTGATATGTCGCATATCTTGCCTAGGGGTGGTAAACGTCAGACCCCAATAGCTCGATAAGTCGTGTCGATATGAGGTCTATAACAGTTCGAGAAACTACTGGTAACACATACCAGTAAATCTCAGCAACCCTGGCCAGGGATTTCCGGTTATAGCCAATCGAACACAGCGCAACATCAACTCCCTATACCGGGAGAGACGAATCCCCTCCTATCGCTCATTGCCTCCATGTGATTCGGGACTGTACCCAAAAACCACCATTTTGCACGCCCTCTTGGACGTGGTAAGGTGGAAATCAAAGCACAGTGGGAATCACACAAGACTCTATGACGATCTCGGGTCAACAGACTAACCTGTACTAGTGTCACCAGAGAACTGTCATCTGACGTAAGGTATAATACCATCTGGGAGTTCTCGGCGAGTCCGTCCAGTGTACCCAGTCTCCACTGAGCACCCGTATATCATCTCTGATGTCAAACACCAATGGATATGGGATCACCTATCGCCCATCTGAATGGGTCGAGAAGGTATACGCTAGTCTACTCTGGTATATCGATGCCCTGTCTCGATACAACCACGACTAGGGACCTTGAAGGATGTACTTATGGACTACCATATCCCCACTAGTATGATCCGCATCATAGTCCAGGTAGTCAAGTACACATCCTAAGGGCTTTACCAATATGTAACAGAGAGTCAATCAGTGTACACGTTAAGGTAAAGAGCAATCAGATAGCATACTATCATGTCGAGCAAGAAAGTCCTCTCTATATATGTCCAAGCATCCACTACAATATACATCCTATGTATAGTAATGGCCTTTAGGGCATACATATAACTAACACTAGTCTACTCTGGTATATCGATGCCCCGTCTCGATATTCCTACTACTATGGACATTTCAGGATATGCTTATAAACTACAGATGTCCCACTAGTATGATCTCCATCATAATCACAGTAGTCAAGCCTATATCCTCAGGGCTTTATCAACATGTGTGAATGAATAAAAGCATGATCAAATCAACAAATCAGATAAAGAAGAACCAGATAGCATACTATCATGTCGAGCAAGTATGTATACTGAATATATATATATATATACATGTATAAATACATCCACTAACATATAATGGCCTCTAGGGCATACATATATCCAACAATCTCCCACTTGCACTAAGGCCAGTTATTGGCGTATCTCATACCCAACATCTCAAAAAGTCGCTCATGCTGCGGCTGAGGGAGGGCCTTGGTGAGTGGATCCGCGGCGTTATTCTTTGTGTCTACTCTCCTAATCTCGATCTCGCGGCGATCTACAATCTCCCAGATCAAATGAAAGCGCCTCAGGATGTGTCTGGACCGTTGATGGGACCTGGGCTCCTTGGCTAACGCCATAGCCCCATTATTATCACAATACAATGGTATTGGATCAATAATGGTTGGAACTACTCCTAGCTCCGAGACGAACTTCTTCATCCAGACGGCTTCCTAGGCGGCATCATTTGCAGCAATGTACTCAGCCTCCATCGTAGAGTCTGCAACGGTATCCTGTTTGGAACTCGTCCAACTTACCTCCCTTCCATTGAGGGTAAATACAAACCCGGAGATAGATTTGCTGTCGTCCTTATCGCTCTGGAAGCTCGAATCGGTAAAGGCCTCCATTTGGAGATCTCCATTACCATACACAAAGAACAATTCTTTAGTCCTTCGCAAGTACTTAAGAATGTTCTTCACAGCTATCCAGTGATTCTCCCCTGGGTTGGATTGATACTTGCTTACAATACTAAGTGCATAAGCTACATCTGGGCGTGTACATAACATCGCATACATTATAGATCCTACTGCCGAAGCATAGGGTATAATGCTCATGCGAGCTCTCTCTTCATCGGTCTTTGGGCAAGAGTCCTTAGAGAGAGTGACCCCATGGCAAGCGGGTAAGGCACCCCGCTTAGAGTCCTCCATACTAAACCATTTTAGGATGGTGTTGATGCACCTGGTCTGGGACAATCCCAATAACCTGTTGGATCTATCCCTATAAATCCTAATGCCCAGAATGTATGTGGCATCACCCAGGTCCTTCATGGAGAACCTAAGTGATAAGAAAGATTTGACTGACTGTAGCATAGGAATATCATTTCCTATCAGAAGAATGTCATCCACGTACAATACGAGGAATGTGACAGCTCTCCCTACAGCCTTCTTATAAACACAAGGTTCATCTGGATTTTTGATGAAATCAAACTCTTTGATAACATCATCGAAACAGATGTTCCAACTCCGTGATGCCTGCTTTAACCCATATATGGATTTAAGCAATCTACATGCTTTCCCGCTGCTCCCACTGTCAATGAGGCCTTCCGGCTGATCCATATAAACGCATTCTTCTAAATCCCCATTTAGAAATGTCGTTTTAACGTCCATCTGCCAGATTTCATAGTCGTAGTGAGAAGCAATAGCAAGTAGGATCCGAATGGATTTAAGTATAGCTAAGGGCGAAAAAGTCTCGTCATAGTCCAAACCTGGTCTTTGACGAAAACCCTTCGCCACAAGTCTTGCCTTATAGGTCTCTACCTACCCATCTACACCAATCTTTCTTTAAAGATCCATTTGCACCCTACAGGTTTTACCCCAGGAGGTACAACATCCAAAGTCCATACTTTGTTGGTAACATAGACTCCATTTCGGATCTCATGGCATCCAGCCACTTCACAGAGTCTCCACTCGTGATAGCTTGCTGAAAACTGGTAGGATCATCATCCTCCATGATGCAGTCTTCTCTGTCACCATCAATGAGGAAACCGTAGTACCTCTCCGGTGGGCGAGAAGTCCTACCAGACCTTCGGAGTGGCCGAGGTTCCTTTGTTTCTGTTGCAACAGCCGGTTCAACCAAGTCGTCATTTGTAGTTTGTGTCTCTAGAACCTCTTCTAGATCTACAACATTGCCATCAGTTTCATTTATGAAAAACTCTTTTTCCAAGAATGTGGCATGCTGAGAAACAAACACATTTTGTTCCTCCTTGTGGTAGAAAAGATATCCATAAGAATTCCTTGGATATCCCATAAAGTTACACATGACCGACCGTGTTTCGAGTTTGTCCGGATTCTGCTTTTTAACATAGGCCGGGCAACCCCAAATCTTAATTCTCTTAAGAGATGGTCTCTTCCAATGCCATATCTCATATGGCGTGGTAGACACTGTTTTGGTTGGGACCCAGTTCAGTATAAACGCTGCAGTCTCCAATGCATGCCCCCAAAATGATATAGGTAACTCAGCATCACTCATCATGGAACGGACCATATCTAATAGGGTCCGATTCCGTCGTTCAGACACACCGTTGTGCTGTGGTGTGTAAGGAGGTGTGAGCTGAGAGAGAATCCCATTCTCTTTTATGAAGTTTGCAAATTCTGTACTGAGGTACTCCCCACTTCGATCTGATCGAAGCATTTTGATACTCAAGCCGGTTTGTTTTTCTACTTTGAGTTTATATTCAGTGAATTTCTCGAAAGCTTCGGATTTGTGCTTTAATAAAAATACATGACCGAATCTTGAGAAATCGTCAGTGAAAGTAATGAAGTATGAAAAACAGCCTCTAGCCTGTGTAGACATTGGCCCACATACATCACTATGTATGAGGCCTAGGAGCTCAGTAGCTCTTTCTCCGTGTCCGGTAAACGGAGTTTTGGTCATTTTACCCTTGATACAAGACTGGCAAGTCGCATAAGATTTATATTCAAAAGGGTTTAAATATCCATCTTTGTGTAACTTGTTTAGTCTTGTTTCGTTAATATGACCAAGTCTACAGTGCCAAAGAAAAGCTTCATTTATTTCTGAAAGTTTTCTTTTATTAGTGTGTTGTATGCTGAAAACTGTGTGTTGATTTAGGACGTATATCCCGTTATTAAGCATACCATACCCAACCAACATTTGATTCAGATGAATGTTCATAACATTGTTCTGCAATACAAAATTATATCCTTCATTGTCTAACAAAGAAACAGATATTATATTACAAAGCATACTAGGTACAAAATAACATGGGTTCAAAACCAATATACACCAAGACGGCAACCCCAAATGATACTCTCCCACTGCGACTGTATGTACATTGGAACCATTTCCAACGCGGAGAGTATGGTCACCTGTCTTCGAAACCTTGCTATTTCTCAGCCCCTGCATAGAATTGCAAATGTGAGAACCTGAACCGGTATCTAATACCCAGGAAGCAGAGTTTATTGAGAAACAGTTTTCTGTCACAAACACACCTGAAGCGGAAGCATCCCCATGCTTCTTCTTGAGATTTAAGTACTCCGTGCAGTTGCGCTTCCAATGTCCTGTTTTGTGGCAGTGATAACATTCCCCTTTCCCCGATTCTCCAGCTTTGGACTTGTCCTTCCCCTTAACCTTTTTAACTCTACCCCTATGCTTAGTGGGCTTCTTCTTCATCTTTCCCTTGGCCTTAGCCTTTGGGCGAGAAGAGGAAGATTTCCCAACACTCAAAACGAGAGTTTTCACTGATTTCAGTATGCTCTCTGCACTCCTTAATATATTAAGGAGTTCAGGTAGTTCCTTCTCCATGTTGTGCATGTTGAAGTTAACTATAAATTGAGCAAAGGTGGAGGGGAGGGACTGCAGAATAATATCCGTATATTGTTCATTGTCCATCGTCCATCCAAGGTCCTCAAGCTCTTCTATGAGAGCTATCATCTTCAGAACATGGTCTCCTACTGGTGTGCCAGGGACCATTCGTATTTGAAACAATTTCTTTGATGCTTCGTATCATAATACGCGGGATTGCTCTCCATACAACTCCTTTGTATGGAGGAATATGGCGTGAATCTCCATATTCTCGTGCTGCTTTTGATGTGTGTTATCCATCGATGCAAGCGCGAGGCATTTGGCCGTGGCACAGTCAGCGTCCCATGTCTTGCGGACTTCAATATCCGCAACTGAGGATTTTGGACCTGGGACGGGCGGGGCTGGAGCCGTGAGGACATATGATACCTTATCATAAGTCAAGGTAATGTTCAGATTCCTCAGCCAGTCTTTATAATTGGTCCCATTCAGTTTATTTTTATCTAGTAGAAACTTGAGTCCTGTCATTGGGTATCTACCATTAAGAGAGAGAAAAGAATACACTCAGCGAAAGCTCTTGCAAAGATCAGATTGGTTATTATCTTATCTAATCGATGTCTCCCACCGCTTTAATCAAGTTTGTCTTTCAAACCTTAAAAAGAAAACTTGCCAGGATTAATTACAGTCTATAACTTCGCTAACCGTTCAGCCAGGCCAGTGTCGGTACTTGAGGGAGGTTCCCCGTGCTTTCGCACGGATCTAATTAAATTAAACCTCGTCTTCCCAAAGGCGTAGCCCCGTTAACACCTTTCTAGACACCTAATGGGTTAGCTAATTGTAAACTGCAAAACTCTCCTGGGAGAAACTATTGCCCACAGTGGGATCGGGATCCAACCATCATATGGAAGGTATGCAATCTCATTGCAAATTTCAACTATTGAAATTCCTGATGTGGTTTTTACCCCTAGCACTCATGACCTTGGCTATGGTCAACAAATCACAAGCACTAGTCAAGTTCAACCCGTCATTTCTTGATTAATTAGACCCGTTCACATGACCCTTGGCTAAGGTCAACAAAGTCACATGCCCGTCCCAATTAATCTGCATCATTTGCATTGTAGGAAGACATCACTTAGCTACCATACACTACGCCTTGGCTAAGGTCAACAAACGTAGCACGAATACTAAGTACTCTACTTCCTAAAATGACGGAGGGTTGCGGATGATTTTTAAGAAAATCTTTAACGCTTTGAACTTGATATCGTCGTAGAATCAAATAGTTTTCAAAAGGAGTGGCTTGAGCTCCGCAGTTTTGAAATGTAGCTTTCTCATAAAGAGCCGAGTGGTTTTCAAATCTGATCTTACAACATCTTTTTAGCTTTATTTTCTTTACATTAATCATATTAATGTAGCCCCATCATTTAAGTCCTTAAGCCAATCACAGAAAAGAAACGAAAATACAACGTACGCTTATGCCATCCGCATTCGCCGCAATGTTCCGTTATGCACCGTTAGGTTACTTAACTAACAGCATACCGGGACGGGACTAGCGCGGGTGTAAAACATAAGCAACGTCTACTATATATCTCATATATAATATATCAATCATCTCAGATATCACATCACAGTATACAGGCAGCAGAAACACAGATATAATGTGGAATATACTAGGACGTCCGTATTTAGTATTTACCCAACAATAGAAAATACGAATTCCACAGTCGCGATGAATAGCCAAGCCCATACCCCTAGACCCCTACGAGAGCGGCAAGCGACCCTACCAATTCTGGAGTTTAGGAGACCCGGTATCGACTCCTCAAGATGGCCTCCCACTGAACCCCAGAACCCGGTCACTTGTGCTCCCATCCTTGGGTCTATCCTAATGCGGAAAAGTAAATAATATACAACACTGGTGACATCAACCTCAACCCGGAAGTGCCCCAAATAAAAGAATATTACATTACATTTGAATTTTACATGAATGAAAAGAAAACTCTCATCTCACATAAAAAAAACCCGGCTATTCAATCGCGACAATCCTGCACATCATATCTCAGCAACACATAATATCATATATCATCAACGTAAGTAAGTATGCGTACCCCGATTGTCATTGATGTATAACAACGAAACTGGCGATATGCGGCATACTACACTTACGGTCACAGAAAAGAAAGTGTAAAACTGCAACATTTGGAATCCACAATCACTTTAGACATCGTAAATCTGAAATATCTCATACTTCGCATTTCATGCCTAACTATATGAATTCCACATATTGTATCACATTCCAGATAAATAGACAGTATTAAGCTTTCCGATCGAAAAATCAAATACCCAAGATTTCCATAATAGCTCAACACTTGAGCGGAGTTCAAAAATCCCGGAACATGTCACAGTAGCAGCGGTCCAGCTGTAGAAGGGTCAAGCCAACACCTCACACGTGGCACGCCGTACTGCCCCAAACCCTGAGGTTTAGAGACAGTTCAGATGGTCACATAATCGAGTTAAGGTTTATGTTCTTCTAGAGGGTCTACCACGTTACTTGCACGTATTTCCGAAAGATTTAAACTTGAGAAAAAATTCAACACTTGAAAGTTTTTCGTGCCGGGAAAAAGTGAGTTAATGATATCCGTTCGAACTTTTTAATACTTTCTAAATTACCCGAAAACAGCACGAAATTAAATATTCCGATCGAATCAACAAATCCAAAACAATCCCCAGAACACTCAACACTTGAGTCTGATTAGAAATACCCAAAAATATGTACAAGCAGTTCTGGACATTACTGTACAAAAATGATAAAATATTGCTTCAGTACGGCCGCGGATCCGCGGCCCAAGCAGGGTATGGCCGCGGTTCCGCAGCGGTTTATACGGAATATGGTATCGTTTTTTACAGAAATGTTTAGATTTGCCTGCTGAATTTTTTAAGTATTTTTAATTCTGAAAAAGCACAGTTTTAAAAAATTGTCCAGAGAAGGGTTAAAATGCGTATTTCGGGGTTCGATCGGAGATTTAATTTCTCCTAAGCGTCGCCTAAGGTTCTAGCTTGGCTCTGACCATGAAGGGTTTCCTACAGCACCACTACAAGGGTTTGGAGGCAACACACATGCCATATTTAAAGTTTACATGGTGCTAAAGAAACTATCTTAAGGATCATGCTAGAAAATTTAGGGCAACTTAACTTTAACACAAATACAAGTAGTAAAAGCTAGGGTTTTGAGAGTACAACCTTTGTATCTTCCTACGCTAGACTCCTTGGCTACTTGAGGGTTGGAAAAAGGTCCGCTTGAAATCCTCTAGGTCCACGACGATCCACCCGGAGTCTTCTTTGTCCAAGCTTGAAACTCCACAAGATCAAGAGAAGAAATGGAAGCTAACATTCTACACTAATAGGCAGGACTAGTGTAGAATGATCATGTGGTTTGTTTTCTCACTTCAAAATCCTAACTTGGTGACTCTTTTACTCACTTAAGAAAACTAGAGAGGAAGAAGATGATGGCTTATGAAACTCAAGATAATGATAAGCATATGAATAAAATGAGAAAATGAAAATATATATATTTTCACTCTCTCATTCTCAACCATGGTTATAAAATATCTAGATATTTTAGTTTGGAACAAGAATGACCATGGAAAATGAATCATGGTTAAAACAAAGGGTTAGTGCAAGAATATAAAATTAAACCATGATAATCAATTTCCATTTCCATTTTTCTTTTTCCAAAAATTAATATCCATATATTTTACAAATGGTGTGAGTCTTATATTGCCACCATCTACAATATCAACAACCATGATAACATTATGTATGCATGTATGTGTGCATGCACATCCTATGTGCATGAATGAGAATAAATGCATACATGCATGCATACAAAAAAGACAAGAAAGGATTTAAAGTGAGAAAATAATGGTCAATGATAAATCAACACTTAATTTAATAAACCGGTCATATCGCATACGACCCGACCAAAAGCAAACCGCCCGATTAATATGCGGTATCTCATATGCGCATTTTAACCAGGTCCATGCGCATATCGCATATGCGCACCACATCGTTTTTCCTGGACTAGGTAACTCCATTGTGGGACTCTAAGACTCGTCAATACGCCGGCAGTGGGTGATGATCATATCAAGCACCCCCAAGCCGCAAGCGGTCAGCTAAACATAACGGCCACCCGGATATTGAGCGATCAGAAGAAAACAAGCAAACCCGTCATAACTCCCGTCGAGCCAACCGACAACACTACCGTACAGTCTGGTTTCTTCGTCAGATACGATGCATATCGAGTCTAGGGATGGTAACGTCGACCCTAACAACTCAATAAGTCGTGCCGATGAATGGTCTATAACAGATCGAAAAACTATTGATAACACTTATCAGTAAATCTCAACAGCCCTGGCCAGGGACTTACTGATATAGCCAATCGAGCACAGCACAGCATCAACTCCCAATACCGGGAGAGACGAAACCCCTCCTATCGCTCATCGCCTTCATGTGTCTCGGGACTGTACCCAACGGCCACCTGTTTGCACGACTCGGTAGAGCCGTGGTAGGGTGGTAATCAAAGTACAGTGGGAGAACACACAAGACTCTATGACGATCTCGGGTCTACAGACTAACCTGCACCAGTGTCTGTTGGAGATAGTGCCCTCAGAGTCAATTATTGGATCACAGGCACGTGATTGCAATGATTGAGGGAGGACCTATCCCGGTAGGACAGTCTTACTCGAGATGATAGTATGCTATCTGGTTTATCTTTATCATCGTGTATTGCTTTAGGTGACCTGACATGTCGCTATTACACGTTGATAGAGCCCCTAGGATTCTTGCTTGACTACCAGCAGTATGATGGCGATCATATACGTGAGAGCTGGCGGTCTATAAGCACATCCTTAAAAGGTCCCTAGTCGTAGGAGTTTCGAGACAGGGCATCGATACTCCATTAGTAGACTAGTGTATACAGTCGAGACCCCGACGAGGGGCGGTGGCCGATCTCACAAGCCACTGGTGTCAGCTGGTTCACCTAAGATGTATACAGGTGCTCATTGGGTTATGAGTACACCGGACAGGACTCGCCGGGAACCTGCTAATTGGTCTTATACCAGATGTCAGATAGCAGTTCCCTGGTGACATGTGTACAGGTTAGTTCATCGACCTGAGATCGTCATTTGTCTCGTGTGAGTTCCCACTGTGCTTTGATTACTACCCTACCACGGCTCAAAGGAGTCGTGCAAACAGATTTTAGTTGGGTACAGTCCCAAGCCACATGGAGGCAGTGAGCGGATCTGCAGGGGTTCGTCTCTCCCGGTATTGGGGGTGAGGTCGCGCTGTGTCTAGGAGAGCCATTTCACAAAGCCCTCGGCCGAGGCAGGAGATTTACTGGTAGGTATTCCAGTAGTATCTCAGGGTGTTCTGGGCTACGCTCCGACACGACTTGTACCGCTTTTAGGGGTCTGACTTTTACCAACCCCCTAGGCCCGCCATGCGATACTCATAGAAGAACGGACCGGACTGTACGGATATTGTCACTGACAGGCTCAGTAGGGTGTCAGGATGAGTTCGCTCATCGACGTCCCTTTTGGTCAATAGCTGGTGGCCCATCACGTATTGGCTTATACCTCTGACGTACTAGTGGTTAAATCCACAGCCATAGTATTGACGAGTCTTTAGAGTCCACCACACTTTCAGTTACTCAAGCTTTCGGGCGAAATGCTGTAGAGGCCGTATGGAGATATAGCAGGGTCTGATCAGATACGTGCGGTATTGCACGGATCAGGATCGGACGGTTTGTACTAGTGGCCGTATGGATATATGGCAGGGTTCGATCAGATACGTGCGGAATTGCACAGATCAGGATCGAACGGATATTACTAGCCGGCTTTGGTTTAAGCCGGATCCTAGTTTAGTACAGTGTAGATTTTGTCTCATTGCATTTGTATCCGGTCGGAATACAGATGCGGGTGTGTATGCACAGTGTCGGGGTTTTCCTGTAATTTATTACGGGACCAGTTTTCTGGAGTTTCCTGTTTGCATTCCGTTCCGGCCGGTTTTCCTTTGTTCTTTCCCGGCCGGACTTTTCTGATGGAGGGTGTTATTTACAAGTTTGCAAATAACACTTTGTGGAGGGGTTTCATGCAAATGGTTTGATTATGAAAGCATCTTTTGATACCATTCTTATCTATCATCATCACTTGCTTTTTATTGATTTGAGGTGATTAGTAGTTGATGTGAGTTAGTTATGATGATGTTTGGATATGGTCACCCTCTCTCTTTTTCCTACACTCACCTCCCTCTTGCTTATGTATTCTTTCCTCCACCATTCTAGTATGATAAGGTTTCATTTTGAGAAAAGAGAAGAAGAGGTTTTCATTCTTGAGAGTGTGGCATTCTTGATCTCATTTTCATGCTAGAAAAATGCAAGCACCATTTTTCTCATCTTGTTTCCTCCATCATCTTCAAAGGCAACAAAATCCCAAATGAGACATAGCCTCTACACTACACATTCTACAGCAAATCTTGGACGCGTCGGCCAGCCAACTTCGTGCCCGAGTTGCCTCGGTATTGAGGTGGAAGCCCGTAAAAGATACAGGCGATGTGGTGCCCTTTTCGGCAAGGAGGCGATGATATGGAGACAGGACTTTCCGCGGGAGATCGGGACGATGACGAGAAGACCGGAGGACTCGGATCACTTGGTATACTTCTCTTCCCATCTCTTGTTTGCTAGTATAGGTTAATGGTTAACGATCCGGGTTTTATTGTCCGCGGTAGCGCCAGTTTCCAAGTAAGGAAAAATTTTGATTCCGCATTTTGGCCTCGGTAAGACGGCCGGGGCGCTGCCGTGGAGCAACATGGTATCAGAGCCACGCCATTAACCTTGCCTAGCTTGTTCTAGTGTGTTTTACATTTCCGATCAGACAAAATCCCAAAAACCACATTTCGTGTGCATCAGTTTTCTGTCGATTTTTTCCGAGCTCTAAAAATTTTTCAGGTTGCATAAAACTAATGTACTGGAAATTATAAGACTGCTGTAAAAATTCGACGCAGTCAGTCGATCACTGAAGCGCGGAACTGCGGCCAAACCCCCCTTGGGCCGCGGTTCCGCCGCACTTTGGTGTCCTCACTGTGTCCAATTTTTCCAGTGGACTTGTGGGCTGATTTTGGGGGTTTTGGAATATTAAATTTGGGCCCAGAATTTCTGTGAGTGCTACAGTATTGCTTTGGGGCCCACTTGTTAATTTTTGATCGATCGGATATTTTAAACACATTATTTCACAGTATTTAGATTATATCTGCGACCGTGAATGTCACTTGATCGGTAAATCCTGTCTAACTGCTATAGCCCGGTTAGACGGATTTGCGAACGTGACTTTCACGTTGATGTTCTGTGTTATTGCTGTGATGTTGTGGATCGGTCGTGGGGGATAGTCTGGATGCAATGCTAGTACAGTTTTGTTGTATTATGTACATTTGATTTTGCGGGGCGAGCATCCGACATGTGGACTGCCGTCACTGCCTGTTTGTATTATTATTTTGGGGCACGACCAGGTTGCGGTCGATGTACCCGGTGTATGTATATTTTACTTTCTGTACTAGGATTACCCCGCGGAGGGGTCCACGGATAGCCGGGTTCTAGAGGGCAACGGGCCCACATCTCATGGCATTGAGACGGAGGGGGCTTCACTCTAGGATTGGCGGGCTACTCGCCGCACTCGTAGGGGGTACAGGTTGACCCAGGAGGGGTGCCCAAGTTACCGGATTCCGTGAAGTGCTGGGTGGTCCATTCACGGAGCTGAAGGGGGCTGCCTCGCTTCAGGTTTTGGTAGGTGACTTGCCGCGCCCGTAGGGGTCTAGGATTTCATTGCACAGGCTATCCACACGACCAGGGGAACGTCGAGTTTCAGCAGCGGCTCTGTGAAACCCAGGGCTTCCAGATATCTGTATTGTTCTGTGATGCTGTACATTTCTGTGATGTTGCATTTTATCACGCCTTGAGCGAAAATTATATATTGGTATATATATTAGTAGATGTTGTATATGTTTTACATCCGTGCTAGTCCAGTCCCCGCTCTGTCGTTAGTTAGCTAACCTAACGGGTAATGACGGGACCCAGTGGCGAATGCGGATGGCATATACGTACATCAGTATATTTTCGTTCTTTGTGGTGTGATCAATTGATGGGACTGCGTTGATTCGGATCAATGCAAGATAAACAAACCTATTCTGATGTTGTTGGAACACTTTTCAAAAGCTGTTATTGCAAGGACGTTCACTTTTGTTTTGCATCGTGGTATTCATTTGGAATATCCTGCTCCTCAGTCGACGAGGCAAGGGCCGAGATCCCTTCACCGGGAGTGACCCCTTGGACAGAAGTTTGCGTCAGGGCATTAACTTCACTATAGCCGATTACTTTTGCTTTGCATCGTGGTATTCAGTTGGAATATCCTGCACCTCATTCTACGGGGAAAGAGCCGAGATCCCTTCACCGGGAGTGACCTCTTTAGTAAAGTTTTTCGTCACTATATTTTCTAAAAAGTTATCCAGTTCCTTCAACGATATCAAGTTCATTACGTTAAAGGTTTTTCGCCAAAAACCAGTCGTAGCCCTCCGTCATTTCAGATTAGTATTGCTTAGTATTCGCGCTACGTTTGTCGTTGCTATTCGCCGAGGCGTAGTGTGCGGTAGCTCTGTAATGCTTTCTGTCGTATGGATATGTGGATTGGTTAGGACAGTCGTACGACTTTGTTGATTATTCGTCAAGGGTCGTGCGGGTGGGTTTAACGCAATCAAGATAATGACGGGCTGAACTTGACTAGGACCTTTTGATTTGTTGATTATTCGTCAAGGTCACTTGGGTCCTAGGGGTAAAAATCACATCGGGAGTTTCAAAAGAACTGAAACTTGCCAGATATGCGCATACCTTCTGGAGTATGGTGACGTGAGTGGATTCCGTCATGTTATCATGCGATGATAGTTGGATCCCGATTCCCACTGATGAGTTGGTTTACTCTTCGGGTGACCCCGACTAATTCTTCTTTCAGGTTTGGGGAAGAATTTGAGGTTACAGTGGGAGGTTTCCAGATTAGATAAAGTGATAACCATTCTGATCTAGGTTAGAGTGCACGCTGAGTGTTTTCTTTTCTCTCTCTCTTTGGCAGCGACCATTGACTTGACCCTAGACTATGACTCAGTGACCAAGTTGACCGAACCTTCTTAACACAGGCTTTTGGATTGTCAGAGTTGCAAACCTCATTGCCACTCCTACTTTTACCCTTTTCTCCAGGACACCCCGTATTACTACGAACGTCCACTTCCATTGGACAAAACCATCGTATGGTTAGATACGAACTCGAAGGAATTCGAGGATGGTTTCCGGTTCTGGAGAAAACGAATAGGACTATTCAGTTGTCTTTTCCTTCTACCTTCTCTCAGGCTGCGAGTACTCCTTGGTTTAGGAGTAGTACACCTATTACGCAAATTGGATAGTCTTCTTCCAAACCTTAGGCTGGTACCTAACGGTAGGGAATGAAGAAAACCAATTAGCATAACGATGGTGTACAGAAGGTATTAAGTTAAGACAAAGCAAGGGATTAGTAAGAGGGCAAAGTAAATTGCGACTGCTATTCACGACCGAACCAAGTATTTCTTCGCCAATCCTAAATCACCTTTGTATTTCTCTAGGACACTCCGTATCACTACGAAGATCCCAAGTTTATTGGATAATCCATCGTATGGTTATATACGAACTCGAAAGGAACTTGTTCCAGTTCGGGGATGGATTCTGGTTCAGGAGAAATAGGAATAAAGTTTATTCGGTTGTCTTTTATCTTCACCTTCTCTCGCTTTGCGAGTGCTCCTAGGATTAAGACAGTACACCTTTTATGCTTATTGGATAGTCTTCTTCCAAACCATAGGCTGGTGCCGAACGGTAGGGAAGGAAGAAAACCATTTGGCCTAAAGGGGTGTGCAGACGGTAATGACTAAAGACATATAAAGGGATTTGGACAGATGGCAAAGAGATATACGGTTACAGTTGTGAATCTGGATAATGGTAGAGGCATTACTAGGAATACCAGGATACCCCACCGAAACATTTCAATGTTTCAGTTTCACTGTGTAATGTTAAAAGAAAACTGATTTCCCGATTGGATACTTGCTCCAGGGTATATATTTACCAGGTTTGATTCTCACATCTGTATGGTTTTACAGATGATGAGTGGGAGTAAGTTATTGGGAATAGGGTAATCATCCTCATTATATCGGGATTCGTTGTAATCGGTGATACTTGAGGAGATCATCTGGGCTGTTTGCCGGTCGGCAAATATTTGGTTTTGAATATCCGCTGTTGTGCACCAATTTCAAATTGATATATCTGTACGTCTATTTTTATAGAGTGAGATATACCTTTTGATATTATGTCGATGACATTTACCTATATCAGTGGATGGTTAGGTAAGGAGCATTAAACAGCGGTGTAATTCTTCTTAACCATAAGTACAGTTTTCAACCTACGACACATAGTGAAAGAGTTGTTAGACTCAGCGGACTCATACAGAGTATTGTATGTTGTCCAGTGTCCATTAGGACAGAGGGGTTGGTCTTCATACTATATTCTGTTTACTTTTAACTTCTCTAGTTCTTAGACATGTGTTTCGTAGAAACACAGGGTCTAAGTTTTGAGGAGTTATAGGTATTTGAATAGAGTAGAGCACCAGGTATAGCAAGTATCGGGATTCTTCAAAGTGATCGAAGATGTAGATACTTGTGTATGGTATTCAGTTGATAGTAATGATAAAAAGAAATTGCTTCTCTTTCAGGTTACTCATAATTGGAAACATTCCTAAGTTGAATAACGCTGATCGGCCTCCTTCCATTTAGTTGACATGCACTGGAGACAGCTGCATGATTTGAATCTGGTTCTAATTAAATCAGTGCCTCTGTTTCTATATTGGATATAGAACAGTTCATATCTTGACATTGTTAAGGTACGGGGAGTTGTCCGGCTTATGGTTAAAACCAGACTCTGGATAACTCAAGGCACGTTTCTGTAATGGCTGTTTGTGGGTTGACCCAGGCTATGACGAGGGTTGACTTTCTACCATCTGGAAGATCAATGGTGATATTGTTCTTGACTCGCCACAGTTTTAAAAAAAATGGATTTTTTTTCAGAAAACAGTAGTGGGAGTATGGTAGAACTGGAAGTGATTCCAGAACCGCAAACGATTACTGAAGATTTGATAAGAACCTAAAGATTCAATCTGGTTTGACATTCCATTGGCCACTCCGCAGATATGGTGGGTAACCTCAGGCACTCGAGAGGTACTTCGGTATGCTCAAGGACGGTGGCAGGGAGGTTCTTGTTTATCCAGACTTACCATTGCTGTTGTTCCAGACTGTGAGACCCGGCAGGAGGATGAGTATAGCGTCGTTCTAAACTAGCTTTAGAAGTGTACGTCTATATGACTCTGCCAGAGGGTTGTCGTAGTCAGTGGGAGCAGCGGAAGCATTGGTGGACAGTTGGCTTATGTCTATTTATAGACTAAAGCAGATATAGCGGAGATAGATCATCTATTTCTGACATGACAGTCATAGGTTTGACGTCATCAGAATAGGGGATGGATCTGTTGAGAAGGTAGTAGGGTGTGATATCCTGGTATTTGGATGACATACACAGAGTAGGAAAAGAAACTCCTATACTACGATCGGTTATACTTTGGTTGTCACACAGTGTTTTCTCCACACAGGACTTGGATATTATATCAGACATTCCGGTTACTAGATCTATAGTTTTAGATCTAGATTTGGGTGGTTTCCTAATCTGGGTACCTTGACAGCATTCTATGAGTATTTAGAATGGATGACTCCTGGCACGGTAGTACACCTGCAGGTAATGGAGTCACCCTCTCTAAAGGTGTCTTACAGACTAAAGGGGAGAGGGATACGCATGATTGACAGATCACTTGCTTAGGCCATTGAGTCAGTCATAAGATGTCAAGTACCACACCAGATGTTGTTCTTGCAGTAGATGCAATAAGTTGATATTAATCCAATCCTGGAGAAACAATCGGAAGCAGTTTTAGGACATAAGTGCGTGTTCTAGGGATGTGATAACGACAGCCTCTTTTAGGAGACGGTTATCATTCCAGGCTTCCAAGGTGACATGGATGGTAGAGTGGCTGTCAGAGTTATAGTTTCTCCTTCTGACGAGGGGCAGTATTTTGGACAGGTGGTCCAAGGCGATACTGAGGGAGGCATGGCGCTGGATGCTGATTAAGTTCAGTTATCGATACAGTCTAAGAAGTTTGGATTTGGAGTTCATTTATGAGCTAGGTCCCATCAGAT
This sequence comes from Agapanthus africanus, assembly GCA_030015575.1. Classification (NCBI taxonomy): domain Eukaryota; kingdom Viridiplantae; phylum Streptophyta; class Magnoliopsida; order Asparagales; family Amaryllidaceae; genus Agapanthus; species Agapanthus africanus. The sequence goes on along the minus strand of JASDDO010000029.1, from coordinate 97,794,020 downwards.
ATCCAGACATACTCTAAGACAGGTATTGCTCATTTCGGAAGATGGCTTTCTCTGCGAACTTAAGATGTAGAGAGACATAGAAAGAAGCATCACAGCGGATCCACTCAATGAGGCTATTCCTCGAACGCAATAGTTTCGCAAACGAGCTTTGTGAGACTGACCAGTAGAGGAGTTGGGTGTTCGGTATCACACGGGCTGTGAGTATGCGACATCGCAATAATTAGCCTTGAGTGCAAGTGGGAGATTGTTGGAGATAGTGCCCTCAGAGTCAATTATTGGATCACAGGCACGTGATTGCAATGATTGAGGGAGGACCTATCCCGGTAGGACAGTCTTACTCGAGATGATAGTATGCTATCTGGTTTATCTTTATCATCGTGTATTGCTTTAGGTGACCTGACATGTCGCTATTACACGTTGATAGAGCCCCTAGGATTCTTGCTTGACTACCAGCAGTATGATGGCGATCATATACGTGAGAGCTGGCGGTCTATAAGCACATCCTTAAAAGGTCCCTAGTCGTAGGAGTTTCGAGACAGGGCATCGATACTCCATTAGTAGACTAGTGTATACAGTAGAGACCCCGACGAGGGGCGGTGGCCGGTCTCACAAGCCACTGGTGTCAGCTGGTTCACCTAAGATGTATACAGGTGCTCATTGGGTTATGAGTACACCGGACAGGACTCGCCGGGAACCTGCTAGTTGGTCTTATACCAGATGTCAGATAGCAGTTCCCTGGTGACATGTGTACAGGTTAGTTCATCGACCTGAGATCGTCATTTGTCTCGTGTGAGTTCCCACTGTGCTTTGATTACTACCCTACCACGGCTCAAAAGAGTCGTGCAAACAGGTTTTAGTTGGGTACAGTCCCGAGCCACATGGAGGCAATGAGCAGATCTGCAGGGGTTCGTCTCTCCCGGTATTGGGGGTGAGGTCGCGCTGTGTCTAGGAGAGCCATTATACAAAGCCCTCGGCCAAGGCAGGAGATTTACTGGTAGGTATTCCAGTAGTATCTCAGGGTGTTCTGGGCTACGCTCCGACACGACTTGTACCGTTTTGGGGGGTCTGACTTTTACCAACCCCCTAGGCCCGCCATGCGATACTCATAGACGAACGGACCGGACTGTACGGATATTGTCACTGACAGGCTCAGTAGGGTGTCAGGATGAGTTCGCTCATCGACGTCCCTTTTGGTCAATAGCTGGTGGCCCGTCACGTATTGGCTTATACCTCTGACGTACTAGTGGTTAAATCCACAGCCATAGTATTGACGAGTCTTTAGAGTCCACCACACTTTCAGTTACTCAAGCTTTCGGGCGAAACGCTGTAGAGGCCGTATGGAGATATGGCAGGGTCTGATCAGATACGTGCGGTATTGCACGGATCAGGATCGGACGGTTTGTACTAGTGGCCGTATGGATATATGGCAGGGTTCGATCAGATACGTGCGGTATTGCACGGATCAGGATCGAACGGATATTACTAGCCGGCTTTGGTTTAAGCCGGATCCTAGTTTAGTACAGTGTAGATTTTGTCTCATTGCATTTGTATCCGGTCGGAATACAGATGCGGGTGTGTATGCACAGTGTCGGGGTTTTCCTGTAATTTATTACGGGACCAGTTTTCTGGAGTTGCCTGTTTGCATTCCGTTCCGGCCGGTTTTCCTTTGTTCTTTCCCGGCCGGACTTTTCTGATGGAGGGTGTTATTTGCAAGTTTGCAAATAACACTTTGTTGAGGGGTTTCATGCAAATGGTTTGATTATGAAAGCATCTTTTGATACCATTCTTATCTATCATCATCACTTGCTTTTTATTGATTTGAGGTGATTAGTAGTTGATGTGAGTTAGTTATGATGATGTTTGGATATGATCACCCTCTCTCTTTTTCCTACACTCACCTCCCTCTTGCTTATGTATTCTTTCCTCCACCATTCTAGTATGATAAGGTTTCATTTTGAAAAAAGAGAAGAAGAGGTTTTCATTCTTGAGAGTGTGGCATTCTTGATCTTATTTTCATGCTAGAAAAATGCAAGCACCATTTTTCTCATCTTGATTCCTCCATCATCTTCAAAGGCAACAAAATCCCAAATGAGACATAGCCTCTACACTACACATTCTACAGCAAATCTTGGACGCGTCGGCCAGCCAACTTCGCGCCCGAGTTGCCTCGGTATTGAGGTGGGAGCCCGTAAAAGATACAGGCGATGTGGTGCCCTTTTCGGCAAGGAGGCGATGATATGGAGACAGGACTTTCCGCGGGAGATCAGGACGATGACGAGAAGACCGGAGGACTCGGATCACTTGGTATACTTCTCTTCCCATCTCTTGTTTGCTAGTATAGGTTAATGGTTAACGATCCGGGTTTTATTGTCCGCGGTAGCTCCAGTTTCCAAGTAAGGAAAATTTTTGATTCCGCATTTTGGCCTCGGTAAGACGGCCGGGGCGCTGCCGTGGAGCAACAGTGTCACCTGAGAACTGCTATCCGACGATAGATATAATTCCATATAGGAGTTCTCGGTCAGTCCGTCCAGTGTACCCAGTCACCACTGAGCACCCGTATACGATCTCGATGTCAAACATCGATGCATGTGAGAACATCCATCGCCCATCATATGGGTCTAGTATCATATATGCTAGTCTACTCTGGTATATCGATGCCCCGTCTCGATATACCTACTACTATGGACATTTCAGGATATGCTTATAAACTACAGATGTCCCAGTAGTATGATCTCCATCATAATCACAATAGTCAAGCCTATATCTTCAGGGCTTTATAAACATGTGTGAATGAATAAAAGCATGATCAAATCAACATGTCAGATAAAGAAGAACCAGATAGCATACTATCATGTCGAGCAAGAATGTATACTGAATATATATATATATATATATACATGTATAAATACATCCACTATCATATAATGGCCTCTAGGGCATACATATATCCAACAATCGCATACGACCCGACTAATAGAAAAACGCCCGATTAACATACGGTATCACATAGTCGTATTCAATTAGGTCCCCGCGCATATCTCATATGCACACCACATCTTTTTGCCTGGGCTAGGAAACTTCTGTGTGGGACTCTAAGACTCGTCAATACACCGGCAGTGGGTGATGATCATATCAAACACCCACAAGTCGCAAGCGGTCAGCTAAACGTAACGGCTATCCGGGTATTGATCGATCAGAAGAAAACCAGCAAAGCTGTCAAAACTCCCATCGAGCCATCTGGCAACACTTACCGTACAGTCCGGTCTCCTCGTCAAATATGTTGCATATCAAGTCTGGGGATCGTGTCTTCGACCCCAATAACTCAATAAGTCATACCGGTATTTAGCTGATAACAGATCGAGAAACTACTGATAACGCTTATCAGTAAATCTCAGTAGCCCTGGCCAGGGACTTCCTGTTATAGCCAATCAAGCATAGCACAACATCAACCCCCAATACCGGGAGAGACGAAACCCCTCCTATCGCTCATTGCCTCCATGTGCCACGGGACTGTACCCAAAGACCACCTGTTTGCACGACTCAGTAGAGCCGTGGTAGGATGGAGATCAAAGTACAGTGGGAGGACACAAAAGACTCTATGACGATCTCGGGTCTACAGACTAACCTGTACCAGTGTCACCTGAGAACTGCTATCCGACGATAGATATAATACCACATAGGATTTCTCTGTGAGTCCGTTCAGTGTACCCAGTCTCCACTGAGGACCCGCATACATTCTTTGGTGTCACCTCACCAGATGGATATGGGAACATCCATCGCCCATCATATGGGATAAGAATAATATACGCTAGTCTACTCTGGAATATCGATGCCCCGTCTCGATACACCTACGACTAGGAACAATTCTAGGATATGCTTATGAACTACTGTAACACCTTAGGTCGTGTTTAGGGGTTAATTATATTTTAATAGATAGTTTTTGGTAAAAAGTTTTCCAAATTAAGTTTCTGATATTTTATTCTAATTAATGAACATTTTATTAGGATTTTTCTAGGCACACACACACTTGTGCATGTTAGCTAGGGTTAGGAGTTGGGGTTAAACCACGATTAACAACCATGGTGGACTAACCAATTCCTAAGCCATTTTATGTTTTGTATTAGGTGTATTTGGGTTTTTATTATGGTGGTTGTTTTCTTTATTTTCATTATAAAAAATAGTTTGGATTTGTTGACTTGGAGAGAGAGGGAGAGTATGGGCAACATGGCTTGACCCATGCTCATTTAATGAGAAAGAGAGAGGGGGTTGACTAGGGTATTCTCATTTCTTTTCCTCCTTTATCTCACTCCTCTCACTCTCAACACACGCACACACATTCATACAAGCAGCAGCAGCAGAGGAAGCACCAGCAACAGCAGCAGAAGAGGCAGCAACAAGCAGCAGCATCAGCAGCAGCATGGAGTAGCAGCAGCAACAGGAGCAGTAACAGCTCCAGCAGCCTCTGTAGCAGCTCCAAACCTTCTCCTTCCTCTCCTTCCTGCACTCTAAGATCCTTAAGTGAGGTATGATCTGAGTCTAACTTCCTTGCTTGCTAAACTAGTGATTGTTACGCTTAATTAGTGTTAAAAAGTGAGTTTTGTGCCTTTAGTGATGAATTGTGTGGACTTATGGCTAAGTGCTGTTAGTATTGGTTAACCTAGCCTAATTAGGTGTTATTGAGACCATGTAAACCTAATTAGACCCCAGATTACACCAAAATACCATAGGGTTTCTAATTGTGCAAAATTTAGTGTTTTTAAGTGAACTTTTGGATTTCTGTGATCTGCTATAGACCCGAGTAGTTCAGGTTAAAATTGAGGAAACTGGAGCACACTAGATATACCCTGACCACACCACCAGAGCCCGAGACCCCCACCCAATAGCGAGGCCACCGATTTATTCTTTCTGGCCGCAAATTACGGCCAGATAGGGGAATTTTCGGGAGATGTTTGGATGGGTAGGAGTCTGTTGTTATTTCTAAGCCAGTGGTATGTATAGTTTTGTAAGTTGTTAGCCTGGGTAGAATATGGGACGTTATATCGTATTTCTAGTACGTTTGGTTCGTGCAATACGCGCGATAAGCGAGAGGGTTCCATGATTCAGCGTATCGCGGCGTGTCGGGGTTTGTTTTAGGCGCGTGCACACGTTTAGCGTATCGTACACACGCGCGTTTAGTTCGCGACGCGAGCGTATCGTTTGACTTCGATATCGCGTTTTGCGAGATAGTTGCTTATATTTGGATTCTTGTGTAATTCCAGGTTCGCAGGCAGGTACGTCGGACGAAGCTAAGAAAGGGAAGCAGGTGGTCGGCTACGAGTAGCGCACGACCAGGTGAGTAGATTTAACATCTACGGGGAAATCGCCCGTATGGCGTTAAGCGTCAGGGCGAGTTAGGATATTAGATTGTAGATGTTCATATGGACTGTTGTAGCATATCTTATTGTTGCATATAGAAATGATAGCATAGGACACTGCACTGTTACTAACGGTTCAAGTCGCACGGGCACGATTGATATGCTACACTCACACCGTTAGTGATTTCCATGACACTCACATTATAGGATTGCTATAAATCATATATCATACTGATTCTACCTTATTGATATTGTCATGATTTGCCGCATAACAGCATATGTTATATCCATATTTGGGCACATATGCATCACATACCCCTACTGGTACTACATACACATACATTGATATCTTCATACCTGCGCACATGCACACTGTATACTCATATCTGTGCACACATACATTGATATCTTCATACCTGCGCACATGCACACTGTATACTCATATCTGTGCACACATACATTGATATCTTCATACCTGCGCACATGCACACTGTATATTCATACCAGTGCACACATATATTGATATCTTCATACTTGCTTAGATTACGCATTGAGATATGTTGTTTCCATGTTAATTCTGGATTTGGGGAACCGTAGATATTTCAAAGAGAATAGTTAATTATTTAAAAATCCAGTTTCCCTTGATATGATATTTCGGTGCGTCCACCATGTGTTTTCTCGGTACTAGAGTGATATATGTGAACCCGAATCGAGGAGTTGGATGAGGCCGATTACGGGTACATGGTGGACCCGGTATGGTACCCCGGCGCGAGAACGGTTTCGCTGTGTAGTAGACGGTGAGCCTGGCAGAGGGACTACTACCTACCGGTGATTGGTTGTTGGACCTGGCGGTTATCCGGAGGATACCGACCAGAGTCGATGGATGGATACGGGATGACTCGTACTGCCGAGGCCGAGGGCCGATACCGCAGACAGAGCCCGTGGGCTGATCCGGACTGACGGATGCCCTATACAGGAGGATTTGCGTGTCCATGCTTGGCACGAGTATTTCTTGATATTTTGGGTGCCGATGTTGGGCACTCACGATTATATGAGATTTACAGGATTGGAGGACCGAGGAGGATGACGACGCCTAAGTAGTATTGGGATTTGGGTGCATTGATGAGTACCGATTATACTTTCCACGATGACATTCCGTGTAGATGTTATATTTCCCATGCTCAGTATGTAGTAATTGATATCTCATCCTGTATCTATTGTACCTGATATAGTATACATTGCTATACCTGATCATTGCATACCCTGTTCATTCTATATAGGGTTATTAGATTGCATTGCTATACCTGATCATTGCACACCCTGTTCATTCTATATAGGGTTGTTAGATTGCATTGCTATACCTGATCATTGCACACCCTGTTCATTCTATATAGGGTTATTAGATTGCATTGCTATACCTGATCATTGCACACCCTGTTCATTCTATATAGGGTTGTTAGATTGCATTGCTATACCTGATCATTGCACACCCTGTTCATTCTATATGGGGTTCTTAGATTGCATTGCTATACCTGATCATTGCACACCCTGTTCATTCTATATAGGGTTGTTAGATTGCATTGCTATACCTCATCAATGCACACCCTGTTCATTCTATATAGGGTTATTAGATTGCATTGCTATACCTGATCATTGCACACCCTGTTCATTCTATATAGGGTTGTTAGATTGCATTGCTATACCTGATCATTGCACACCCTGTTCATTCTATATGGGGTTGTTAGATTGCATTGCTATACCTGATCATCACATTTCTTGCTCAACACATGGCGATGTTATTAGATCGCACTTGTTGCATGTTTGAGCATCCAGTTCATCATATAGATGTTATCTATTTATATAGGTTAGAGTATCGTTGCACGTGCATACTCGCGATTACCTTTATATGTTATATTCTATTCACGAGTTGGCAACTCACCCCCGTTGTGCCACAGTGTTTGCAGGTTGCCCTTCGGAGTAGCCGTGGCAGGCTGCGCTCTTGCATCTTTTGACACAGATACCCCTACAGTTGGTATACTAGCTCTTTTGCTGATAGGTGGGTTTTGTGCGGTATCTGGTTATCTTTCAGTTATGTACCTTGTTATATCTAGTACTCTCCATCTACCACTTATGTATTGACTTAGAGACCAGTTGTGAGGACGATGTATATTATTTTGTATTCTGGCGTCGAGCTCGTTGTGAGCCGACTTTACTTATGCAGTTTATTCTATCTGTGATGTTCCCACTTGTTGCTCATTTTCTTCGCTACGACGTCGTATATTGTTATCTTGGTGATTGTCTACTTAGTGTTTCTTGACATCTTGGTAATTGATTCTATCAAAGCTTTAAGCACTCTATACTTTTACTGGTTTGATTTCTGGGTTTTCGGCTTACTTAGTCGCGTTACGCCTGTAGACGTTACGTGGTTAAGTGCCGGTCACGGGCCAAACTTTGGGTCGTGACAAAGTTGGTATCAAAGCGTAGGTTTTACCTTCGGAGTGTAGGATGACCCTGGTATGATGGAGTAGGTAGCTGCAGCAGAGTGGCGTAGCGTGCGTATGTTCCGCGGCATACTCACGGCACGGTACTCCGCCTAAGCGACCTTAGGACTTATTGATTGAATTTCCTTTATGATCGTATATATCCTTGTGGTTCGATTTTCGTATCCTCATCGAATCCTACCTTCTTTTCAGCCATTATGCCGCCAAGGACTACGAGGGTGCAGAGAGCGGTCGTGAGAGCCGAAGTTCGAGTTGATTCGTCCGAGACGAGGACTGATCCGAGTAGTACCCCTGTTGTACTAAGACAGATTGTTTCCCCTACGACAGATCAGATCGCTAGACTAGTGGCAGAGATGCAGGGCTTGCGCCAGACGGTGAGCTCATTGGTAGAGGTCGTTCGAGCACAGCAACAGGTGGTTGTCACCCCTGTTACCAAGTTGTTCCTTGCGATCATCATGCAGTATTCCGTCCCCTACATAGCACCGGTGGAGGCAGCCCCAGTTTATGAGACACGTCTTCTAGAGACCGTGAGAATTCCGGAACAGTTGTGGAATCGTACTGGTGCACCAGCCCAGAGCAGAGGCTTGGGACGAGGACAGTCGTTTGGCTCTCATCCCCAGGCAGGACAGCAGGCAGCGCGTAGGTGTTTACGATGCGGAAGCCTTCAACACATCATCAGGCAGTGTCCCTTCACACCATGTCAGGGTCGTATTCTGAGACGTCGTGGACGCGGAGGGTTCGCATAGAGGGGTCAGGCTAGTAGAGGAGGAGTTCGATCAGTCGCAGATGGAGGGCAGGCCCAAGTTTTCGCTTCGACTCATCAGGATGCTCCGACGTCCAATGCTGTGGTTTCAGGTACTCTTTCTGTAAGTCCTTTTGTTGCACACGTATTGTTTGATCCGGATTCATGCACTCGTATGTTTACACACTTCGTGCCGAGTTAGGACGAGAGTCGTGCTGGGTAGATTAGCCGTTTGTTGTGTTAACTTCCGTCAGCAATCCTTTTGTTGTGCAACACGTAATTCGGTCGTGTGCCCATCGGATAGGAGATAGAGATTCGTCTGTCATTTTGAACCTCCTAAAGATGTTGGATTTGGCGATCTCCTGGGCACGGACTGGTTAGCTACGTGCTAGGCGTTGTGGGCTAGCGTGAGGAAACAGGTTTTGTTTTCCCGGGCAAGTCAGTTCTTGTTGTGCAGGTGGATAGTGGTGCCGCCTCTTTTAGCTTGAATTCAGCCTTGTTCGCTAGTCGGCTCTGAGGAGATGTCGTGGATTCTTGGCGTTTTTTCGTGATGTTGTAGCCACAGTTGGTTTGTTGGACCGGTTTTCTTTCATGCGAGAATTTTTCCGACGTCGTTCCAGATGAGCCGGCGAAGCTTAAGGAGCTAAGGATCTGCTGCAGAGTTGTTGTTGAGGGAGTTTGTGCGTCTGGGTGTTTCGCATTAGGAAGTTCCTTTTTCTGTCCGTCTAGAAGAAAGATGACAGATTGAGGTTGTGTATTGATGGATCGTCAATTGAACCGGCTTACGGTGCGGATAGGTATCATGTACCTCGCATTGACGATTTCTTCGATCAGCGTCAGAGTGCGAGACTTGGTCTAAGTTCGTTTGGGATCGGGTCATCATTGTTGCGGGTCCGGCGTGATGACATTCCGAAGACTGCCTTGTGCGTGCTACGGGCTTTGTGTGTTTTGGGTGTTTCACTCGACTCACCAATGCTCTAGCAGCATTCGTAGGTGTGATGAACTGGTTTTCTTCGGGCTGTTCCTCGACTAGTTATTGTTGTGTTATTTACGACAACCTAGTCTTTTTAGTGTGCCTTGAGGGTTAGGGTAGCACTTGAGGATCTGTTATACGGAGACTGGGAGAGCCCCAGTGGTTTACTAGATTCTCGGAGTGTCCCTTTAAACTTGTTGTGTTGATTCCTAGGTTTTGTAGTTACCGAGACGACTTTGTATGGTTCCGAGGAAGATCGTGGCCGTACAGCTTGGGCCCAAACTTGTGAGCAGAACGGAGGTCCGTAGATTTTTGGGGCTTAGTAGGTTTTTACTGCCGTTTCTTCCAGGATTGCTAGTGTAATGCTGCACCGTTGACTAAATTGACTGGAATGGAGGTTTCTTTTCTTTGGACTGAGGCTTGTGTGTGGAGTTTCCGCAGTTGAAGACTCGGTTAACAACTGCTTCAGCCCTTTCCTTGCTTTTTGGTTCGGGCGACTTTGTGGTTTAACTGTGATGTTTCGTGAGTAGGATTCGAATGTGTACTGAGGTGACACAATGGAGTTATCGCTTTTGCTTCTTTACATTTGGAGGAAGTACGAGAAGGATATCCCACTCATGATCTGAAGATGGCCGCGATGGTTTTGTGTTGGAGATTAGAGACACCACTTGTTTGAGAGTCATGTCAGATTTTCACGGACCACCAGAGTTAAAGGTATACCTTCCCGCGGCGGAATTTGATTGTTGTGATAGTCCTCCGCAGATTCACAGTTCTTGTGCGATCGCTGAGTACAGCATAAGTTTGTCTCTTCTAAGGAGACAGCTTGCTCATGTCAGCGCCCGACCACTTTTCTTAAATCGCTTTCGCGAGACACTGCCCGCCGACGCTCGTTCGTCAGAGATATTGGAGCCTACTCGGCTGGGTAATGATTTGGAATCCTTGACTTGTGACAAGGGTGTGGTGGGTTAGAAACGTGGAATCCTAGGGCAGGCACATCGGTCAACTCTCTGTGCTCATTCAAGCCCCACCAACTGTTAACGTGACTTGTAAGGTAGTAACGGGTGGGCAAGGTAAGAAAAAGAAGTCTTGGGATTCGTTTCAAGGTGTCTGTCTTGTTGTGTTCTTGAGTTGAGCAACTGAGACTGACGGGAAAGTTGCAACCTTTAACCGTTCCGAAGAGGGAACGAGAGTAGATCTTCCTGAAATTCGTTATGGTGTCCACCCTGGAGTTGTCAGGATGTGACTCCATTCGGATGTTTGTCATCCGGTGATACTCAGTTTGCTTAGTTGTTATTGTTAAGTTATGTGTATGTAGAAATTGTTGTCGGCAGTTGGGGATCGTCGTTTGCCATCGATAAGGTTCTCCTTTGATAACAGTTATTAGGAGACACTCCAATTGGTAACCTTTAGGTTTAGAAGTTAGGTCGTGTCGATCACCAGTCTGTTTTTCCTAACTCCGTGTTATAGGATTATTGGACCTCAGCTAGTTTAGAAATTTCGGAAATGACTCGGTTGTTTTGGGTCAGGATGAGAATGGTCTATTGCGGATAGAGATCAGATACTGACCAAGAGGGTCGCAGATTCGAGTTCGCAATAGCAGATCATGTATTCCCACGGAGATTTCCGATAAATGACATGTTGAGTTTTGGGAAGCTTTCCAGGATAGTAATACTTTTTAGGATCCTTAAGACGAGTTGGTTCGTTGCTTTAAGATGGGCATTTCCACCCAGATTATTGAATATTCACCCCGTATTTCCTATGTCGATACTTTGCAATTACCTTCATAACCTTTCTCATTGGATTCAGCACCAGACCATTTAGTTCGAGTGTGACCCTTCGTTAACCCAACAGCCAGCCGTAATATTAGACCGGCAGGTGAAGAAGCTTCGATCGAAGGTCTTGCCATCAGTGAATGTATTTTGGTGCATCCCAAGCGGTGAAGAGATCACTTGGGAGGCTGAGGGCGAGATGCGGAAGGAGTTCCCTCGTCCCTCTGAAGGTATGCGTAGCCTTGTATTTTAAAATTCGGGGACGAATTTTCTTTAAGGGGGGAAGATTGTAACACTTTAGGTCGTGTTTAGGGGTTAATTATATTTTAATAGATAGTTTTTGGTAAAAAGTTTACCAAATTAAGTTTCTGATATTTTATTCTAATTAATGAACATTTTATTAGAATTTTTCTAGGCACACACACACTTGTGCATGTTAGCTAGGGTTAGGAGTTGGGGTTAAACGACGATTAACAACCATGGTGGACTAACCAATTCCTAAGCCATTTTATGTTTTGTATTAGGTGTATTTGGGTTTTTATTATGGTGGTTGTTTTCTTTATTTTCATTATAAGAAATAGTTTGAATTTGTTGACTTGGAGAGAGAGGGAGAGTATGGGCAACATGGCTTGACCCATGCTCATTTAATGAGAAAGAGAGAGGGGGTTGACTAGGGTATTCTCATTTCTTTTCCTCCTCTATCTCACTCCTCTCACTCTCAACACACACACACACACTCATACAAGCAGCAGCAGCAGAGGAAGCACCAGCAACAGCAGCAGAAGAGGCAGCAGCAAGCAGCAGCATCAGCAGCAGCATGGAGTAGCAGCAGCAACAGGAGCAGTAACAGCTCCAGCAGCCTCTGTAGCAGCTCCAAACCTTCTCCTTCCTCTCCTTCCTGCACTCTAAGATCCTTAAGTGAGGTATGATCTGAGCCTAACTTCCTTGCTTGCTAAACTAGTGATTGTTAAGCTTAATTAGTGTTAAAAAGTGAGTTTTGTGCCTTTAGTAATGGATTGTGTGGACTTATGGCTAAGTGCTGTTAGTATTGGATAACCTAGCCTAATTAGGTGTTATTAAGACCATGTAAACCTAGTTAGACCCCAGATTACACCAAAATACCATAGGGTTTCTAATTGTGCCAAATTTAGTGTTTTTAAGTGAACTTTTGGATTTCTGTGATCTGCTATAGGCCCGAGTAGTTCAGGTTAAAATTGAGGAAACTGGAGCACACTAGATATACCCTGACCACACCACCAGAGCCCGAGACCCCCACCCCATAGCGAGGCCTCCGATTTATTCTTTCTGGCCGCAAATTGAGGCCAGATAGGGGAATTTTTGGGTGATGTTTGGATGGGTAGGAGTCTGTTGTTATTTCTAGGCCAGTGGTATGTATAGTTTTGTAAGTTGTTAGCCTGGGTAGAATCTGGGACGTTATATCGTATTTCTAGTACGTTTGGTTCGCGCGATACGCGAGAGGGTTCCATGATTCAGCGTATCGCGGCGTGTCGGGGTTTGTTTTAGGCGCGTGCACACGTTTAGCGTATCGTACACACGCGCGTTTAGTTCGCGACGCGAGCGTATCGTTTGACTTCGATATCATGTTTTGCGAGATAGTTGCTTATATTTGGATTCTTATGTAATTCCAGGTTCGCAGGCAGGTACGTCGGACGAAGCTAAGAAAGGGAAGCAGGTGGTCGGCTACAAGTAGCGCACGACCAGGTGAGTAGATTTAACATCTACGGGGAAATCGCCCGTATGGCGTTAAGCGTCACGGCGAGTTAGGATATTAGATTGTAGATGTTCATATGGACTGTTGTAGCATATCTTATTGTTGCATATAGAAATGATAGCATAGGACACTGCACTGTCACTAACGGTTCAAGTCGCACGGGCACGATTGATATGCTACACTCACACCGTTAGTGATTTCCATGACACTCACATTATAGGATTGCTATAAATCATATATCATACTGATTCTACCTTATTGATGTTGTCATGATTTGCCGCATAACAGCATATGTTATATCCATATTTGGGCACATATGCATCACATACCCCTACTGGTACTACATACACATACATTAATATCTTCATACCTGCGCACATGCACACTGTATACTCATATCTGTGCACACATACATTAATATCTTCATACCTGCGCACATGCACAATGTATACTCATATCTGTGCACACATACATTGATATCTTCATACGTGCGCACATGCACACTGTATATTCATACCAGTGCACACATATATTGATCTCTTCATACTTGCTTAGATTACGCATTGAGATATGTTGTTTCCATGTTAATTCTGGATTTGGGGAACCGTGGATATTTCAAAGAGAATAGTTAATTATTTAAAAATCCGGTTTCCCTTGATATGATATTTCGGTGCGTCCACCATGTGTTTTCTCGGTACTAGAGTGATATATATGAACCCGAATCGAGGAGTTGGATGAGGCCGATTACGGGTACATGGTGGACCCGGTATGGTACCCCGGGGCGAGAACGGTTTCGCTGTGTAGTAGACGGTGACCCTGGCAGAGGGACTACTACCTACCGGTGATTGGTTGTTGGACCTGGCGGTTATCCGGAGGATACCGACCAGAGTCGATGGATGGATACGGGACGACTCGTACTGCTAGGGCCGAGGGCCGATACCGCAGACAGAGCCCGTGGGCTGATCCGGACTGACGGATGCCCTATACAGGAGGATTTGCGTGTCGATGCTTGGCACGAGTATTTCTTGATATTTTGGGTGCCGATGTTGGGCACTCACGATTATATGAGATTTACAGGATTGGAGGACCGAGGAGGATGAGGACGCCTGAGTAGTATTGGGATTTGGGTGCATTGATGAGTACCGATTATACTTTCCACGATGACATTCCGTGTAGATGTTATATTTCCCAAGCTCAGTATGTAGTAATTGATATCTCATCCTGTATCTATTGTACCTGATATAGTATACATTGCTATACCTGATCATTGCACACCCTATTCATTCTATATAGGGTTATTAGATTGCATTGCTATACCTGATCATTGCATACCCTGTTCATTCTATATAGGGTTGTTAGATTGCATTGCTATACCTGATCATTGCACACCCTGTTCATTCTATATAGGGTTATTAGATTGCATTGCTATACCTGATCATTGCACACCCTGTTCATTCCATATAGGGTTGTTAGATTGCATTGCTATACCTGATCATTGCACACCCTGTTCATTCTATATAGGGTTCTTAGATTGCATTGCTATACCTGATCATTGCACACCCTGTTCATTCTATATAGGGTTGTTAGATTGCATTGCTATACCTGATCATTGCACACCCTGTTCATTCTATATAGGGTTATTAGATTGCATTGCTATACCTGATCATTGCACACCCTGTTCATTCTATATAGGGTTGTTAGATTGCATTGCTATACCTGATCATTGCACACCCTGTTCATTCTATATAGAGTTGTTAGTTTGCATTGCCATACCTGATCATCACATTTCTTGCTCATCACATGAATATGTTATTAGATCGCACTTGTTGCATGTTTGAGTATCCAGTTCATCATATAAATGTTATCTATTGATATAGGTTAGAGTATCGTTGCACGTGCATACTCGCGATTACCTTTATATGTTATATTCTATTCACGAGTTGGCAACTCACCCCCGTTGTGCCACAGTGTTTGCAGGTTGCCCTTCGGAGTAGTCGTGGCAGGCTGCGCTCTTGCATCTTTTGACACAGATACCCCTACAGTTGGTATACTACATCTTTTGCTGATAGGTGGGTTTTGTGCGGTATCTGGTTATCTTTCAGTTATGTACCTTGTCATATCTAGTACTCTCCATCTGCCACTTATGTATTGACTTAGAGACAGTTGTGAGGACGATGTATATTATTTTGTATTCTGGCGTCGAGCTCGTTGTGAGCTGACTTTACTTATGCAGTTTATTCTATCTGTGATGTTCCCACTTGTTGCTCATTTTCTTCGCTACGGCGTCGTATATTGTTATCTTGGTGATTGTTTACTTAGTGTTTCTTGACATCTTGGTAATTGATTCTATCAAAGCTTAAAGCACTCTATACTTTTACTGGTTTGATTTCTGGGTTTTCGGCTTGCTTAGTCGCGTTATGCCTGTAGACGTTACGTGGTTAAGTGCCGGTCACGGGCCAAACTTTGGGTCATGACAACTCCACGTGCCCCACTAGTATGATCTGCATCATAGTCACAGTAGTCTAGCAAATATCCTGAGGGCTTTATCAACATGTGCAAATGAATAAAAACATGATCAAATCAACATGTCAGATAAAGTAAACCAGATAGCATACTATCATGTCAAGCAAGAAAGTAATCTATATATATATATACACACACACACACACACACGTCCAGACATCCACTGTACATATAATGGCCTCTAGGGCATACATATATCCAACAATCTCCCACTTGCACTAAGGCCAGTTATTGGCGTATCTCATACCCAACATCTCAAAAAGTCGCTCATGCTGTGGCTGTGGAAGGGCCTTGGTGAGTGGATCCGCTGTGTTATTCTTTGTATCTACTCTCTGAATCTCAATCTCCCGGCGATCTACTATCTCCCGGATCAAATGATATCGCATTAGGATGTGTCTGGACGTCTGATGGGATCTGGGTTCTTTGGCTAACGCCATAGCCCCATTATTATCACAATACAATGGTATTGGATCAACAATGGTTGGAACTACTCCTAGTTCCGTGACGAACTTCTTTATCCAGGCGGCTTCCTTGGCAGCATCATTTGCAGCAATATACTCAGCTTCCATCGTGGAGTCTGCAACGGTATCCTGTTTGGAACTCTTCCAACTAACCGCCCCTCCATTGAGGATAAATACAAACCCTGAGATAGATTTGTTGTCATCCTTATCACTTTGTAAGCTGGAATCAGTAAAGGCCTCCATTTGGAGATCCCCATTACCATACACCATGAACAATTCTTTAGTCCTTCGTAAGTACTTAAGAATGTTCTTCACTGCTATCCAATGTTTCTCCCCTGGGTTGGATTGATACCTGCTTACAACAGCTAGTGCATAAGCAACATCAGGGCGAGTACATAACATCGCATACATTATAGATCCCACGGCTGAAGCGTAGGGTATAATGCTCATGCGAGCTTTCTCTTCATCAGTCTTCGGACAGAAGTCTTTGGAGAGAGTGATTCAATGGCAAGCGGGCACGGCACCACGCTTAGAATCTTCTATACTAAACCTTTTTAGGATGGTGTCAATGTACATTGATTAGGACAATCCTAATAACTTCTTGGATCTATCTCTATAGATCCTTATGCCCAAAATGCACAAGGCATCACCCAGGTCCTTCATGGAGAACCTTTGTGATAAGAATAGTTTGACCGATTGTAGCATAGGAATATCATTTTCTATCAGGAGAATGTCATCCACATACAATATGAGGAATGTGACAGTATTCCCTACAATCTTCTTATAAATGCATGGTTCATCTATATTTTTGATAAAAATCAAACTCTTTGATTGTATCATCAAAACAGATGTTCCAGCTCCGTGAGGCCTGCTTTAATCCATAAATGGATTTAAGCAATCTACATGCTTTCCCGCTGCTCCCACTATCAATGAAGCCCTCTGGCTGATCCATAAAAACGTATTCTTCTAAATCACCATTCAGAAATGCAGTTTTAACGTCCATCTGCCAGATTTCATAATCATGGTGAGCAGCAATAGCAAGTAGGATCCTAATGGATTTAAGCATTGCTACTGGAGAGAAAATTTCATCATAGTCCAATACTGGTCTTTGATGAAAACCTTTCGCTACAAGCCTTGCTTTATAGGTCTCTACCTGTCCATCTACACCAATCTTTCTCTTAAAGATCCATTTGCACCCAACGGGTTTTATCCCAGGAGGTGCAACATCCAAAGTCCATACTTTGTTGGTGTACATGGACTCCATTTCGGATCTCATGGCTTCCAGCCACTTCACAGAGTCACCACTCGTGATAGCTTGCTGAAAACTAGTAGGGTCATCATCATCCATGATGCAATCTTCTCTATCACCATCAATGAGAAACCCATAGTATCTCTCCGGTGGGCGAGAAGTTCTACTAGATCTCTAGAGTGGTTGAGGTTCTTGAAGTTCTACTGTAACATCAGTTTCAACCAATTCGTCCTGAGTAATTTGTGTCTTTAGAACCTCTTCTAGTTCTACTGTATTGCCATCAGTACTTTCTGAAAAGACTTCATTTTCCAAAAATGTGGCATGCTGAGCAACAAACACCTTTTGTTCCTCCTTATGGTAGAATAGATATCCATAGGAATGTTTTGGATATCCCACAAATTTTCACATGACCGATCGTGTCTCGAGTTTATCCGGATTCTGCTTTTTGGCATAAGCCGGACAACCCCATATCCTAACTCTTTTAAGAGATGGTCTCTTTCCACTCCATATCTCATATGGAGTGGTAGACACGGTCTTGGTTGGAACTCTATTTAACAGATACATTGCTATCTCCAATGCATGCCCCCAAAAGAAAAGCGGTAACTCAGCATCACACATCATTGATCGTACCATATCTAATAGGGTATGATTCCTCCGTTCTGACACACCGTTGTGCTGTGGTGTGTAAGGAGGAGTGAGCTGAGAGAGAATCCCGTTCTCTTTTAAGAAGTCTGAAAACTCTGTACTTAAGTACTCTCCACCTCGATCTGATCGAAGTTTCTTGATGCTTAAGCCTGTTTGTTTTTCTACTTCAAGTTTGTACTCCTTGAATTTCTCGAAAGCTTCAGATTTGTGCTTTATCAAAAACACGTGTCTAAATCTTAAGAAATCATCAGTAAATGTGATGAAGTATGAAAAACCACCCCGTGCATGTGTAGACATTGGTCCGCATACATCACTATATATGAGGCTTAAGAGTTCTACAGCTCTTTCTCCGTGTCCAGTAAACGGAGTTTTGGTCATTTTACCTTTGATACAGGACTGGCAAGTTGCATAAGATTTATATTCAAAAGAATTTAAATATCCATCTTTTTGTAGCTTGTTTAGTCTAGTTTCATTAATATGACCAAGTCTACAATGCCAAAAAAAAGCTTCATTTATTTCTGAAAGTTTTCTTTTATTAGTATGTTGTATGTTGAAAACCGTGTGTTGGTTCAGGACGTAAATACCGTTATTTAATGTACCATACCCAATCAACTATTGATTCAAGTTAATGTTCATAACATTATTTTGCAACACAAAATGATATCCTTCATTGTCCAATAAAGAAACGGATATTATATTACATAGCATACTTGGTACAAAATAACACGGGTTCAAAACCAAAATACAACCCGAAGGCAACCCAAGATGATACTCTCCTACGGATACAGCATGTACATTGGAACCATTTCCAACCCGCAGAGTATGGTCTCCAGTCTTCAAAACTCTACTGTTTCTCAGCCCCTGCATACAATTGCAGATGTGAGAACCAGAACCGGTATCTAATACCCAAGATGCAGAGTTAATTGAAAAACAGTTCTCAGTTACAAACACACCTGAAGTGGAAGCATCAGCATGCTTCTTCTTCTTGAGATCAGCAAGATACAAAGCACAGTTCCGTTTCCAATGTCCCGTCTTGTGGCAGAAAAAAACATTCCCCTTATCCACTTCCTGCGGCCCCGATTTTGTCTTTCCCCTTCGCCTTTTGGACTCCACCTTTCGGTTTGATGGACTTCTTCTTCTTCTTTCCCTTTGCCTTGGCTTTTGGGACGGAAGAGGAAGATGGCGTAGCAATCATAGCGGGAGTCTTCGCTGTTTTCAGCGTGCTCTCTGTACTTCTCAACATATTGAGAAGTTCAGGCAATGATTTCTCTAAATCGTTCATATTGAAATTCACTATGAACAGAGCAAAGGCGGGGGAGAGAGACTGCAGAACAACATCCGTATATTGCTCATTATCCATAGTCCATCCCAGTTCCTCAAGTTCTTCAGTAAGACCAATCATCTTCAAAACACGGTCTCCTACTGATGCACCAGGGGCCATTCGCATCTGAAACAGCTTTCTAGATGCCTCATATCTCAAAGTACGAGATTGCTCTTCATACAACTCCTTTGTATGAAGAAAGATGGATTGTACATCCATCTTCTCGTGTTGTTTCTGATGGATGTTGTCCATAGAAGCAAGCGCGAGGCACCTGGCCGTGTTGCAATCAATATCCCATGTTTTTCGGATCTCCCTATCCGAAACAGATGATTCAGGTCCTGGGACGGGTGGGGCTTTGGTAGTGAGGACATATGATACTTTATCATAGGCAAGTGCAATGTTCAAGTTCCTCTTCCATTCTTTATAATTCGGCCCAGTCAGTTTGTTTTTCTCTAGTAGAAGCTTAAGTCCAGTCATCGGTATCTGCCATTAGGAGAGAGAAAAGAATACACTCAGCGAAATGCTCTTGCAAAGAATTAGATTGGTTATTATCTTATCTAATCGATGTCTCCCACTGCTTTTATCAAATTTTCTTTCAAAACCTGAAAAGAAAACTAGCCAGGATTAATTACAGTCTACAACTTCGCTAACCGTTCAGCCAGGCCAGTGTCGGTACTTGAGGGAGGTTCCCCGTGCTTTCGCACGGACCTAATTAAAATAAATCTCGTTTTCCCAGAGGTCAAACCCCATTGACACCTTTCTAGACACCTACTGAATTAGCTAATTGCAAAATGTAAAACTCTCCTGGGAATAACTCTTACTCACAGTGGGATCGGGATCCAAATATCATATAAATGGTATGCAATCTCATTGCAAATTTCAACTCTTGAAACTCCCGATATGGTTTTTACCCCTAGATGCTTATGACCTTGGCTATGGTCAACATATCATAAGCACTAGTCAAGTTATACCCATCATTTAGTGATTAATTAGGCCCACCCATATGACCCTCGGCTATGGTCGACATAATCATGTGACTGTCCTAACTAATCGCATCATATGCGGTGTAGGAAGACATCACTTAGCTACCGTACACTACGCCTCGGCTATGGTCGACATACGTAGCACGAATACTGAGTACTCTGCTTCCTAAAATGACGGAGGGTTGCGGATGGTTTTTATGAAAACCTTTAACGTTTTGAACTTGATCTCGTTGTAGAATCAAAACAATTTAGAAAAGGAGTGGCTTAAGCTCCACATCTTTTGAAACTTGCATTTTTCAGAAAAAGGCTGAGTGGTTTTCAAATCTGATTCTACAATATCTTTAGGTTTCTTTTACTTTACATTAATCTCATTAATGTAGTCCCATCATTTAAGTTCCTAAGCCATCACAGAAAAGAAACGAAAAATAGAACGTATACTTATACCATCCGCATTCGCCACAGTGTCCCGTTATGCACCGTTAGGTTACTTAACTAACGACATAGCGGGTCGGGACTAGCGCGGGTGTAAAATATAAGCAACGTTTATTATATATCATATATATAATAATAATCCATTCATCTCAGATACTAAGTAATCACATTACAGAATATCAATAGCAGCAAAAGCACATATGAAAATAAAAAGGATATCTAAGAGGTCCGTATTTTGTATTTAGCCAATAATAGAAAATACGGATTCCACGGTCGCGATGAATATCCAAGCCCACACCCCTAGACCCCTACGAGAGCGGCAAGTGATCCTGCCAATTCTAGAGTTTAGGAGACCCAGTCTCGACTCCTCGAGATAGCCTCCCACTGAACCTTAGAACCCGATCACTTGTGCTCCCCTCCTTGGGTCTATCCTAATGCGGAAAAGTAAATAATATACAATAAAGGTGACATCATCCTCAACATGGAAGTGCCCCAAATAAAAGAATATTACATACATTTAACTTTTACATGAATGAAAATTAAAAACTCTCATGTCACATAAAAACCCCGGATATTCGATCGCGACAATCCTGCATCATATCTCAGCAACACATAATATCTCATATCATCAACGTAAGCAAGTATGCGTATCCCGATTGTCGTTGATGTATAGCAACGAAGCTGTAAGTCCGCGGCGGCGCCCCGGCCGTCGATCCGACGCCGGAAACACGGAAACAAAAACTTTCAAAAACTATTGAACCGGCACCACCGCGCACTTTTCACCCGGATCAGGCCATTAACCTAGCTACTAGCAAAAACAAGATGGGTAGAGAAGTATACCAAGCGATCCGTGTCCTTCGGTCTTCGTCTCCACTCCGATCTCCCGCGGAATCTCCATCCGTCACGTCCTCGTCGGAGAGGGCACCACGTAGCCGAATACTTTTACGGGCTCCCACCTCTGGACCGAGGCAACCCGGGCGTGAAGTTGGCTAGCCGACGCGTCCATGACTTGCTGTAGATATAGTGTAGTGGGTTGTCTCTTTAGGATTTTAGAAGTTGCCATGGATGGAGGAATAGAGAATGAACCATGGAAAGAGCTTTGGAATTTTGGCAAGCAAAAGAATGGAAAATGAGATGAATCAATTTCCACACATAATATGAATTCCCTCATTCTCCCCCTCTCCTCAAAGTGGCCGGCCCAATCTCCTCAAGAAGAAGATTGGAGAGAGAAAAAGGCATCTCCATGTATATATCAAAAGAAGAAAACAATATATAAAATGGTCACACCAAAATCTAATCCAAATCCCTTCACAAAACCTGTAAGTCGATGTACAACACCCCACGACTTGCGGGGAGGCGGAAATATGAAAAACGATCTTGTTTATACGCTAAACATTGACTAACCGCATGAATCGAAGCTAAACGATAACTAACAAGAAACATAGAAGTTCTATACTACTATGTTTAGGGATTATACCAAACGAATCGTGTCCTTCGTCTTTGCGAACTCCACCTCCTCCTCGGCCTTCTCGAAGTAGTAGACGATCCACCCGAGAGCTTTACTCCAAGCTTAGCCTCTAAACTTGAGGCAACTAACTTTCTTCAAGTGCTAATCAAAGAAACTAGGTGATATAGAGTGAGGGTTATGGTTTAATTAGTCTAACTAATCCTTGTACTCAACACATGAGAGGGGAGAATTAGGGTTTGAAGAGGGAGAGCTTGAGGAGAGAGAAGGTGAAGATAATAATGAAGTGAGAATAATGAGTTATGATAATATATATCAAGCATTTCTTTTTATCAACAAAAGAAAATAAATCAATTTAACAACCATGCTTGATAATATCTAGTGATGATTCATCTCCATGAGTCATTAAGCATTTATGATGCATTAATGACATGGATGAATCATCCATATGACTCACTAATCACATTCATTGTATATGCCACCTAAACCCCCTTAGTCACCACCTTCTAGAAGCTTCTCGTGCAATTACGAGAACGCCCCTCCTTTCCGCAAAAATACGGAAAAACTTTAGACTGTATAAATCCAATAACCGGATACCAGTAACTGGCTTAAACCAAAGCCGACTGGTAAAAACTGTCCGAAAGTCGTACGTGCGTAAACACACGTATGCGTCCGAACCCTTGTCGTAAAACCATACGACCTCTATATCGTTTCGTCTGGAATAGGGAAACTCTCTGTGTAGGACTCTAGAGACTCGACTACTACGCTGGCAGTGGGTTTAACCACAGACCGTAAGCAGCACTAGCTGTACGTAACGGTCCCCAGGTAGATGTCGATAAGAAGGCCGATGAGGAAACCCATCCGAACTCCTACTGAGTCTGATGTGACAATCTCCATACAGTCCGGTCCGTTCGTCTAAGACTATCGCATATCGGGCCTAGGGGGCGGCAAGCGTCAGTCCCCTAATAGCGGTATAAGTCGTGTCGGAGGGAAGCCCATTACACCCTGAGAAACTACTGGAACCTACCAGGAAATCTCGCTTGCCCTGGCCAGGGACTTTGCGTAATGGCTCTTTGACACAGCGCGATATCAACTCCCAATACCGGGAGCGACGAATCCTGTCTAACCACCACTGCCTCCAAGTGCTCGGGACTGCACCCAACTGCTACCTGTTTGCACGACTCCTTTGAGCCGTGGTAGGGTAGCAATCTAAGAACAGTGGGACACACTCGAGGCGAAGTAGCAGTGTCAAGTCTGCGGACTATGCTGTACTCATGTCACCTAGGAACTGCTCACTGACGACTGGTATAAAACCAACCAACAGTTCCCTGTGAGTCCTGTCCGGTGTACCCGTAACCTAACGAGCACCTGCATACTATCTCCAGTACGACGTACTGATGGCTGTGGGACAGACCATCTCCCCAACTGGGATGAGAAGCGTACACACTAGTCTACTCCGGAGTATCGATGCCCTGTCTCGATAATCCAACGACTAGGGATCCGAATAAGGATGTGCTTGTAGACTACTCAGCCCCCACTAGTGTGACTGCCATCACAACGCTGGTAGTCAAGCAAGATCCTAAGAGCTCTATCAATACGTATACTCACATATTAAGATAGAAAAACCAAGTAGGATACTACCATGTTTAGCAAGACTGTTATATACATGTGAATATCCCAAGCTTCCATTAAGTAATATACAAACTAGTATGATACAGTAATGGCCTTCTAGGGCATAAACACTAACAATCTCCCACTTGCACTAGGGCCATGTACTGGCGTATCGAAGACCGATGATCTCGAGTAGCCTCTCGAACTGAATCTGAGGTAGGGCCTTTGTGAATGGATCAGCAATGTTCTCTTCAGAAGCAACTCTCCGAACCTCGATCTCCTGACGATCAATGATCTCCCTGATCAGGTGATACCGCCTTAAGATGTGTCTGGACTTCTGATGGGACCTTGGTTCCTTCGCTAAAGCTATAGCTCCGTTGTTGTCACAATACAGAGGTATTGGATCAACTATGGTAGGAACCACCTGAAGTTCTGTTAGGAACTTCTTCATCCAGACTACTTCTTTTGCGGCATCGCAAGCAGCTATATACTCCGCTTCCATCGTTGAGTCAGCAACGGTGTCCTGCTTGGAGCTCTTCCAGCACACCGCCCCTCCATTGAGGGTAAAGACATAACCCGACATGGACTTGGAATCGTCCTTATCACTCTGAAAGCCAGAATCAGCAAAGGCCTCTAACCTGAGGTCTTTTCCGCCGTAAACCAAGAACATCTCCTTAGTCCTTCTCAGGTACTTGAGAATGTTCTTTACTGCTATCCAGTGCTTCTCCCCTGGGTCTGACTGATACCGGCTTACCACGCTCAGTGCGTAAGCTACATCTGGTCTGGTGCACAACATCGCATACATTATAGAGCCTACCGCAGAAGCATAGGGTATAATGGACATGCGTTCCCTTTCCAAATCAGTCTTGGGAGAAATCTCTTTGGAGAGGGTGATTCCGTGACAATCCGGTAGATTACCGCGCTTAGAATCTTCCATACTGAATCTTTTCAGTACAGTGTCGATATACCTGGACTGCGAAAGTCCCAACATCCTCTTGGATCTATCACAATAGATCCGGATCCCCAGAATGTAAGAGGCATCACCCAGGTCTTTCATGGAGAACCTGTGTGACAAGAATCCTTTGACAGATTGTAGCATAGGAATGTCATTTCCTATCAATAGAATGTCATCCACGTACAAGACGAGGAATACGACACTTCTGGCTACAACTTTACTATATATGCACGGTTCATCTGGATTTTTGATAAAGTCATATTCTTTGACTGTTTCATCAAAACAGATATTCCAACTCCGCGATGCCTACTTTAGTCCATAAATGGACTTAAGCAGCTTGCATACTTTCCCGCTGCTCCCACTCTGATTGAAACCCTCTGGCTGATCCATATAGACGCACTCTTCTAAATTTCCATTTAGAAAAGCCGTCTTTACGTCCATCTGCCAGATTTCATAATCATGGAAGGCAGCAATAGCAAGAAGGACCCGAATGGATTTGAGCATAGCCACTGGAGAAAAAGTTTCGTCATAGTCTAAACCAGGTCTTTGACGAAAACCTTTTGCAACAAGTCTAGCCTTATAGGTTTCCACCTGTCCATCTACACCAATCTTTTTCTTGAAGATCCATTTGCATCCTATGGGTTTTACCCCATCTCGAGCAAAGTCCAAAGTCCATACTTTGTTGGTGTACATGGACTCCATTTCGGTCCGCATTGCATTTAGCCATCGTACCGAGTCGCCGCTCTGGATGGCCTGCTGGAAGTCAGTAGGTTCATCATTATCTTTGATGCAATCCTCTCTATCCCCATCTATGAGAAAACCATAGTATCTCTCAAGCGGATGAGACGGCCTACTACTCCTGCGGAGGGGTGCGGGAATGTCCTGTTCTTCTTGAACTACTGGTTCTACCAAACTTTCAGTAGCAGTTTGTGGTTCTGGAATTTCTTCCAGTTCTATTTCGCTCCCACTTATTTCCTTTTCTAAAAACTGATGTTCCAGAAAATGGGCATTACGAGAAACAAAAACCTTTTGTTCCTCTGCGTAATAGAAATAATATCCCTTGGATTTCTTTGGATATCCCACAAACATACATTTTACTGATCGTGCCTCGAGCTTGTCCACATGCTGCTTTTTAACAAAAGCTGGACATCCCCAAATCTTCATATGCTGAAGATGGGGTTTCTTCTCAGTCCACATCTGATATGGAGTGGTAGGCACAGTCTTGGTAGGAGCCCTGTTCAAAAGATATGCCGCTGATTCTAGCGCATAACCCCAGAAAGATCGCGGTAACTCAGCATTACTCATCATAGATCGTACCATATCCAATAGAGTTCGATTCCGTCTCTCCGATACACCATTATGCTGTGGAGTGTATGGAGGAGTAAGCTGAGAGAGAATTCCTTTCTCTTTTAGGTAACCTAGGAACTCGGCACTCAAGTATTCACCACCTCGATCAGATCTAAGTGTCTTGATACTTTTGCCGGTTTGGTTTTCTACTTCATTCTTATACTCTTGGAATTTCTCAAAAGCCTCGGATTTATGTTTCATCAGATAAATGAATCCGTACCTTGAGTAATCATCCGTGAAAGTAATGAAATAGGAAAAACCACCTCTTGCATGTGTAGACAATGGACCACATACATCACTGTGTATGAGTCCTAAGATCTCGCTCGCTCTTACTCCTTGTCCTGTAAATGGAGTCTTTGTCATCTTTCCTTTGAGACAAGATTGATAAGTGTCATAAGTCTGATATTCGAACGAGTCCAAATATCCTTCTCTATGCAACTTAGTCAACCTTCTCTCATTGATGTGACCCAGTCTACAATGCCATAAGAAAGCTTTATTTAAATCTGGAGACTTTCTTTTTAGTGTGTTCTGGACGTTGAAAATTTGGAGTTGGTTTAAAACATATATACCGTTATTTAGTGTACCGGACCCAATCAAACCATGACTAAGGTGGATGTTAACAACATCTCTTACAAACGTGAAATCATAACCTTTATTTGATAACAAGGAAACTGATATGATATTACACGTTAAGCTTGGTACAAAAAAACAGTTATGTAAAACCAAAATATGTCCACTCGTCAATCCCAGGTGATAATCCCCGACGGACGCAGCTCCCACGCTAGCTCCGTTAGCAACCTTTAGGGTCATATCACCTTCCTTCAGCACTCTACGGTTTCTCAGTGCCTGCAATGAATTGCAAATATGAGATCCTGATCCGGTATCCAATACCCAGGAAGTAGAGTTGATCGATAGACAATTCTTAATTACAAACACACCTGAAGTCGAAGCCACAGCTTGCTTCGGTTCCTGGTTCTTGGCGTTCCACGCCTTGCAATCCTTCTTCCAGTGCCCTTTCCTGTGACAATGGAAGCACTCATCCTGGCCAACTACCGGTACCGCAAACTTTTTCTTTCCCTTCCCTCCCACCTTACTAACACCTCCTCTAGGTTTGGTGGCGGCCTTCTTCTTCCTTCCTTTGGCCCTAGCCTTGGCCCGGAAGAAGATGCACCGCTAACAAACATAGCGGGTGTTTCCCTTGCCTTTTGCAAGGTGCCCTCTGCACTCCTTAACATGTTCAAGTGTTCCAGAAGTTCAACTTCTTTTCTTTGAAGGTTGAAGTTCAGGATAAACTGGGCGTAGGTGTGAGGAAGGGACTGGAGAATAAGGTCTGTATAGAGCTCATTATCCAAAGTCGTCCCAAGGTCTGCGAGCTCTTCAATATAGCCGATCATCTTTAGGACATGTTCTCCTACTGATGACCCGACAGCCAACCTCGCTCGAAACAAGTTCTTAGAGGTCTCGTATCTTGCTATACGAGATTGCTCTCCATAAAGTTCCTTTGTATGGAGAAATATGCCATCTAGGGTCATATCCTCGTGCCTCCTCTGATGTTCATTGTTCATCGAGGCAAGCACGATGCACTTGGCTTTCGCGCAATCTAAATCCCAGGTTTTGCGGATTTCCTTATCCGCATTACTGGATTTGGGACCAGGGACAGCAGGTGCCGTAGCGGTGAGGACGTACCCCAGTTTGTCATAGGTCAAAGCCATTTTGACATTCCGCAGCCAATCTTTATAGTTTGGCCCTGTCAGTATATTTTTCTCTAAAAGTAACTTAAGTCCAGTCATTTTCAGGGTCGTTGCAATTAGGAGAGAGAGAAGAAAACTCTTTAGCATGATGCTCTTGCAAGTTTAGAGTGGTTTTTAATTTATCTAAACTGGATGGCTCCCACTGTTTCTCGAATCCTTCCTCAAACCATAAAAGAAGAATTAGCCAGGACTATTCTCACTGTACAATACTTGCTTAACCGTTCAGCCAGGCTAGTGTCAATACTTCGAGGGAGGTTTTCCAACGCTTTCGCGAAGTTCCTTAATTAAATAACCTCTTTTCTCTGGGGGCGTAACCCCGCTGACACCTTTCTTGACACCTACTTGGTTTATAGCATTGATCGTTAAGTGACGAATCTCCTGATAAGTAGCATATACTCACAGTAGGATCGGGATCCAAATATCATTGTATGATAATGTTGAAGGAATCCTACCAACATTCATCAAACTCCAAATGGTATGCAACTCTTTGCAA
The DNA here is from genome assembly GCA_030015575.1 of Agapanthus africanus. Lineage (NCBI taxonomy): Eukaryota > Viridiplantae > Streptophyta > Magnoliopsida > Asparagales > Amaryllidaceae > Agapanthus > Agapanthus africanus. The sequence goes on along the minus strand of JASDDO010000029.1, from coordinate 97,765,713 downwards.
ATTTCAGTTTCTTTAGAAATTCCCGATATATATTTTTGCCCCATGCTCTTATGACCTTGGCTTTGGTCAAAATGTCATAAGTCACATGTCAAGTTCTACCCGTCATTATCTTGTCAATTTGAACCCATCCGTATATACCCCTGACTTTGGTCAAATGATAATACGACCGTCCCAAACTAACTCATCTATCTTATGCAACAAATAAAAACCCAGCAGCTACCAAACACTATGCCTTGACTTTGGCCAAAATGCATAGCTTGAATACTACTGAATACCCAAATGAAATGACGGAGGGCTACGAATGGTTTTGGTGAAACCGTGAACGTAGTGAACTTGATATAACCGAAGGAACTTGATAGCTTTTAAAAGGAGTGGTTAAAGCTCCGCATTTAAAAATATCTGTTTTTAAAATTAACCGAGTGGTTTCTTTTAAATTGTTCCAACGATTAAACTTTTTGGTTTGTTTTCTTTGCATTATAAATAATGCGTCCCATCATTAACCTATCATTGCAGAAAACAACGAAAATACAACGTCCTCTTATGCCATCTGCATTCGCCACGGGGTCCCGTCATCACCCGTTAGGTTACTTAACTAACGACAGAGCGGGGGCTGGGCTAGCGCGGTTGTAAAACATAAGTGACGTCTAAATAGCTATCATATATAGATATTGTACATTCGTCAGACACAATAATAGGCATTCCAGATCACAGATGAACTTTATTGGATTTGCAAGCAATCCTTGTTTGTTTTGAGCCTGCAACAAAAGACGGATTACACAGTTGTGATGAATAGCCATTACCCCACCCAAGACCCCAACGGGTACGGCAAACTACCCTCCCGGCAGTTTGTGCACCCCACCTTGGGTCTGTCCTAGGAGCAAAAACAGTAAAATGAAATAATACAACGGTGGCTACAACCGCAACCTGGATGTGCCCCGCAAAATAATATTACAACAAATTACATTTACATCAAATGAATTAAATAATAACCCATCACATAACCCCGGCTATACATCACAACAGTCCAACACAGTTCATATCCACAAACAGTAAAAACCATTACAGAAATATGCAACCCCCTGCCAACCGACATACTAGCAGTTAGGGGAGGTTTACGAACACATTATACAAACACAGATATAATCCAACAAGCAAATACTGTATAATTTCGATCGATTAAACACTTTTAATTTTGCTCCAATACTTCTCTGTAAATCTGAAACCTGAGCAAAAATAAAACTTCCAGAAAATACCAAATATCACAGAGAAGCAACACAGGAAAATTGGGTTCCTGAATCGCCAACTCGGCGGCGGAAGCACGGCGGATCGGTGCGATCCGCCGCGGTTCCGCGGCGCTTTAGGCGATTCAGGGGCCCAAATTTCTTGGGTGTTCTTATACTGTCTTTTTAAGCTTTCTGAACCTCCCTGAAAAATTTTAGGACTTCATTTAAAATTCGACAGAAAACCATGATTTCGGGCTTTTCCGGTTTCGTTTTTTCCATTCGAAATTCATACAAATTTGCAAGTAAGTTATTTATTGTTTAGCGAGGCTCTGATACCACTGTAAGTCAATGTACAACACCCCAGGACTTGCGGGGAGGTGGAAATATGAAAAACGATCTTGTTTATATGCTAAACATCGACTAACCGCATGAATCGAAGCTAAACGATAACTAACAAGAAACATAGAAGTTCTATACTACTATGTTTAGGGATTATACCAAACGAATCGTGTCCTTCGTCTTTGCGAACTCCACCTCCTCCTCGGCCTTCTCGAAGTAGTAGACGATCCACCCGAGAGCTTTACTCCAAGCTTAGCCTCTAAACTTGAGGCAACTAACTTTCTTCAAGTGCTAATCAAAGAAGCTAGGTGATATAGAGTGAGGGTTATGGTTTAATTAGTCTAACTAATCCTTGTACTCAACACATGAGAGGGGAGGATTAGGGTTTGAAGAGGGAGAGCTTGAGGAGAGAGAAGGTGAAGATAATAATGAAGTGAGAATAATGAGTTATGATAATATATATCAAGCATTTCTTTTTATCAAGAAAAGAAAATAAATCAATTTAACAACCATGCTTGATAATATCTAGTGATGATTCATCTCCATGAGTCATTAAGTATTTATGATGCATTAATGACATGGATGAATCATCCATATGACTCACTAATCACATTCATTGTATATGCCACCTAAACCCCCTTAGTCACCACCTTCTAGAAGCTTCTCGCGCAATTACGAGAACGCCCCTCCTTTCCGCAAAAATACGGAAAAACTTTAGACTGTATAAATCCAATAACAGGATACCAGTAACTGGCTTAAACCAAAGCCGACTGGTAAAAACTGTCCGAAAGTCGTACGTGCGTAAACACACGTATGCGTCCGAACCCTTGTCGTAAAACCATACGACCTCTATATCGTTTCGCCTGGAATAGGGAAACTCTCTGTGTGGGACTCTAGAGACTCGACTACTACGCTGGCAGTGGGTTTAACCACAGACCGCAAGCGGCACTAGCTGTACGTAACGGTCCCCATGTAGATGTCGATAAGAAGGCCGATGAGGAAACCCATCCGAACTCCTACTGAGTCTGATGTGACAATCTCCATACAGTCCGGTCCGTTCGTCTAAGACTATCGCATATCGGGCCTAGGGGGCGGCAAGCGTCAGTCCCCTAATAGCGGTATAAGTCGTGTCGGAGGGAAGCCCATTACACCCTGAGAAACTACTGGAACCTACCAGCAAATCTCGCTTGCCCTGGCCAGGGACTTTGCGTAATGGCTCTCTGACACAGCGCGATATCAACTCCCAATACCGGGAGAGACGAATCCTGTCTAACCGCCACTGCCTCCAAGTGCTCGGGACTGTACCCAACTGCTACCTGTTTGCACGACTCCTTTGAGCCGTGGTAGGGTAGCAATCTAAGAACAGTGGGACACACTCGAGGCGAAGTAGCAGTGTCAAGTCTGCGGACTATGCTGTACTCATGTCACCTGGGAACTGCTCACTGACGACTGGTATAAAACCAACCAACAGTTCCCTGTGAGTCCTGTCCGGTGTACCCGTAACCTAACGAGCACCTGCATACTATCTCCAGTACGACATACTGATGGCTGTGGGACAGACCATCTCCCCAACTGGGATGAGAAGCGTACACACTAGTCTACTCCGGAGTATTGATGCCCTGTTTCGATAATCCAACGACTAGGGACCCGAATAAGGATGTTCTTGTAGACTACCCAGCCCCCACTAGTGTGACTGCCATCACAACGCTGGTAGTCAAGCAAGATCTTAAGAGCTCTATCAATACGTATACTCACATATTAAGATAGAAAAACCAAGTAGCATACTACCATGTTTAGCAAGACTGTTATATACATGTGAATATCCCAAGCTTCCATTAAGTAATATACAAACTAGTATGATACAGTAATGGCCTTCTAGGGCATAAACACTAACAAAACCATCATGAAAAAGGCAATGGAAAAGACAAGAATAGAATCTCATGATGAAGAGGCTACAATTATGCAAGAAACCCCTCCACAAAATGTTATTTGCAAATGTGCAAATAACACCCTCCAACGGAAAGTCCGGCCGCGAAAGAACAAAAGAAAACCGACCGGAACGGAATGCAAACTGGCAACATCAGAAAACTGATCCCGTAATAAATTACAGGAAAACCCCGCTACTGCAAATACATGCCCGCATTTGTATTCCCACTGAACACAAATGCAAAGAGACAAAATCTACACTATCTAATACTAGGATCCGGCTTAAGCCAAAGCCGGCTAGTAAAAACCGTCCGATCATGATCCGTGCAATACCGCACGTATCTGATCGAACCCTGCCATATCTCCATACGGCCTCTACAGCGTTTCGCCCGAAACCTGAGTAACTGAGTGTGTGGTGGACTCTAAAGACTCATCAATACTTTGGCTGTGGATTTAACCACTAGCACGTCAGAGGTATAAGCTAATACGTGACGGGCTACCAGGTATTGACCAAAAGGGACGTCGATGAGCGAACTCATCCTGACACCCTACTGAGCCTGTCAGTGACAATATCCGTACAGTCCGGTCCGTTCGTCTATGAGCATCGCATGGCAGGCCTAGGGGGTTGGTAAAAGTCAGACCCCCAATAGCGGTACAAGTCGTGTCGGATTGTAGCCCAGAACACCTTGAGATACTACTGGAATACCTACCAGCAAATCTCTTCCCTTGGCCAAGGACTTTTCATGTTCTGGCTCTCCTAGACACAGCGCGACCTCACCCCCAATACCGGGAGAGACGAACCCCTGCAGATCCACTCACTGCCTCCATGTGGCTCGGGACTGTACCCAACTAAAACCTGTTTGCACGACTCCTTTGAGCCGTGGTAGGGTAGTAATCATAGCACAGTGGGAACTCACACGAGACAAATGACGATCTCAGGTCGATGAACTAACCAGTACACATGTCACCAGGGAACTGCTATCTGACGTCTGGTATAATCCCAACTAGCAGGTTCCCGGCGAGTCCTGTCCGGTGTACTCATAACCCAATGAGCACCTGTATACATCTTAGGTGAACCAACTGACACCAGTGGCTTGTGAAACCGGCTACCGCCCCTCATCGGGGTCTCGACTGTATACACTAGTCTACTCTGGAGAATCGATGCCCTGTCTCGAAACTCCCTCGACTAGGGACCTTTTAAGGATGTGCTTATAGACTCCAGCTCTCACGTATATGATCGCCCTCATACTGCTGGTAGTCAAGCAAGAATCCTAAGGGCTCTATCAACGTGTAATAGCGACTCGTAAGGTCACCTAAAGCAGTACACGATGATAAAGATAAACCAGATAGCATACTATCATCTCGAGTAAGACTGTCCTACTGGGATAGGTCCTCCCCTCAATCATTGCAATCACGTGCCTGTGATCCAATAATTGACTCTGAGGGCACTATCTCCAACAATCTCCCACTTGCACTCAAGGCTAATTATTGCGATGTCGCATACTCACAGCTCGTGTGATACCGAACACCCAACTCCTCTACTAGTCAGTCTCACAAAGCTCGTTTGCGAAACTATTGCATTCGAGGAATAGCCTCAGTGAGTGGATCCGCTCTGATGTTTCTTTCTATGTCTCTCTATATCCTATGTTCGCGGAGCAAGCCATCTCCCGAAATGAGCAATACCCGTCTTAGAATGTCTGGATGTCTGATGGGACCTAGCTCATAAATGAACTCCAAATCCAAACTTCTTAGACTGTATTGTCAACTGAACTTAATCAGTATCCCGCGCCATACCTTCCCTCAGTATCCACCTAGACCATCTGTCCAAAATACTGCCCCTCGTCAGAGGGAAAACTATAACTCTGACAGCCACTCTGCCATCCAGGTCACCATGGAAGCTTGGAATGATAACCGTCTCCTAAAAGAGGCTGTCGTTATCATATCCCTAGAACATCCACTTATGTTCTAAAACTGCTTCCGACTGTTTCTCCAGGATTGGATCAATATCAACTTATTGTATCTACTGCAAGAACAACATCTGGTGTGGTACTTGATATCTCATGATTGACTCAATTGCCTAAGCAAGTGATCTGCCAATCATGCACATCCCTCTCCACTTTAGTCTGTAAGACACCTTTAGAGAGGGTGACTCCATCACCTCCAGGTACACTACCGTGCCAGGAGTCGTCCATTCTAAATACTCATAGAATGCTGTCTAAGTACCCAGATTGGGAAACCACCCAAATCTAGATCTAAAACCATAGATCTAGTTACCAGAATGTTTGATGTAATATCCAAGTCCTGTGTGGAGAAACCACTGTGTGACGACCAAAGTATAACCGATCGTAGTATAGGAATATCACTTCCTACTCTGTGTATGTCATCAAATATCAGGACATCACACCCTACTACCTTCTTAACAGATCCATCCCCTATTCTGATGAAGTCAAACCTATGACTGTCACATCAGAAATAGATGATCCATCTCCGCTATATCTGCTTTAGTCTATAAATAGACATAAGCCTGATGTCTACCAATGCTTCCGCTGCTCCCACTGACTACGACAATCCTCTGGCAGAGTCATATACACGTGCACTTCTAAAGCTAGTTTAGAACGACGCTATACTCATCCTCCTGCCGGGTTTCACAGTCTGGAACAACAGCAATGGAAAGTCTGGGTAAACAAGAACCTCCCTGCCACTGTCCTTAAGCATACTGAAGTACCTCTCGAGTGCCTGAGGTTACCCACTATATCTGCGGAGTGGCCAATGGAATGTCAAACCAGATTGAATCTTTAGGTTCTTATCAAATCTTCAGTAATCGTTTGTGGTTCTGGAATCACTTCCAGTTCTACCATACTCCCACTACTGTTTTCTGAAAAAAAATCCATTTTTATTAAAACTGTGGCGAGTCAAGAACAATATCACTATTGATCTTCCAGATGGTAGAAAGTCAACCCTCGTCATAGCCCGGGTCAACCCACAAACAGCCATTACAGAAACGTGCCTTGAGTTATCCGGAGTCTGGTTTTAAGCATAAGCCAGGCAACTCCCCGTACCTTAATATCATTAAGATACGAACTGTTCTATATCCAATATAGGACCAGAGGCACTGATTTAATTGAACCAGATTCAAATCATGCAACTGTCTCCAGTGCATGTTAACTAAATGGAAGGAGGCCGATCAGCGTTACTCAACTTAGGAATGCTTCCAATTATGAGTAACCTGAAAAGAAGCAATTTCTCTTAATCATTACTATCATCTGAATACCCTACACAAGTATCTACATCTTCGATCACTTTGAAGAATCCCGATACTTCCAATACTCGGTTCTCTACTCTATTCTTATACCAATAACTTCTCAAAACTCAGACCCTGTGTTTCTACGAAACACCTATCTAAGAACTAAAGAAGTCACAAGTAAACAGAATATAGTACGAGGACCAACCCCTCTGTCCTAATGGACACTGGACAACATACAATACTCTGTATAAGTCCCTTGAGTCTAATAACTCATTCACTGTGTGTTGTAGGTTGAAAACTGTATTTATGGTTAAGAAGAATTACACCGCTGTTCAATGCTCCTTACCTAACCATCCACTGACATAGGTAAATGTCGTAGACATAATTTCAAAAAGGTATATCTCACTCTATAAAAATAGGTATATCTCACTCTATAAAAATAGACGTACATATATATCAATTTGAAATTGGTGCATAATAACCGATATTCAAAACCAAATATTTGCCGACCGGCAAACAACCCAGGTGGCTTCCTCAAATATCACCAATTACAACGAATCCCGATATAATGAGGATGGTCACCTAATTCCCAATAACTTACTCCCACTCATGATCTGTAAAACCATACAGATGTGAGAATCATACCTGGTAAATACATAGCCTGGAGCAAGTGTCTAATTGGGAAATCAGTTTTCTTTTAACAGTACACAGTGAAACTGAAACATTGAAATGTTTCGTTGGGGTATCTTGGTATTCCTAGTAATGCCTCTTCCATTATCCAGATTCACAACTGTAACCGTATAATTCTTTGCCGCCTCTCTAAATCCCTTTTTTATGTCTTTAGTCATTACCTTCTGCACACCCCTTTAGGCCAAATGGTTTTCTTCCTTCCCTACCGTTTGGCACCAGCCTATGGTTTGGAAGAAGACTATCCAAAACGCATAATGGGTGTACTGTCCTAATCCTAGGAGCACTCGCAATGCGAGAGAAGATGAAGATAAAAGACAACTGAATGAACTTTATTCCTGTTTCTCCTGGACCAGGATCCATCCCCGAACTGGAACAAGTTCCTTTCGAGTTCGTATATAACCATACGATGGATTATCCAATAAACTGGGATCTTCATAGTGATACGGAGTGTCCTGGAGAAATACAAAGGTGATTTAGGATTGGCGAAAAAATACTTGGTTTGGTTGTGAATAGCAGTCGCAATTTACTTTGCCCTCTTACCAATCCCTTACTTTGTCTTTACTTAATACCTTTTGCACACCATCTTTATGCTAATTGGTTTTCTTCATTCCCTACCGGTCGGCACCTGCCTATGGTTTGGAAGAAGACTATCCAATTTGCGTAATAGGTGTACTATCTCCTAAACCAAGGAGTACTCGTAATGAGAGAAGGTGAAAGGAAAAGACAACTGAATAGTCCTATTCGTTTTCTCCAGAACCAGAAACCATCCTCGAATTCCTTCGAGTTCGTATATAACCATACGATGGTTTTGTCCAATGGAAGTGGACGTTCGTAGTAATACGGGATGTCCTGGAGAAAAGGGTAAAAGTAGGAGTGGCAATGAGGTCTGCAACTCTGACAATCCAAAAGCCAGTGTTAAGAAGGTTCGGTCAACTTGGTCACTGAGTCATAGTCTAGGGTCGGGTCAATGGTCGCTGCCAAAGAGAGAGAGAAAAGAAACATTCAGCGTGCACTCTAACCTAGATCAGAATGGTTATCACTTTATTTAATCTGGAAACCTCCCACTGTAACGTCAAATTCTTCCCCAAACCTGAAAGAAGAATTAGCCGGGATCACCCGAGGAGTAAACCAACTCATCAGTGGGAATCAGGATCCAACTATCATCGCATGATAACGTGACGGAATCCGCTCACGTTATCACACTCCAGAAGGTATGCACATATCTGGCAAGTTTCAGTTCTTTTGAAACTCCCGATGTGGATTTTTACCCCATGCTCTTATGACCTTGACTTTGGCCAACATATCATAAGTCACATGTCAAGTTCTACCCGTCATTATCCAGGTTAATTTGAACCCACCCGTACCTACCCTTGACTTTGGCCAAAATGGCAGTACGACTGTCCCAAACCAACGCATCTATCTATGCTGCATATGAATACCCAATAGCTACCAAACACTGTGCCTTGACTTTGGCCAACATACACAGCTTGAATACTATTGACTATCCATATGAAACGACGGAGGGCTACGAATGGTTTCTGGCGAAAACCTTTAACGTAATGAACTTGATATCGTTGAAGGAACTGATAGCTTTTGGAAAAATATAGTGACGAAAACCTTTGCTAAAGAGGTCACTCCCGGTGAAGGGATCTCGGCTCTTTCCCCGTAGAATGAGGTGCAGGATATTCCAATTGAATACCACGATGCAAAGCAAAAGTAATCGGCTATAGTGAAGTTATTGTCCTGATGCAAACTTTTGTCCAGGGGGTCACTCCCGGTGAAAGGATCTCGGCCCTTGCCTTGTCGACTGAGGAGCAGGATATTCCAACTGAATACCACTATGCAAAACAAAAGAGAACGCCCTTGCAATAACAGCTTTTTGAAAAGTGTTCCAACAACATCAAATAGGTTTGTTTATCTTGCATTGATCCGAATCAACGCAGTCCCATCAATTGATCACACCACAAAGAACGAAAATAATGACATACGTATATGCCATCCGCATTCGCCACTGGGTCCCGTCATCACCCATTAGGTTAGCTAACTAACGACAGAGCGGGGACTGGACTAGCGCGGATGCAAAACATATACAACATCTACTAGTATATATATAATATATAATTTTCGCTCAAGGCGTGATAAAAAAAATGCGGTATCACAGAAACATACAGATATCTGGGATCCCCGAGTTTCATAGAGCCGCTACTGAAACCCGATGCTCCCCTGGTCGTGTGGATAGCTTGTGCAATGAAATCCTAGACCCCTACGGGCGCGGCAAGTTACCCGCCAAAACCTGGTGCGAGGCAGCCCCCTTCAGCAACGTGAATGGACCACCCAGCACTTCACGGAATCCGGTAACTTGGGTACCCCTCCTGGGTCAACCTATGCCCCCTACGAGTGCGGCAAATAGCCCGCCAATTCTAGAGTAAAGCCCCCTTCCGTCTCAATGCCATGAGATGCGGGCTCGTTGCCCTCTAGAACCCGGCTATCCGTGCACCCCTCCGCGGGGTAACCCTAGTACAGAAAGTAAAATATACATACAACGGGTACATTGACCGCAACCTGGTCGTGCCCCAAAATAATAATACAAACAGGCAGTGACGGCAGTCCACATGTCGGACGCTCGCCCCGCAATATCAAATGTACATATAAAACAAAACTGTACTACCATTGCATCCAGGCTATCCCCCACGACCGATCCGCAATAACACAGCACAATCACAGAACATCAACGTGAATGTCACGTTCGTAAATCCGTCTAACCGGGCTATAGCAGTTAGACAGGATTTACCGATCAAGTGACATTCACGGTCGCAGATATAATGTAAATACTGTGAACTAATGTGTTTAAACTTTTCAATCGATCAAATTTATCGAAGTGGGCCCCAAGCATTACTGTAGCACTTAACGAGAGTCTAGGCCCAAAAAGAATATTCCAAAAACCCCATTTTCAACCCAGGAGCTCACTGCAAAAATTTGGTCCAATGAATAGTAAAAATGGCCGCGGAACCGCCGCAAATTCATGGGTTTGGTCGCGGTTACGCGGTGGAATAGTGAGATCACGCTACCAAATTTTCACAGAATGCTTAGAATTCCCTGCACATGTCACTGCAATGTACTGAAAAATTTTTGGAGCCAAAAAAATTTCGACAAAAAACTGTGCATTGGAAAATACGGTTTTTGGGGATTTTTGTTCGATCGAGTTCTAAACATACTAGAGCAAGCTAGGCATGGTTAATTGTCACGACCCGAAAGTACGGAAAGTGACTGGCACTTAGATTACGAGACGTCTAAAGGCGTACCGTAACCTAAGTCAGCCAAAGCCCAGAAAAATCTAAACCAAATCAAAAGCGAGTGAAGGAAAACCTTTAATAACAATGGTTTTTAAATCAATTAAGTTGCATAGAATCCAAAAAAAAAATCAAAAATTCCCAAAAATTTCGGCAGAGTCTCCCCTGTATTTTCTATCCCCCAAAATGGGTAGAACAAGATAATAAACCTGTAATCATAAAAATGGCATCCCCAAGCGGGAGCTAGCTCTTCGCCCAAGGCGGATCACAACCACATGCAATATAATAGTAGTATCAAGAAAAGAGTATAAAGAAACGCAAAATATCAGAAAACACAACGCCGGCTCAAGTGAGCTCGACCCAAAAGAAACCACATATATACAATCTCTCAGTCTCATCACTAGGTCGCATATACAATATAAAGTGGTAGATGGAGAATACTAGATACAATGACAAAGCAAAAGAAATAAAGTGTGCTCGCAACCCACCTACGGGCGATGTCGCGAGTCTGAGCAAAAGGAGCTGATGGTAAGATAGCCGCCGCTACAAGACTGATGAGTCCGACCTGCAAGACACTGTGGCACAACGGGGTTGAGTTCCCAGCTCGTGAGTAAATATAACATCTAATAAGGCAATCGTAAGAATGCACGCAATGCACCACAACATGCATGTCCATATGTGATATAATAGCTCTAGTATGCATGCACATGTATGCAATGTCATTTCTAACTCTTTAAGTGTTTTAAATGCTAAGGGTACTGTGTTCTTAACTTTTAGAAAATGAATATCTGTATAATAACTAAGTACCATCAAGAAATCATCTGAAAACCCGTGTCAAGCATCGACACCAAATGGAATCATATCTGTCTCAATATCGGGCTCCGTCAGTCCGGATCGGCCCATATCATCCAATCTCACGACAACGGTCGGTATCCTCCAGATATCCGCCGCGCCAGACATCACCGGTAGGTAATCTTCCCCTGCCAGGCTCATCGTCTACATCTCGATCTTCTTGCCCCGGGGTACCATACCGGGCCCACCATGTACCCGAGACGGTTCATCCACTCCTCGAATCGGGTCTCGAAATCCAACAGAAAACATGAAAACTCATGGTGGACGACACATACATCACGATAAAACCGCAACTTTTTTTTAAAAATGATGAATACAAGCTTTTGTTAAATTCTTGCGGTTTTCCCCAAAAATCCAGAAATCGCAGCAATACTGAAATCCTCAAGAAAATCATAATGTTCACATGTTATATATGATAAATGTCTATGATATCAATGTATATGATGTGAGATTTGGCTAGAAATCTATGTAGATATGATGGTAATGCGAGGTATATGCATGCTATGCAATTCCATATATCATGTATGAATGCAAATGGCGTTATTAAGTTAAACAGGTTCTATAGTGCACGTGGCATGGCAATTACCAAAGGCGTGTGTGTCACATGAATAGTGCACGTGCAACAGATGCCAATGGTAATGGTGTTCGTGTCCTACGAAGTGATATCGCATAAGTATAGATGAATGTCCATGCAATCTAATATACTGTTCGCTATAAGGGTATGCAGTGTACATGAATGGATAAGCTAGCTAACAATATAAATTTGCAAAAAGTTGGGTAATCCTAACTTGGGGGGGCGCCTCACGCCATTCAGATGATTCCCCCATAGATGAATACATCTACTCACCTGAAATCCCCGCTAACCCGATCCGACCACCGTCTTGCCTTTACGTGCCGTGTCCGATGTTTCCCCGACCGATCCTATATTTGCACAACACCAAGCATAAGATTACAAAACCTAAAAAGATGCAAGTCACAATATACAATTATCGACGCTCTCGAATTAAACATAACATACACTCGGTGCGCGGGAAAACGCACGAAAATCGCTAATCGTTAACTAGAATCGTCATTTCGGGGAAATCGACAAAACTAAAACCCGACTAGATGAAACCCCGCGTTTGCGCACTCTAATAGTCCTATACGAAGCTAATTATATCGCTAACATAACACAATTTGATCGCATTCTAATTTTTGTAAAGATCTAGTAAGCAATTTGCTTACCGATTCGATACAAACATCGCAATTTTGTCGATTTAGCGAGCATAACACTACACTATTAACCACTCCAATCAATTAGATAACCAAACCCTAACTTAAATCCAACCACCATGCTACAAACCCTAATTTGAAATCAAATCCTTCTCTTGATTTTCCTAAACAAACATTTACTACTAAACTAATACTTCAAATTTCAATTCTAGCATATTTAAACTACAAGTTAACAAAAAGATTAGAATCTTCACCTCACAAGCTTGAGCCCTAGCTTGATCAAGTCACCAAGAAGCCTCCTTTCATCAAGTTTTTGAACTAATTTGGGTGAGGAGAGAGTGGATTAGGGTTTAGCTTTGAATGGAGATGGAAATTTGTGAATTTTCATTGAATTTTAGCAAAGAAATGAAGCAAGAAATGAAGTGAGAAGTGAGGGATTTGCTGCAGAATGGGTCGGCCAGCAGGTGAGAGAGGGAGTTGTGGGATTTTTGGAGAAGTTTCTAGGTCAATAAACACCCCATGTTCTCATTTAATGCTTTCATATCAACAATTTACAAAAAAAAACCTCATTTTACACCATTTTTCCATTAAATTTCCCACCCTAAAACCAAAAGTTTGCAATTCATGATATAATTTTATTAACACCATATTTTAGCTTATAAAGACTCCTAATTATGAAATTTACCTAATTAAATTTGTATTTATCACTAATTTAATGTATTTAAAAAGGCTTAAAATAATAAAAAAAATAATTAATTACGAATTTTTTTTTATTTAACTAGATAATTATAAGTGACATTTTAGTGACAAAATTATAGTAATATCTTATCTAAATTTTGTATAATTAGGTCTACAATGAAAAATACCTATTTTGACTTTTTACGGAAAAAACCGAAGAATTTGCCGATTACCGAAAAACTGCCTAAACGATTTTCGAAGGGTTACAATCTTCCCCCCTTAAAGAAATTCGGTCCCCGAATTTAGAATTTAACTACGCGTACCTTCAAAAAGATGGGGATATCTCTTCCTCATCTCGACCTCGGTCTCCCAGGTGACCTCCTCGCTGTTCGGGCCACGCTAAAGGACCTTGACGGACGGTATAACCTTCGACCTCAATTTCTTCACCTGTCGATCCAAAATGACAACCGGCTGCTCGGTGAAAGAAAGATCACGCTCTAGCTGGATCGTCTGGTGCTGAATCGCCTAGGAAGGATCATGAAGGTACTTGCGGAGCATCGAGACATGGAATACGGGGTGAACATCAGAGAAGCTGGGCGGAAGAGCTAACCGATAAGCGACTGGACCAACACGCTCTAGGATCTCGAAAGGACCAACATATCTAGGACTCAGTTTCCCTTTCCGCCCAATTCTCATCACACCTTTCATCGGAGAGACCTTCAGGAAAACATGATCGCCAACAGCGAACTCGAGTCGGCGACGGCGCCTGTCAGCATATGATTTCTGCCTGCTCTGTGCCGCTCTCATCCTGTCCCGAATCAGCTGTATCTTCTCGGTCGTCTCCTGTACGATCTGCGACCCCAAAATACTGCTCTTCCTGAGCTCTGTCCAACATACAGGCGATCGACATCTCCTCCCATATAAAGCCTCAAAAGGTGCCATCTGAATCGTCTCCTGGAAGCTATTATTGCAGGAAAACTCGATCAAAGGCAAATGACGATCCCAGCTACCACCGAAATCTAAAACACAAGCTCTGAGCATATCCTCAAGAGTCTGAATAGTACGCTCCGACTGACCGTCAGTCTGCGGATGAAAGGCTGTGCTAAAATTCAATCGGGTGCCCAATGCTTCCTGGAGTTTCTGCCACAATCGGCTGGTAAACTGGATGCCACGGTCGGACACGATGCAAGTCGGAACACCATGCAGTCGCACTATCTCATCAATATAAACCTGGGCGTACTGAGAAAATCCAAAAGTGGTCTTCACTGGCAGGAAGTGAGCCGCTTTCGTCAGTCGATCAACAATCACCCATATAGAGTCGTACCCTCGACTGGTCCTTGGTAGACCCACAATGAAGTCCATGGAGACCTGCTCCCACTTCCACTCAGGGATGGGCAAAGGCTGTAACTCGCCGGCTGGCCTCTGGTGCTCGGCCTTGACTTGCTGACAAGTCAGGCATCTCGACACAAAGTCTGTAATATCCTTCTTCATCCCGTCCCACCCGTAAACCTCTCTCAAATCACGGTACATCTTGGTGGAACCTGGGTGAACACTGTATACTGATCTATGTGCCTCCTCGAGAATATCACGCCTCAGTCCCTCTGAATCTGGCACACACAGTCGAGTCCCAAATCGAAGTATCTCCTGATCATCAATCACGAACTCAGAAACTCTGCCCTGCCGAATCTGCTCAATAATCTCTAATATACGGGCATCGCCGGACTGTGCCTCACGGATACGGTCAAGTAACTGTGGGCGTGCTCTGAAATGGGCCAGCTGTCCCCCCGTAGGAGTAAACTCGAACTGCACTCTGCTATCACATAAAACCTGCCAATCCGCCGTCGACTGCATTTGTACTGCGCTCAAACAAGATAAGCTGCCTCCGGGCCTCCTACTCAAAGCATCTGCCACCACATTCGCCTTGCCCGGATGGTATAAAATCTCGCAGTCATAATCCGTCACCAACTCCATCCATCGGCGCTGTCTCAGATTCAGATCTCGCTGCTGGAAAATATACTTCAAACTCTTGTGGTCGGTGAATATCTGGCACGACTCACCGTATAGGTAATGTCTCCAGATCTTAAGTGCAAATACCACTGCAGCCATCTCTAAATCATGGGTGGGGTAGTTCTGCTCGTGTTTCCTCAGGTGCCGAGAAGCATACGCGATAACTTTGTCGTGATGCATCAACACACATCCCAGCCCCACTCTAGAAGCATCACAATATACCACGAACCCGCCTGATCCTGAAGGCAATGCTAACACTGGTGCAGTAGTCAGACGATTCTTCAACTGCTGGAAACTATCCTCACATGCCTGGGTCCAATCAAAAGGAACCCCCTTCCGGGTCAACCCGGTCAAAGGTGCAGCAATGCGGGAGAAATCCTGGACAAAACGTCGATAATAGCCGGCCAGACCTAGAAAGCTGCGAACCTCTGTAACAGATACTGGTCTAGGCGAACGCTGAACTGCCTCGATCTTCTTCGGGTCCACACAAATACCGTCTCTCGTCACCACATGACCCAAGAAATCGACACTGTCTAACCAGAATGCGCACTTGGAAAATTTGGCGAACAGCTGATGCTCCCTCAAAGTCTGCAAGGTGATACGTAAGTGCTGCTCATGCTCCTCCCGGCTCCGAGAATAAACCAAGATGTCGTCAATGAACACAATGATGGACTGGTCGAGATACGGCCTGAATACGCGGTTCATCAAATCCATAAATGCTGCTGGGGCATTGGTGAGCCCGAACGACATCACCAAGAACTCGTAATGACCATATCGAGTACGAAAAGCGGTCTTCGGAATATCCTCCTTCCGAACCCGCAACTGGTGATAACCTGACCGTAAATCAACCTTCGAGAAGAACCCTGCACCCTGGAGCTGATCAAATAAGTCATCAATGCGGGGTAGGGGATACCTGTTCCGCACAGTAACCCGGTTCAGCTGACGATAATCAATGCATAAACGCATACTTCCGTCCTTCTTCTTAACAAACAAGACGGGAGCACCCCAAGGTGACACACTCGGTCTGATAAGCCCTTTCTCCAGCAAGTCCTGTAACTGATCCTTTAGCTCTCTCAGCTCTGCCGGGGCCATCCGATAAGGCGGTATAGAGATAGGCCCCGTGCCGGGGATCAAGTCAATACAGAACTCAATCTCGCACTCTGGTGGCAGACCAGGCAGCTCGTCAGGGAAAACATCAGGAAACTCTCTCACAATAGGGACCTGGTCCAACGGAACCTCTGTGGAGCTAGTATCACAAACATAAGCTAAGAATCCCTGACACCCTTTCCTTAAGAGCTGACCAGCGCGAAGAGAAGAAATCAAGCTGGGAAGGGTAACGCTACGATCTCCCTGAATAACAAGAACCGGCTCATCAGGAAAACTGAATCTGACTGCCTTTTCACGGCAGTCCACGGATGCATAACAGGTGGCTAGCCAGTCCATACCAAGAAGAACGTCAAAGTCTAGCATATCGAGGAGAATCAAATCTACTGAAGAATCTCTCTCCTCGATACGAACAGAACACGATCGGTACACAAAACGGGCAACAAAAGACTCGCCTACCGGGGTAATAACGACAAGCGGCTGATCTAACGGAGAAGACTCTCGGCCCAACCTCGGTGCAAAGTACGTGGATACATAGGAATGTGTGGAGCCTGGATCAAATAATACCCGTGCATCAAAAGAACATACTGGCAGAGTACCTGTCACGACGGCATTGGATGCCTGTGCATCCTGAGGAGTCAACGCGAACACTCGGGCCTGTCCACCACTAATAGCTGGCTGTCCTCTGCCTCTACCTCGGCTTCAGCCTCTGCCTCTGTCGCCTCGTCCTCTCAGAACTGGACCGCCAGGCCCACGACCTCTAGAAGCATCTGACTGGCATGGAGCATCATCAGGAGTAGGAAGTAAAGCTCTCTGAGAAGGTGGTGAGGGTGGTAAAGTCACATGCGGGACTGTCGCCGCGCCCGGACGTCCCATGGTACAGTCTCTGACACGGTGGTACTGACTCCCACACCGAAAACAACCTGGAGACGACTGATGGGTCTGTGGATATGAACCAAATAACTGACCTTGTCTCAATCCTCTGCCTCCACCATCTCCCGGCAATAATCTATCACGGTGTCTACCCATCTGCCGCTGAGCTGGCGTATCAGTACGGATCCTCTTCGGCCCAGAAACGACCGGAGTCTCAGAAATACGCTCCTCCAAAAGTAAGGCTGCATCCATCGCGGCAGCATATGTATCAAAGCGCTCGGTGCCGATGGCAAGGAATAGCTGTGTATCAAGCCCTCGTACAAACCTCTTTATTCTCTTCTCTTCTGTGTCGACTAGGTACGGAGCATATCGAGACAACTAGGTAAACTGTATATCATACTCCGACACTGTCATCCCAGGAGTCTTGCGCAAAGACTCAAAACTACGGGCTCGAGCATCTCGGACACTCTCCGGAAGAAAACGGGCAAGAAATGCAGCTGTAAACTCGTCCCGGGTCATAGAAGGTAGACCTGCAGCTCGGCCTCTCTCTACTGAATCGTACCATGTCTGGGCAAGACCCTCAAGACGAAAACTCGCAAACTCCACCAATCTATTCTCAGAACACCTCAACGAACGGCAAATCCGAGCCATCCTATCAAGAAATGCCTGTGGGTCCTCTGTCGCATTTGTACCGGTAAAAGCTGGAGGTCTTAATCTCATGAACTCCTGTAGTGAAACAGGGATAGTCTCCGTAGTAGCAGCAGGAGTGACCATCTATTCAGCAGGTATGATCGTGGTCTGTGCGGTGGAAGGAACGTCCTCGGATCTCTGTGCCCGGCTGGACTCAACTAAAGATCCCATCATCTGCCGCAACTCTTGCATGCCGTCCTCTAATCTGGCAATACGATCTGGATAAGGCGGATCAGTATGACCCTGAGGGGTAGGCGTATCCTCCCGCTCGATCCTCGCCTCAGACGAGCCCGCTCGAATCTCATCCCTAGCGGCAGCCCGCTGAGCTCTCGTAGTCTTTAGCGGCATCGAAGCTGGAATAAGAAACAGGACTGATAAGGACATTGCAATCGAATCAAGGAATGCAAGGAATCAAGAAAGGAAATACAAGCAATTATGTTCTAAGGTCACATAGGCGGAGTACCGTATCGTAAGTATGCCGCGGATCATACCCACGCTACGCCACTCTGCTTAAGTCACCTACTCCATCTACCAAGGTCGTCCTACACTCAGAAAGGTAAAACCTACGCTCTGATACCAACTTTGTCATGACCCGAAAGTACGGAAAGTGACTGGCACTTAGATTACGAGACGTCTAAAGGCGTACCGTAACCTAAGTCAGCCAAAGCCCAGAAAAATCTAAACCAAATCAAAAGCGAGTGAAGGAAAACCTTTAATAACAATGGTTTTTAAATCAATTAAGTTGCATAGAATCCAAAAAAAACATCAAAAATTCCCAAAAATTTCGGCAGAGTCTCCCCTGTATTTTCTATCCTCCAAAATGGGTAGAACAAGATAATAAACCTGTAATC
Organism: Agapanthus africanus; assembly: GCA_030015575.1. Taxonomy (NCBI): domain Eukaryota; kingdom Viridiplantae; phylum Streptophyta; class Magnoliopsida; order Asparagales; family Amaryllidaceae; genus Agapanthus; species Agapanthus africanus. Next base: position 97,746,734 of record JASDDO010000029.1, on the reverse strand, counting down.
ATAAAAATGGCATCCCCAAGCGGGAGCTAGCTCTTCGCCTAAGGTGGATCACAACCACATGCAATATAATAGTAGTATCAAGAAAAGAGCATAAAGAAACGAAAAATATCAGAAAACACAACGCCGGCTCAAGTGAGCTCGACCCAAGAGAAACCACATATATACAATCTCTCAGTCTCATCATTAGGTCGCATATACAATATAAAGTGGTAGATGGAGAATACTAGATACAATGACAAAGCAAAAGAAATAAAGTGTGCTCGCAACCCACCTACGGGCGATGTCGCGAATCTGAGCAAAAGGAGCTGATGGTAAGATAGCCTCCGCTACAAGACTGATGAGTCCGACCTGCAAGACACTGTGGCACAACGGGGGTGAGTTGCCAGCTCATGAGTAAATATAACATCTAATAAGGCAATCGTAAGAATGCACGCAATGCACCACAACATGCATGTCCATATGTGATATAATAGTTCTAGTATGCATGCACATGTATGCAATGTCATTTCTAACTCTTTAAGTGTTTTAAATGCTAAGGGTACTGCGTTCTTAACTTTTAGAAAATGAATATCTGTATAATAGCTATGTACCATCAAGAAATCATCTGAAAACCCGTGTCAAGCATCGACACCAAATAGGAATCATATCTGTCTCAATATCGGGCTCCGTCAGTCCGGATCGGCCCATATCATCCAATCTCACGACAACGGTCGGTATCCTCCTGATATCCGCCGCGCCAGACATCACCGGTAGGTAGTCTTCCCCTGCCAGGTTCATCGTCTACATCTCTATCTTCTTGCCCCGGGCTACCATACCGGGCCCACCATTTACCCGAGACGGTTCATCTACTCCTCGAATCGGGTCTCGAAATCCAACAGAAAACATGAAAACTCATGGTGGACGACACATACATCACGAGAAAACCGCAACTTTTTTTTAAAAATGATGAATATAAGCTTTTGTTAAATTCTTGCGGTTTTCCCCAAAAATCCAGAAATCGCAGCAATACTGAAATCCTCAAGAAAATCATAATGTTCACATGTTATATATGATAAATGTCTATGATATCAATGTATATGATGTGAGTTTTGGCTAGAAATCTATGTAGATATGATGGTAATGCGAGGTATATGCATGCTATGCAATTCCATATATCATGTATGAATGCAAATGGCATTATTAAGTTAAACAGGTTCTATAGTGCACGTGGCATGGCAATTACCAAAGGCGTGTGTGTCATATGAATAGTGCGCATGCAACAGATGCCAATGGTAATGGTGTTCGTGTCCTACGAAGTGATATCGCATAAGTATAGATGAATGTCCATGCAATCTAATATATTGTTCGCTATAAGGGTATGCAGTGTACATGAATGGATAAGCTAGCTAACAATATAAATCTTGCAAAACGTAGGGTAATCCTAACCAGGGGGGCGCCTCGCGCCATTCAGACGATTCCCCCATAGATGAATACATCTACTCACCTGAAATCCCCGCTAACCCGATCCGACCACCGCCTTGCCTTTACGTGCCGTGTCCGATGTTTCCCCGACCGATCCTATATTTGCACAACACCAAGCATAAGATTACAAAACCTAAAAAGATGCAAGTCACAATATACAATTATCGACGCTCTCGAATTAAACATAACATACACTCGGTGCGCGGGAAAACGCACGAAAATCGCTAATCGTTAACTAGAATCGTCATTTCGGGAAAATCGACAAAACTAAAACCTGACTAGACGAAACCCCGCGTTCGCGCACTCTAATAGTCCTATACGAAGCTAATTATATCGCTAACATAACACAATTTGATCGCATTCTAATTTTTGTAAAGATCTAGTAAGCAATTTGCTTACCGATTCGATACAAACATCGCAATTTTGTCGATTTAGCGAGCATAACACTACACTATTAACCACTCCAATCAATTAGATAACCAAACCCTAACTTAAATCCAACCACCATGCTACAAACCCTAATTTAAAATCAAATCCTTCTCTTGATTTTCCTAAACAAACATTTACTACTAAACTAATACTTCAAATTTCAATTCTAGCATATTTAAACTACAAGTTAACAAAAAGATTAGAATCTTCACCTCACAAGCTTGAACCCTAGCTTGATCAAGTCACCAAGAAGCCTCCTTTCATCAAGTTTTTGAACTAATTTGGGTGAGGAGAGAGTGGATTAGGGTTTAGCTTTGAATGGAGATGGAAATTTGTGAATTTTCATTGAATTTTAGCAAAGAAATGAAGCAAGAAATGAAGTGAGAAGTGAGGGATTTGCTGCAGAATGGGTCGGCCAGCAGGTGAGAGAGGGAGTTGTGGGATTTTTAGAGAAGTTTCTAGGTCAATAAACACCCCATGTTCTCATTTAATGCTTTCATATCAACAATTTACAAAAAAACCCTCATTTTACACCATTTTTCCATTAAATTTCCCAACCTAAAACCAAAAGTTTGCAATTCATGATATAATTTTATTAACACCATATTTTAGCTTATAAAGACTCCTAATTATGAAATTTACCAAATTAAATTTGTATTTATCACTAATTTAATGTATTTAAAAAGGCTTAAAATAATTTTAAAAAATAATTAATTACGAATTTTTTTTTATTTAACTAGATAATTATAAGTGACATTTTAGTGACAAAATTATAGTAATATCTTATCTAAATTTTGTATAATTAGGTCTACAATGAAAAATACCGATTTTGACTTTTTACGGAAAAAGCCGAAGAATTTGCCGATTACCGAAAAACTGCCTAAACGATTTTCGAAGGGTTACATTAATGGCGTGGCTCTGATACCATTGTAAGTCAGCGGCGGCGCCCCGGCCGTCGATCCGACGCCGGAAACGCGGAAACAAAAACTTTCAAAAACTATTGAACCGGCACCACCGCGCACTTTTCACCCGGATCGGGCCATTAACCTAGCTACTAGCAAAAACAAGATGGGTAGAGAAGTATACCAAGCGATCCGTGTCCTTCGGTATTCATCTCCACTCCGATCTCCCGCGGAATCTCCGTCCGTCACGTCCTCGTCGGAGAGGGCACCACGTAGCCGAATACTTTTACGGGCTCCCACCTATGGACCGAGGCAACTCGGGCGCGAAGTTGGCTAGCCGACGCGTCCAAGACTTGCTGTAGATATAGTGTAGTGGGTTGTCTCTTTAGGGTTTTAGAAGTTGCCATGGATGGAGGAATAGAGAATGACCCATGGAAAGAGCTTTGGAATTTTGGCAAGCAAAAGAATGGAAAATGAGATGAATCAATTTCCACACATAATATGAATTCCCTCATTCTCCCCCTCTCCTCAAAGTGGCCGGCCCAATCTCCTCAAGAAGAAGATTGGAGAGAGAAAAAGGCATCTCCATGTATATATCAAAAGAAGAAAACAATATATAAAATGGTCACACCAAAATCTAATCCAAATCCCTTCACAAAACCATCATGAAAAAGGCAATGGAAAAGACAAGAATAGAATCTCATGATGAAGAGGCTACAATTATGCAAGAAACCCCTCCACAAAATGTTATTTGCAAATGTGCAAATAACACCCTCCAACGGAAAGTCCGGCCGCGAAAGAACAAAAGAAAACCGACCGGAACGGAATGCAAACTGGCAACATCAGAAAACTGATCCCGTAATAAATTACAGGAAAACCCCGCTACTGTAAATACATGCCCGCATTTGTATTCCCACTGAACACAAATGCAAAGAGACAAAATCTACACTATCTAATACTAGGATCCGGCTTAAGCCAAAGCCGGCTAGTAAAAACCGTCCGATCACGATCCGTGCAATACCGCACGTATCTGATCGAACCCTGCCATATCTCCATACGGCCTCTACAGCGTTTCGCCCGAAACCTGAGTAACTGAGTGTGTGGTCGACTCTAAAGACTCATCAATACTTTGGCTGTGAATTTAACCACTAGCACGTCAGAGGTATAAGCCAATACGTGACGGGCTATCAGGTATTGACCAAAAGGGACGTCGATGAGCGAACTCATCCTGACACCCTACTGAGCCTGTCAGTGACAATATCCGTACAGTCCGGTCCGTTCGTCTATGAGCATCGTATGGCAGGCCTAGGGGGTTGGTAAAAGTCAGACCCCCAATAGCGGTACAAGTCGTGTCGGAGTGTAGCCCAGAACACCCTGAGATACTACTGGAATACCTATCAGCAAATCTCTTGCCTTGGCCAAGGACTTTTCATGTTCTGGCTCTCCTAGACACAACGCGACCTCACCCCCAATACCGGGAGAGACGAACCCCTGCAGATCCGCTCACTGCCTCCATGTGGCTCGGGACTGTACCCAACTAAAACCTGTTTGCACGACTCCTTTGAGCCGTGGTAGGGTAGTAATCAAAGCACAGTGGGAACTCACACGAGACAAATGACGATCTCAGGTCGATGAACTAACTAGTACACATGTCACCAGGGAACTGCTATCTGACGTCTGGTATAATCCCAACTAGCAGGTTCCCGGCGAGTCCTGTCCGGTGTACTCATAACCCAATGAGCACCTGTATACATCTTAGGTGAACCAACTGACACCGGTGGCTTGTGAGACCGGCCACCGCCCCTCGTCGGGGTCTCGACTGTATACACTAGTCTACTCTGGAGAATCGATGCCCTGTCTCGAAACTCCCTCGACTAGGGACCTTTTAAGGATGTGCTTATAGACTCCAGCTCTCACGTATATGATCGCCCTCATACTGCTAGTAGTCAAGCAAGAATCCTAGGGGCTCTATCAACGTGTAATAGCAACTCGTAAGGTCACCTTAAGTAGTACACGATGATAAAGATAAACCAGATAGCATACTATCATCTCGAGTAAGACTGTCCTATTGGGATAGGTCCTCCCCTCAATCATTGCAATCACATGCCTGTGATCCAATAATTGACTCTGAGGGCACTATCTCCAACAGAAGCCGGCGATACACCACATACTACGCTTACGGTCACAGAAAAGAAAGTGAAAACCAACAATTGCAATCACAGATATCAGGATGATGTTTAACATTTTGATCGAATCAACAAACACCTACGTTTTACCCCAAGAGCTCAACACTTGAGCAAAGTTACAAATACCCAAAATCGCGCCACAGTATCTTATGATCTAGCCGTAAAAGAAGTTAACCAACGCCTCACCTATGACACCACGGCACTACGGTAAACCCGAAGGTTCGTTCGCGGTTCCGTGGGCATAGAATCGAGTTAAGGTTATTTTGATCTTCTAGAGGGTCCATAGGATACTTGCGCTACTATTGAATATAAAGTTAACTTAGGAAAATTACAACACTTGGAAATTTCAGCGGGGTAGAAAGTGGGGTATCCGATGTTCGTTCGAAATGCTAAAAATAGTCTAGGTTACCTTTTTAGTGTTAAAAAATACGACTACGAATTACTATGAATTGGTCCCAAGTCTAAACAGTTATCACAGGAAAACTGGGCTAAAATAAACAATACCAAAAAACCCAAAATGAACCCAAATAAGCACTGGAGGAATACGGGAGGGTTCTGGGTGAAGGGGGCCGGCCTAGCCGGAATTTTTGCTAGGGTGGCCGGCCCAAATCCGATGACCCCTCCCCCCTCCCGTATTTCACCTGTATGCTTATATCTGTCCAAATATGACTATGTACCTGTTCGAAAAAAATTTAGACGATCTTTTAAAAAATTTCCAGAGAGCAATCCATGGGTTCCGTAATATTGTATTTTTCGTAGTCGGATTTGTTTTCGTATTTGCAATAACACCAAGTCCAGAATTCTAGCTTGGCTCAGATATCATTGTTGGGTTTCCCTAGCACCTACTAATGAGTATGGAAGCATCACATATGCCACTTTAAAATTTCTAGAGGTGCTAAGCAAACAAAGCATGGATCTTTAACTAGAATTTCTAGAGTAACATCACAAGTATCACATACTAGAACTAAATTTACACTAAGTGAAAGGAATACAACCTTTGTAGTCCTTTTTGTAGTGACTCCTAGGATCTTTGAGAGGTTGGAAAGGCTAGCTAGTAAGCTCCTACGTCCACGATGATCCACCCGAAGTTCACTAGCTCCAAGCTTGTAGCTCCACTTGATGCAAGAAGAAGATGAAGCTAAACACTCTAAACTAATTGGCTAGATTAGAGTAGAATGATGAAGTGGTGAGTTTTCTTTTGTCAAAACTATTTCTTTTTATCTCTCACTCACTTTGGAAAAACCTAGAGAGCAAGGAGGAAGAAGAAGATGAAGGCAAAAGCTTTTGATAATGATAAAGCTTAATGAAATAATAGAAAAGATAAGTATATATATTTTCTACTCTTCATCTCAAAGCATGGATACTTAATTTAGATATTATTGCACTTGAGTTAAAAGGCAAAAGGAATATTAATCCAAGGTTAAAAAGTGGGTGAGCAAGGTTAACTTCAAGAAGAGTGTAGAAGATAACTATGGATGAATAATCCTTTTCTTTTCCTTTTAATTTAAATGCAAAAAGAATATATATAAATCAAGTTCCATGTAAGTCTTATATTTCCTTCATATGTGTATCAACAACCATGACACTTTGCATGCATGTATCTATGCACATCAACATGTGCATACATGCACATCAACATGTGCATCCATGCATGCATTCTTCCTCTTTAATAAAAAGAGTTTGACTAAAGAATTAAAATAAAACTAAAAGTCAAAATGTTAAATCAACAATTGATTTAATAATCCGGTCATATCGCATACGACCCGACTAACAGAAAAACGCCCGATTAACATACGGTATCACATAGTCGTATTCAATCGGGTCCCCGCACATATCTCATATGCACACCACATCTTTTCGCCTGGGCTAAGAAAGATCTGTGTGAGACTCTAAGACTCGTCAATACGCCAGCAGTGGGTGATGATCATATCAAACACCCACAAGCCGCAAGCGGTCAGCTAAACGCAACGGCCACCCGGGTATTGAACAATCAGAAGAAAACCAGCAAAGCTATCAAAACTCCCGTCGAGCCATCTGGCAACACATACCGTACAGTCCAGTCTCCTTGTCAAATATGTTGCATATCAAGTCTGGGGATGGTGTCATCGACCCCAATAACTCAATAAGTCATGCCGGTATTTAGCTGATAACAGATCGAGAAACTACTGATAACGCTTATCAGTAAATCTCAGTAGCCCTGGCTAGGGACTTCCTGTTATAGCCAATCAAGCATAGCACAATATCAACCCCCAATACCGGGAGAGACGAAACCCCTCCTTTCGCTCAATGCCTCCATGTTTGTCGGGACTGTACCCAAAGACCACATGTTTGCACGACTCAGTAGAGCCGTGGTAGGGTGGAGATCAAAGTACAGTGGGAGGAAACACAAGACTCTATGACGATCTCGGGTCTACAGACTAACCTGTACCAGTGTCACCTGAGAACTGCTATCCGACGATAGATATATTACCACATAGGAGTTTTCTGTGAGTCCGTTCAGTGTACCCAGTCTCCACTGAGCACCCGCATACATTCTTTGGTGTCACCTCACCAGATGGATATGGGAACATCCATCTCCCATCATATGGGACAAGAATAGTATACGCTAGTCTACTCTGGAATAGCGATGCCCCGTCTCGCTACACCTACGACTAGGAACAATTCTAGGATATGCTTATAAACTACACGTGCCACACTAGTATGATCTGCATCATAGTCACAGTAGTCTAGCAAATATCCTGAGGGCTTTATCAACATGTGCAAATGAATAAAAACATGATCAAATCAACATATCAGATAAAGTAAACCAGATAGCATACTATCATGTCGAGCAAGAAAGTAATCTATATATATAAATACACGTCCAGACATCCACTATACATATAATGGCCTCTAGGGCATACATATATCCAACACTTGGTCCCATCAAATATCCAAACAAATTCTAAGACATGTATCTCTCATTTCGAGAGATAGTCTATCTTCGCAAAATTAAGATATAGAGAGATAAAGATAGAAGTATTGGAGTGGATCCACTCACTTAGGCTATTTCTTGAATGCGGTAGTGTCGCAAACAAGATTTGCGAGACTGATCAGTAGAGAAGTTGGGTGTTCGATATCACACGGGCTGTGAGTATGCGACACCGTAATAATTAGCCTTAAGTGCAAGTAGGAGATTGTTGGCTATAGTGTTGGATATATGTATGCCCTAGAGGCCTTTATTTGATAGTGGATGTATCGACATGTGTATATATATATATATATATATATATATATATATATATTCAGAGGACATTCTTGCTCGACATGATAGTATGCTATCTGGTTACTCTTTATCTTAACATGTTCACTTGATTGTGTATACTGTTCATTTGATACAAGTTGATAAAGCCCTTAGAATATTTGCTTGACTTCTGTGATTATGATGCAGATCACACTAGTGGGACATGTTGGGTTTACCTAGCACCCTATGAGAGGTATGGAAGCATCACATGTCACAAAGGTTAAATTTTTGGAGTGCTAAGTGAACACACAAAGAATCAATCCTAGAAAATTAGGGTTTCATAACTTTAAACCACACCACAAGTAACAAAGGCTAGGGTTTTGAGAGTACAACATTTGTAGCTCCCTATGCTAGACTCCTTGGCCACTTGAGAGTTGGAAAACGGTTAGCTTGAGGTCTTCTAGCGTCCACGACGATCCAACCGAAGCTCCTTTGTCCAAACTTGCAACTTCACTTTATCAAGAGAAAGAAATGAAGCTAACACTCTAAACAAGTGGGCAAGACTTGTGTAGAATAGTGTTATGGTTCTTTTTCTCACTTCAAAATCCTATCTTATTGAGTATTTTGCTCACTTGAAAGATCTAGAGAGCAAAAGAGCAAGGTTGAAGAAGATGATGGCTTTTTAAGAAGAAGAGAAAAACATAATCTCATGAAAGAAAATAGAAAATATATGTATATATATTTTTCACTTCTCATCTCAAACCATGGTTAAATGATAAAGATATTATTTAATTTGAGTTAAAACATAAAAGGAAAGTTAATCCATGGTTAAAAGTAGGCAAGCATGGTTAGGTCAAAGAAGAGTGTAGAAACAAACCATAAATTATCCTTTCCTTTTTCATTTTGTTTTAACACAAATAGAAATAATTATCCATATAAATAACCAAGGTGTGAGTCTTATATTGCCACCATTTTCTATGTATATACAGCTATGATAGAATGATGTATGTATGAATGTGTGCATGCACATCCATATGTGCATGAACAAGAATGAATGCATACATGCATGCATACATCCAAAAAGGACAAGAAAGGATTTCTAGTGAGAAGCTAATGGTTAAATGATAAATCAACACTTGATTTATCAACCCGGTCATATCACATACGACCCGACCAAAAGCAAGCCGCCCGATTAATATACGGTATCTCATACGCGCATTTTAACCGGGCCCATGCGCATATCGCATACGTGCACCACAACGTTTTGCCTGGACTAGGTAACTCCTTTGTAGGACTCTAAGACTCGTCAATACGCTGGCAGTGGGTGATGATCATATCAAGCACCCGCAAGCCGCAAGCAGTCAGCTAAACGTAACGGCCACCCGGGTATTGAGCGATCAAAAGAAAACAAGTGAACCTGCTACAACTCCCGTCGAGCCAACCGGCAACACTACCCGTGTAGTCCGGTCTCCTCGTCAGATATGTCGCATATCAAGTCTAGGGGTGGTAAACGTCAGACCCCAATAACCGATAAGTCATGCCGATGTGAGGCTCATAACGGGTTGAGAAACTACTGGTAACACTTACCAGTAAATCTCTAAAACAGCTCTGCCTAGGGACTTCCTTGTTACGGCCAATCGAGCACAGCGCAACATCAACCCCCAATACCGGGAGAGACGAAACCCCTCCTATCACTCATTGCCTCCATGTGACTCGGGACTGTACCCAAAAACCACCATTTTGCACGCCCTCATGGACGTGGTAAGGTGGAAATCAAAGCACAGTGGGAATCACACAAGACTCTATGACGATCTCGGGTCTACAGACTAACCTGCACAAGTGTCACCAGAGAACTGCCATCTGACGTGAAGTATAATACCATCTGGGAGTTCTCGGCGAGTCCGTCCAGTGTACCCAGTCTCCACTGAGCACCCGTATACCATCTCTGATGTCAAACACTAATGGATATGAGATCATCCATCGCCCATCTCATGGGTCGAGAAGCGTATACGCTAGTATACACTGGTATATCGATGCCCCGTCTCGATACACCCACGACTAGGGACCTTGAAGGATGTACTTATGGACTACCATGTCCCCACTAGTATGATCCGCATCATAGTCCAGGTAGTCAAGTACACATCCTAAGGGCTTTACCAACATGTAACTATAAGACAGTATAAAGAGAAAAGTATACATGTTAAGATAAAGAGCAACCAGATAGCATACTATCATATCGAGCAAGAAAGTCATCTCTATATATGTCCAAGCATCCAATATAATATACATCATCTGTACAATACTGGCCTCTAGGGCATACATACAACTAAAAATCTCCCACTTGCACTAGGGCCAGCTGCTGTAGTATCACATACCGAGCATCCCGAAAAGTCTCTCAAACTGTATTTCGAGAATGGCCTTCGTGAGTGGATCCGCTGTGTTATTCTTCGTGTCAACCCTCCTGACCTCGATCTCCCGGCGATCAACTATCTCCCGGATCAGGTGATACCGCCTCAGAATATGCCTGGATCGCTGATGGGACCTGGGTTCCTTGGCCAAAGCCACCGCTCCATTGTTATCACAATACAAAGGTATTGGATGCTCAATGGATGGAACCACTCCAAATTCAGTAATGAACTTCTTGATCCAGACAGCCTCTTTGGCAGCATCGTTGGCAGCGATGTATTCAGCCTCCATCGTCGAGTCTGCCACGGTTTTCTGCTTGGAACTCTTCCAGCTAACCGCCCCTCCGTAAAGGGTAAAGACAAATCCCGACTGTGACTTAGAGTCGTCTTTATCACTCTGGAAGCTTGAATCGGTAAAGGACTCCACTTGGAGTTCTCCGTTACCATACACCAAGAGCATCTCCTTAGACCTTTGTAAGTACTTGAGAATGCTCTTCACAGCTGTCCAGTGACTCTCTCCAAGATCAGCTTGATACCTACTCACTATACTTAGTGAGTATGCTACATCGGGTCTGGTATATAGCATCGCGTACATGATAGAGCCTACAGCCGAAGCATAGGGTATCCCTTGCATGCGAGCTCTCTCCAAATCAGTCTTGGGAGACATCTCTTTGGAGAGGGTGACTACAGAGATCGTGGGTAAGTTCCCACGCTTGGATTCTTCCATACTAAACCGCTTTAGTATAGTGTCAATGTACCTGGATTGGGACAATCCCAGTATCCGTTTAGATCTATCTTTATAGATCCTGATTCCCAATATGCAGGAGGCATCACCAAGATCTTTCATTGAGAATCTTTGTGATAAGAAGAGCTTGACCGATTGCAGCATAGGAATGTCATTTCCTATCAAGAGTATGTCATCCACGTACAATACGAGGAAGACAACCTTACTCTCTGCCACCTTCTTGTAGATACAAGGTTCATCTACGTTTTTGACGAAATCAAACTCTTTGATAACGACGTCAAAGCAGATGTTCCAACTCCGCGATGCTTGCTTTAATCCATAAATGGATTTAAGCAGTTTGCACACCTTCCCGCTGCTCCCACTATCTACGAAGCCCTCTGGCTAAGTCATGTACATGCACTCTTCTAAATCACCGTTTAGAAAGGCGGTCTTAACATCCATTTGCCAGATTTCGTAATCATGATATGCAGCGATGGCAAGCATGATCCGGATGGATTTAAGCATAGCCACTGGAGAAAAGGTTTCGTCATAGTCCACACCTGGTCTTTGACGAAAACCCTTTACAACAAGTCTAGCTTTGAAAGTCTCCACTTTCCCATCTACACCAAGTTTTTTCTTGAAGATCCACTTGCTCCCAATGGATTTTACCCCTTCAGGAGCAACTTCCAAAGTCCATACTTTGTTGGTGTACATGGATTCCATCTCGGACCGCATAGCATCCAGCCATTTCACTGAGTCCCTACTCGTGATGGCCTGCTCGAAGCTAGTGGGTCATCATCCTCCATGATGCAATCCTCGCTCCCACCATCAATGAGAAAACCGTAGTATCTCTCAGGTGGATGAGAAACCCTGCTAGATCGGCGGAGCGGCTGGGGTTCATCAGTTACTACTGAATCCTCAGGTTCTACCAAGTCTTCTGTTATAGTTTGTGTCACTGGAACCTCTTCCAGTTCTACCTCAATGCCACTGATCTGTTTCATAAGAAAACCTTTTTCTAAGAAAGTGGCATATCGAGAAATAAACACCTTTTGTTCCTCGGGGTGGTAGAAGATATACCCTTGCGAATTTTTGGGATATCCTACAAACTTACATAAGACAGATCTTGCCTCGAGTTTGTCTGGATTTTGTCTTTTGACATAGGCCGGCAACCCCATATCTTAACATACTTAAGAGATGGTCTCTTCCCTTTCAATATCTCATATGGAGTAGTAGGCACTGATTTGGTAGGAACTATATTCAATAGGTTCATGGCTGTCTCAAGCGCATACCCCCAGAAGGAAATAGGCAACTCAGCAGTGCTCATCATGGAGCGCACCATATCTAATAGCGTGCGATTCCTCCGTTCCGATACACCGTTGTGCTGTGGTGTATAAGGAGGAGTGAGCTGAGAGAGAATCCCATTCTCTTTTAAATAATCCAGAAAATCACTGCTCAAGTATTCTCCTCCTCGATCAGATCGAAGGATCTTAATACTTTTGCCCGTTTGGTTCTCTACTCCGTGCTTATATTCTTTGAATTTCTCAAAAGCTTCAGACTTGTGTTTTATCAGGAACACATGTCCGTATCTAGAGAGATCGTCAGTGAATGTAATGATATAGGAAGAACCGTTTCTGGCATGTGTAGACATGGGATCGCACACATCACTATGTATCAGCCCTAAGAGTTCCGTAACTCTTTCTCCGTGTCCCGTAAACGGAGTTTTGGTCATCTTGCCTTTGAGACATGACTGGCAAGTGTCATAAGATGAAAATTCAAACGGATTCAAATATCTATCCTTATGCAACTTAGCTAGTCGTGTCGCATTGATGTGACCCAGTCTACAATGCCACAAGAAGGATTCGTTCAGTTTTGAACTCTTCCTCTTGTGTGTGTTTTGTAAATTGAGGACTGTATTTTGATTGAGAATGAATATGCCATTATGTAACGAGCCTGATGCAATCAACTTTTGATCTAGGAAGATGTTCATAACATTATCCTGTACTACAAAATTATATCCTTCTTTACTCAGTAAAGAAAAGGATATAATGTTGCACATCATGTTCGGTATATAATAACACTCATTCAGAACCAGTGTATTGCGACTTGGTAATACAAGGTGATATTCGCCAACTGCTTTGGTTGCAATACTTGCACCATTCCCTACTTGAACGGAATGATCACCCTTTCCCAATTCTCTACCTTTCCGTAGCCCATGTAATTGTTTACATATGTGGGATCCTGATCCGGTATCTAATACCCAGGACGTAGGGTGAACTGAAAAACAGTTCTTAATGACTAACACACCCGAAGAAGGTGCATCAACATGCATGTTCTCCGTTTGGGCGGCGTGAGAATCCAGATATTCTCCTGTTTCCTGTTCAGTCTTATAACACTTATAAGATAGAACGGGTCCAACGTTCCCCTGCACAGTATAACATGCGGGTTCGGTCAATACATCCATATTATTAACTTGATTAAGGCGTGACATGGTCGCTACCTGGAGAGAGAGAGAAGAAAACACTTTAGCGTATGCTCTTGCAAGATCAGATTGGCTATTATTTTATCTAATCAGGATGGCTCCCACTGTTTTTTATCAAATCTTCCTTCAAACCCTAAAAGGAAAGACTAGCCAGGATTAATTACACCTTACAATTTCGCCAATCTTTCAGCCAGGCCAGTGTCGGTACTTTGAGGGAGGTTCCCCGTGCTTTCGCACGGACCTAATTAGAGTAAACCTCATTTTCCCAGAGGTGTAACCCCGTTGACACCTTTCTAGATACCTACTTGATCGGCTAATTGTCCTATGTAAAACTCTCCCAGGAGTAACAATTACTCGCAGTGGGTATCGGGATCCAACTATCTCATAGAAGGTATGCAATCTCATTGCAAATTTCAACTCTTGAAATTCCCGATAATGCTTTTGCCCCTAACGTACTATGACCTTGACGAATGCCAAACAACCCATAGTGCGCTATTCAAGTTCAACCCGTACATTTCTTGATTGAATTAAACCCACCCGCACGACCCTCGACGAATGCCAAACAACGCCGTACGAATACCCTAATCCAATCGCATCATATGCTACAGATAAATAGTAAATAGCTACCGTACACTACGCCTTGACGAATGCCAAACTACCGTAGCACGAATACTAAGTAATATCTATCTGAAATGTTGGAGGGCTACGCAGGTTTTTCAGAAAACCATGAGCGTAATGAACTTGATATCGTTGTAGAATCGAGTGAATTTTGAAATGGAGTGATTTTGAGGCTTTTATTAGTTTTGCTAAAGAGGTTACTCCCGGTGAAGGGATCTCGGCTCTTTCCTCATCGAATAAGGTGCGGGATATATCATATATATCACTATGCAAAGCAAAACTCCAAAAGCAGTCAAAAGTCAAACCGAGTATTGTAGCATCTGAAAGTTTTGCTAAAGAGGTCACTCCCGGTGAAGGGATCTCGGCACTTTCCCCATCGAATAAGGTGAAGGGTATTTCATATATACCGCTATGCAAAGCAAGACTGTAGCTACCCCTTTTTGAAAAAAAATTGATTCTACAACATCTTTTAGGTTTCTTTTCTTTCATTAATCACATTAATGAAGTCCCATCATTTATGTCACCTAAACATCACAGATAAATACGACGTACACTTATGCCATCCGCATTCGCCTCATGTCCCCTCGTGCACCATTAGGTTAGATAACTAACGATAGAGCAGGGCAGGGCTAGTGTAGGTGTAAAACATAAATAACGTCTATATAATATATCATATATACTATATACTGTATCCATCACAACATATCAAATGATCACATCACAGATATCGCAGCAGAAACATAGATATAATGTTGGATATACTAGGATGTCCGTATTTAGTATTTAGCCAACAATAGAAAATACGGATTCCACAGTCGCGATGAATAGCCAAGCCCACACCCCTAGACCCATACGAGAGCGGCAAGCGACCCTACCAATCCTGGAGTTTAGGAGACCCGGTCTCGACTCCTTGAGATGGCCTCCCACTGAACCCCAGAACCCGGTCACTTGTGCTCCCCTCCTTGGGTCTATCCTAATGCGGAAAAGTAAATAATATACAACACTGGTGACATCAACCTCAACCCGGAAGTGCCCCAAATAAAAGAATATTACATTACATTTGAATTTTACATGAATGAAAAATAAAACTCTCATCTCACATAAAACCCCCCGGCTATTCGATTGCGACAATCCTGCACATCATATCTCAGCAACACATAATATCATATATCATCAACATAAGTAAGTATGCGTACCCCAATTGTCATTTATGTATAGCAACGAAACCGGCGATATCGACATACTACACTTATGGTCACAGAAAAGAAAGTGTAAAACTACAACATTTGGAATCCACATTCTCTTTAGACATCGTAAATGCGAAATATCACATACTTCGTATTTCATGCCTAACAATATGAATTCCACATATTGTATCACATTCCAGATAAATAGACAGTATTAAAGTTTTCGAACGAATGATCAAATTACCCAAAATTCCCTAAAGCTCAACACTAGAGCGGAGTTCAAAAATCAGGAGTGTGACACAGTAGTAGCGGTCCAGCCGTAGAAGGGTCAAGCCAACGCCTCACATGTGGCACACCGTACTGCCCCAAACCCTAAAGTTCAAAAGGCAGTTCAAGACGGTCACATAATCGAGTTAAGGTTTGTTGTCTTCTAGAGGGTCCACTACAAAACTTGCACATATTTCCGAATGATTTAAACCCCGTGAAAAGTGAGCAAACGACACTCGTTCGAACAATTCAATACTTTCTAATTATCTAGGAAAAAAAACACGAAATTAAAATTCCGATCGAATCGTAGAATCCAAAACAAACTCCAGAACATACAACACTATATTCAGATTAAAAATACCCAAAAATATATTCAAGCAGTTATAAGCATTACTGTATAAAAATAACAAAATATAGCCTCTGTACGGCCGCGGAGCCGCGGCCCAAGCAAGCTTTGGCCGCGGTTCCGCGGTAGAAGTAACTGTCCATGGGCTCGTTTTTTACAGTTGTGCTTATATTTACCTGCTGAATTTTTTAAGGATTTTTAATTCTGAAAAATGAAAGATTTTAAAAAATGTCCAGAGAGTGCTAAAAAACCGTATTTTTCGGTTCGATCGGAGTTTCAATTTCGTTAAAGTGTCGCCTAATGTTCTAGGTCGGCTCTGATACCAATGTTGGGTTTATCTAGCACCCTATGAGAGGTATGGAAGCATCACATGTCACAAAGATTAAATTATTGGAGTGCTAAGTGAACACACAAAGAATCAATCCTAGAAAATTAGGGTTTCATAACTTTAAACCACACCACAAGTAACAAAGGCTAGGGTTTTGAGAGTACAACCTTTGTAGCTCCCTATGCTAGACTCCTTGGCCACTTGAGAGTTGGAAAACGGTTAGCTTGAGGTCTTCTAGCGTCCACGACGATCCATCCGAAGCTCCTTTGTCCAAGCTTGCAACTTCACTTTATCAAGAGAAAGAAATGAAGCTAACACTCTAAACAAGTGGGCAAGACTTGTGTAGAATGGTGTTGTGGTTCTTTTTCTCATTTCAAAATCCTATCTTGTTGAGTATTTTGCTCACTTGAAAGATCTAGAGAGCAAAAGAGCAAGGTTGAAGAAGATGATGGCTTTTTAAGAAGAAGAGAAAAAGATAATCTCATGAAAGAAAATAGAAAATATATGTATATATATTTTTCACTTCTCATCTCAAACCATGGTTAAATGATAAAGATATTATTTAATTTGAGTTAAAACATAAAAGGAAAGTTAATCCATGGTTAAAAGTAGGTGAGCATGGTTAGGTCTAAGAAGAGTGTAGAAACAAACCATGAATTATCCTTTCCTTTTTCATTTTGTTTTAACACAAATAGAAATAATTATCCATATAAATAACCAAGGTGTGAGTCTTATATTGCCACCATTTTCTATGTATATACAACCATGATAGAATGATGTATGTATGCATGTGTGCATGCACATCCATATGTGCATGAACAAGAATGAATGCATACATGCATGCATACATCCAAAAAGGACAAGAAAGGATTTCTAGTGAGAAGCTAATGGTTAAATGATAAATCAACAATTGATTTATCAACCCGGTCATATCACATACGACCCGACCAAAAGCAAGCCGCCCGATTAATATACGGTATCTCATACGCGCATTTTAACCGGGTCCATGCGCATATCGCATACGCGCACCACAACGTTTTGCCTGGACTAGGTAACTCCTTTGTGGGACTCTGAGACTCATCAATACGCCGGCAGTGGGTGATGATCATATCAAGCATCTGCAAGCCGCAAGCGGTCAGCTAAACGTAACGGCCACCCGAGTATTGAGAGATCAGAAGAAAACAAGCGAACCTGCTACAACTCCCGTCGAGCCAACCGGCAACATTACCCGTGCAGACCGGTCTCCTCGTCTGATATGTCGCATATCAAGTCTAGGGGTGGTAAACGTCAGACCCCAATAACCGATAAGTCGTGCCGATGTGAGGCTCATAACGGCTCGAGAAACTACTGGTAACACTTACCAGTAAATCTCTAAAACAGCCATGGCCAGGGAGTTCCCTGTTACGGCCAATCGAGCACAGCGCAACATCAACCCCCAATACCGGGAGAGACGAGACCCCTCCTATCGCTCATTGCCTCCATGTGACTGTTAGTTATATGTATGCCCTAGAGGCCATTACTGTACATAGGATGTATATTGTAGTGGATGCTGGGACATATATAGGGAGGACTTTCTTGCTCGACATGATAGTATGCTATCTGGTTACCCTTTTACCTTAACGTGTATGCTGATTGTCTCTCTGTTACATGTTGGTAAAGCCCTTAGGATCTGTACTTGACTACCTGGACTATGATGCGGATCATACTAGTGGGGACATGGTAGTCCATAAGTACATCCTTCAAAGTCCCTAGTCGTGGGTGTATCGAGACGGGGCATCGATATACCAGAGTAGACTAGCGTGTATCTTCTCGACCCATACAGATGGGCGATGGATGATCCCATATCCATTGGTGTTTGACATCGGAGATGATATACGGGTGCTCAGCAGAGACTGGGTACACTGGACGGACTCGCCGAGAACTCCCAGATGGTATTATACCTCACGTCAGATGGCAGTTCTCTGGTGACACTGGTACAGAGTAGTCTGTTGACCCGAGATCGTCATAGAGTCTTGTGTGGTTCCCACTGTGCTTTGATTTCCATCTTACCACGTCCAAGAGGGCGTGCAAAACGGTGGTTTTTGGGTACAGTCCCGAGTCACATGGAGGCAATGAGCGATAGGAGGGGATTCGTCTCTCCCGGTATAGGGAGTTGATGTTGCGCTGTGTTCGATTGGCTATAACAGGAAATCCCTGGCCAGGGTTGCTGAGATTTACTGGTAAGTGTTACCAGTAGTTTCTCGAACAGTTATAGACCTCATATCGACACGACTTATCGAGCTATTGGGGTCTGACGTTTACCACCCCTAGGCGAGATATGCGACATATCAGACGATCAGACCGGACTGTACGGTAGTGTTACTGGTCGGATTCACTGGAGTGTGAGCGGGCTTGCTCGTCGATCTTCAGATCGCTCAATACCCAGGTGGCCGTTACGTTTAGCAGACCGCTTGCGGCTTGTGGGTGTTTGATATGATCATCATCTGCTGCCGGCGTATTGACGAGTCTTTAGAGTCCTACACAGAGGTTTCCTGGCTCAAGCGAAACGAAATAGGATCGCATATGAGATATGTGCGGGACCGAGAATAATGCGTGTATGTGATACCGTATTCCATTCTCGCGATGAATGTGTCGAATGGTTGTATGCGATATAACCTAGTTATCGAATCAAGGATTGATTCGATAAATCGATACATTGGATATTAGCCGGTTATATGCGATATGACCGGATCGTTAAATCAAGTGTTGATTTAATGATTTAATGTATAATTATATATTTGATATATTACTTTGCATTAACTAATATTGGTTCACTTTAGATGGATTTTCTCACTCGGATGTGCGCATTATATATGTGATATGATTTTGTGCATTTGCTTGTATCATGTTTGATGATACATGCTTTTTGGTTTGTGTAAAGATTAAACCATGGTTATTTAAATGGTTAGGGTTTTGTTTTTCATATCTATTTATTCATTTATTTATTTATTTTCTTTTTGGAAAAAGAAATGAGAAGAATGGTGGCTTTCTTTGTTTGTAGTTGAAGATTCATGAACCTTTGACTTTGTCCACCATTCTTATCTCATGCTTAACCTAACCATTTGATTTAACCCTAGTTCAATCTCTACACTTGACCATGGTTTAGATTATGATAAGTTTTGATTTTTCTTTTCATTTTTAATTAACTTATCATAACAATTTCCTTCTTCTTCTTCATTTCTTCAAGTGAAGAAAGCTTGCCCCATCAATGGCAATTGATGGAAATGAGTGAGAAATCCGATTCTAAAGTCTACCCACTTCCTATTTCTTCATCCTCTACCCCTTGCCAAGTAGTAGAGTGTGTTTACTTCACAAGTTTCATGACTTGGTGAAGTTGTGAGCTTGATCTAGCGATGCCTCGACGTAGATCATCTTCGGCATGGACATCGACGACCTAGCTTGCCCATTCTCCGACGAAGCCGACTCTAGAGCCCGGATTTGATTTGGACAGCGGAGACGACCTCGTTGCGGAGCCGTGGAGGTGGAGGACCGGAATGGTTGATGCCTTGTGTGACCTCTCTTGTGTGCCTAGGAACCCTACAGTGGTATCAGAGCCTAGCTAGAGCCTTAGGCGAAGTCCAGACGAAATTTGAAGTCCGAACGAACCCGAAACACCAAATCAATCTTGCTCTCTGTACTTTTTTGAAAACAGTGAGTTTTTCCAAATTAAAAATTGCTAAAAAATTCAGCAGGGAAAAATAAGAATTACGGTCCAAAAAGTTTCTGGTGAACAGTAATTTTCGCGGCGGATCCGCGGCGGATCAGCGGCCCAATCATGACGTCATCCCTTACTGTTTGCACAGTAATACCTGATAAATTCTTCTGGATTTTCTTGGAATTTTTAAAATTTATTCAAGAGTTGAATTTTCTGCAGTTGTTTTGGGGATTCGAATGTTCGATCGGATTATCGAATTTTGTCTGTGTGGCTTTCCGGATAAATTTTTAGAATATGTTAAAAAGTTCGACCGGATATAAATACCCAACTTTTCCCCTGTCGGGAAATTTCCAAGTGTTGGATTTTTCCGTAGTTTAACGACGTTCTAAGTAGTGCAAGTAACGCGATGGTCCCTCTAGAAGACAACAAACCTTAACTCGATTATGTGACCGTCTTGAACTGCCCTTTGAACCTTCGGGTTTGGGGCAGTACGGCGTGCCACATATGAGGCGTTGGCTTGACCCTTCTACGGCTGGACCGTCGGTACTGAGGCACGAACTGAATGTTGTTAGACTTATTTCATGTGTTGAGCTGTATCGGGAAAACTTGGGTGTTCGATTGTTCGATCGAAAAGTTTAACATTTTCTATTTATCTGGAATGGGATACAATAATTGGAATTCACAAGTAGTTATGAGATAACTGAATGAATGTTATAAACATAGCAGTTTAGTCTCACTTGATCGGTTGCCACGAAATTTTGATGTGATCAAAAGTCCGTCGCAATCACGTAGCGTACGCGGATACTCGCCGATAAACTTAATAGACAGCCTCACTCCATAGCCCCGACCAAGTGACTGTAGGAGAACCCCGTCGCCGAAAGCATCCGTTCGGGTGCTCGCGGCAGCGGTGTTCCGCCTTGGTGCACTTCGTCGACGGCGTCGGGGGTGCAGCCGCCTACTGAAGTTTGCGACGAGCATTCGATCAGACTGTCGGGAATCTTGTTGAATTGCCCGACTCGATATTGAAAAGAGTTTTCGATAATGAGACTAAAATGCGGGGTTTATAATTGTTAGGCATGTGATGTCTGAGTAATTCATTTGGTCAGGCATGTGATGTCTGAGGTGGTTGCGGATTCCAACTGTTGTAGTTTTACACTTTCTTTTCTGTGACCGTAAGTGTAATATGTGATATCGCCGGTTTCGTTGCTATATGTCAACGACAATTGGGATGCGCATATTTACTTACGTTGATGACATGTGATGTTATGTGTTGCTGGATATGTTATATTGGATCGTCGTGTTTGAATAGCCGGGGGTTTTTATGTGAGATGAGTGTTTTTCATTTTCATTCATGTAAAAACTTGTATGTAATATTCTTTTATTTGGGGCACTTCCAGGTTGCGGAAGTTGTCACCGTTGTTGTATATTATTTACTTTTCCGCATTAGGATAGACCCAAGGAGGGGAGCACAAGTAACCGGGTTCTGGGGTCCAGTGGGAGACCAACTCGAGGAGTCGAGTCCGGGTCTCCTAACTCCAGAATTGGTAGGGTTGCTTGCCGCTCTCGTAGGGGTCTAGGGGTGTGGGTTTGGCTATTCATCACGACCGTGGAATCCGTGTTTTATACTGGCTCGTATTGAAAACACGGACGTCCTAGTATATCCAATATTTCATATGATTCTTCTGCTGCGATATCTGTGATGTGATCATGTGATGTTCTGTGATAGATACATTATATAGTATATATGATATATTATATAGACGTTACTTATGTTTTACACCCGCGCTAGCCCTGCACCGCTCTGCCGTTAGTTGCCTAACCTAACGGTGCATGAGGGGACATCGAGGCGAATGCGGATGGCATAAGTGTACGTCGTATTTATCTGTGATGTTTAGGTATTTTAATGATGGGACTTCATTAATGTGATTAATGAAATAAAAGAAACCTAAGATGTTGTAGAATCGAATTTCAAAATAAAACAGGTAGCTACAGTTCTTGCTTTGCATAGCGGTATATGTGATATATCCTGCACCTTATTCGATGAGGAAAGGACCGAGATCCCTTCACCGGGAGTGACTCCTTTAGCAATAACTGGCAGATGCTACACACTCTGTTTGTCTTTTGATTGCTTTTAAGAGTTTTTGCTTTGCACAGTGATATATGTGATATATCCCGCACCTCATTCGACGAGGAAAGGACCGACGATCCCTTCACCGGGAGTGACTCCTTTAGCAAAACTAGAAAAGCCTCAAAAACACTCCATTTCAAAATTCATTTGATTCTACAACGATATCAAGTTCATTACGCAATAGGTTTTCAGAAAAACCTGTCGTAGCCCTCCGTCATTTCAGATACGTACTAGTTAGTATTCGTGTTGCGGTTGTTTGGCCTCCGTCAAGGCCTAGTGTACGGTAGCTAACTAGTGCTTATCTGCTAGCATATGATGCGATTGGATTAGGGTATTCGTACGGCGTTGTTTGGCCTCCGTCAAGGGTCGTGCGGGTGGGTTTAATTCAATCAGGAAATGACGGGTTGAACTTGACTAGCGGACTATGGGTTGTTTGGCATCCGTCAAGGTCATAGCGAGCTAGGGGCAAAATATTATCGGGAATTTCAAGTGTTGAAATTTGCAATGAGATTGCATACCTTCTATGAGATAGTTGGATCCCGATACCCGCTGCGAGTAATTGTTACTCCTGGGAGAGTTTTACACATTACAATTAGCCGATCAAGTAGGTGTCTAGAAAGGTGTTAACGGGGTTACGCCTCTGGGAAAACGAGGTTTACATTAATTAGGTTCGTGCGAAAGCACGGGGGACCTCCCTCAAAGTACCGACACTGGCCTGGCTGAAAGATTGGCGAACTTGTAGTGTGTAATTAATCCCGGCTAGTCTTTCCTTTTAGGGTTTGAAGGAAGATTTGATAAAAAGCAGTGGGAGCCATCCTGATTAAATAAAATAATAACCAATCTATTCTTGACAGAGCGCACGCTGAGTGTTTTCTTCTCTCTCTCTCCAAATAGCGACTATATCACGCCTTAATCAAGATAATAATACGGATTATTGACCGAACCCGCTTGTTATACTGAGCTGGGGAACGTTGGTCCCGCTCCAACTTATAATTGTTATAAGACAGAGCAGGAAATTGGGGATTACCAGAATTCCCGTGCCGCCCAAACGAAGAGAGTGCATGCTGATGCATCATCTTCGGGTGTGTTCATTATACAGAACTGTTTCTCAGTATCCTTTACGTCCTGGGTATATGATACCGGATCAGGATCCAAGATATGTAATCAGTTACATAGGGCTACAGAAAGGTAAAGAACTGAGAACGGGTGATAAGTTTCATGAGGCAGAAAACGGGGCAAGAGTTGCAGCCAAGTCTGTCGGTCACTGTCACCCTGTATTACAATACATTGATTCTGAACGAATGTTATTAGATACCGAACCTGATATACAAAATCATATCTGTCTCTTTATTTGTAAAGAAACGATAAAATTTTGTATTGTTGGATAATGTTTTGAACATTTCCTATATCAAAAGTTGATCAGTTCAGGCACGTTATCTAAAAGCATTAATGTTCTAAATCAAACTACAGTTCTTAGTATACGGAACACACACAAGAGGAAGAGTTCAGAAATGAACGGATTCTTCTTGAGGTATTGTAGACTAGGTCAGATCAATGCGACCCGACTGGCTAAAGTTACATAAAGATGCATATTTAAATCAGTTTGAATCTACATCTTGTGAAACTTGCCAGTCATGTCACAAAGATATAATGACACTAGCTCTGTTTATTGGAAACAGAGAAAGAGTTAGTGAACTCTTGGGATGATACATGTTGATGTATGTAGGTCCCCTGTCTACACATGCCAGAACTGGTTCTTTGTACTTCGTTACATTCTCTGATGATCTCTCGAGATTCAGACATATGTTCCTGTTGAAACACAAGTCCGAACCTTTTGAGATATTCACAGAATATAAGTTAGAAGTAGAGAACCAAAATAAGGGTATAAGTATTATGTCCTATGATGAGATCAAGGAGGAGAATACTTGAGCATGGAATTCCTGGATTATTCTAAAGGAGAATGAGATTCTCTCTCAGCATTACTCCTCTGTATACACCATAGCACGATGGTATATCGAGGCGGAGCAATCACACCCTATATGATATGGTGTGCTCTATGATGAGTACTACTGAGTTACCTTTTTCCTATTGGGTGTTATGCACTTGAGAAGCTGCATACCTATTGAATAGGGTTCGAATCAAATCAGTTGCCTACTATTTCATATGTGATATGGAAAGGGAAGAGCCCATATCTTAAGTTGGTTAAGATTTGGGGTTGTCCGGCCTATGTCTAAAAGCAAAATCCGGACACGCTCGAGGCAAGGTCTGTTAAGTAGAACTGGAAATGTTCCAGCTATACAAAATGCAGCTGATGATTTGATAGAACCAAAGGATTCAGTAGATTCCAACGAACCTCAGCCTCTCCGCCGATCTAGCACGGTTCCTCACCCACCTGAGAGTTACTTCGGTTTCTCTATGACAGTGGGAGCGAGGATTGCATCATGAGATGATGACCCAACTAGCTTCGAGCTGGCCATCAGGAGTGAGACTCTGTAAGAATGGCTGGATGTTTAGTGATCTGAGATGGAATCCTTATACACCAACAAAGTATGGACTTTGGTTGCTATATCTGAAGGGTTAAATCCTCATCAGGAGCAAGTATATCTTGAGAAGATTACTTGGTGTAGATGGAAAAGTTGAGACTTTCAAATCTAGACTTGTTAAAAGTTTGCATCATTGACCAGATATGGATCATAATGAAACCTTTTTCTAAGGATCTATGCTTAAGTCCATCCAGATCCTACTTGTCACAGCTACATACCATGACTACGATATCTGGTGGTTGGGTGTCATGACTACTTTTCTAAATGATGTTTTAGAAGAGAACGTCTATAAGTACACAGCCAGAGGGCTTCGTCGACAGTGGGAGCAGCGGAAACGTGTGCAAGATGCTTTATAGGATAAAGCAGGCATCGTGGAGTTGGAACATCTGTTTTGGTGGATTAGTCAAAGAAGTTGACATCATCAAAATGGTAGATGAACCTTGTATAAACAAGAAGGTAGTAGGGAGTATGGTGACGATCCTCGTAGAGTACATGGATGACATACTCTTGATAGGGAAGGAGTTTCCTATGCTACGCTCGATCAATCTCCACTTATCACAATGATTCTCCATATAGGATCAAAGTGATACCTCCTAAATCCTGGGTTTTGGATCTATGAGATAGATCTAATTGGATGTTAGGATTCTCACTAGTTGTAGTGAGATGGTATCAATCGACCCTGGGGAGAATCACTGGAATAGTTCCAGGGTGATAAAGACGACTGAATGTCAGTCACAGGCATTGTCTTTACCCTCAGTAAAGGGACGGTATGTTGGAAGAGTTCCAAACTAGATACCGTGACATACTAGACGATAAAGGCAGGATACATCGCTACTTAAGATGCTACCAAAGAGGATGTTTGGGTGTATATTAGTTCATGAGATGAACTACGTTCCTACCATTGTGAGACAATGGAGTTGCGGCTCATGCCGAGAAACGCCGGTCCCATCAGTGATCCAGACTTATTCTAAGGCAGCATCGCCTGATCATGGAGATAGTTGATCTCCAGGGTGATCGAGGTTAGGAGAGTAGATTTAGAGGACAACACAGCGGATCCACTCACAAAGGCCTGTTCCCAGAGAGAGATTTTTTTGGGATGGTTGAGTATGAGATACTACAACCACTGCTACAGATGGCCCTAGTGCAAGTGGGAGATTGTTAGTTATATGTATGCCCTAGAGGCCATTACTGTACATAGGATGTATATTGTAGTGGATGCTGGGACATATATAGGGAGGACTTTCTTGCTCGACATGATAGTATGCTATCTGGTTACCCTTTTACCTTAACGTGTATGCTGATTGTCTCTCTGTTACATGTTGGTAAAGCCCTTAGGATCTGTACTTGACTACTTGGACTATGATGCGGATCATACTAGTGGGGACATGGTAGTCCATAAGTACATCCTTCAAAGTCCCTAGTCGTGGGTGTATCGAGACGGGGCATCGATATACCAGAGTAGACTAGCGTGTATCTTCTCGACCCATACAGATGGGCGATGGATGATCCCATATCCATTGGTGTTTGACATCGGAGATGATATACGGGTGCTCAGTAGAGACTGGGTACACTGGACGGACTCGCCGAGAACTCCCAGATGGTATTATACCTCACGTCAGATGGCAGTTCTCTGGTGACACTGGTACAGAGTAGTCTGTTGACACGAGATCGTCATAGAGTCTTGTGTGGTTCCCACTGTGCTTTGATTTCCATCTTACCACGTCCAAGAGGGCGTGCAAAACGGTGGTTTTTGGGTACAGTCCCGAGTCACATGGAGGCAATGAGCGATAGGAGGGGATTCGTCTCTCCCGGTATAGGGAGTTGATGTTGCGCTGTGTTCGATTGGCTATAACAGGAAATCCCTGGCCAGGGTTGCTGAGATTTACTGGTAAGTGTTACCAGTAGTTTCTCGAACAGTTATAGACCTCATATCGACACGACTTATCGAGCTATTGGGGTCTGACGTTTACCACCCCTAGGCGAGATATGCGACATATCAGACGATCAGACCGGACTGTACGGTAGTGTTACTGGTCGGATTCACTGGAGTGTGAGCGGGCTTGCTCGTCGATCTTCAGATCGCTCAATACCCGGGTGGCCGTTACGTTTAGCAGACCGCTTGTGGCTTGTGGGTGTTTGATATGATCATCATCTGCTGCCGGCGTATTGACGAGTCTTTAGAGTCCTACACAGAGGTTTCCTGGCTCAAGCAAAACGAAATAGGAGCGCATATGAGATATGTGCGGGACCGAGAATAATGCGTGTATGTGATACCGTATTCCATTCTCGCGATGAATGTGTCGAATGGTTGTATGCGATATAACCTAGTTATCGAATCAAGGATTGATTCGATAAATCGATACATTAGATATTAGCCGGTTATATGCGATATGACCGGATCGTTAAATCAAGTGTTGATTTAATGATTTAATGTATAATTATATATTTGATATATTACTTTGCATTAACTAATATTGGTTCACTTTAGATGGATTTTCTCACTCGGATGTGCGCATTATATATGTGATATGATTTTGTGCATTTGCTTGTATCATGTTTGATGATACATGCTTTTTGGTTTGTGTAAAGATTAAACCATGGTTATTTAAATGGTTAGGGTTTTGTTTTTCATATCTATTTATTCATTTATTTATTTATTTTCTTTTTGGAAAAAGAAATGAGAAGAATGGTGGCTTTCTTTGTTTGTAGTTGAAGATTCATGAACCTTTGACTTTGTCCACCATTCTTATCTCATGCTTAACCTAACCATTTGATTTAACCCTAGTTCAATCTCTACACTTGACCATGGTTTAGATTATGATAAGTTTTGATTTTTCTTTTCATTTTTAATTAACTTATCATAACAATTTCCTTCTTCTTCTTCATTTCTTCAAGTGAAGAAAGCTTGCCCCATCAATGGCAAGTGATGGAAATGAGTGAGAAATCCGATTCTAAAGTCTACCCACTTCCTATTTCTTCATCCTCTACCTCTTGCCAAGTAGTAGAGTGTGTTTACTTCACAAGTTTCATGACTTGGTGAAGTTGTGAGCTTGATCTAGCGATGCCTCGACGTAGATCATCTTCGGCATGGACATCGACGACCTAGCTTGCCCATTCTCCGACGAAGCCGACTCTAGAGCCCGGATTTGATTTGGACAGCGGAGACGACCTCGTTGCGGAGCCGTGGAGGTGGAGGACCGGATCTACAAAGGTTGTATTTCCGTTAAACTTTTAGTTAAGTGTTAACTAGTTAGTTTTTCGCCTAGACATCTAGCCGACGATCCGTAGTTTAGGGTTTGTAGGCACCGTAAAATTTGAAATTGGCATGGTTGATGCCTTGTGAGACCTCTCTTGTGTGCCTAGGAACCCTACAGTGACTCGGGACTGTACCCAAAAACCACCGCTTTGCACGCCCTCATCGACGTGGTAAGGTGGAAATCAAAGCACAGTGGGAATCACACAAGACACTATGATGATCTCGGGTCTACAGACTAACCTGCACAAGTTTCACCAGAGAACTGCCATCTGACATGAGGTATAATACCATCTGGGAGTTCTCGGCGAGTTCTTCCAGTGTACCCAGTCTCCACTGAGCACCCATATACCATCTCTAATGTCAAACACCAATGGATATGGGATCATCCATCGCCCATCTCATAGGTCGAGAAGCGTATACGCTAGTCTACACTGGTATATCGATGCCCCGTCTCGATACACCCACGACTAGGGACCTTGAAGGATGTACTTATGGACTACCATGTCCCCACTAGTATGATCCGCATCATAGTCCAGGTAGTCAAGTACACATCCTAAGGGCTTTACCAATATGTAACTATAAGACAGTATAAAGAGACAAGTATACATGTTAAGATAAAGAGCAACCAGATAGCATACTATCATATCGAGCAAGAAAGTCATCTCTATATATGTCCAAGAATCCAATATAATATATATCATCTGTACAATACTGGCCTCTAGGGCATACATACAACTAACAGGACATGTGTAGTTTATAAGCATATCCTTAAATGTTCCTAGTCGTGGGTGTATCGAGACGGGGCATCGATATTCCAGAGTAGACTAGCGCATACGTTTCTTGACGCCTATGATGGGTGATGGATGATCCTATATCCATTGGTGTTTAACATCAAAGATTGTATACGGGTGCTCAGTGGAGACTGAGTACACTGAACGGACTCACCGAGAACTCCTATATGGTATTATACCTAACGTCAGATAGCAGTTCTCATATGACACTGGTACAGGTTCGTCTGTAGACCCAAGATCGTCATAGAGTCTTGTGTGTTCTCCCGCTGTGCTTTGATTTCCACCCTACCACAGCTCTACTATGTCATGCAAACAGGTGGCTTTTGGGTACTGTCCCGAGACACATGAAGGCAATGAGCGATAGGAGGGGTTTCGTCTCTCCTAGTATTATGGGTAGATGTTGTGCTGTGCTCGATTGGCTATAACTAGAAGTCCCTGGCCAGGGCTGATGAGATTTACTGATAAGTGTTATCGATAGTTTCTCGATCTTTTATTGGCCATACATCAGCATGACTTATTGAGTTATTTGGGTCGACGATATCATCCCTAGGCTCAATATGCAGCATATCTGATAAAGAGACCGGACTGTACGGTAAGTGTTACTTGTTGGCTCCACGGGAGTTTTGACAGATTCGCTTGTTGTTCTTCTGTTCGCTCAATACCTGGGAGCCGTTATGTGTAGCCGGTACCGCTAACGGTTTGTGGGTATGTGATATGATCACTACCTACTGCTGGCATATTGACGAGTCTTAGAGTCCCACAAAGGGGTTTCCAAGCTTAAGTGAAAAGATGTAGGGCGCATATAGGGATATGTGCAGGAGCTTGATTAAATACGAGTATATGATACCGTATCTTAATCTGGTGTTTTCTATTGGTCGATTCGTATGTGATATGACCAGATTATTAAATCAAGTGTTGATTTAATATCATGTGACCATTGGCTCATTTATTAAACCCTTTCTTTATTTTGTATGCATATATGTATGTATGTTTATATTGATATGTATGCACACATGCATGCATACATGTGTCATGGTTGATGATACATTGGAGATGCCTATGCTAGACTCACATGGGAACTATTATGGTATTTTAAATTACTGAGTTAAAGAAAATTGGAAATAATTGATGGTTGATTTTTTCCTTCTACACACTTCTTGAGTTTTCTAACTCTAAAAATGGTTTCATTTCTAATTATCTATTAACTCAACCATTAGAAATATCTAGATATTTTTCCATGCTTAGGTTAAGAGTGAGCGTGACTCTCTCTTTTCTCATTATTATCTTGTGTTTATCTCCCTTGAGAAAAAGCTAAGCTATTTCCATCTCTTTCTTCCTCCAAGCTCTCTACCCTTTTCAAAGTGAGTGAAGAGAAAGAAAAAGAAAAGTTTTTAAGTGAGATTATTACCCACTTCACCAATCTATACTAGTCTAGCACACTTGTATAGGTTGTTTGCATCACTTCCACTTAGGTCTAGTGAAGCAAGAGCTTGAGCAAAGAAACTCCGGGTGGATCATCGTGGACGTCAAAGGACTTCGAGCGGAGTTGATCCAGGCTTTCTAGTGGAGCAAAAGGAGTCCAAGGAGAGAAATAGTAGTCTACAAAGATTATAGTCCTCTTTCACTTAGTTTAGAATTCTTTAAGCTTATGTTGCACCCTAATCTCTAGTTCGATTTAGTGTTTGTGTGCATTAGCTTTCTAATTTTTGAAAAGTTCTTTACTTTATGATGTTTAAACCAAACTAGAGGTGCTAGTACACTCCAACATGGTATCAGAGCCAAGCTAGAGCTTTAGGGTAACCTTGACGACGTTAAAGAACTCAATCGAACATCAAAATTGCATTTTTCCCATGCTCTCTGGAAATTTTTTCAAGTGTTGGAATTTTTAGTTTTAAAATTATTCAGAAAATAGTGCAGGGTTTTCTGTGGATCCCCAAGAAGAACGAGCGCCTAACTCGATACAACGACCGTGGAACCGCGGCCAAAACCTAGTATTTGCGGCGATTCCGCGGCGCTGTTGGTGAGGCTTGGAGTGTCCCTTCTTGTGCTGACCCGTAGGTAATATTGGCACTCTCTAGGAATTTTTAAATCAGGCTCAAGTGTTGAGCTCTCTGAGATCTCTGGGTGTTTTGATGAATTGATTGAAATGTTTAACATCGCCTAGTCGTTCTGATTGTGATACAATATTTGGAATCTACACTAATTAGTTTTAAGAAAATTAATTGGTTATTCGTATATCTAACATTTTGGTCTCGAAGGATATCGGGAATCTTGTTGAATTACCCGATTTATTTTGAAAAGGTGTTTTCATTTTTGAGACTTAAATGTAAGATCTACAGTATTAGGTATGAAATCTGTAATATGAGATATACCAGGTTTATGATGTCTAAGGAAAGTGCAGATTCCAACTGTTGTAGTTTAACATTTCTTTTTTGCGACCGTAAATGTAATATGTGGTGTATCGCCGGTTTCGTTGCTATACGTCAACGACAATTGGGATACGCATATTTACTTACGTTGATGACATGCGATGTTATGTGTTGCTGTGATATGATATATAGGATCGTCGTGATTGAATGGCCGGGGGTTTTATGTAAGATGAGAGTTTTTCTTTTCATTCATGTAAAATTCATTGAATGCAATATTTTTTTATTGAGACACTTCCGAGTTGAGGATGATGTCGCCATTGATGTATATTATTTACTTTTCCGTATTAGGATAGACCCAAGGTGGGGAGCACAAGTGACCGAGTTCTGGAGTCCAGTGGGAGGTCATCTCGAGGAGTCGAGACTGGGTCTCCTAACTCCAGAATTGGTAAGGGTCGCTTTTCCGCTCTCGTAGGGGTCTAAGGGTATGGGCTTGGCTATTCATCATGACCGTGGAATCCGTATTTTCTATCGTTGGCTAAATATAAAATACTGACCTCCTAGAATATCATACATCTTCATATATGTGCTTCTGCTGCTATTACTCTGTGATGTGATCACTTATATGCTGAGACGAATGTTATTATTATATATATGATATATAATAAACGTTGCTTATGTTTTGCATCCGCGCTAGTTCTGCCCCCGCTCTGCCGTTAGTTAAGTAACCTAACGGTGCATGACGGGGCCTCGTGGCGAATGCGGATGGCATAAGCGTACGTTCTATTTTCGTTTCTTTTCTGTGATAGCTTAGGAACTTAAATGGTGGGACTACATTAATGAGATTAATGTAAAGAAAAATAAACCTAAAAGATGTTGCAGAATAGAATTTGAAACTCACTCGGCCTTTTTATGAAAAAGCAAGTTTCAGAAATGCGGAGCTTAAGCCACTCCTTTTTAAAAACTATTTGATTCTACAACGAGATCAAGTTCAAAGCGTTAAAGGTTTTCTTAAAAACCATCCGCAACCCTCCGCCATTTTAGGAAGTAAAGTACTTAGTATTCGTGCTACGTATGTTGATCACAGTCAAGGCGTAGTGTATGGTAGCTAAGTGTTGTCTTCCTACACAACATATGATGCGATTAGTTAGGACATTCATGTGATTATGTTGATCATAGTCAAGGGTCATGTGAATGGATCTAATTTATCATGAAATGACGGGTAGAACTTGACTAGTGCTTATGATATGTTGACCATAGCCAAGGTCTTAAGTGCTAGGGGTAAAAACCATATCGGGAGTTTCGAGAGTTGAAATTTGCAATGAGATTGCATACCTTTTATATAATAGTTGGATCCCGATCCCACTATGAGTAAGAGTTTGTTAGATTTACCTAGCACCCTATGAAAGGTTTGGAAGCATCACATGTACCAAAGATTAGATTTTTATAGTGCTAAGTAAGCATACAAAGGATCTATCCTAGAAAATTAGGGTTTCAAAACATTAACCAACATCATAAGTAACAAAGACTAGGGTTTTGAGAGTACAACCTTTGTAGCTCCCTACGCTAGCCTTCTTGGCCACTTGAGGGTTGGAGAACGGTAAGCTTGAAGTCTTCTAGTGTCCACGACGATCCACCCGAAGCTCCTTTGTCCAAGCTAGCAACTTCACTTAATCAACAGAAAGAAATGAAGATAACACTCTAAACAAGTGGGCAAGAGTTGTGTAGAATGATGTTGTGGTGGCTTTTATCACTTCAAAAAACTAACTTGATGAGTATTTTGCTCACTACAAAAGTCTAGAGAGCAAAAGAAGAAGGAGGAAGAAGATGATGGCCTTTTAGAACAAGAGTGAAAGAAAAAACTCTTATGAGAAAATGAAAAATATATGTATATATATTTTCCACTTCTCATCTCAAACCATGGTTAAGTGAAAAAGATATTATTGTATTTGAGTTTAAAACACAAAAGAAAGATTAACCCATGGTTAATAAGTAGGTGAGCATGGTAAGATGAAGAAGAGTGTAGAAACAAATCCATGGATTAACCCTTTTTCTTTTTTCTTTTGTTTTAACACAAATGCAATAATTATCCATATAAAACCCATGGTGTGAGTCTTATATTGCTACCATTTTCAATGTATATACAACCATGAAGGATGATGTATGTATGTATGTGTGCATGCACATCCATATGTGCATGAATCTAGAAAGAAAACATACATGCATGCATACATCCATCAAATACAAGAAAGGATTTCTAGTGAGAAACTAATGGTTAAATGATAAATCAACACTTGATTTATCAATACGGCCATATCACATACGACCCCACCAAAAGCAAGCCGCCCGATTAATATACGGTATCTCATACGCGCATTTTAACCGGGTCCATGCGCATATCGCATACGCGCACCACAACATTTCGCCTGGACTAGGTAACTCCTTTGTAGGACTCTAAGACTCGTCAATACGCCGGCAGTGGGTGATGATCATATCAAGCACCCCCAAGCCGCAAGCGGTCAGCTAAATGTAACGGCCACCCGGGTATTGAGCGATCAGAAGAAAATAAGCGAACCTGCTACAACTCCCGTCGACCCAACAGGCAACACTACCGTACAGTCCAGTCTCTTCGTCAAATATGCTGCATATCGAGCCTAGGGATGGTCACGTCGACTCCAATAACTCAATAAGCCATGCCGGTGAATGGTCTATAACAGATCGAGAAACTACTGATAACACTTATCAGTAAATCTCAGCAGCCCTGGCCAGGGACTTACTGATATAACCAGTCGAGCACAGCACAGCATCAACTCCCAATACCGGGAGAGACGAAACCCCTCCTATCGCTCATCGCCTTCGTGTGTCTCGGGACTGTACCCAACGGCCACCTGTTTGCGCGACTCAGTAGAGCCGTGGTAGGGTGGTAATCAAAGTACAGTGGAAGAGCACACAAGACTCTATGATGATCTCGGGTCTACATACAAACCTGTACCGGTGTCACCTGAGAACTGCTATCCGACGATAGATATAATTCCATATAGGAGTTCTCGGTGAGTCCGTCCAGTGTACCCAGTCACCACTGAGCACCCGTATACGATCTCGATGTCAAACATCGATGAATGTGGGAACATTCATCACCCATCGTATGGGTCTAGTATCATATACGCTAGTCTACTCTGGTATATCAATGCCCCATCTCGATATACCTACGACTAAGGACATTCCAGGATATGCTTATAAACTACAGATGTCCCGCTTGTATGATCTCCATCATAATCACAGTAGTCAAGCCGATATCCTCAGGGCTTTATCAGCATGTATGAATGAATAAAAGCATGATCAAATCAACATGTCAGATAAAGAAGAACCAGATAGCATACTATCATGTCGAGCAAGAATGTACACTGAATATATATACATGTATAAATACATCCACTATCACATAATGGCTTCTAGGGCATACATATATCCAACAATCTCCCACTTGCACTAAGGCCAGTTATTGGCGTATCTCATACCCAACATCTCAAAAAGTCGCTCATGCTGCGGCTGAGGGAGGGCCTTGGTGAATGGATCCGCGGCGTTATTCTTTGTGTCTACTCTCTTAATCTCGATCTCGCGGCGATCTACTATCTCCCGGATCAAAAGAAAGCGCCTCAGGATGTGTCTGGACCGCTGATGGGACCTGGGCTCCTTGGCCAACGCCATAGCCCCATTATTGTCACAATACAAAGGTATTGGATCAATAATGGTTGGAACTACTCCTAGCTGCGAGATGAACTTCTTCATCCAGACGGCTTCCTAGGCGGCATCATTCGCAGCAATGTACTCAGCTTCCATCGTAGAGTCTGCAACGGTATCCTGTTTGGAACTCTTCCAACTTACCGCCCCTCCATTGAGGGTAAATACAAACCCAGAGATAGATTTGCTGTCGTCCTTATCGCTCTGGAAGCTCGAATAGGTAAAGGCCTCCATTTGGAGATCCCCATTACCATACACCAAGAACAATTCTTTAGTCCTTCGCAAGTACTTAAGAATGTTCTTCACAGCTGTCCAGCGATTCTCCCCTGGATTGGATTGATACCTGCTTACAACACTAAGGGCATAAGCTACATCTGGGTGTGTACATAACATCGCATACATTATAGATCCTACTGCCGAAGCATAGGGTATAATGCTCATGCGATCTCTCTCTTCATCGGTTTTTGGGCAAGAGTCCTTGGAGAGAGTGACCTCATGACAAGCGGGTAAGGCACCCCGCCTGGAGTCTTCCATACTAAACCTTTTTAGGACGGTGTTGATGTACCTGGTTTGGGACAATCCCAATAACCTTTTGGATCTATCCCTATAGATCCTTATGCCCAGAATGTATGTGGCATCACCCAGGTCCTTCATGGAGAACCTTAGTGATAAGAAAGATTTGACCGACTGTAGCATAGGAATATCATTTCCTATCAGAAGAATGTCATCCACATACAATACGAGGAATGCGACAGCTCTCCCTACAGCCTTTTCATAAACACAAGGTTCATCTGGATTTTTGATGAAATCAAACTCTTTGATGACATCATCAAAACAGATGTTCCAACTCCATGATGCTTGCTTTAACCCATATATGGATTTAAGCAATTTACATGCTTTCCCGCTGCTCCCACTGTCAATGAAGCCCTCTGGCTGATCCATATAAACGCATTCTTCTAAATTTCCATTTAGAAATGCCGTTTTAACGTCCATCTGCCAGATTTCATAGTCGTAGTGAGCAGCAATAGCAAGTAGGATCCGAATGGATTTAAGCATGGCTACGGGCGAAAAAGTCTCATCATAGTCCAAACCTGGTCTTTGACAAAAACCCTTCGCCACAAGTCTTGCCTTATAGGTCTCTACCTGCCCATCTACACCAATCTTTCTTTTAAAGATCCATTTGCACCCCACAGGTTTTACCCCAGGGGTACAACGTCCAAAGTCCATACTTTGTTGGTGTACATAGACTCCATTTTGGATCTCATGGCATCCAACCACTTCACAGAGTCTCCACTCGTGATAGCTTGCTGAAAACTGGTAGGATCATCATCATCCATGATGCAGTCTTCTCCGTCACCATCAATGAGGAAACAGTAGTACCTCTCCGGTGGGCGAGAAGTCCTACCAGACCTATGGAGTGGCCGAGGTTCCTTAGTTTCTATTGCAACAGCCGGTTCAACCAAATCGTCATTTGTAGTTTGTGTCTCTAGAACCTCTTCTAGATCTACCACCTTGCCATCATCTTTATCTGTGAAAAACTCTTTTTCTAAGAATGTGGCATACTGAGAAACAAACATTCCTCTTTGTGGTAGAATAGATATCCATAAAAATTCTTTGGATATCCCATAAAGTTGCACATGACTGACCGTGTCTCGGGTTTGTCCGGATTTTGCTTTTTAACATAGGCCGGGCAACCCCAAATCTTAATTTCTTAAGAGATGCTCTCTTCCCATGCCATATCTCATATGGCGTGGTAGACACGGTTTTGGTTGGGACCCTGTTCAATAGAAACGCTGCAGTCTCTAATGCATGTCCCCAAAACGAGACAGGTAACTCAGCATCACTCATCATGGAACGGACCATATCTAATAGGGTCCGATTCCGTCATTCTGACACACCGTTGTGCTGTGGTGTGTAAGGAGGAGTGAGCTGAGAGATAATCCCATTCTCTTTTAGGAAGTTTGCAAATTCTGTACTGAGATATTCTTCACCTCGATCTGATCGAAGCATCTTGATACTCAAGCCGGTCTGTTTTTCTACTTCTAGTTTGTATTCAGTGAATTTCTCGAAAGCTACAGACTTGTGCTTTAATAAAAATACATGACCGAATCTTGAGAAATCGTCAGTGAACGTAATGAAGTATGAAAAACCTCCTCTAGCCTGTGTAGACATTGGCCCACATACATCACTATGTATGAGGCCTAGGAGCTCAGTAGCTCTTTCTCCGTGTCCGGTAAACGGAGTTTTGGTCATTTTACCCTTGATACAAGACTGACAAGTCGCATAAGATTTATATTCAAAAGAGTTTAAATATCCATCTTTGTGTAACTTGTTTAGTCTTGTTTCGTTAATATGACCAAGTCTACAGTGCCAAAGAAAAGCTTCATTTATTTCTGAAAGTTTTCTTTTATCAGTGTGTTGTATACTGAAAACAGTCTGTTGATTTAGGACGTTTATCCCGTTATTAAGCGTACCATACCCAACCAACATTTGATTCACGTGAATGTTCATAACATTGTTCTGCAATACAAAATTATATCCTTCATTGTCTAACAAAGAAACAGATATTATATTACAAAGCATACTTGGTACAAAATAATATGGGTTCAAAACCAATATACATCCAGATGGCAACCCCAAGTGATACTCTCCCACTGCGACTGTATGTACATTGGAACCATTTCCAATGCGGAGAGTATGGTCACCTGTCTTCAAAACCTTGCTATTTCTCAGCCCCTGCATAGAATTGCAAATGTGAGAACCTGAACCGGTATCCAATACCTAGGAAGCAGAGTTTATTGAAAAACAGTTTTCTGTCACAAACGCACCTGAAGCAGAAGCATCCCCATGCTTCTTCTTGAGATTTAAGTACTCCGTGCAGTTGCGCTTCCAATGTCCTGTCTTGTGGCAATGAAAACATTCCCCTTTCCCCGAGTCTCCAGCTTTGGACTTTTCCTTTCCCTTTACCTTTTTAACTCCACCCTTAGGATTGGTGGGCTTCTTCTTTTTCTTTCCCTTGGCCTTAGCTTTTGGGCGAGAAGAGGAAGACTGTCCAACAGTCATAACGGGAGTTCTTACTGATTTCATAGTGCTCTCTGCACTCCTTAACATATTAAGGAGTTCAGGGAGTTCCTTCTCCATTTTATGCATGTTGAAGTTCACTATGATTGAGCAAAGGTGGAGGGGAGGGACTGCAGAATAATATCCGTATATTTTTCATTGTCCATCGTCCATCCAAGGTCCTCAAGCTCTTCTATAAGAGCTATCATCTTCAGAACATGGTCTCCTACTGGTGTGCCAGGGGCCATTCGCATCTGAAACAATTTCATTGATGCTTCGTATCGTAATACACGGGATTGCTCTCCATACAACTCCTTTGTATGGAGCAATATGGCGTGAATGTCCATATTCTCGTGCTGCTTTTGATGTGTGGTATCCATCGATGCAAGCGCGAGGCATTTGGCCGTGGCACAGTCAGCGTCCCATGTCTTGCGGACTTCAATATCTGCAACTGAGGATTTTGGGCCTGGGACGGGCGGGGCTGGAGCCGTGAGGACATATGATACCTTATCATATGTCAAGGCAATGTTTAGATTCCTCAGCCAGTCTTTATAATTGTCCTATTCAGTTTGTTTTTATCTAGTAGAAGCTTGAGTCCAGTCATGGGTATCTGCCATTAAGAGAGAGAGAAGAATACACTCAGCGAAAGCTCTTGCATAGATAAGATTGGTTATTATCTTGTCTAATCGATGTTTCCCACTGCTTTAATCGAGTTTTTCTTTCAAACCTTAAAAAGAAAAACTAGCCAGGATTAATTACAGTCTACAACTTCGCTAACCGTTCAGCCAGGCCAGTTTCGGTACTTGAGGGAGGTTCCCCGTGCTTTCTCATGGACCTAATTAGAGTAAACCTCATTTTCCCAGAGGCGTAGCCCCGTTAACACCTTTCTAGATACCTAATGAGTTAGCTAATTGTAAACTGTAAAACTCTCCTAGGAGAAACTATTGCCCACAGTGGGATCGGGATCTAACCATCACATAGAAGGTGTAAGTCCACGTTGCCCACCCCGGTGCTTGCGGGGAGGCGGAAACGGTATAAAAATCGGATTTTTACCGAACTAGGCAACATGGACTATCAAAAGGAGGATCTTGGCTAAACAAAAACTAACTACAAAGCTAACTAGTTTTAGCTACATGGAAGAAAGGTTATACCTAGGTCTTTATGTCCTTCTCTCCTTGCTCCTTGGAGTGAACGGAAGTGATCTCCTTGTTGTCTTCTCTAGTCGAAGAAGGATCCACCCGAGAGCCTCAACCTTTGGATTCAACTTCAAACTAAAAGTAACTAAGATGCTAGAAGTGCTAATCCTAGAACCTTAAAAGAGAGTAGAGATTATTTTATAGAGGTTTATCACAAGCTCAAGTGTTTCTCAACTCATGAGAGGGGAGAGCTAGAGAGAGGAAGAGGAGGAGAGAGAATCTATATGATAGAATGAGGAGAATAATGAATCATTCTCACATATATGTGTGAATTATGTAAATTAGATAATTAGCTAGATAATTGTCATGGTTAATCAAGAATTGACCATTATCATTTCACATTAAATGCAAATTGCAAGGATCAAAGAGCATCTTTTATATGGAATGATGATGGTCAACATGTCAACCTAAGTCAACACGTCAAGATAGTCAAATGGTCAACAACCCTAACCATGCACAATTATATTTAACTAATATCAATTAATCATAATACACACATAAGCATTAGGGTTAAGAAAATGACAATGGTCATTAACCCTAATCAAAGTCCTCTCCCTCTGTCTCAGTCAACTGTGCATACGCACCCGCATCCGTGATAAGAGGAACACGAATACAATGAGATAAAACCAATCCCAAATCATATACTAGGATCCGGCTTAAACCAAAGCCCGCTAGTATAAGCTGTCCGGACAGCAAACGTGCACAAGTGCGCGGATGTGAACAAACCCTGTCGCTAAACCATGCGACCCTACTCATTTTGCCTAATGGCGAATAACACTCTGTGTGGGACTCTAAAGACTCGACACTACGCTGGCAGTGGGTTTAACCATAGACCGCAAGCGGCATTAGCTGTACGTAACGGTCCCCAGGTAGTTGCCGATAAGAAGACTGACGAGGTGAACCCATCTGAACTCCTACTGAGCCTGAATGTGACAGTCTCCATACAGTCCGGTCTGTTCGTCTGATACATCGCATGTCGGGCCTAGGGTGCGGTAAACATCAGTCCCCTAATAGCGGTACAAGTCGTGTCGGAGTGTAGCCCAGAACACCCTGAGATAACACTGGAAACCTACCAGTATATCTCGCTTGCCCTAGCCAGGGACTACTTGTGTAATGGCTCTCCTGGACACAGCGCGATGTCAACCCCCAATACCGGAAGAGACAAATCCTGTCTAACCGTCCACTGCCTCCAAGTGCTTCGGGACTGCACCCAACTACTACCTATTTGCACGACTCCTTTGAGCCGTGGTAGGGTAGTAATCAAAGTACAGTGGGAACACACTCGAGGCAAAGTGACAGTGTCAAGTCAGCGGACTAAGCTGTACTCATGTCACCTGGGAACTGATAACTGACGATAGATATAATACCAACCAACAGTTCCCGACGAGTCCTGTCCAGTGTACTCGTAACCTAACGAGCACCCGCATACTATCTCATGTATGACGTACTGACGGCTGTGGGACAGACCGTCTCCCGTGCTGGGATGAGAAGCGCATACGCTATTCTACTCCGGAGTATCGATGCCCTGTCTCGATAATCCCACGACCAGGGACGTGTAAATAAGGATGTGCTTATAGATTACCCAGCCCCCACGAGTGTGACTGCCATCATAACGCTGGTAATCAAGTAAAGATCCTAAGGGCTCCACTAATGCGTATAGGTGATATAATAAAAGAAACACATGTACACATTAAAGCAGAGACAAACCAAGTAGCATACTACCATTTCGAGCAAGATTGTCTATACAACTGTGAATATCCCAAGCTTCCATCAAGTAATATACATACTAGTATGATACAGTAATGGCCTCTAGGGCATATACACTAACAATCTCCCACTTGCACTGAGGCCATGTACTAGCGTATCGAAGACCTATCATCTCGATCAGCCGCTCGAACTGAGTCTAGGGTAAGGCCTTCGTGAATGGATCTGCAGTGTTATCTTCTGAAGCAACCCTCCGAACCTCGATCTCCTGGCGATCCACGATCTCCCTGATCAGGTGATACCGCCTCAAGATGTGTCTGAATTTCTGATGGGACCTGGGTTCTTTCGCTAAAGCTATAGCCCCGTTGTTGTCGCAATACAGAGGTATTGAATCAACAATGGACGGAACCACCTGAAGTTCTTTCAAGAACTTCCTCATCCAGACAGCTTCTTTTGCGTCATCAGATGCAGAGATATATTCCGCTTCCATAGTCGAGTCAGCAACGGTTTCCTGTTTGGAGCTCTTCCAACACACCGCCCCTCCATTGAGGGTAAAGACAAAACCCGACATGGACTTAGAATCATCCTTGTCACTCTGGAAGCTGGAGTCAGCAAAGGCCTCAATCTGGAGGTCTTTTCCGCCATACACCAAGAACATCTCCTTAGTCCTTCTCAGGTACTTGAGAATGTTCTTTACCGCTATCCAGTGTTTCTCCCCAGGGTTTGACTGATACCTGCTTACCACACTTAGTGCATAATCCATATCTGGTCTGGTACACAACATCGCATACATTATAGAGCCTACCGCAGAAGCGTAGGGTATAATAGACATGCGATCCCTCTCCAAATCAGTCTTGGGAGACATCTCTTTGGAGAGGGTGATCCTGTGACATGCCGGTAGATTACCGCGCTTGGAATCTTCCATACTGAATCTTTTCAGTATGGTGTCGATGTACCTGGACTGTAAGAGTCCTAATATCCTCTTGGATCTGTCACGGTAGATCCAGATCCCCAGAATGTATGAGGCATCACCCAGGTCTTTCATGGAGAACCTGTGTGACAAGAACCCTTTGACAGATTGTAGCATAGGAATGTCATTTCCTATTAAGAGAATGTCATCCACGTATAAAACGAGGAATACTACAATTCTCGCTACAAATCTACTATAGATGCATGGTTCATCTGGATTTTTGATAAACCCAAATTCCTTGACCGTCTCATCAAAACAGATGTTCCAACTCCGCGATGCCTGCTTTAGTCCATAAATGGACTTAAGCAACTTGCACACCTTTCCGTTGCTCCCACTCTGAATGAAACCCTCTGGCTGGTCCATATAGACACACTCCTCTAAATTTCCATTTAGAAAAGCGGTCTTTACGTCCATCTGCCAAATCTCATAATCGTGGAAGGAAGAAATGGCAAGAAGGATCCGAATGGATTTCAGCATAGCTACTGGAGAATAGGTTTCGTCATAGTCCAAACCAGGTCTCTGACGAAAACCCTTTGCAACCAGTCTAGCTTTATAGGTCTCAACCTGTCCATCTACACCAATCTTCCTTTTGAAGATCCACTTGCATCCTACGGGTTTTACCCCATCTGGAGCAATGTCCAACGTCCATGGACTCCATTTCGGTCCGCATTGCATCCAGCCATTTTACCGAGTCAACGCTCTGAATGGCTTGCTGGAAGCTAGTAGGCCATCAAAATCAATGATGCAATCCTCTCTATCCCCGTCTATGAGAAAACCATAGTATCTCTCAGGCGGATGAGACTGCCTACTACTTCTGTGGAGCGGCATAGGAATGTCCTGATCTTTCGAACCCTCTGGTTCTACTAAGCTTTCAGTAATAGCTTATGGTTCAGGAATTTCTTCCAGTTCTACTGCGCTCCGACTAATTTCCTTTTCCAAGAACTGGTGTTCTAGAAAGTAGGCATTACGAGAAACAAAGACATTTTGTTCCTCTGCGTGGTAGAAAAGATACCCCTTGGTGTTCTTTGGGTATCCCACAAACTTGCACAGTACTGAGCGTGCCTCGAGTTTGTCCGCATGCTGCTTTTTGACAAAAGCTGGACATCCCCAGATCTTCAGATATTGAAGATAGGGTTTCTTCCCACTCCATAACTCATATGGTGTGGTAGGCACAGTCTTAGTTGGAACTCGGTTCAAAAGGTATGCGGCTGATTCTAGCGCATATCCCCAGAATGATCGTGGTAACTCAGCGTTACTCATCATGGACCGTACCATATCCAATAGGGTTCGGTTCCGTCTCTCCGATACACCGTTATGTTGCGGAGTGTATGGAGGAGTAAGCTGAGAGAGAATTCCATTCTCTTTTAGGTAATCCAGGAACCCGGCACTTAAGTATTCACCACCTCGATCAGATCTCAGTGCCTTGATACTTTTGCCTGTTTGTTTTTCTACTTCATTCTTGTATTCCTGGAACTTTTCAAAGGCCTCGGATTTATGTTTCATTAAGAAGACATGTCCGAACCTTGAAAAATCATCCGTAAAAGTAATGAAGTAAGAATAACCGCTTCGCGCATGTGTAGACATTAGACCGCACACGTCGCTGTGTACGAGTCCCAAGAGCTCGCTCGCTCTTACTCCGTGCCCAGTGAACGGAGTCTTTGTCATCTTTCCTTTGAGACAGGATTGACAAGTTGCATATGATTGATATTCGAACGGATCCAAATATCCTTCTGTATGTAACTTATCAACCTTCTCTCATTGATGTCACCCAGTCTACATTGCCATAAGAAAGTCTTATTGATTTCTGGAGACTTTCTTTTGTGTGTATTCTGGACATTGAAAATCTGTGGTTGGTTTAATACGTATATACCGTTGTTTAATGTACCTGACCCAATCAAAACATGATTAAGGTGAATGTTCACTACATTACTTACAAATGCAAATTCATAACCTTCTTTAGATAATAAAGATACAGAAATGATATTACAAGTTGTATTTGGTACAAAATAACAACTACGCAAAACCAAAAAGTGCCCATCTGACAATCCCAGGTGATAGTCTCCCACGGCCTCAGCATCCATGCTAGCTCCGTTTGCAACTCTGAGGGTCATATCACCTGCCTTCAAAACCCTACGCATTCTCAACGCCTGTAAAGAATTACAGATATGAGATCCTGATCCGGTATCCAATACCCAGGAAGTAGAGTTTATTGATAGACAGTTTTCAATAACATACACACCTGAAGCTGAAGCCGCAACTCTCTTCAGATCCTGGGTTCTGGCCTTCCAAGCCCTGCAATCCTGTTTCCAGTGTCCACTTTTGTGACAGTAGAAGCATTCTTCCTTTCCCACCAGCTTTCCCGATAC
Source organism: Agapanthus africanus (assembly GCA_030015575.1). Classification (NCBI taxonomy): domain Eukaryota; kingdom Viridiplantae; phylum Streptophyta; class Magnoliopsida; order Asparagales; family Amaryllidaceae; genus Agapanthus; species Agapanthus africanus. The sequence goes on along the minus strand of JASDDO010000029.1, from coordinate 97,702,364 downwards.
CTTTGTTGCCTTTCCCTTTCCCTTCGTATCCACTTTACTGACACCGCCCCTTGGTTTGGCGGGGGCTTTCTTCTTCTTTCCCTTGGCTTTCGCCCTGGACCTAGAAGAGGAAGATCCTCCTACAAACAAAGTGGATGTCTCCCTACCTTTCTGTAGGGTGCCCTCAGCACTCCTCAACATGTTCAGAAGTTCGGAAAGTTCAACCTCCTTTCCTTGCATGTTGAAGTTTAGGATAAACTGGGCGTAAGTGGAAGGAAGGGACTGGAGAATCAAATCAGTGTAGAGTTCATTCTCCAACGTGGTCCCAAGTTCCGCGAGCTCCTCTATGTAGCCAATCATCTTAAGCACGTGTTCCGCTACCGATGAACCGACGGCCAATCTTGCCGAAAACAGCTTCTTCGACACTTCGTATCGTGCGATACGAGACTGCTCTCCATACAGTTCTTTTGTATGAAGAAATATGGATTCTAAGTCCATATTCTAGTGCCTCCTCTGATGTTCATTGTCCATAGAGGCAAGCACGAGGCATTTGGCCTTCGCGCAATCTATTTCCCAGGTCTTATAGATTTCCCTATCTACGACACTGGTTTTGGGACCTGGGACAGGGGGAGCTTTGGTGGTAAGAAGATACCCCAACTTGTCATAAGTGATTGCCATCTTGACATTCCTGAGCCAATCTTTGTAGTTTGGCCCTGTCAGTATGTTTTTATCTAGTAATAACTTAAGTCCGGTCATCTAGATTTGTCGCTGCAATTAGGAGAGAGAAAAGAAACACTTTAGCATGATGCTCTTGCAAGTTTAGAGTGGTTTTTAGTTTGTCTAAACAGGATGGCTCCCACTGTCTCTCGAATCCCTCCTCAAACCATAAAGGAAGAATTAGTCGGGATCAATCTTACCGTACAATACTTGCTTAACCGTTCAGCCAGGCCAGTGTCGGTACTTCGAGGGAGGTTTTCCAACGCTTTCGCGAAGTTCCTTAATTAAGTAACCTCTTTTCCCTGTAGGCGTAGCTCCGCTAACACCTTTCTAGACATCTACTAGGTTTATAGCATTGATCGTTAAGTGAGAGATTTCCCGAGGAGTAGCATATACTCAGAGTAGGATCGGGATCCAAATATCATCGCGTGCTAAAACCGAAGGAATCCTACCAGAATCATCACACTCCAAATGGTATGCAGCGCTAGCTGGTTTCAGTACTTATGAAACTCCCGATGTGGATTTTTGCCCCATGCTCTTATGACCTTGGCATGAGGTCAAAATGTCATAAGTCACATGCCAAGTTCTACCCGTCATTATCCAGGTTAATTTGAACCCACCCGTACCTACCCTTGACGTAGGCCAAAATGGTAGTACGACTGTCTCAAATCAACGCATTCTATCTATGCAACAGATAAATATCCGGCAGCTATCAATCTATATGCCTTGGCGTGAGGTCAAAATACATAGCTTGAATACTACCGAATATTTAACTGAAATGATGAAGGGCTACGAATGGTTTTGGCGAAAACCGTAAACGTAGTGAACTTGATATAATCGATGGAACGAGATAGCTTTTTAAAAGGAGTGGTTCAAGCTCCGCATTTAAAAGTTGGTTTTTGAAAAGAACCGAGTGGTTTTGAAAGTGTTCCAACGACTTTTACTTGTTTTATTTTCTTGCATTAATTCCAATGCGTCCCATCATTTAATCCTACCATTGCAGAAAACAACCAAAATATGGTGTACGCTTATGCCATCCGCATTCGCCACGGGGCCCCGTCATCACCCGTTAGGTTACTTAACTAACGACAGAGCAGGGGCTGGACTAGCGCGGATGCAAAAGATAAGCAACACCTAAATAGATATCATATATATAGATATAGCAATGATAGCCATTACAGATCACAGATGAACACTTTGGATATACTAGGAATCCGCAATTCGTTCGAGCCTGCAACGAAAAGCGGATTACACGGTCGCGATGAATAGCCAATACCCCACCCAAGACCTCTACGGGTGCGGCGAACTACTCGCCAAGTACCCGAAGCGAAGCAACCTCCCTCAACGATGTGAGTAGGCCACTCGGCACTTCGAGATACCCGGTAGTTTGTTCACCCCACCATGGGTCTATCCTAGGAGCAAAAACAGTAAAAAGAAATTATACAATGACGGCTACAACCCCGACCCGGTTGTGCGGCCAAACAAATAATATTACATCAATTTACATATTACATGAATGAAAGAAAAAAGAAACTTTCATCTCACATCCACCCCGGCTATTCATCAGCGACAATCCACCGAGTTCATATACACAAACCAATAAGCATTACAGATCACAGATATGTATAACCCCCACTAATCGACGTATAGCGATTATCATACGTTAAATACATATAAACATCACAGATATAACCCAATAGTCAAAGTATAGTGAAGTTCGATCAAAAATACGGATTTATAGCCACCCCAAATACAAATTTCTTTTCTGGAAAATCTGGGCAGAAATAAAATATCTTAAAAATACCAAAACCTTATCAGAAGAACACTGCACCAAACTCGGTCCAGAACCGAGTCAACTCGGCAGCGGTTCCGCGACAAGAAGCATGTTCTCGCCGCAGAACCGCCGCGCTTTGAACGGTTCACTGGATCGTTTTTGGTGTGCTTCTTAACAAAACCCTGAGCCGATTTTTGAAGTATGATTTATTATTTTTAGAGCAGAAAAAAAATCAACAGAAACTTAGGGTTTTGAAATTTTAGTTTTGCGATTTTTACCGATCGAACTTCTATACACTTTACTAACTAGCTAGTTTATGTTTAATTAGGCTCTGATACCACTGTAAGTCCACGTTGCCCACCCCGTGCTTGCGGGGAGGCGGAAACGGTATAAAAATCGGATTTTTTATCGAACTAGGCAACATGGACTATCAAAAGAAGGATCTTGGCTAAACAAAAACTAACTACAAAGCTAACTAGTTTTAGCTATATGGAAGAAAGGTTATACCTAGGGCTTTATGTCCTTCTCTCCTTGCTCCTTGGAGTGAACGAAAGTGATCTCCTTGTCGTCTTCCCTAGTCGAAAAAGGATCCACCCGAGAGGCTAAACCTTTGGCTTCAACTTCAAGCTAGAAGTAACTAAGATGCTAGAAGTGCTAATCCTAGAACCTTAGAAGAGAGTAGAGATTATTTTAGAGAGGTTTATCCCAAGATCAAGTGTTTCTCAACTCATGAGAGGGGAGAGCTAGAGAGAGAGGAAGAGGAGGAGAGAGAATCTATATGATAGAATTAGGAGAATAATGAACCATTCTCACATATATGTGTGAATTATGTAAATTAGATAATTAGCTAGATAATTGTCATGGTTAATCAAGAATTGACCATTATCATTTCACATTAAATGCAAATTGCAAGGATCAAAGAGCATCTTTTATATGGAATGATGATGGTCAACATGTCAACCTAAGTCAACAAGTCAAGATAGTCAAATGGTCAACAACCCTAACCATGCACAATTATATTTAACTAATATCAATTAATCATAATACACACATAAGCATTAGGGTTAAGAAAATGACAATGGTCATTAACCCTAATCAAAGTCCTCTCCCTCTGTCTCAGTCAACTGTGCATACGCACCCGTATCCGTGATCCAAGGAACACGAATACAATGAGATAAAACCAATCCCAAATCATATACTAGGATCCGGCTTAAACCAAAGCCCGCTAGTATAAGCTGTCCGGACAGCAAACGTGCACAAGTGCGTGGATGTGAACGAACCCTGTCGCAAAACTATGCGACCTCTACTCATTTTTCCTAAAAGCGAATAACTCTCTGTGTGGGACTCTAAAGACTCGACACTACGCTGGCAGTGGGTTTAACCATAGACCGCAAGCGGCACTAGCTGTACGTAACGGTCCCCAAGTAGATGCCGATAAGAGGACTGACGAGGTGAACCCATCTGAACTCCTACTGAGCCTGAATGTGACAGTCTCCGTACAGTCCGGTCTGTTCGTCTGATACATCGCATGGCGGGCCTAGGGGGCGGTAAATGTCAGTCCCCTAATAGCGGTACAAGTCGTGTCGGAGTGTAGCCCAAAACACCCTGAGATAACACTGGAAACCTACCAGTATATCTCGCTTGCCCTGGCCAGGGACTACTTGTGTAATGGCTCTCCTGGACACAGCGTGATGTCAACCCCCAATACCGGGAGAGACGAATCCTGTCTAACCGTCACTGCCTCCAAGTGCTTCGGGACTGCACCCAACTACTACATGTTTGCACGACTCCTTTGAGCCGTGGTAGGGTAGTAATCAAAGTACAGTGGGAACACATTCGAGATGAAGTGACAGTGTCAAGTCAGCGGACTAAGCTGTACTCATGTCACTTGGGAACTGATAACTGACGATAGGTATAATACCAACCAACAGTTCCCGACGAGTCCTGTCCAGTGTACTCGTAACCTAACGAGCACCCGCATACTATCTCAAGTACGACGTACTGACGGCTGTAGGACAGACCGTCTCTCGTGCTGGGATGAGAAGCGCATACGCTAGTCTACTCCGGAGTATCGCTGCCCTGTCTCGATAATCCCACGACCAGGGACGTGTAAATAAGGATGTGCTTATAGATTACCCAGCCCCCATGAGTGTGACTGCCATCACAACGCTGGAAATCAAGCAAAGATCCTAAGGGCTCCACTAATGCGTATAGGTGATATAATAAAAGAAACACATGTACACATTAAAGCAAAGACAAACCAAGTAGCATACTACCAATTCGAGCAAGATTGTCTATACAACTGTGAATATCCTAAGTTCCATCAAGTAATATACATACTAGTATGATACAGTAATGGCCTCTAGGGCGTATACACTAACAGAAGGTATGCAATCTCATTGCAAATTTCAACTATTGAAATTCCCGATATGGTTTTTACCCCTAGTACTTATGACCTTAACTATGGTCAACAAATCATAAGTACCAGTCAAGTTCTACCCGTCATTTCTTGATCAATTAGACCCACCCATATGACCCTTAACTATGGTCAACAAAGTCGCATGAATGTCCTAATTAATCTGCATCATATGCAGTGTAGGAAGACATCACTTAGCTACCGTACACTACGCCTTAACTAAAGTCAACAAACGTAGCACGAATACTAAGTACTCTACTTCCTAAAATGACGGAGGGTTGCGGATGATTTTTAAGAAAATCTTTAACGCTTTGAACTTGATATCGTTGTAGAATTAAATGGTTTTCAAAAGGAGTGGCTTAAGCTCCGCAGTTTTGAAATGTAGCTTTTTCATAAATAGCCGAGTGGTTTTTAAATCCAATTCTAGAGGTTTATTTTCTTTACATTAATCACATTAATGTAGTCCCATCATTTAAGTCCTTAAGCCAATCACAGAAAAGAAACGAAAATAACACGTACGCTTATGCCATCCGAATTCGCCACAATGTTCCGTTATGCACCGTTAGGTTACTTAACTAACGGCATACCGGGACGGGACTAGCGCGGATGTAAAACATAAGCAACGTCTACTATGTATCATATATATAATATATCAATCGTCTCAGATATCACAGAACACAGGCAGCAGAAACAAATATATATAATGTGGGATATACTAGGACGTCCGTATTTAGTATTTAGCCAACAATAGAAAATACGGACTCCACAGTCGCGATGAATAGCCAAGCCCACACCCCTAGACCCCTATGAGAGCGGCAAGCGACCCTACCAATCCTGGAGTTTAGGAGACCCGGTCTCGACTCCTCGAGATGGCCTCCCACTGAACCCCAGAACCCGGTCACTTGTGCTCCCCTCCTTGGGTCTATCCTAATGCAGAAAAGTAAATAATATACAACACTGGTGGCATCAACCTCAACCCGGAAGTCCCCCGAATAAAAGAATATTACATTACATTTGAATTTTACATGAATGAAAAATAAAACTCTCATCTCACATAAAACCCCCCGGCTATTCAATCGCGACAATCCTGCACATCATATCTCAGCAACACATAATATCATATATCATCAACGTAAGTAAGTATCCGTACCCTGATTGTCGTTGATGTATAGCAACGAAACCGGCGATATCGACATACTACACATACGGTCACAGAAAAGAAAGTGTAAAACTGCAATATCTGGAATCCACATTCTCTTTAGATATCGTAAATGCGAAATATCACATACTTCTTATTTCATGTCTAGCTATATGAATTCCACACATTGCATCACATTCCAGATAAATAGACAGTATTAAAGTTTTTCGATCGAATGATTAAATACCCAAAATTCCCTAAAGCTCAACACTTGAGCGGAGTTCAAAAGTCCCGGAGTGTGGCACAGTAGTAGCGGTCCAGCCGTAGAAGGGTCAAGCCAACGCCTCACATGTGGCACGCCGTACTTCCTCAAACCCTAAGGTTCAAAAGGTAGTTCAAGACGGTCACATAATCGAGTTAAGGTTTGTTGTCTTCTAGAGGGTCCACCACAAATAAAAACTTGCACATATTTCTGAAAGATTTAAACCCCGTGAAAAGTGAGCAAATGATACTCGTTCGAACAATTCAATACTTTCTAATTTACCCAGAAAAGACACGAAATCAAAATTCCGATCGAATCATTGAACTCTTAACCATCCCCAGAACATATGTCACTGAAACCAGATTAGGAATACCCAAAAACATCTACAAGCAGGTAAAAGGAACAGTGTATAAAAATGAGGCCTTAAAGGCTCTGTACGGCCGCGGAGCCGCGGCCTAAGCAAGCTATTGCCGCGGTTTCGCGGTGGGATAGGCACATTAGGGCTTCTTTTTTTACAGTTTTCCTTAGAATTTCCTACTGAATTTTTTACATATTTTTAATTCTGAAAATAACCAGGTTTGGAAAAATGTCCAGAGAGGGTCTCGAAAATCCGTATTTCGGTTCGATCGGAGTTTTTACTTCGCTAAAGTGTCGCCTAATGTTCTAGGTCGTCTCTGATACCAATGTTAGGTTTACCTAGCACCCTATGAAAGGTTTGGAAGCATCACATGTACCAAAGATTAGATTTTTATGGTGCTAAGTAAGCATAAAAAGGATTTATCCTAGAAAATTAGGGTTTCAAAACATTAACCAATATCATAAGTAACAAAGACTAGGGTTTTGAGAGTACAACCTTTGTAGCTCCCTACGCTAGACTCCTTGGCCACTTGAGGGTTGGAGAACGGTTAGCTTGAAGTATTCTAGTGTAGGGTTCCTAGGCACACTAATGAGGTCTCACAAGGCGTCAACCATGCCAATTTCAAATTTTACAAGTGCTGAGAAACCCTAATACGGACCGTTAACTAGAATTTTAGGCGAAACAAGCAACTAGTTAACAATTTAACCAAGTGAACGAAAATACAACATTTGTAGATCCGGTCCTCCACCTCCATAGCTCCGCGATGAAGTCCCATCGCTGCGATCATCGGATCTGTTGGAGATAGTGCCCTCAGAGTCAATTATTGGATCACAGGCACGTGATTGCAATGATTGAGGGATGACCTATCCCGGTAGGACAGTCTTACTCGAGATGATAGTATGCTATCTGGTTTATCTTTATCATCGTGTACTGCTTTAGGTGACCTGACATGTCGCTATTACACGTTGATAGAGCCCCTAGGATTCTTGCTTGACTGCCAGCAGTATGATGGCGATCATATACGTGGGAGCTGGTGGTCTATAAGCACATCCTTAAAAGGTCCCTAGTCGTAGGAGTTTCGAGACAGGGCATCGATACTCCGTTAGTAGACTAGTGTATACAGTCGAGACCCCGACGAGGGGCGGTGGCCGGTCTCACAAGCCACTGGTGTCAGTTGGTTCACCTAAGATGTATACAGGTGCTCATTGGGTTATGAGTACACCGGACAGGACTCGCCGGGAACCTGCTAGTTGGTCTTATACCAGATGTCAGATAGCAGTTCCCTGGTGACATGTGTACAGGTTAGTTCATCGACCTGAGATCGTCATTTGTCTCGTGTGAGTTCCCACTGTGCTTTGATTACTACCCTACCACGGCTCAAAGGAATCGTGCAAACAGGTTTTAGTTGGGTACAGTCCCGAGCCACATGGAGGCAGTGAGCGGATCTGCAGGGGTTCGTCTCTCCCGGTATTGGGGGTGAGGTCGCGCTGTGTCTAGGAGAGCCATTACACAAAGCCCTCGGCCGAGGCAGGAGATTTACTGGTAGGTATTCCAGTAGTATCTCAGGGTGTTCTGGGCTACGCTCCGACACGACTTGTACCGCTTTTGGGGGTCTGACTTTTACCAACCCCCTAGGCCCGCCATGCGATACTCATAGACGAACGGACCGGACTGTACGGATATTGTCACTGACAGGCTCAGTTGGGTGTCGGGGTGAGCTTCCTCATCGACGTCCCATTTGGTCAATACCTGGTGGCCCGTCACGTATTGGCTTATACCTCTGACGTGCTAGTGGTTAAATCTACAGCCAAGGTATTGACGAGTCTTTAGAGTCCACCACACTCAGTTACAGTTACTCAAGTTTCGGGCGAAACGCTGTAGAGGCCGTATGGAGATATGGCAGGGTTCGATCAGATACGTGCGGTATTGCACGGATCGTGATCGGACGGTTTTTACTAGCCGGCTTTGGCTTAAGCCGGATTCTAGTATTTGATAGTGTAGTTTTGTCTCTTTGCATTTGTGTTCAGTGGGAATACAAATGCGGGCATGTATTTGCAGTAGCGGGGTTTTCCTGTAATTTATTATGGGATCGGTTTTCTGGGGTTGCAAGTTTGCATTCCGTTCCGTCCGGTTTTCCTTCATTCCTTCTCGGTCGGACTTTCTTTGTGGAGGGTGTTAATTGCAAGTTCGCAATTAACATTTAGTGGAGGGTTTTCTTGCATATGTTGCATTATGATGAGACTTGTTTCATCATGAGATGCCTTTCTTGTCTATTCCATTCCTTTCATTTGATGGTTGTATGATATGATAAGATAAGAAATGAGAGTGACCAATTTCTATATTGTTGATATATTCTTTCTTGAATTCCTTTTTCTCTCTCCAATCTCATACTTGAGAAAAAGAGGCCGGCCACATTCTTTGGAGGAGGAGGGGATAATTATTTTTGGTGTGGCATTTTTCATCTCATTCCATGGTTGCAAAAGATAAGCTTAAAAGCTCATTTCTTTCTCTCCTTCTCTTCTCCATTCCTCCACATTAAGGCAACCTTATAACCCCAAGAGACAAGTTCACTACACTATTCTATAGCAAGCCTTGGACGCGTCGGCTAGCCAACTTCGCACCCGAGTTGCCTCGGTCAAGAGGCGGGAGCCCGTAAAAGATTCCGGCTACGTGGTGCCCTTTCCGACGAGCGAGGAGGTGACGGAGATTCCGCGGGAGATCGGAGTGGAGACGAAGACCGAAGGACACGGATCGCTTGGTATATCTTCTCACCCTATCTCTCTAGTTAGCTAGTATAGGTTAATGGTTTCGATCCGGGTAATTGTCCGCGGTAGCGCCGGTTTCCGAGCAAGGAAAAATTTTTTATTCCGCATTTTGGCCTCGAGTACGAGGCCGGGGCGCTGCCGTGGCGCAACATGGTATCAGAGCCACGCCATTAACCTTACCTAGCTTGTTCTAATGCGTTTTACTTATCCGATCGACCAAAATCTCAAAAAACCGTATTTTGTTCACATCAGTTTTCTGTTGGAATTTTTTGGTGTCTAAAAATTTTTCAGGTTACAGAAAAATAATGTGCACGAAATTCTAAGACCACTGTAAAAAGCCGACAGTGTCAGTCGTACAGTTGACCGCGGAAGCGCGGCCAAACCCCACTTTGGGCCGCGCTTCCGCCGCAGTCTACTGTGCTCACACTGTGAAAGTTTTACAGTGGGCTTTTGGGATAATTTTGTGGGTTTTGGAATATTAATTTAGGGCCCAGGTTTTCTGTGACTGCTACAGTATTGGTTTGGGGCCCGCTTGCTAATTGTTTGATCGATCGGATATTTGAAACACATTATTTCACAGTATTTACGTTATATCTACGACCGTGAGTGTCACTCGATCGGTAAATCCGGTCTAACTGCTATAGCCCGGTTAGACGGATTTGCGAACGTGACTTTCACGTTGATGTTCTATGTTTATGCTGTGATGTTGCGGATCGGTCGTGGGGGATAGCCTGGATGCAATGCTAGTACAGTGCTGTTGTATTTTGTACATTTGTTATTGCGGGGTGAGCGTCCGACATGTGGACTGCCGTCTCTGCCTGTTTGTATTATTCTTTTGGGGCACGACCTGGTTGCGGTCGATGTACCCGGTGTATGTATATTTTACTTTCTGTACTAGGATTACCCCAGGAGGGGTGCACGGATAGCCGGGTTCTGGAGGGCAGCAAGCCCGCATCTCATGGCATTGGGACGGAGGGGGCTTCACTCTGGGATTGGCGGGCTATTCGCCGCACTCGTAGGGGGTACAGGTTGACCCAGGAGGGGTGCCCAAGTTGCCGGATTCCGTGGAGTGCTGGGTGGTCCATTCACGGAGCTGAAGGGGGCTGCCTCGCTTCAGGATTTGGCGGGTGACTTGCCGCGCCCGTAGGGGTCTAGGATTTCATTGCACAGGCTATCCACACGACCAGGGGAACGTCGGGTTTCAGCAGCGGCTCTGTGAAACCCGGGGTTTCCAGATATCTGTATTGTTCTGTGATGCTGTACATTTCTGTGATGTTGCATTCTTTTCACGCCTTGAGCGAAATACTATATATTGGTATATATATTAGTAGATGTTGTATATGTTTTACATCCGCGCTAGTCCAGTCCCCGCTCTGCCGTTAGTTAGCTAACCTAACGGGTGATGACGGGACCCAGTGGCGAATGCGGATGGCATATACGTACGTCAGTATATTTTCGTTCTTTGTGGTGTGATCAATTGATGGGACTGCATTGATTCGGATCAATGCAAGTTTAAACAAACCTATTCTGATGTTGTTGGAACATTTTTCAAAAAAAAGCTGTTATTGCAAGGACGTTCACTTTTGTTTTGCATCGTGGTATTCATTTGGAATATCCTGCTCCTCAGTCGACGAGGCAAGGGCCGAGATCCCTTCACCGGGAGTGACCCCTTGGACAGAAGTTTGCGTCAGGGCATTAACTTCACTATAGCCGATTACTTTTGCTTTGCATCGTGGTATTCAGTTGGAATATCCTGCACCTCATTCTACGGGGAAAGAGCCGAGATCCCTTCACCGGGAGTGACCTCTTTAGTAAAGGTTTTCGTCACTATATTTTATAAAAGGCTATGCAGTTCCTTCAACGATATCAAGTTCATTACGTTAAAGGTTTTTCGCCAAAAACCATTCGTAGCTCTCCGTCATTTCTTATGGGTATTATTTAGTATTCGTGCTGCGTTTGTTGACTCCGTCAAGGCGTAGTGTACGGTAGCTAAGTGGTGCTTGTTTGTTGCATAAGTGGGATTGGTTAGGACAGTCGTGCGGCCTTGTTGACTCCGTCAAGGGCACGTACGGGTGGGTTTAATGCAATCCAGATAATGACGGGTTGAACTTGACTAGGACTCTTTGATTTGTTGACTCCGTCAAGGTCACTTGAGTCCTAGGGGTAAAAATCACATCGGGAGTTTCAAAAGAACTGAAACTTGCCAGATATGCGCATACCTTCTGGAGTGTGGTGACTTGAGTGGATTCCGTCAAGTTATCATGCGATGATAGTTGGATCCCGATTCCCACTGATGAGTTGGTTTACTCCTCGGGTGTTCCCGACTAATTCTTCTTTCAGGTTTGGAGAAGAATTTGAGGTACAGTGGGAGGTTTCCAGATTAGACAAAGTGATAACCATTCTGATCTAGGTTAGAGTGCACGCTGAGTGTTTCTTTTCTCTCTCTCTGGCAGCGACCATTGACCCGACCCTGGACTATGACTCAGTGACCAAGTTGACCGAACCTTCTTAACACAGGCTTTTGGATTGTCAGAGTTGCAGACCTCATTGCCACTCCTACTTTTACCCTTTTCTCCAGGACACCTCGTATTACTGCGAACGTCCACTTCCATTGGACAAAACCATCGTATGGTTAGATACGAACTCGAAGGATTTCGAGGATGGTTTCTGGTTCTGGAGAAAACGGATAGGACTATTCAGTTGTCTTTTCTTTTCACCTTCTCTCAGGTTGCGAGTACTCCTTGGTTTAGGAGTAGTACACCTATTGCGCAAATTGGATAGTCTTCTTCCAAACCTTAGGCTGGTGCCGACCGGTAGGGAATGAAGAAAACCAATTAGCATAACGATGGTGTGCAGAAGGTATTAAGTTAAGACAAAGCAAGGGATTAGTAGGAGGGCAAAGTAAATTGCGACTGATATTCACGACCAAACCAAGTATTTCTTCGCCAATCCTAAATCACCTTTGTATTTCTCCAGGACACTCCGTATTACTACGAAGATCCCAGTTTATTGGATAATCCATCGTATGGTTATATACGAACTCGAAAGGAACTTGTTCCAGTTCGGGGATGGATTCTGGTTCAGGAGAAATAGGAATAAAGTACATTCAGGTGTCTTTTATCTTCACCTTCTCTCGCGTTGCGAGTGCTCCTAGGATTAGGACAGTACACCCTTTATGCTTTTTGGATAGTCTTCTTCCAAACCATAGGCTGGTGCCGAACGGTAGGGAAGGAAGAAAACCATTTGGCTTAAAGGGGTGTACAGAAGGTAATGACTAAAGACATATAAAGGGATTTGGAGAGGTGGCAAAGAATTATACGGTTACAGTTGTGAATCTGGATAATGGAAGAGGCATTACTAGGAATACCAGGATACCCCAACGAAACACTTCAATGTTTCAGTTTCACTGTGTACTGTTAATGGAAAACTGATTTCCTGATTAGACACTTACTCCAGGGTATGTATTTACCAGGAATGATTCTCACATCTGTATGGTTTTACAGATGATGAGTGGGAGTAAGTTATTGGGAATTGGGTGATCATCCTCATTATATCGGGATTCGTTGTAATCGGTGATATTTGAGGAGATCACCTGGGCTGTTTGCCGGTCGGCAAATATTTGGTTTTGAATATCCGCGGTTATGCACCAATTTCAAATTGATATATCTGTACGTCTATTTTCATAGAGTGAGATATACCTTTTGATATTATGTCTACGACATTTACCTATATCAGTGGATGGTTAGGTAAGGAGCATTAAACAGCGGTGTAATTCTTCTTAACCATAAGTACAGTTTTCAACCTACGACGCACAGTGAAAGAGTTGTTAGACTCAGCGGACTTATACAGAGTATTGTATGTTGTCCAGTGTCCATTAGGACAGAGGGGTTGGTCCTCATACTATATTCTGTTTACTTTTAACTTCTCTAGTTCTTAGACATGTGTTTCGTTGAAACACAGGGTCTAAGTCTTGAGGAGTTATAGGTATTTGAATAGAGTAGAGTACCAGGTGTAGCAAGTATCGGGATTCTTCAAAGTGATCGAAGATGTGGATACTTGTGTATGGTATTCAGTTGATAGTAATGATAAAGAGAAATTGCTTCTCTTTCAGGTTACTCATAATTGGAAGCATTCCTAAGTTGAGTAACGCTGATCGGCCTCCTTCCATTTAGTTGACATGCACTGGAGATAGCTGCATGATTTGAATCTGGTTCAATTGAATCAGTGCCTCTGGTTCTATATTGGATATAGAACAGTTCATATCTTAACGATGTTAAGGTACGGGGAGTTGTCCGGCTTATGCTTAAAACCAGACTCCGGATAACTCAAGGCACGTTTCTGTAATGGCTGTTTGTGGGTTGACCCAGGCTATGACGAGGGTTGACTTTCTACCATCTGGATGGACAATAGTGATATTGTTCTTAACTCGCCACAGTTTTAATAAAAATGGATTTTTTCAAAAACAGCAGTGGGAGTATGGTAGAACTGGAAGTGATTCCAGAACCGCAAACGATTACTGAAGATTTAATAAGGAACCTAAAGATTCAATCTGATTTGACATTCCATTGGCCACTCCGCAGATAAGGTGGGTAACTTCAGGCACCCGAGAGGTACTCCGGTAGCCTCAAGGACGGTGACAGGGAAGTTCTTGTTTACCCACACTTGCCATTGCTGTTGTTCCAGGCTGCGAGACCCGGCAGGAGGATGAGTATAGCGTCGTTCTAAACTAGCTTTAGAAGTGCACGTCTATATGACTCTGGCAGAGGGTTGTCGTAGTCAGTGGGAGCAGCGGAAGCATTGGTGGACATCAGGCTTATGTCTATTTATAGACTAAAGCAGATGTAGCGGAGATAGATCATCTGTTTCTGATGTGACAGTCATGGGTTTGACGTCATCAGAATAGGGGATGGATCTGTTGAGAAGGTAGTGGGAAGTGATATTCCTATACTACGATCGGTTATACTTTGGTCGTCACACAGTGGTTTCTCCACATGGGACTTGGATATTATATCAGACATACTGGTTACTAGACCTATGGTTTTAGATCTAGATTTGGGTGGTTTCCCAATCAGGGTATTTTGACAGCATTCTATGAGTATTTAGAATGGACGACTCCTGGCATGGTAGTGTACCTGCAGGTAATGGAGTCACCCTCTCTAAAGGTGTCTTACAGACTAAAGAGGAGAGGGATATGCATGATTGACAGATCACTTGCTTAGGCAATTGAGTCAATCATGAGATGTCAAGTACCACACCAGATGTTGTTCTTGCACTAGATGCAATAAGTTGATATTGATCCAATCCTGGAGGAACAGTCGGAAGCAGTTTTAGAACATAAGTGAATGTTCTAGGGATATGATAACGGCTGCCTCTTTTAGGAGACGGTTATCACTCCAGGCTTCCAAGGTGACATGGACGACAAGGAGGTTGTCAGAGTTATAGTTCTCCCTCTGACGAGGGGCAGTATTTTGGACAGGTGGTCCAAGGCAATACTGAGGGAGGCATGGCGCAGGATACTGATTAAGTTCGGTTGATGATACAGTCTAAGAAGTTTGGATTTGGAGTTCATTTATGAGCTAGGTCCCATCAGACATCCAGACATTCTAAGACAGGTATTGCTCATTTCGGGAGATGGCTTTCTCCGCGAACTTGAGATATAGAGAGACATAGAAAGAAACTTCACAGCGGATCCACTCACTGAGGCTATTCCTCGAACGCAATAGTTTCGCAAACGGGTTTTGTGAGACTGACTAGTAGAGGAGTTGGGTGTTCGGTATCACACGGGCTGTGAGTATGCGGCATCGCAATAATTAGCCTTGAGTGCAAGTGGGAGATTGTTGGAGATAGTGCCCTCAGAGTCAATTATTGGATCACAGGCACGTGATTGCAATGATTGAGGGAGGACCTATCCCGGTAGGACAGTCTTACTCGAGATGATAGTATGCTATCTGGTTTATCTTTATCATCGTGTACTGCTTTAGGTGACCTGACATGTCGCTATTACACGTTGATAGAGCCCCTAGGATTCTTGCTTGACTGCCAGCAGTATGATGGCGATCATATACGTGGGAGCTGGTGGTCTATAAGCACATCCTTAAAAGGTCCCTAGTCGTAGGAGTTTCGAGACAGGGCATCGATACTCCGTTAGTAGACTAGTGTATACAGTCGAGACCCCGACGAGGGGCGGTGGCCGGTCTCACAAGCCACTGGTGTCAGTTGGTTCACCTAAGATGTATACAGGTGCTCATTGGGTTATGAGTACACCGGACAGGACTCGCCGGGAACCTGCTAGTTGGTCTTATACCAGATGTCAGATAGCAGTTCCCTGGTGACATGTGTACAGGTTAGTTCATCGACCTGAGATCGTCATTTGTCTCGTGTGAGTTCCCACTGTGCTTTGATTACTACCCTACCACGGCTCAAAGGAGTCGTGCAAACAGGTTTTAGTTGGGTACAGTCCCGAGCCACATGGAGGCAGTGAGCGGATCTGCGGGTTCGTCTCTCCCGGTATTGGGGGTGAGGTCGCGCTGTGTCTAGGAGAGCCATTACACAAAGCCCTCGGCCGAGGCAGGAGATTTACTGGTAGGTATTCCAGTAGTATCTCAGGGTGTTCTGGGCTACGCTCCGACACGACTTGTACCGCTTTTGGGGGTCTGACTTTTACCAACCCCCTAGGCCCGCCATGCGATACTCATAGACGAACGGACCGGACTGTACGGATATTGTCACTGACAGGCTCAGTTGGGTGTCGGGGTGAGCTTCCTCATCGACGTCCCATTTGGTCAATACCTGGTGGCCCGTCACGTATTGGCTTATACCTCTGACGTGCTAGTGGTTAAATCCACAGCCAAGGTATTGACGAGTCTTTAGAGTCCACCACACTCAGTTACAGTTACTCAAGTTTCGGGCGAAACGCTGTAGAGGCCGTATGGAGATATGGCAGGGTTCGATCAGATACGTGCGGTATTGCACGGATCGTGATCGGACGGTTTTTACTAGCCGGCTTTGGCTTAAGCCGGATTCTAGTATTTGATAGTGTAGTTTTGTCTCTTTGCATTTGTGTTCAGTGGGAATACAAATGCGGGCATGTATTTGCAGTAGCGGGGTTTTCCTGTAATTTATTATGGGATCGGTTTTCTGGGGTTGCAAGTTTGCATTCCGTTCCGTCCGGTTTTCCTTCATTCCTTCTCGGTCGGACTTTCTTTGTGGAGGGTGTTAATTGCAAGTTCGCAATTAACATTTAGTGGAGGGTTTTCTTGCATATGTTGCATTATGATGAGACTTGTTTCATCATGAGATGCCTTTCTTGTCTATTCCATTCCTTTCATTTGATGGTTGTATGATATGATAAGATAAGAAATGAGAGTGACCAATTTCTATATTGTTGATATATTCTTTCTTGAATTCCTTTTTCTCTCTCCAATCTCATACTTGAGAAAAAGAGGCCGGCCACATTCTTTGGAGGAGGAGGGGATAATTATTTTTGGTGTGGCTTTTTTCATCTCATTCCATGGTTGCAAAAGATAAGCTTAAAAGCTCATTTCTTTCTCTCCTTCTCTTCTCCATTCCTCCACATTAAGGCAACCTTATAACCCCAAGAGACAAGTTCACTACACTATTCTATAGCAAGCCTTGGACGCGTCGGCTAGCCAACTTCGCGCCCGAGTTGCCTCGGTCAAGAGGCGGGAGCCCGTAAAAGATTCCGGCTACGTGGTGCCCTTTCCGACGAGCGAGGAGGTGACGGAGATTCCGCGGGAGATCGGAGTGGAGACGAAGACCGAAGGACACGGATCGCTTGGTATATCTTCTCACCCTATCTCTCTAGTTAGCTAGTATAGGTTAATGGTTTCGATCCGGGTAATTGTCCGCGGTAGCGCCGGTTTCCGAGCAAGGAAAAATTTTTTATTCCGCATTTTGGCCTCGAGTACGAGGCCGGGGCGCTGCCGTGGCGCAACAGGATCTTGGGCTCTAGCGTCGGCTTCATCGGAGAAATGGGCGGGCTAGGTCGTCGACTTCGATGACGAAGATGATCTACGTCAAGGCAACACAAGATCACGCTCCAACTTCACCAAGCCATGAAACTTATGAAGAAAACACCATATACTACCTGGCAAGTGGTAGAGGATGAAGAAATAGGAAGTGGGTTCACTTTAGAATTGGATTTCTCACTCTTTTTCTCAAGTTGCCATTAAAGGTTGCAAGCTTTTCTTCTTGTTGTTAAGAAGAAGAAGAAGAAGAAAGAATATGATAAGTCTTTTTTAAAATAGAAAATAAAAATGATTCTTATCATATTATTAACCATGGTTTTGTGTAGAGAACTAACTAGAGTTTAGATGAATGGTTAGGGCTAGGAGAAGAAGACAAAATGATCACTTGGTCAAAACTTCATGAAGCTTCAACAAGCTTCATGTTTGAAAGCAACCATTTTGTTTTTCTTTTATCTTTTAACCAAAAATGAAAATATAAATAAATAAGTGAAATGAAACCCTTAACCATTCACTAAACATGGTTTAAGCCTTTACACAAATCCAAGTTAGCATGTATCATCAAACATGATACAAACAAGTGCACAAAAATATATCACATATACAATGTGCTCATCAAGTGAGAAAATCCATCTTAAGTGAACCAATACTAGTTAATGCAAAGTAATATATCAAATATATAATTATACATTAAATCATTAAATCAACACTTGATTTAACGATCCGGTCATATCGCATATAACCGACTAATATCCAATGTATCGGCTTATCGAATCAATCATTGATTCGATAACGAGGTTATATCACATACAACCATTCGATACATTCATCGCGAGAATAGAATACGGTATCACATACACGCATTATTCTCGGTCCCGTACATATCTCATATGCGCTCCTATTTCGTTTCGCTTGAGCCAGGAAACCTCTGTGTAGGACTCTAAAGACTCGTCAATACGCCGGCAGCAGGTGATGATCATATCAAACACCCACAAGCCGCAAGCGGTCTGCTAAACGTAACGGCCACCCGGGTATTGAGCGATCAGAAGATCGATGAGCAAGCCCGCTCACACTCCTGTGAATCCAACCAGTAACACTTACCGTACAGTCCGGTCTCGTCGTCTGATATGTCGCATATCTTGCCTAGGGGTGGTAAACGTCAGACCCCAATAGCTCGATAAGTCGTGTCGATATGAGATCTATAACAGTTCGAGAAACTACTGGTAACACTTACCAGTAAATCTCAGCAACCCTGGCCAGGGATTTCCGGTTATAGCCAATCGAACACAGCGCAACATCAACTCCCTATACCGGGAGAGACGAATCCCCTCCTATCGCTCATTGCCTCCATGTGACTTGGGACTGTACCCAAAAACCACCGTTTTGCATGCCCTCTTATACGTGGTAAGGTGGAAATCAAAGCACAGTGGGAACCACACAAGACTCTATGACGATCTCGGGTCAACAGACTACTCTGTACCAGTGTCACCAGAGAACTGCCATCTGACGTAAGGTATAATACCATCTGGGAGTTCTCGGTGAGTCCGTCCAGTGTACCCAGTCTCCACTGAGCACCCGTATATCATCTCTGATGTCAAACACCAATGGATATGGGATCATCCATCGCCCATCTGTATGGGTCGAGAAGGTATACGCTAGTCTACTCTGGTATATCGATGCCCCGTCTCGATATACCCACGACTAAGGACCTTGAAGGATGTACTTATGGACTACCATGTCCCCACTAGTATGATCCGCATCATAGTCCAGGTAGTCAAGTACACATCCTAAGGGCTTTACCAACATGTAACAGAGAGATCAATCAGTGTACACGTTAAGGTAAAGAGCAACCAGATAGCATACTATCATGTTGAGCAAGAAAGTCCTCCCTATATATGTCCAAGCATCCACTACAATATACATCCTATGTATAGTAATGGCCTCTAGGGCATACATATAACTAACAATCTCTCACTTGCACTAGGGCCATCTGATAGCAGTGGTTGTAGTATCTCATACTCAACCATCCTATAAAAGTCTCTCTCTGGGAAAAGGCCTTTGTGAGTGGATTCGCCGTGTTGTCCTCTGAGTCAACTCTCCTTACCTCGATCACCCTGGAGATCAACCATCTCCATGATCTGGTGACACTGCCTTAGAATATGTTTGGATCACTGATGGGAGAGACGTTCCTTGGCATAAGCCACAACTCTATTGTCTCACAATGGCAGGAACGATGTTCATCTCATGAACTAATATACACCCAGACTGCCTCTTTGGTAGCATCTTAAGTAGCGATGTATCTTGCTTTTAATCGTCTAGTATGCCACGGTATCTAGCTTGGAACTCTTCCAACATACCGTCCCTTTACTGAGGGTAAAGACAATGCCTGTGACTGACATTCAGTCGATCTCATCACCCTGGAACACTTCCAGTGATTCTCCCCAGGATCGATTGATACCATCTCACTACATCTAGTGAGAGTCCTAACATCCATTTAGATCTATCTCATAGATCCAAAACCCAGGATTTAGGAGGTATCACTTTGATCCTATATGGAGAATCATTGTGATAAGCGGAGATTGATCGGGCGTAGCTTAGGAAACTCCTTCCCTATCAAGAGCATGTCATCCACGTACTCTACGAGGATCGTCACTATACTCCCTACTACCTTTTTGTTTATACAAGGTTCATCTACCATTTTGATGATGTCAAACTCTTTGACTAACACATCAAAACAGATGTACCAACTCCGCGATGCCTGGTTTATCCTATAAAGCATCTTGTACACGTTTCCGCTGCTCCCACTGTCTATGAAGCCCTCTGGCTGTGTACTTATAGACGTTCTCGTCTAAAACATCATTTAGAAAAGCAGTTATGGCACCCAACCGCCAGATATCCCAGTCATGGTATGTAGCCGTGGCAAGTAGGATCTGGATGGACTTAAGCATAGCTCCTTAGAAAAGGTTTCATCATGATCCATACCTGGTCAATGATGCAAACCTTTAACAAGTCTAGCTTTGAAAGTCTCAACTTTTCCATGTACACCAAGTAATCTTCTCAAGATATACTTGCTCCTGATGGGGATTTAACCCTTCAGATAAAGCAACCAAAGTCCATACTTTGTTGGTGTATAAGGATTCCATCTCAGATCGCTAAGCATCCAGCCATTCTTACAGAGTCCCACTCCTGATGGCCAGCTCGAAACTAGTTGGGTCATCATCTCATGATGCAATCCTCGCTCCCACTGTCATAGAGACCGAAGTAACTCTCAGATGGGTGAGGAACCCTACTAGATCGGCGGAGAGGCTGAGGTTCATTGGTTACTATTGAATCCCTTGGTTCTACCAAATCATCAGCTGCAGTTTGTATAGCTGGAACATTTCCAGTTCTACATTACAGACCTTCCCTCGAGCTTGTCCGGATTTTACTTTTAGACATAGGCCGGTCAACCCTAAATCTTAACTAGCTTAAGACATGGGCTCTACCCTTTCCATATCACATATGAAGTGGTAGGCAACTGATATGATTTGAACCCTATTCAATAGGTATGCAGCTTCTCAAGTGCATAACTCCCAAAAGGAAATAGGTAACTCAGTAGTACTCATCATAGAGCACACCTTATCACATAGGGTGTTATTGCTCCGCCCCGATATACCATCGTGCTATGGTGTATACGAAGGAATAATGCTGAGAGAGAATCTCATTCTCCTTTAGAAAAGTCTAAGAATTCCGTGCTCAAGTATTCTCCTCCTTGATCACATCAAAGGACATAATACTTATACCCGTTTTGGTTCTCTACTTCTAACTTATATTCTGTGAATATCTCAAAAGGTTCGGACTTGTGTTTCAACAGGAACATATGTTTGAATCAAAAGAGATCATCAGAGAATTTAATGAAGTACAAAGAACCGGTCCTGGCATGTGTAGACAGTGGACCTTACATACATCAACATGTATCATCCCAAGAGTTTACTAACTCTTTATCTGTTTCCAATAAACAGAGCTGTGGTCATCTTATCTCTGTGACATGACTGGCAAGTTTCACAAGATGTAAACTCAACCTAATTTAAATATGCATCTATATGTAACTTAAGCTAGTCGGGTCGCATTGATATGACCTAGTCTACAATACCTCAAGAAGGTTTGTTCATTTCTGAACTCTTCCTCCTGTGTGTGTTCTGTATACTTAAAAAACTGTAGTTTGATTTAGAACATCAATGCTTTTAGATAACGTGCCTGAACCGATCAACTTTTGATATAGGAAATGTTCAAAACATTATCCAACAATACAAAATTTTATCATTTCTTTACTAATAAAGAGAGTGATATGATTTTGTATATCAGGTTCGGTATCTAATAACATTCGTTCAGAATCAATGTATTGGTAATACAGGGTGACAGTGACCAACAGACTTGGCTGCAACACTTGCCCCGTTTTCTGCCTCATGAAACTTATCACCCGTTCTCAGTTCTCTACCTACCTGTAGCCCTATGTAACAGATTACATATCTGGAATCCTGATCCGGTATTAGATACCCAGGACACAGAGGATACTGAGAAACAGTTCTTTGTAATGAACACACCCGAATATGATGCATCATATGCACTTTCTTCGTTTGGGCGGTACGGGAAATCTGGTATTCCCCAATTTCCTGCTTTGTCTTATAACAATTATAAGTTGGAGCGGGACCAACGTTCCCCAGCTCAGTATAACAAGCTGGTTCGGTCAATACTTCCGTATTATTATCTTGATTAAGGCGTGATATGGTCGCTACCTGGAGAGAGAGAGAAGAAAACACTCAGCGTGCGCTCTTGCAAGAATAGATTGGTTATTATTTTATCTAATCAGGATGGCTCCCACTGTTTTTTTATCAAATCTTCCTTCAAACCATAAAAGGAAAGACTAGCCGGGATTAATTACACGCTACAAGTTCGCCAATCTTTCAGCCAGGCCAGTGTCGGTACTTTGAGGGAGGTTCTCCGCGCTTTCGCACGGACCTAATTACAGTAAATCTCGTTTTCCTAGAGGCGTAACCCCGTTAACACCTTTCTAAACACCTATTTGATCGGCTAATTGTAATGTGTAAAACTCTCCCAGGAGTAACTCTTACTCGCAGTGGGTATCGGGATCCAACTATCTCATAGAAGGTATGCAATCTCATTGCAAATTTCAACACTTGAAATTCCCGATAATTTTGCCCCTAGCGTCCTATGACCTTGACGGAGGCCAAACTACCCATAGTCCGCTAGTCAAGTTCAACCCGTCATTTCCTGATTGAATTAAACCCACCCGCACGACCCTTGACGGAGGCCAAACAACGCCGTACGAATACCCTAATCCAATCGCATCATATGCTAGCAGATAAGCACTAGTTAGCTACCGTACACTACGCCTTGACGGAGGCCAAACTACCACAGCACGAATACTAACTAGTACTTATCTGAAATGACGGAGGGCTACGACAGGTTTTTCTGAAAACCTATTGCGTAATGAACTTGATATCGTTGTAGGATCGAATGATTTTAAAATGGAGTGTTTTTTAGGCTTTTCTAGTTTTGCTAAAGGGGTCACTCCCGGTGAAGGGATCGTCGGCCCTTTCCTCGTCGAATGAGGTGCGGGATATATCATATATATCACTGTGCAAAGCAGAAACTATAGAAGCTATCAAAAGACAAACCGAGTGTGTAGCATCTGCCAGTTATTGCTAAAGGAGTCACTCCCGGTGAATGGATCTCGGTCCTTTCCTTATCGAATAAGGTGCAGGATATATATCATATATACCGCTGTGCAAAGCAAGAACTGTAGCTACCTGTTTTATTTTTGAAATTCCATTCTACAATATCTTTAGGTTTCTTTTACTTTCATTAATCATATTAATGAAGTCCCATCATTTAAGTTACCTAAACATCACAAATAAATACGATGTACACTTATGCCATCCGCATTCGCCTCGATGTCCCCTCGTGCACCGTTAGGTTAGGTAACTAACGACAGAGCAGGGCAGGGCTAGCGCGGGTGTAAAACATAAGTAACGTCTATATAATATATCATATATACTATATACAGTATCCATCACAGAACATATCACATGATCACATCACAGATATCGCAGCAGAAGAATCATATGAAACATTGGATATACTAGGACGTCCGTGTTTTCAATACGAGCCAGTATAAAACACGGATTCCACGATCGTGATGAATAGCCAAACCCACACCCCTAGACCCCTACGAGAGCGGCAAGCAACCCTACCAATTCTAGGGTTAGGAGACCCGGACTCGACTCCTCGAGTTGGTCTCCCACTGGACTCCAGAACCCGGTTACTTGTACCCTCCTCCTTGGGTCTATCCTAGTGCGGAAAAGTAAATAATATACAAAAGGTGACAATAACCGCAACCTGGAAGTGCCCCAATAAAAGAATATTGCTTACAAGTTTTTACATGAATGAAAATGAAAAACACTCATCTCACATAAACCCCTCCCCCGGCTATTCAAACACGACGATCCAATATAACATATCCAGCAACAAATAACATCACATGTCATCAACGTAAGTAAACACGCGTATCCCAATTGTCGTTGATATATAGCAACGAAACCGGCGATATCACATATTACACTTACGGTCACAGAAAAGAAAGTGTTAAACTACAACAGTTGGAATCCGCAAACTCCTTAGACATCGCATGCCTAATCAAATAAATTCTTTAGACATCGCATGCCTAACAATTATAAATCCCGTATTTTAGTCTCATTATCGAAAACACTGTTCAATATCAAGTCGGGTAATTCAACAAGATTCCCGATATCCTGATCGAATGCTCGTCGCAAACTTCAGTAGACGGCTGCACCCCCGATGCCCCAAACGAAGTGCACCAAGGTGGAACACCACTGTCGCGAGCACCCGAATAGATACTTTCGGCGACGGGGTTCTCCTACAGTCACTTGGTCGGGGCTATGGGGTGAGGCTGTCTATTAAGTTTATCCGGCGAGTATCCGCGTACCCTACGTGATTGCGACGGACTTTTGATCACATCAAAATTCCGTAGCAACTGATCAAGTGAGACTAAACTGCTATGTTTATAGCATTCAAATCAGTTATCTCATAACTACTTGTGGATTCCAATTATTGTATCCCATTCCAGATAAATAGAAAATGTTAAACTTTCTGATCGAACATTCAAACACCCAAGTATTCCCGATACAGCTCAACACATGAAATAAGTTTAAAACATTCAGTTCATGCCTCAGTACCAACGGTCCAGCCGTAGAAGGGTCAAGCCAACGCCTCACATGTGGCACGCCGTACTATCCCAAACCCGAAGGTTCAAAGGGCAGTTCAAGACGGTCACATAATCGAGTTAAGGTTTGTTGTCTTCTAGAGGGACCATCGCCTTACTTGCACTACTTAGAACGTCATTAAACTACGGAAAAATCCAACAATTGGAAATTTCCCAGCAGGTGAAAAAGTGGGTATTTATATCCGGTCGAACTTTTTAACATATTCTAAAAATATCCGGAAAAGCACACAGACAAAATTAGACAATCCGATCGAAACACCGAGTCCCCAATACAACCCAGAAAACTCAACTCATGAGTCAAATTTAAAAATTCCCAGAAAATACAGCAACTAAATATATGAATTACTGTGCAGAAATAATTGTCTGAAGAGACCAAGTGGCCGCGGAACCGCCGTATTAGGCATGCTAATGCCGCGGTTCCGCCGCGCTATTATCGATTCAGGTGATCGGGCTTCACAGTAATTCTTAGAAATTCCTTCTTAGTTTTCTGCATATTTTTAATTCTAAAAAATCCCCGTTTTCAAAAAAAGTACAGAGAGCAACTTTGAATTAGGGTTTCGGTTCGATCGGACTTCTAACTCCGTCTACGCATCGCCTAAGGCTCTAGCTAGGCTCTGATACCACTGTAGGATTCCTAGGCACACGAATGAGGTCTCACAAGGCATCAACCATGCCAATTTCAAATTTTACAAGTGCCGAGAGACCCTAATACGGATCGTTAACTAGAGATTAGGCAAAAACGATAACTAGTAAACTGCTTTACTAATAAGTGAACGGAAATACAACCTTTGTAGATCGGGTCCTCCACCTCCATAGCTCCGCGATGAAGTCCCCTCGCTGCGATCATCGGATCCCGGGCTCTAGCGTCGGCTTCATCGGAGAAATGGGCGGGCTAGGTCGTCGACTTCGATGCCGAAGATGATCTACGTCGAGGCAACACAAGATCAAGCTCCAACTTCACCAAGCCATGAAACTTATGAAGAAAACACCCTATACTACCTGGCAAGTGGTAGAGGATGAAGAAATAGGAAGTGGGTTCACTTTAGAATTGGATTTCTCACTCTTTTTCTCAAGTTGCCATTAAAGGTTGCAAGCTTTTCTTCTTGTTGTCAAGAAGAAGAAGAAGAAGAAAGAATATGATAAGTCATTTTTAAAATAGAAAATAAAAATGATTCTTATCATATTATTAACCATGGTTTTGTGTAGAGAACTAACTAGAGTTTAGATGAATGGTTAGGGTTAGGAGAAGAAGACAAAATGATCACTTGGTCAAAGCTTCATGAAGCTTCAACAAGCTTCATGTTTGAAAGCAACCATTTTGTTTTTCTTTTATCTTTTAACCAAAAATGAAAAGATAAATAAATAAGTGAAATGAAACCCTTAACCATTCACTAAACATGGTTTAAGCCTTTACACAAATCCAAGTTAGCATGTATCATCAAACATGATACAAACAAGTGCACAAAAATATATCACATATACAATGTGCACATCAAGTGAGAAAATCCATCTTAAGTGAACCAATACTAGTTAATGCAAAGTAATATATCAAATATATAATTATACATTAAATCATTAAATCAACACTTGATTTAACGATCCGGTCATATCGCATATAACCGACTAATATCCAATGTATCGGCTTATCGAATCAATCCTTGATTCGATAACGAGGTTATATCACATACAACCATTCGATACATTCATCGCGAGAATAGAATACGGTATCACATACACGCATTATTCTCAGTCCCGCACATATCTCATATGCGCTCCTATTTCGTTTTGCTTGAGCCAGGAAACCTCTGTGTAGGACTCTAAAGACTCGTCAATACACCGGCAGCAGGTGATGATCATATCAAACACCCACAAGCCGCAAGCGGTCTGCTAAACGTAACGGCCACCCGGGTATTGAGCGATTAGAAGATCAACGAGCAAGCCCGCTCACACTCCTGTGAATCCAACCAGTAACACTTACTGTACAGTCCGGTCTCGTCGTCTGATATGTCGCATATCTTGCTTAGGGGTGGTAAACGTCAGACCCCAATAGCTCGATAAGTCGTGTCGATATGAGGTCTATAACAGTTCGAGAAACAACTGGTAACACTTACCAGTAAATCTCAGCAACCCTGGCCAGGGATTTCCGGTTATAGCCAATCGAACACAGCGCAACATCAACTCCCTATACCGGGAGAGACGAATCCCCTCCTATCGCTCATTGCCTCTATGTGACTCGGGACTGTACCCAAAAACCACCGTTTTCCACGCCCTCTTGGACGTGGTAAGGTGGAAATCAAAGCACAGTGGGAACCACACAAGACTCTATGACGATCTCGGGTCAACAGACTACTCTGTACCAGTGTCACCAGAGAACTGCCATCTGACGTAAGGTATAATACCATCTGGGAGTTCTCGGCGAGTCCGTCCAGTGTACCCAGTCTCCACTGAGCACCCGTATATCATCTCTGATGTCAAACACCAATGGATATGGGATCATCCATCGCCCATCTGTATGGGTCGAGAAGGTATACGCTAGTCTACTCGGGTATATCGATGCGCCGTCTCGATATACCCACGACTAGGGACCTTGAAGGATGTACTTATGGACTACCATGTCCCCACTAGTATGATCCGCATCATAGTCCAGGTAGTCAAGTACACATCCTAAGGGCTTTACCAACATGTAACAGAGAGACAATCAGTGTACACGTTAAGGTAAAGTGCAACCAGATAGCATACTATCATGTCGAGCAAGAAAGTCTTCCCTATATATGTCCAAGCATCCACTACAATATACATCCTATGTATAGTAATGGCCTCTAGGGCATACATATTGTAAGTCCACGTTGCCCACCCCGGTACTTGCGGGGAGGCGGAAAACGGAATAAAAATCGAATTTTTATGAGCTTAGGCAACATGGACTACACTATGAAGGATCTTTGCTAAACAAAAACAAGCTAAAGCTAACTAGAAACTAGCTAAGTGCTAGAAAGGTTATACCTTGGGCTTTATGTCCTTCTCTCCTTGCTCCTTGGAGTGGTGGAAGGAGGTCACCTTTGTCGTCTTCTCACGTCGAAGAAAGATCCACCCGAAAGCCTCAACCTTTGGCTTCAACTCCAAGCTAGAAGTAACTAGGGTGCAAGAAGTGTTAATCCTTGAACCCTAGATGAGAGTAGAGATTATCAAGAGAGGGTTTTTCTCAAGCTCAAGTGTTTCTCAACACATGAGAGGGGAGAGCTTGAGGGAGAGGAAGAACAAGAGAGAGAATGTGAATAATAGAATGAGAGAATAATATGAAGCATTCTCTCATATATGTGAATTATTGTAATTAGAAAATTAGTGAGATAATTGTCATGGCTTAATCAAGACATGACCATTATCATTTCATTATTAATGCAAATTGCAAGGATCAAAGAGCATCTTCCAAATGAAATGATGATGGTCAAAGTGTCAACAAGGTCAACAAGTCAAGATGGGTCAAATGGTCAACAACCATAACCATGCATAATTATTAAACTAATATCAATTAACAATAATACACACATAAGCATTAGGGTTAATAAAATGACAATAGTCATTAATCCTAATCAAAGTCCTATCCCTCTGTCTCAAGCAACTGTGCATACGCACCCGTATTCGTGATCCGAGGAACACGAATACAATGAGAAAAAGCCAATCCCAAATCATATACTAGGATCCGGCTTAAACCAAAGCCCGCTAGTATAAGCTGTCCGGACAGCAAACGTGCACAAGTGCGCGGATGTGAATGAACCCTGTCGCAAAACCATGCGATCTCTACTCATTTTTCCTAAAGGCGAATAGCTCTCTGTGTGGGACTCTAAAGACTCGACACTACGCTGGCAGTGGGTTTAACCACAGACCGCAAGCGGCACTAGCTGTACGTAACGGTCCCCAGGTAGATATCGATAAGAAGACTGACGAGGTGAACCCCATCTGAACTCCTACTGAGCCTGTATGTGACAATCTCCGTACAGTCCGGTCTGTTCGTCTGATACATCGCATGGCGGGCCTAGGGGGCGTTGAACGTCAGTCCCCTAATAGCGGTACAAGTCGTGTCGGAGTGTAGCCCAGAACACCCTGAGATAACACTGGAAACCTATCAGTATATCTCGCTTTCCCTGGCCAGGGACTACTCGTGTAATGGCTCTCCTGGACACAGCGCGATGTCAACCCCCAATACCGGGAGAGACGAATCCTGTCTAACCGTTACTGCCTCCAAGTGCTTCGGGACTGCACCCAAAAACTACCTGTTTGCACGACTCCTTTGAGCCGTGGTAGGGTAGTAATCAAAGTGCAGTGGGAACACACTCGAGGCGAAGTGACAGTGTCAAGTCAGCGGACTAAGCTGTACTCATGTCACCTGGGAACTGATAACTGACGATAGGTATAATACCAACCAACAGTTCCCGACGAGTCCTGTCCAGTGTACTCGTAACCTAACGAGCACCCACATACTATCTCAAGTACGACGTACTGACGGCTGTGGGACAGACCGTCTCCCACGCTGGGATGAGAAGCGCATACGCTAGTCTACCCCGGAGTATCGATGCCCTGTCTCAATAGTCCAACGACTAGGGACCTGTATAAGGATGTGCTTATTGATCACCCAGCTCCCATGAGTGTGAGCGCCATCACAACGCTGGTAATCAAGCAAAGATCCTAAGGGCTCTACTAATATGTATATCAGCGATATGCTAAAAGAAACACATGCACATATTAAAGCAGAGACAAACCAAGTAGCATACTACCATTTCGAGCAAGATTGTATATATAACTGTGAATATCCCAAGCTTCCATCAAGTAATATACAAACTAGTATGATACAGTAATGGCCTCTAGGGCATATACACTAACAATCTCCCACTTGCACTAAGGCCATGTACTGGCGTATCGAAGACCTATCATCTCGATCAGCCGCTCGAACTGAGTCTGGGGTAGGGCCTTCGTGAGTGGATCTGCAGTGTTGTTCTCCGTATTTACTCTCTTCACCTCGATCTCCTGGCGATCTATGATCTCCCTGATCAGGTGGTACCGCCTCAAAATATGCCTGGACTTCTGATGGGACCTGGGTTCCTTCGCTAAAGCTATAGCTCCGTTGTTGTCGCAATACAGCGGTATTGGATCAACAATGGTAGGAACCACCTGAAGCTCCGTGAGGAACTTCTTCATCCAGACAGCTTCCTTTGCGGCATCGCAAGCAGCTATGTACTCCGCTTCCATAGTTGAGTCAGCAACGGTCTCCTGCTTGGAACTCTTCCAGCAAACCGCCCCTCCATTGAGGGTAAAGACATAACCCGACATGGACTTAGAGTCATCCTTGTCACTCTGGAAGCTGGAGTCAGCAAAGGCCTCGAGCTGGAGGTCTTTTCCGCCATACACCAAGAACATCTCCTTAGTCCTTCTCAGGTACTTGAGAATGTTCTTTACCGCTATCCAGTGTTTCTCCCCTGGACTTGACTGATACCGGCTTACAACGCTCAATGCGTATGCTACATCTGGTCTGGTACACAACATCGCATACATTATAGAGCCTACCGCAGAAGCGTAGGGTATGATAGACATGCGATCCCTTTCCAAATCAGTCTTGGGAGACATCTCTTTGGAGAGGGTGATCCCGTGACAAGCCGGTAAATTACCGCGCTTGGAATCTTCCATACTGAACATTTTCAGTATGGTGTCAATGTACCTTGACTGTGAAAGTCCCAACATCCTCTTAGATCTATCACGATAGATCTGGATCCCCAGAATGTAGTTGGCATCGCCCAGGTCCTTCATGGAGAACCTCTGCGACAAGAATCCTTTGACTGACTGTTGCATAGGAATATCATTTCCTATTAGGAGAATGTCATCCACGTATAAGACGAGGAATACCACAGTTCTCCCTACAATCTTACTGTAAATGCATGGTTCATCTGCATTTTTGATAAAGTCGAATTCTTTGACAGTATCATCAAAACAGATGTTCCAACTCCGCGATGCCTGCTTAAGTCCATAAATAGACTTGAGCAACTTGCACACTCTACCGCTGCTCCCACTCTGATTGAATCCCTCCGGCTGATCCATATAGACGCACTCTTCCAAATTTCCATTTAGGAAAGCCGTCTTTACGTCCATCTGCCAGATTTCATAATCGTGGAAGGCAGCAATGGCAAGAAGGATCCGAATGGATTTCAGCATAGCCACTGGAGAAAAGGTCTCATCATAGTCCAAACCAGGTCTTTGACGAAAACCCTTTGCAACAAGTCTAGCTTTATAGGTCTCAACCTGCCCATCTACACCATTCTTCTTTCTGAAGATCCATTTGCAGCCTACGGGTTTTACCCCTTCTGGAGCAAAGTCCAAAGTCCAAACTTTGTTGGTGTACATAGACTCCATCTCGGCCCGCATTGCATCCAGCCATTTTACCGAGTCACCGCTCTGAATGGCTTGCTGGAAGCTAGTAGGCTCATCATAATCCATAGTGCAATCCTCTTTATCCCCATCAATAAGAAAACCGTAGTATCTCTCGGGCGGATGAGACTTCCTACTACTCCTGCGGAGTGGCACTGGGATGTCCTGTTCTCTCGAACCCTCTGGTTCTACCAAGCTTTCAGTAATAGTTTGTGGTTCTGGAATTTCTTCCAGTTCTATTGCGCTCCCACTTATCTGATTTTCCAAAAACTCGGTTTCCAAGAAGCGGGCATGACGAGAAACAAAAACCTTTTGTTCCTCTGCGTAATAGAAAAGATACCCTTTGGAGTTTTTTGGGTATCCCACAAACTTACACTGTACCGAACGTGCCTCGAGCTTGTCCGCATGCTGTTTTTTTACAAAAGCTGGACACCCCCATGTCTTAAAGTGTTTAAGACTGGGTTTCTTCCCACTCCACATCTGATATGGTGTGGTAGGCACTGACTTAGTAGGAACTTGGTTCAAAAGATATGCAGCTGTTCCTAGTGCATAACTCCAGAAGGATCGCGGCAACTCAGCCTTACTCATCATGGAACGAACCATATCCAATAGGGTTCGATTCCTTCTTTCCGATACACCGTTGTGTTGCGGTGTATATGGAGGAGTAAGTTGAGAGAGAATTCCATTCTCTTTTAAGAAGCCCAGAAACTCGGCACTCAAGTATTCGCCACCTCGATCAGATCTCAGTGTCTTGATACTTTTGCCTGTTTGTTTTTCAACTTCATTCTTGTATTCCTGAAATTTCTCAAAGGCCTCGGATTTGTGCTTCATTAATAAGACATGCCCATACCTAGAGAAATCATCTGTGAAAGTAATGAAGTATGAATAACCACTTCGCGCATGTGTAGACATTGGACAACACACATCACTGTGTATGAGTCCTAAGAGCTCGCTCGCTCTTTCTCCATGTCCAGTGAACGGAGTCTTTGTCATCTTTCCCATGAGACATGATTCACAAGTGGCATAAGACTGGTACTCGAACGAATCCAAGTATCCTTCTTTATGTAACTTTGTCAACCGTGTCTCATTAATGTGACCCAGTCTACAATGCCATAAGAAAGCCTGATTTAATTCCGGAGACTTTCTTTTAAGTTTGTTCTGGACACTGAAGACTTGAGCTTGATTCAAAACGTATATACCGTATTTCAATGTACCTGACCCAATCAGTACTTGATTTAGGTGGATGTTTACTACATCGCTTACAAAAGTAAAATCATATCCTTCCTTAGAAAGTAAGGATACAGATATGATGTTACAAGTCGCACCTGGCACATAAAAACAGTCACGCAGAATCAATATCTGCTCAGTTGTCAGTCCTAGATGATATTCCCCTACGGATTCAGCATACATGCTCATTCCGTTAGCAACCCTGAGAGTCATATCACCTTTCATGATAACCCTACGGTTTCTCAAAGCCTGTAACGAATTACAGATATGAGATCCTGATCCGGTATCCAATACCCAGGAAGTAGGGTTAACTGACATACAGTTCTCTATCACAAACACACCCGAAGCCGAAGCCACAACATGCTTCGAATTCTGGCTACTGGCTTTACAAGCCCTGTAATCCTTCTGCCCATGTTCATTCCCGTAACAATAGGAACATCCTTCTTTTACTTCATCTGTTCCTGAAACTTCTGCCCTTCCCTTTCTTTCTACTTCCCTAGTTTCCTTTAGGGTAGTAGGTAGAGACTGTTGAACTGAGTCAGCATCTGACCCGTTCTTCAACGTGGTCTTCAGGTCCGAGAGCTCAAAAGAGCTGGTCTCTGTAAGGACGTTGCCCCCTACAGATGACCCGATAGCCAACCTCGCTGAAAGCAATTCGTTCGAGGTCTCATATCTTGCGATACGAGATTGCTCTCCATATAAAACTTTGTTATGGAGGAAGATAGAAGCTGAGTCCATCTTCTCGTGCTGCCTCTGGTATATACCATCAACTGAGGCTAACACGAGGCACTTGGCTTTCGCACAGTCTTCTTCCGATGTCCTACGAATATTAATATCCGTGACAGGGGAAACTGGACCTGAGACGGCAGGGGTTGGATCAGTCAAGAGGTGTCCCAGCTTGTCTTGGGCAATGGACATCTGGACAGACCTTTGCCAGTCATAACAGTCAGATTCAGTCATTTTATTATCTAGATGCAACCTAGGTGCGGTCATTGGGTCGCTGCAATTAAGAGAGAGAGAAGAAAACACTTAGCATGATGCTCTTGCAAGTTTAGATTGGTTTTTAATTTATCTAAACAGGATGGCTCCCACTGTCTCTCGAATCCCTTCTCAAACCGTAAAGAAAGGATTAGTCAGGATCAATCTCACCGTACAATACTTGCTTAACCGTTCTGCCAGGCCAGTGTCGGTACTTCGAGGGAGGTTTTCCAACGCTTTCGCGAAGTTCCTTAATTAAGTAACCTCTTTTCCCTGTGGGCGTAGCCCCGCTAACACCTTTCTAGACACCTACTAGGTTTATAGCATTGATCGTTAAGTGAGAGTTTTCCCGAGGAGTAGCATATACTCACAGTAGGATCGGGATCCAAATATCATCGCGTGATAAAACCGAAGGAATCCTACCAGAATTATCACACTCCAAATGGTATGCAGCGCTAGCAAGTTTCAGTACTTATGAAACTCCCGATATGGATTTTTGCCCCATGCTCTTATGACCTTGACTAAGGCCAACAAATCATAAGTCACATGTCAAGTTCTACCCGTCGTTATCCAGGTTAATTTGAACCCACCCGTATATACCCTTGACTATGGCCAACAAAGCAATACGACTGTCCCAAACCAACGCATTCTATCTATGCAACATATGAATACCCACTAGCTACCAAACACTGTGCCTTGACTAAGACCAACAAACACAGCTTGAATACTGTTGAATATTCATATGAAACGACGGAGGGCTACGGATGGTTTTGGCGAAACCGTGAACGTAGTGAACTTGATATAATCGGTGGAACGAGATAGCTTTTAAAAAGGAGTGGTTCAAGCTCCGCGTTTAAAAGTTTTAGTTTTGAAAAAAACCGAGTGGTTTTCAAAGTGTTCCAATCTACTTTTACTTGGTTTATTTTCTTGCATTAGTTCTTTTAATGCGTCCCATCATTTAATCCTACCATTGCAGAAAACAACCAAAATATGACGTACGCTTATGCCATTCGCATTCGCCACGGGGCCCCGTCATCACCCGTTAGGTTACTTAACTAACGACAGAGCGGGGGCTGGGCTAGCTCGGCTGTATAACATAAGCAACGCCTAAATAGTTATCATATATAAATATATAGCAATGATATACATTACAGATCACAGATGAATACATTGGATATACTAGGAACCCGCAATCCGTTCGATCCTGCAACGAAAAGCGGATTACACGGTCGCGGTGAATAGCCAATACCCCACCCAAGACCCCTACGGGTGCGGCAAACTACCCGCCAAGTACCCGAAGCGAAGCAACCTCCCTCACCACCGTGAGTAGGCCACTCGGCACTTCGAGATACCCGGTAGTTTGTGCACCCCCTCCATGGGTCTATCCTAGGAGCAAAAACAGTCAAAAGAATTATACAATGACGGCTACAACCCCGACCCGGTTGTGCGGCTAAACAAATAATAATATTACATCAATTTACATGTTATAATGAATGAAAGAAAAAGCAACACTCATCTCACATCCACCCCGGCTATTCATCCGCGACAATCCAACCCATTCATATACACATACCATCATCAATCACAGATCACAGATATGTATAACCTCGACTAATCGACATATAGCGATTAGCCGACGTTCAATACATATAAACATCACAGATATAACCTTTTAGTCAAAGTGTATTGAAGTTCGGGAAAAAAATACGGATTTATAGGCCCCCAAAAACTAATTTCTATTCTGGAAAATCTGGGCACATATAAACCATCTTAAAAATCCTAAAACCAAGCCAGAAACACACTGCACCAAACTCGACCCAGTGAAGAGCCAAGACGGTTGTGCGGCAATAGCTTGCTATTGCCGCGGAACCGCGGCTCTTTGGTCGAATCACTGGATCATTTTTTGTGGCTTTATTTAAAAAACCCTGAGATGATTTTTAGAGTATGACAAATTTTATTTTGAACAGAAAAAAAATTAACAGAAACTTAGGGTTTTGAAAACTCGGTTTTTCGATTTTTCCGATTCGAACTTCGATACACTCTACTACCTAGCTAGTTTATGTTTAGTTAGGCTCTGATACCACTGTAAGTCCACGTTGCCCATCGCGGTACTTGCGGGGAGGCGGAAAACGAAATAAAAATCGAATTTTTATGAGCTTAGGCAACATGGACTACACTATGAAGGATCTTTTCTAAACAAAAACAAGCTAAAGCTAACTAGAAACTAGCTAAGTGCTAGAAAGGTTATACCTTGGGCTTTATGTCCTTCTCTCCTTGCTCCTTGGAGTGGTGGAAGGAGGTCACCTTTGTCGTCTTCTCACGTCGAAGAAAGATCCACCCGAAAGCCTCAACCTTTGGCTTCAACTCCAAGCTAGAAGTAACTAGGGTGCAAGAAGTGCTAATCCTTGAACCCTAAATGAGAGTAGAGATTATCAAGAGAGGGTTTTTCTCAAGCTCAAGTGTTTCTCAACACATGAGAGGGGAGAGCTTGAGGGAGAGGAAGAACAAGAGAGAGAATGTGAATAATAGAATGAGAGAATAATATGAAGCATTCTCTCATATATGTGAATTATTGTAATTAGAAAATTAGTGAGATAATTGTCATGGCTTAATCAAGACATGACCATTATCATTTCATTATTAATGCAAATTGCAAGGATCAAAGAGCATCTTCCAAATGAAATGATGATGGTCAAAGTGTCAACAAGGTCAACAAGTCAAGATGGGTCAAATGGTCAACAACCATAACCATGCACAATTATTAAACTAATATCAATTAACAATAATACACACATAAGCATTAGGGTTAATAAAATGACAATAGTCATTAACCCTAATCAAAGTCCTCTCCCTCTGTCTTAAGCAACTGTGCATACGCACCCATATTCGTGATCCGAGGAACATGAATACAATGAGAAAAAGCCAATCCCAAATCATATACTAGGATCCGGCTTAAACCAAAGCCCGCTAGTATAAGCTGTCCGGACAGCAAACGTGCACAAGTGCGCGGATGTAAACGAACCCTGTCGCAAAACCATGCGATCTCTACTCATTTTGCCTAAAGGCGAATAGCTCTCTGTGTGGGACTCTAAAGACTCGACACTACGCTGGCAGTGGGTTTAACCACAGACCGCAAGCGGCACTAGCTGTACGTAACGGTCCCTAGGTAGATGTCGATAAGAAGACTGACGAGGTGAACCCCATCTGAACTCCTACTGAGCTTGTATATGACAATCTCCGTACAGTCCGGTCTGTTCGTCTGATACATCGTATGGCTGGCCTAGGGGGGCGGTGAACGTCAGTCCCCTAATAGCGGTACAAGTCGTGTCGGAGTATAGCCCAGAACACCCTGAGATAACACTGGAAACCTACCAGTATATCTCGCTTGCCCTGGCCAGGGACTACTCGTGTAATGGCTCTCCTGGACACAGCGCGATGTCAACCCCCAATACCGGGAGAGACGAATCCTGTCTAACCGTCTCTGCCTCCAAGTGCTTCGGGACTGCACCCAAAAACTACCTGTTTGCACGACTCCTTTGAGCCGTGGTAGGGTAGTAATCAAAGTGCAGTGGGAACACACTCGAGGCGAAGTGACAGTGTTACGTCAGCGGACTAAGCTGTACTCATGTCACCTGGGAACTGATAACTGACGATAGGTATAATATCAACCAACAGTTCCCGACGAGTCCTGTCCAGTGTACTCGTAACCTAACAAGCACCCGCATACTATCTCAAGTACGACGTACTGACGGCTGTAGGACAGACCGTCTCCCACGCTGGGATGAGAAGCGCATACGCTAGTCTACCCCGGAGTATCGATGCCCTGTCTCGATAGTCCAACGACTAGGGACCTGTATAAGGATATGCTTATAGATCACCCAGCTCCCACGAGTGTGAGCGCCATCACAACGCTGGTAATCAAGCAAAGATCCTAAGGGCTCTACTAATATGTATATCAGCGATATGCTAAAAAAAAACACATGCACATATTAAAGCAGAGACAAACCAAGTAGCATACTACCATTTCGAGCAAGTTGTATATATAACTGTGAATATCCCAAGCTTCCATCAAGTAAT
This sequence comes from Agapanthus africanus, assembly GCA_030015575.1. Classification (NCBI taxonomy): domain Eukaryota; kingdom Viridiplantae; phylum Streptophyta; class Magnoliopsida; order Asparagales; family Amaryllidaceae; genus Agapanthus; species Agapanthus africanus. Next base: position 97,664,974 of record JASDDO010000029.1, on the reverse strand, counting down.
ATACAAACTAGTATGATACAGTAATGGCCTCTAGGGCATATACACTAACACATATAACTAACATCTAGTGTCCACGACGATCCACCCGAAGCTCCTTTGTCCAAGCTAGCAACTTCACTTAATCAAGAGAAAGAAATGAAGATAACACTCTAAACAAGTGGGCAAGAGTTGTGTAGAATGATGTTGTGGTGTCTTTTCTCACTTCAAAAAACTAACTTGATGAGTATTTTGCTCACTACAAATGTCTAGAGAGCAAAAGAAGAAGGAGGAAGAAGATGATGGCCTTTTAGAACAAGAGTGAAAGAAAAAACTCTTATAAGAAAATGAAAAATATATGTATATATATTTTGCACTTCTCATCTCAAACCATGGTTAAATGAAAAAGATATTATTGTATTTGAGTTTAAAACACAAAAGAAAGATTAACCCATGGTTAATAAGTAGGTGAGCATGGTAAGATGAAGAAGAGTGTAGAAACTAATCCATGAATTAACCCTTTTTCTTTTTTCTTTTGTTTTAACACAAATGCAATAATTATCCATATAAAAACCCATGGTGTGAGTCTTATATTGCCACCATTTTCAATGTATATGCAACCATGAAGGATGATGTATGTATGTATGTGTGCATGCACATCCATATATGCATGAATCTAGAAAGAAAACATACATGCATGCATACATCCATCAAATACAAGAAAGGATTTCTAGTGAGAAACTAATGGTTAAATGATAAATCAACACTTGATTTATCAACACGGCCATATCACATACGACCCCACCAAAAGCAAGCCGCCCGATTAATATACGGTATCTCATACGCGCATTTTAACCGGGTCCATGCGCATATCGCATACGCGCACCACAACGTTTCGCCTGGACTAGGTAACTCCTTTGTAGGACTCTAAGACTCGTCAATACGCCGGCAGTGGGTGATGATCATATCAAGCACCCCAAAGACGCAAGCGGTCAGCTAAACGTAACGGCCACCCGGGTATTGAGCGATCAGAAGAAAACAAGCGAACCTGCTACAACTCCCGTCGGGCCAACCGGCAACACTACCGTACAGTCCGGTCTCTTCGTCAAATATGCTGCATATCGAGCCTAGGGATGGTCACGTCGACCCCAATAACTCATTAAGTCGTGCCGGTGAATGGTCTATAACAGATCGAGAAACTACTGATAACACTTATCAGTAAATCTCAGCAGCCCTGGCCAGGGACTTACTGATATAACCAGTCGAGCACAGCACAGCATCAACTCCCAATACCGGGAGAGATGAAACCCCTCCTATCGCTCATCGCCTTCGTGTGTCTCGGGACTGTTCCCAACGGCCACCTATTTGCATGACTCAGTAGAGTCGTGGTAGGGTGGTAATCAAAGTACAGTGGGAGAGCACACAAGACTCTATGACGATCTCGGGTCTACAGACTAACCTGTACCGGTGTCACCTGAGAACTGCTATCCGACGATAGATATAATTCCATATAGGAGTTCTCGGTGAGTCCGTCCAGTGTACCCAGTCACCACTGAGCACCCGTATACGATCTCGATGTCAAACATCGATGAATGTGTGAACATTCATCGCCCATCGTATGGGTCTAGTATCATATACGCTAGTCTACTCTGGTATATCAATGCCCCATCTCGATATACCTACGACTAGGGACATTCCAGGATATGCTTATAAACTACAGATGTCCCACTAGTATGATCTCCATCATAATCACAGTAGTCAAGCCGATATCCTCAGGGCTTTATCAGCATGTATGAATGAATAAAAGCATGATCAAATCAACATGTCAGATAAAGAAGAACCAGATAGCATACTATCATGTCGAGCAAGAATGTACACTAAATATATATACATGTATAAATATATCCACTATCACATAATGGCTTCTAGGGCATACATATATCCAACAATCTCCCACTTGCTCTAAGGCCAGTTATTGGCGTATCTCATACCCAACATCTCAAAAAGTCGCTCATGCTGCGGCTGAGGTAGGGCCTTAGTGAATGGATCCACGGCGTTATTCTTTGTGTCTACTCTCTTAATCTCGATCTCGCGGCGATCTACTATCTTCCGGATCAAAAGAAAGCGCCTCAGGATGTGTCTGGACCGCTGATGGGACCTGGGCTCCTTGGCCAACGCCATAGCCCCATTATTGTCACAATACAAAGGTATTGGATCAATAATGGTTGGAACTACTCCTAGCTCCGAGACGAACTTCTTCATCCAGACGGCTTACTAGGCGGCATCATTCGCAGCAATGTACTCAGCTTCCATCGTAGAGTCTGCAACGGTATCCTGTTTGGAACTTTTCCAACTTACCGCCCCTCCATTGAGTGTAAATACAAACCCAGAGATAGATTTGTTGTCGTCCTTATCGCTCTGGAAGCTCGAATCGGTAAAGGACTCCATTTGGAGATCCCCATTACCATACACCAAGAATAATTCTTTAGTCCTTCGCAAGTACTTAAGAATATTCTTCACAGCTGTCCAGCGATTCTCCCCTGGGTTGGATTGATACCTGCTTACAACACTAAGTGCATAAGCTACATCTGGGTGTGTACATAACATCGCATACATTATAGATCCTACTGCCGAAGCATAGGGTATAATGCTCATGCGAGCTCTCTCTTCATCGGTCTTTAGGCAAGAGTCCTTGGAGAGAGTGACCTCATAACAAGAGGGTAAGGCACCCCGCTTGGAGTCTTCCATACTAAACCTTTTTAGGATGGTGTTGATGTACCTGATTTGGGACAATCCCAATAACCTTTTGGATCTATCCCTATAGATCCTTATGCCCAGAATGTATGTGGCATCACCCAGGTCCTTCATGGAGAACCTTAGTGATAAGAAAGATTTGACCGACTGTAGCATAGGAATATCATTTCCTATCAGAAGAATGTCATCCACATACAATACGAGGAATGCGACAGCTCTCCCTACAGCCTTTTTATAAACACAAGGTTCATCTGGATTTTTGATGAAATCAAACTCTTTGATGACATCATCGAAACAGATGTTCCAACTCCGTGATGCCTGCTTTAACCCATATATGGATTTAAGCAATTTACATGCTTTCCCGCTGCTCCCACTGTCAATGAAGCCCTCTGGCTGATCCATATAAACGCATTCTTCTAAATTTCCATTTAGAAATGCCGTTTTAACGTCCATCTGCCAGATTTCATAGTCGTAGTGAGCAGCAATAGCAAGTAGGATCCGAATGGATTTAAGCATGGCTACGGACGAAAAAGTCTCGTCATAGTCCAAACCTGGTCTTTGACAAAAACCCTTCGCCACAAGTCTTGCCTTATAGGTCTCTACCTGCCCATCTACACCAATCTTTCTTTTAAAGATCCATTTGCACCCCACAGGTTTTACCCCAGGGATACAACGTCCAAAGTCCATACTTTGTTGGTGTACATAGACTCCATTTCGGATCTCATGGAATCCAGCCACTTCACAGAGTCTCCACTCGTGATAGCTTGCTGAAAACTGGTAGGATCATCATCATCCATGATGCAGTCTTCTCCGTCACCATCAATGAGGAAACCGTAGTACCTCTCCGGTGGGCGAGAAGTCCTACCAGACCTACGGAGTGGCCGAGGTTCCTTAGTTTCTATTGCAACAGCCGGTTCAACCAAATCGTCATTTGTAGTTTTTGTCTCTAGAACCTCTTCTAGATCTACCACCTTGCCATCATCTTTATCTGTGAAAAACTCTTTTTCTAAGAATGTGGCATACTGAGAAACAAACACCTTTTGTTCCTCTTTGTGGTAGAATAGATATCCATAAGAATTCTTTGGATATCCCATAAAGTTGCACATGACTGACCGTGTCTCGAGTTTGTCCGGATTCTGCTTTTTAACATAGACCGGGCAACCCCAAATCTTAATTCTCTTAAGAGATGCTCTCTTTCCATGCCATATCTCATATGGCGTGGTAGACACGGTTTTGGTTGGGACCCTGTTCAGTAGAAACGCTGCAGTCTCTAATGCATGTCCCCAAAACGAGACAGGTAACTCAGCAACACTCATCATGGAATGGACAATATCTAATAGGGTCCGATTCCATCGTTCTGACACACCGTTGTGCTGTGGTGTGTAAGAAGGAGTGAGCTGAGAGAGAATCCCATTCTCTTTTAGGAAGTTTGCAAATTCTGTACTGAGATATTCTCCACCTCGATCTGATCGAAGCATCTTGATACTCAAGCCGGTTTGTTTTGCTACTTCTAGTTTGTATTCAGTGAATTTCTCGAAAGCTTCGGACTTGTGCTTTAATAAAAATATATGACCGAATCTTGAGAAATCGTCAGTGAACGTAAAGAAGTATGAAAAACCGCCTCTAGCCTGTGTAGACATTGGTCCGCATACATCACTATGTATGAGGCCTAGGAGCTCAGTAGCTCTTTCTCCGTGTCCGGTAAACGGAGTTTTGGTCACTTTACCCTTGATATAAGACTGGCAAATCGCATAAGATTTATATTCAAAAGAGTTTAAATATCCATCTTTGTGTAACTTGTTTAGTCTTGTTTCGTTAATATGACCTAGTCTACAGTACCAAAGAAAAGCTTCATTTATTTCTGAAAGTTTTCTTTTATTAGTGTGTTGTTTACTGAAAACTGTGTGTTGATTTAGGACGTTTATCCCGTTATTAAGCGTACCATACCCAACCAACATTTGATTCAGGTGAATGTTCATAACATTGTTCTGCAATACAAAATTATATCCTTCATTGTCTAACAAAGAAACAGATATTATATTACAAAGCATACTTGGTACAAAATAACATGGGTTCAAAACCAATATACATCCAGATGGCAACCCCAAATGATACTCTCCCACTGCGACTGTATGTACATTGGAACCATTTCCAATGCGGAGAGTATGGTCACCTGTCTTCAAAACCTTGCTATTTCTCAGCCCCTGCATAGAATTGCAAATGTGAGAACCTGAACCGGTATCCAATACCCAGGAAGCAGAGTTTATTGAAAAACAGTTTTCTGTCACAAACGCACCTGAAGCAGAAGCATCCCCATGCTTCTTCTTGAGATTTAAGTACTCCGTGCAGTTGCGCTTCCAATGTCCTGTCTTGTGGCAATGAAAACATTCCCCTTTCCCCGAGTCTCCAGCTTTGGACTTTTCCTTTCCCTTCACCTTTTTAACTCCACCCTTATGATTGGTAGGCTTCTTCTTTTTCTTTCCCTTGGCCTTAGCTTTTGGGCGAGAAGAGGAAGACTGTCCAACAGTCATAACGGGAGTTCTTACTGATTTCATAGTGCTCTCTGCACTCCTTAACATATTAAGGAGTTCAGGGAGTTCCTTCTCCATTTTATGTATGTTGAAGTTCACTATGAATTAAGCAAAGGTGGAGGGGAGGGACTGCAGAATAATATCCATATATTGTTCATTGTCCATCGTCCATCCAAGGTCCTCAAGATCTTCTATAAGAGCTATCATCTTCAGAACATGGTCTCCTACTGGTGTGCCAGGGGCCATTCGCATCTGAAACAATTTCTTTGATGCTTCGTATCGTAATACACGGGATTGCTCTCCATACAACTCCTTTGTATAGAGCAATATGGCGTGAATGTCCATATTCTCGTGCTGCTTTTGATGTGTGGTATCCATCGATGCAAGCGCGAGGCATTTGGCCGTGGCACAGTCAGCGTCCCATGTCTTGCGGACTTCAATATCTGCAACTGAGGATTTTGGGCCTGGGACGGGCGGGGCTGGAGCCGTGAGGACATATGATACCTTATCATATGTCAAGGCAATGTTTAGATTCTTTAGCCAGTCTTTATAATTGGACCCATTCAGTTTGTTTTTATCTAGTAGAAGCTTGAGTCCAGTCATGGGTATCTGCCATTAAGAGAGAGAAAAGAATACACTCAGCGAAAGCTCTTGCATAGATCAGATTGGTTATTATCTTGTCTAATCGATGTTTCCCACTGCTTTAATCGAGTTCTTCTTTCAAACCTTAAAAAGAAAAACTAGTCAGGATTAATTACAGTCTACAACTTTGCTAACCGTTCAGCCAGGCCAGTGTCGGTACTTGAGGGAGGTTCCCCGTGCTTTCGCACGGACCTAATTAGAGTAAACCTCATTTTCCCAGAGGCGTAGCCCCGTTAACACCTTTCTAGACACCTAATGAGTTAGCTAATTGTAAACTGTAAAACTCTCCTAGGAGCAACTATTGCCCACAGTGGGATCGGGATCTAACCATCACATGGAAGGTGTAAGTCCACGTTGCCCACCCCGGTGCTTGCGGGGAGGCGGAAACGGTATAAAAATCGGATTTTTATCGAACTAGGCAACATGGACTATCAAAAGGAGGACCTTGGCTAAACAAAAACTAACTACAAAGCTAACTAGTTTTAGCTACATGGAAGAAAGGTTATACCTAGGGCTTTATGTCCTTCTCTCCTTGCTCCTTGGAGTGAACGGAAGTGATCTCCTTGTTGTCTTCTCTAGTCGAAGAAGGATCCACCCGAGAGCCTCAACCTTTGGCTTCAACTTCAAGCTAGAAGTAACTAAGATGCTAGAAGTGCTAATCCTAGAACCTTAGAAGAGAGTAGAGATTATTTTAGAGAGGTTTATCTCAAGCTCAAGTGTTTCTCAACTCATGAGAGGGGAGAGCTAGAGAGAGAGGAAGAGGAGGAGAGAGAATCTATATGATAGAATGAGGAGAATAATGAACCATTCTCACATATATGTGTGAATTATGTAAATTAGATAATTAGCTAGATAATTGTCATGGTTAATCAAGAATTGACCATTATCATTTCACATTAAATGCAAATTGCAAGGATCAAAGAGCATCTTTTATATGGAATGATGATGGTCAACATGTCAACCTAAGTCAATAAGTCAAGATAGTCAAATGGTCAACAACCCTAACCATGCACAATTATATTTAACTAATATCAATTAATCATAATACACACATAAGTATTAGGGTTAAGAAAATGACAATGGTCATTAACCCTAATCAAAGTCCTCTCCCTCTGTCTCGGTCAACTGTGCGTACGCACCCGCATCCGTGATCCGAGGAACACGAATACAATGAGATAAAACCAATCCCAAATTAAATACTAGGATCCGGCTTAAACCAAAGCCCGCTAGTATAAGCTGTCCGGACAGCAAACGTGCATAAGTGCGCGGATGTGAACGAACCCTGTCGCAAAACCATGCGACCTCTACTCATTTTGCCTAAAGGCGAATAACTCTCTGTGTGGGACTCTAAAGACTCGACACTACGCTGGCAGTGGGTTTAACCACAGACCGCAAGTGGCATGTCACGACCCGCAGGGTACGGAACGTGACTGGCACTTAAGTTTACGAAACGTCTCAAGACGTCCGTAAAATAAGTAAGCCAAAGCCCAGAAAACCAAAACCAAATAAGCAAAAGAATGAAGGAAAACCAATCAATTGAAAGCGAGTTTATCAAATGAGTCACATCAAGCCTTTTTAAAGACATTATCAATTTTTCCGAAAATTTCGGCAGAGTCTCCTTTGTAAATACTGGCCCCCAAAATGGGTACAACAAGAATATATATGAATCCAACAAATAAGGCATCCCCAAGCGGGAGCTAGCTCTTCGCCACAAGGCGGTCACAAATCCCACGCAATATAAAACAACAACATGCAAAATAATCATAAAGAAGCATGAGAAAAACAGCATGTCGACTCAAGTGAGCTCGACCCCAAAATACAGCATAAAAAGTCCACAAATCTCACAGTCTCATCTCTAGGTCAATATATAACAATACTGGTAGATACAGTAGATGGAGTACACTAGATACAAAGAATATACAAGGTGGTACAAAAATAATGATATAACCCACCTAAGAGCAAAACCTCGAGTCCAGGCAAAAGAGGCAAAAGAAACAAGTGCGCCCGCCGCTACTGTACTGACGGAGCGGACCTGCAAAAGGCTGTGGCACAACGGGGGTGAGCTGCTAACTCGTGAGTAAAAAATAACATCTATACAGGCTATCGAATGCATGCACACAAGCATCCTAGCATCTAAAATACAGGTAAGGCAGGACATAATAGCAGGTATGTATGCAATATGAATATACTAGCAGGTATGAATGCAATGCGAATCAACTCATGATCTGAATGTGTAGGTATAAGAATCATGTTTTTCCTTTAGGAATCTCTTTTGAAATACCAGCACAATACCAATAGAATGAACAAGAACCTGTGTCCAGCAACGACACCTCAAAATTATCACAAATCTCATATATCCATGTCGTAATATCTCTGGCCTCAGCCATCCGGCTGACCCATCACAATATCAATATCTCATCATCTCGCGGCCACGGTCGGTATCCTCTGGATATCCGCCGTCCCAAACAGTCACCGGTAGGTAATCCGTCCCCTGCCAGGCTCATCGTCAGCAACACGAGCTTCTTGTCCCGGGGTACCCTACCGGGCCCACCATGTACCCGAGACGGTTTATCCAACTCCTCAAAACGGGTCTCGAAAACCACAGCAAACTCATGGTGGACGACACTTACAACACGAGCTTTCCCCCGAAACCCAGAAATATCATAAAATCTAAAGAAATCCTCATAAGTGCATATGTCAATGATAATGAATGCATATGGTATCAATAATCAAGTTGTGATGTGTGATTAATAGACTAGGCATGAACAAATAATATGATGAGGTACATGCACATGAATAGCAATCCTACGATTTCATTTTAAGGAATTAAAGGCAATAGCACAAGTTAAGTATCAATTATAGTAAAAGGTTTCAATTTAAAGGTTATCTAGTGTGGTGGCATGGCAATTACCAGGGCGTGGGTGTAGGCATGAATAGTGCTCGTGCTGCATATAAAAAAACTCTGGCAATGGTGCAGGTGTCCTATAGAATGGGTTCGCATATGTATGTCAATATAAGGCATGAATGTAGCAAATAATCATACAAGTATTACACCCCTAATTACTAACATTACTAAGATTCTTTTTAAGCTACTAAAACTATCGGGCGACTTGCGCCATCCAACGATAGTCCCCCGTAGATGTTACATCTACTCACCGGAATCCCTAGCTAGTCACGTCCAATCACCGCTTTCCCCTTTCGTGCCGCGTCTGACGTCTCCACGACCGAACCTGGAATTTACATCAATACCAAACATAAGGTTACATATCAAGAACGACGCAAAACCCAAACGAAAATACTAACGTTCAAAAGCTAGGTACAACGTGCACAAGGTGCGCGGAATACACGCGAAAATCGCAAAATCTAACTAAAACGTCGATTGGTCGCCCGGCAAAACTAAAACCTGACCACTCAAAAATCCGCACTCACACATCCTAAATGTCATAGGATATGCTAAAAAAAAATCAAGTTAACACAAATAATTAACTACATAATTTTATAAAAAAACTAGTAAGCACAAACATTCCAAAAAAAACGACGCAATATCGCCGTTATGCGATAAAAAGGACTACAAACTAGTAAGAACATCCAACCGCATAACTAGTTAGCCACAACACTAATTTTAAACCTTTTACAAAGTATCAAACCATAATTCCAACACAAACCCTTTCTTGATTTTTGTAATTAGCAATTACAATGAAAATTTCACACAAGTTTAACCTAGATTAGCATAATATGAAGCCACTTATGCAAAGTAACCTTATAGATTGGTTTAGTAAACAACTAGATAGCTAAATAGATTTAATTAACTAAATAATGGTTTCCTAAACCCTAACTAAAATTCAAGACATGAACTAAAAAAACCTAGATTAGAAATTAGCACTAAAATTAACACTTTCAAGTCCTAATTAACACACTTTAAACTACAAATTAGCCAAGGATTGAAATTATACCTCAACTAGAGATCTAGCAAGAACAATATGCCTCCAAAGATGCCATTTTTCTCCAAGATTTGAACCAATTAGGTTAGAGAAGAGAGGGAATAAGGTTTTGCTTTGAAATTGTGAAGGAAATCTTTGATTTTTGTTGAATTTTTTTGGAATTTTCTTGAAGAAAATGAGAGAACAGAGAAGGAAAAAATAATGGAGGGGGGGTGAGCTGCTCTCGGCCAGCAGAGAAGGGAATGGGGACAGAATGGTGTGGTGTACATGATTTTCTCCAAGTCAAACCATCCATGCCTCAAAAACCATACCTAAATTAATATATTTTAATCAATTCTTCACTCCATTCACATGAGAAGAAGTTAAAAAGAGGGGGGGGAAACGTGGGCAGCTGGTGGTGGTGGTGGGGCCGGCCAATATGGAGGGGGTGAGGATTTGAGTGATTGCATAAAAAAATTCTATGCAAAAAGACCCCCCACAAGTCCAAAATTGCAAGTTTTAGTTCAAAATAAATATATTTTTGTTTTCCATAATAAAAATTAGTTAAAACTTAAAATAAAATACTAAAAATTTATGTTACAACTAGATTTTAATTAACATGATTTTAAAGCTTAAATTTAGCCCATTTAAATTTGTATTTATCGCTAATTTAATGTATTTTCTTACCGGCTTAAAATAATATTAAAAAAATTGAAAAATTAGGGAAAATTTTTAAACGACCAGAATTTCATAAGTAACTCATTTTCTACTAAAAACTAGCAATTACCTATCCAAATTAGGTATAATTAGTCCCTAACTGCAAAATAACAAAAAAGACGGTTTACGGAAAAATACCGAATTTTCACCGATTTTCAGGAAAACACCAAAACGACTTTTTAAGGCGCTACAATATTCCCCCCTTAAAGAAATTCGGTCCCCGAATTAAAAAAATATAGCTACGCATACCTTCAAAGAGATGGGGATATTTCTTCCTCATCTCGCCCTCGGTCTCCCAGGTAACCTCCTCGCTGCTCGGGCTACGCCAAAGGACCTTGACGGTTGGTATAATCTTCGATCTCAACTTCTTCACCTGCCGATCCAGGATGGCCACCGGCTGCTCTGCAAAAGAAAGGTCACGCTCAAGCTGGACTGTCGGGTGCTGAATCGCATGCGAAGGGTCGTGAAGGTACTGGCGGAGCATCGAAACATGGAAGACGGGGTGAACATCGGGAAAGCTGGGTGGAAGAGCCAAACGATATGCAACTGCGTCGACACGCTCGAGAATCTCGAAGGGACCCACAAATCTGGGACTAAGCTTTCCTTTCCGCCCAAATCGCATCACGCCCTTCATCGGAGAGACCCTCAGAAAAACTTGATCGCCAACTGCGAACTCTAGCCTGCGACGGTGCCTGTCTGCATACGATTTCTTCCTGCTCTGAGCCGCTCTCATCCAGTCTCGGATCAACTGTATCTTCGCTGTCGTCTCCTCAACAAGCTGCGGCCCCAAAATACTGCTCTCGCTGCAAACGGGCGATCTGCATCTCCTCCCATACAATGCCTCGAAAGGTGCCATCTGAATAGTATCCTGAAAGCTGTTGTTGTAGGAGAACTCCACTAGAGGTAAATGACGATCCCAGCTACCGCCGAAGTCTAAAACGCACGCTCTGAGCATGTCCTCGAGAGTCTGAATGGTCCGCTCTGACTGTCCGTCAGTCTGCGGATGAAACGCTGTGCTGAAGCTCAAACGAGTGCCCAAAGCCTCCTGAAGTCTCTGCCAAAGTCGGCTGGTGAACTGGGTGCCTCGATCTGACACGATACAAGTCGGTACGCCATGCAACCGCACGATCTCGTCGATGTAAAGCTGGGCATACTGAGCGAAGCTGAAAGTCGTCTTCACTGGCAGGAAGTGAGCCGCTTTCGTCAATCGATCTACAATCACCCAGATGGAGTCATACCCTCGACTGGTCCTGGGTTGACCCACAACGAAATCCATCAAAATCTGCTCCCATTTCCACTCCGGAATGGGTAACGGCTGTAGCTCTCCTGCGGGCCTCTGGTGCTCGTCCTTGACTTGCTGACAAGTCAGGCATCTCGATACAAACTCCGCAATGTCCCTCTTCATCCCGTCCCACCAATAGGTCTCTCTCATATCATGGTACATCTTGGTGGAACCGGGGTGGACACTATACACTGATCGGTGTGCCTCCTCAAGAATGTCGTGCCGCAATCCATCAGCATCTGGTACGCACAGTCTAGATCCATAGCGTAAAATCCCCTGATCATCAATCACGAACTCGGAAAATCTGCCATGTCCCATCTGTGCCATGATCTCTGAGCAACGGTCGTCTCTGCGCTGTGCCTCATATATACGGTCAAGCAACTGTGGGCGAGCACGAACATGCGCGAGCTGTCCCCCTGTCTGAGTGAACTCGAACTCAACTCGGCTGTCGCATAAAGTCTGCCAATCTGCTGACGACTGCCTCTGCACTGCGCGCAAATAGGATAGACTACCCCCGGGCCTCCTACTCAAAGCATCTGCCACCACGTTCGCCTTGCCTGGGTGATATAAGATCTCGCAGTCGTAGTCTTTCACCAACTCCATCCAACGACGCTGTCTGAGGTTCAGGTCTCGCTGCTGAAATATGTATTTTAAGCTCTTATGGTCTGTGAATATTTGGCACGACTCGCCATATAGGTAATGTCGCCAAATCTTCAGTGCAAAGACCACTGCAGCCATCTCCATATCGTGAGTGGGGTAGTTCTGATCATGCTTCTTCAACTGCCGAGAAGCATAAGCGATCACCCGGCCATGCTGCATCAATACACATCCTAACCCCACTCGCGAAGCATCACAGTAGACCACAAATCCGCCTGATCCCGAAGGCAAAGATAATACCGGAGCCGTAGTCAAACAAGTCCGTAGCTGCTGAAAACTGCGCTCGCACTCCTCTGTCCAAACGAAAGGAACTCCCTTCCGGGTCAAACCGGTCAAAGGTGCAGCTATACGGGAGAAGTCCTGAACAAAACGCCTGTAGTAGCCCACCAGGCCTAGAAAACTACGGATCTCAGTAACCGATGTAGGTCTGGGCCACTGCTGAACGGCCTCAATCTTCTTCGGGTCCACACATATGCCGTCTCTCGTAATCACATGACCCAAGAATCCGACGCTGTCCAGCCAGAATGCACACTTGGAGAACTTTGCGAACAGCTGGTGCTCCCTCAGAGTCTGTAACGTAATCTGCAAGTGCTGCTCGTGCTCCTCTCTGCTCCGAGAGTACACCAAGATATCGTCGATAAACACGATGATGAACAAGTCAAGATACGGCCTGAATGTACGGTTCATTGTTCATATCAGAGTTGTGCATTTTTATACCGCCCAATTTTTCTCACATTGCATATCGGTAGGTACTCTTGAGCCGTGTTTGCTAGTCAATTGCAGGATATAGGTTCTCGGCTCTGAACGGTGAAATTCATGGGAAAACACGACAAAACCCGGGTTCCTGCCAACCACAGATAAAACACGGATCTCCGCTCTTTATCCGTCTGTTGCCACACACCAGTTTAGGAGACAAAATGGCAAATCGATTGTCACCTTCATGCACAAAGCACAATGGCAACACCAAGTCCAAGCAATCTACGCGGAGCTCAAGAAAATCATGACAAAAGATCCATGTCCAATCACCTTTTGATCCACTAGAATTCTGAAAGAAATGTGGAGAGATTATCAGAAAATACATGTACCAGACAAAAGGGGACAACAGACCAGGGCAGCACACAAGAGCCGACAACCCAACTCACCTATAGTGCGGCGGAACCGCGGCCAATAGGGGGTATAGGCCGCGGTTCCGCGGCCGTATGGTGGCATCAGCCGACCAATTTTCAGGGGAAAATTTGTATTTTCATACCTGTTCTGATTGTTGCCCTAGATTTCTTTTTCCCTGCCTATAAATAGCCCAGAACCTTGTGAAGCCAAGGGGGCATAATCTTGTATTTTCTAGGTTTTAGAATACTTGTTCTTCTTCCTCTTCTCATCTCTTCTCCATTGAAAAACTTGTAGTGAGCTTTTGTGAGTGAAAAATGATGAATAAAGAAGTTCATTTTATTATCATACTTGTCGTGCTCTTATGTTAAATGCTTGTAATTTTCATTTGTTAACTTAGTTGTTATTTCTTGTTGTTTCTTTCTTTCTCTTTTTCTTTATCCTTAAAACAACCATGATGCTTACGCTTGATCCTTGCCAAGGTGAGGTCGCAAATAGCTAGTTGTTATCTTCTACTCTCTTTCTTTCTATCTTTCTCTTTGTTTTATTTTCTTTTCATTATGATGTGTGAGTAGTTTCATACTTGTTAGGGTAGGATAAGGGAAGTTTGAGAGAAGGAAATCTCTCTCTCTTTCCTTGCCCAACATCTTAAATCGACTCCCGTTAATTGAACCACAATCCGCTCCTTACGGCACCGGGTGATTCCGTAGTGAGACCGGTTGTGGTTGAATTAACCGGAGGTTATGGCTAAGAGCCAAGAACGGACGGACAAGCACCAAAAGGAAGAACTTAAGCGTTGGAAAGCCTAGCTTATACTTGCAAGTTCCTTCCTAGTCGTGCTAATCCCCGTTGTTGCCGATTACCGTAACACCGATATTAAGAGTGGCAATGAAAGCAGTGAGGGACTCCTAACTCAAACTAACCTAATCCTAACCCTAACAAGCTCTATTTACATATCATTTCAACACTTAGTTAATCACAAACAAATCTGGAAAACTGGACTTAACTCGTTAAAGCACATAGAAAAAGATTCCTATCTCCCTGCGAACGACCCGTACTCAACCGGCTAGCTACAAGCGAAACCGTTTTGATTGCGGTAATTAACTAAACTTGAACACGCAGAATCGCTAACAATCAAATGGCGCCGTTGCCGGGGAGACGGTAGTTTATTTCTTTGTGCAATTTCGGGTTAACTTGTGAATATAAATATAACCGAAAAACAAAAAAAATATACTTTGTAAAGAAAAATCTTTTTGTTATTTTTGATTAGTTTTTGTGCAAGTGTGTAGGATAATACGGAATTCGAGTTCAGTGCCAAAGACGTGGGAAGATAGACCCGCATTTCGCGGCTACACCGCGACGGATCTAAACGAAGTAAACGGTCTACTGTAAAAATCTGGAGCAGATACAGTAAGCAAATCAAGATTCAGCAAATCCAGACAAGCAGAGGACTCCCAGAACAGCACACAGAAAAAAATTGGAAGCCCAATCTCTCTGTTAAGCCGCGGAACCGCGGCCTAAGCAGGTGTTTGGCCGCGGAACCGCGGCCATTTGGTGCCTTCAGGGTGCTAAATTTTGTAGGTGAGTTTCTCTTCTCCTCCCCACTCCTCTGGACTCCAATAAACTATGTTTTCTGCAGCATTCTTTGCGCAAATTCTCTTCCCCCTTCTAATAAACTGTTCTTGTGCAGGATTCTTTGCGCCGCGCTAAAAATAAAAATTGTTTGCAGTTGATTTGTTACCGCTTTGCATTCATTAATACGGACTTAAGGGGCTTGAAACCAATTCAGATTGGGTGGGGATTTCATCACCCTTCCCAGGACCCCAGAAATCACAAAAAGCATATGCATTGACCAATGTTAAATTAAAAAATACTAGACTCAGCCCTAAGGACTTCGCGCTCAATAGGACAGAGGACTAATTACAGGCATCGGCCGTTTATCCTATCCTGACTTTGCGGTGTCTAGGCAAGTGTGACGAAGGCAAGTGGTTATTTAATTAAGGAACTTCGCGAAAGCGTTGGACAACCTCCCACTTACCTGGCACTTATCTGGCCGCAATTGGCGAAGAAGAGGCGGTTTGAGGTCCTGTTTCTAGTTCTTTGGAACAGTTAGGAGCTGTCTAGCTGACCTAGGTGACCCTAGATCTAGGTGTGATTGTGCATATCTTGTTTGTGATTGCTTAAAGCCGTAAATCCGTACATATTTCTGTAAAGCTCTTTCTAAAAAAAAAAGGAAAAAATCAAAAACTTTTATAAAAACTTGCCCTTTGTCGCCAAAATCCATTTTTCACCCACCTCCCATCGCCTTTCTCCATTGACGTTTTCTTACCCTCACCTTCTCCGCTTTGACTATACTAAACTCGTTTAGTGTATGTCCGCTTGGACTCGGGACACTAGCGTCCGTCTAGTCCGCGTTACGTTAGTCGCTACCGACTACGCGATCGACTCAGACGTCGAAACTCCGTCCACTCCTCTTTCACCTTTACCTTTGCCGGCCAACTCCGACGTTGACCGGAATTCTGTTCATACATCTTCGCCTTCACCATCACCAACCTCTTCTTCCGCAATGTCAGGATTTAATCCGAACATCTCTTTGACTACCCCTGGATTGGCTCCACCTCCTACGGAGACCAATAACCCACCACCACCGCCTGTTGTAGCGCCGCAGCGAATCGCGCTCCAGGATCGTTTCTATCCCACCCGTTCTGCACTTCCCACCTGCCTTTCTCTTCCACCGGCCAATGGGGATAATTTTGAAATTAAGCCCCACTTCATCAACATGCTTCCACGATTTCATGGGCTTGAATCTGAAGATGCCTATATGTTCATCAATAAATTTCAAAACGTTTGTGCCATGATGAAAACTACCCAACTGTCGGACGATGCTATACGTCTACGGGTCTTCCGTTCACTCTATGCGATCTTGCTGAAAAATGGCTGTATAGCACCGCTTCCCACTCCATAACCAGTTGGGACGAGTTTGTTAAAGCGTTTCTCAAAAAGTTCTATCCGAATCATAAAACCGCAAGGATCCGCAATGAAATTAACCAATTCTCTCAACTTCCTTCTGAACCCTTCTGGAAATGCTTTGACCGGTACAAAGACCTTCTTGTTCAGTGTCCTCACCACGGTATACAGAAATGGCAACTTTGCCAAACCTTATACGAGGGCCTGAACCCAGCAACGAAGCAGTTGTTGGAAACCATCTGTCAGGGCCACTTCCTATCAAAATCTGACGAGGAAGCGTGGCAATTCTTTGACGACCTTGCAGAGCAAACGCTACAATGGGAGAGCACCATGTTAGTGTATATGCCCCAGAGGCCATTACTGTATCATACTAGTTTGTATATTACTTAATGGAAGCTTGGGATATTCACCTTGTATAAACAATCTTGCTCAATATAGTAGTATGCTACTTGGTTTGTTTCTACTTCAATGTGTACATGTGTTTATTTTGCGATATCACCTATACACATTAGTGGAGCCCTTATGATCTTTGCTTGATTACCAGCGTTGTGATGGCAGTCACACTAGTGGGGGCTGGGTAATCTATAAGCACATCCTTATACAGGTCCCTAGTCGCAGGACTATCGAGACAGGGCATCGATACTCCGGAGTAGACTAGCGTATGCGCTTCTCATCCCAGTGTGGGAGATGGTCTGTCCCACAGCCATCAGTACGTTGTACTGGAGATAGTATACGGGTGCTCGTTAGGTTATGAGTACACCGGACAGGACTCGTCGGGAACTGACCAGTTGGTATTATACCTATCGTCAGTTATCAGTTCCCAGGTGACATGAGTACAGCTTAGTCCGCTGACTTGACACTGGCACTTCGCCTCGAGTGTGTTCCTACTGCACTTTGATCACTACCCTACCACGGCTCAAAGGAGTCGTGCAAACAGGTAGTAGTTGGGTGCAGTCCCGAAGCACTTGGAGGCAGTGACGGTTAGACAGGATTCGTCTCTCCCGGTATTGGGGGTTGACATCGCGCTGTGTCTAGGAGAGCCATTACACGAGTAGTCCCTGGCCAGGACAAGCGAGATATACTGGTAGGCTTCCAGTGTTATCTCAGGGTGTTTTGGGCTTCACTCCGACACGACTTGTACCGCTATTAGGGGACTGACGTTTACCGCCCCCTAGGCCCGCCATGCGATGTATCAGACGAACAGACCGGACTATACGGAGAATGTCACATTCAGACTCAGTAGGAGTTCAGATGGGGTTCACCTCGTCAGCCTTCTTGTCGGCTTCTACCTGGGGACCGTTACGCACAGCTAGTGCCGCTTGCGGTCTGTGGTTAAACCCACTGCCAGCGTAGTGTCGAGTCTTTAGAGTCCCACACAGAGGGTATTCGCCTCTGGGCAAAACAGAGTAGAGGTCGCATGGTTTTGCGACAGGGTTCGTTCTCATCCGCGCACTTGTGCACGTTTGGAGTCCGGACGGATATTGCCAGCGGGCTCTGGTTTGAGCCGGATACTGGTATATGTTTTGGGGTTACTTTTATCTCTCAGTATTCATGTTCCTCGGAACAAGAATGCAGGTGTGTATGCACAGTTGTTTGAGGCGGAAGAAGAGGTTTTTCATTAGGGTTTCGGAACGGGTGCGCATGCACAGTTGGCAGTCGTCTTTTTTCCAAACCCTAATGAATTAGTGAGATATCAATTAATAATAGTAATTAAATGAAATTATGTTATGGTTGGTTTTGTTGACTTGTTGACCATGGTTGAATGGTTGACCATCATCATTACTTTGCAAGGATGCTCCTTGATTCTTGCCAACATTCATTTAATGAAGTGATGATAGTGGTCATTCCAAAACAACCATCAACTATTCTCATTTGAATTATTATTACTAATTAGATAATTCTTTTTCTTTTGATATGGTTGCAAAAAGGAAAAGGATAGCTCATTCTATCATATTCATTCTCTCTCCTCACTTCATCTTCTTCTTCCTCAAGCTCAAGGAGAATCCTTATCATGTGTTGAGAATCCCTCTCCTTGAAAAGAAAACACCCCTTAGACACTCTCTACTCACTCTAGGATCAAAGGTTTAGCAAGCCGAAGATTCTAGTTCTCTCAAAGTTCGAGAAAGAGCCCGAAGGTTGAACCCTCAGGTGGATCCATCTTCGACGGAAGAAGGCGACGAGGAAAGAACCATCAACCTCTACAAAGTTTGAAGAAGAAGGAGTTCAAGTTTAGGTATAACCATCTTTCCGAGTAGCTAACTCTCTTTAGCTTGTTTGCTAGTTTTAGTTTAGGAAAAGATCCCGACTTTGTTAGTCCATGTTGCCCCATGCGCTAAAAATTTGATTTTTATACCGTTTCCGCCTCCCCGTAAGAACCGGGGGTCGCAACGTGGACTTACAATGGTATCAGAGCCTAACTAAACTTAAACTAGCTTGGTAGCGAAGTGTATGGAAGTTCGAAACCGAAAAATCGCAAAACCGAAAAAACAAAAACCCTAAGTTTCTGTTGAAATTTTTTGTGCTCTAAAAGTAAAACTTTTTACTCCAAAAATCGGCTCAGGGTTTTGTGAGAACACCCAAGAAAAACGATCCCATGAATCCTTCAAACCGCCGCGGATCCGCGGCCTCAGCTATTCTCTTAGCCACGGATCCGCCGCCGTTTAGCCTCTTCATGTGATCGTGTTTTGTGTAGTGTTCATCTGGTAGGGTTTTGGGATTTTTCAAATATGTTATATGTGCCCAGATTTTCCAGAAAAGAAATTTACTTTTGGGGTCCTATAAATCCGTATTTTTTTTCGAACTTCGCTACACTTTGGCTATATTGGTTATATCTGTGATATTTTTATGTATTGAACGTCGGCTAATCGCTATAAGTCGATTAGTCGGGGTTATACATCTCTGTGATCTGTGTTTGATATTTGAATGTGTATATGAATGTGTTGGACTGTCGCGGGTGAATAGCCGGGGTGGATGTGAGATGAGCTTTTGTTTTTCTTTCATTCATTTGTAAATGTAAATTGATGTAATAATATTATTTGTATGGCCGCACAACCGGGTCGGGGTTGTAGCCGTCATTGTATAATTCTTTTTACTGTTTTTGCTCCTAGGATAGACCCATGGAGGGGTGCACAAACTACCGGGTACTTGGCGGGTAGTTTGCCGCACCCGTAGGGGTCTTGGGTGGGGTTTTGGCTATTCACCGCGACCGTGTAATCCGCTTTTCGTTGCAGGCTCGAACGGATTGCGGATTCCTAGTATATCCAATGTATTCATCTGTGATCTGTAATGTCTATCATTGCTTTATATTTAGGCGTTGCTTATGTTTTACAGCCGCCCTAGCCCAGCCCCCGCTCTGTCGTTAGTTAAGTAACCTAACGGGTGATGACGGGACCCCGTGGCGAATGCGAATGGCATAAGCGTACGTCATATTTTGGTTGTTTTCTGCAATGGTAGGATTAAATGATGGGACGCATTAAAAGAACTAATGCAAGAATATCACGCATTAAAAGAACTAATGCAAGATAATAAACCAAACTAAAGTCGTTGGAACACTTTCGAAAAACCACTCGGTTCTTTTCAAAACTAACTTTTAAATGCGGAGCTTGAACCACTCCTTTTAAAAGGTATCTCGTTCCATCGATTATATCAAGTTCACTACGTTCACGGTTTCGCCAAAACCATCCGTAGCCCTCCGTCGTTTCATATGAATATTCAACAGTATTCAAGCTGTGTTTGTTGGCCTTAGTCAAGGCACAGTGTTTGGTCGCTGGTAGGTATTCATATGTTGCATAGATAGAATGCGTTGGTTTGGGACAGTCGTATTGCCTTGTTGGCCATAGTCAAGGGTATATACGGGTGGGTTCAAATTAACCTGGATAACGACGGGTAGAACTTGACATGTGACTTATGATTTGTTGGCCTTAGTCAAGGTCATAAGAGCATGGGGCAAAAATCCACATCAGGAGTTTCATAAGTACTGAAACTTGCTAGATTTGCATACCATTTGGAGTGTGGTGATTCTGGTAGGATTCCTTCAGTTTCGTCACGCGATGATATTTGGATCCCGATCCTACTGTGAGTATATGCTACTCCTCGGGAAATTTCTCACTAAACGATCAATGCTATAAACCTAGTAGGTTCCTAGAAAGGTGTTAGCGGGGCTACGCCCCCAGGGAAAAGAGGTTCTTAAATTAAGGAACTTCGCGAAAGCGTTGGAAAACCTCCCTCGAAGTACCGACACTGGCCTGGCTGAACGGTTAAGCAAGTATTGTGCGGTGGGATTGATCCCGGCTAATTCTTCCTTTGTGGTTTGAGGAGGGATTCGAGAGACAGTGGGAGCCATCCTGTTTAGACAAATTAAAAACCATTCTAAACTTGCAAGAGCATCGTGCTAAAGTGTTTCTTCTCTCCCCCCTGCAGCGACCAAATCGAAATGACTGGACTTAAGTTACTTCTAGATAAAAACATACTGACAGGGCCAAACTACAAAGATTGGCTAAGGAATGTCAAAATGGCAATCACTTACGACAAGCTGGGGTATCTTCTTACCACCAAAGCTCCCCCCGTCCCAGGTCCCACCTCCAGCGTCGCGGATAAGGAAATCCGTAAGACTTGGGAGATTGATTGCGCGAAGGCCAGATGCCTCGTGCTTGCCTCTATGGACATGGAACATCAGAGGAGGCACGAGAATATGGACTTGGAATCCATATTTCTTCATACAAAAGAACTGTATGGAGAGCAGTCTCGTATAGCAAGATACGAAGTGTCGAAGAAGTTATTTTCGGCAAAGTTGGCCGTCGGATCATCGGTAGCGGACCACGTGCTTAAGATGATAGGCTACATTGAGGAGCTCGCAGAACTTGGGACCACGTTGGAGAGTGAGCTCTATACGGACTTAGTTCTCCAGTCCCTTCCTTCCACTTACGCCCAGTTCATACTGAATTTCAACTTGCAAGAAAAAGAAGTTGAACTTTCAGAACTCCTCAACATGCTGAGGAGTGCAGAGGGCACCCTACAGAAAGGTAGGGAAACATCCACTTTGTTTGTAGGAGGATCTTCTTCTTCTAGGTCCAAGGCGAAAGCCAAGGGAAAGAAGAGGAAAGCCTCCGCCAAACCAAGGGGCGGTGTTAGTAAAGTGGATACGAAGGGAAAAGCAAAGGCAACAAAGATAGCGGGGAAGCTTGTGGGTAAAGAGGAATGCTTCTATTGTCACAAGAGTGGACACTGGAAGAAAGATTGCAGGGCTTGGAAGGCCAGGACACAGGAACTGAAGCAGGTTGCGGCTTCAGCTTCAGGTGTGTATGTTATTGAAAACTGTCTTTCTATAAACTCTACTTCCTGGGTATTGGATACCGGATCAGGATCTCATATCTGTAATTCTTTGCAGGCGTTGAGAAACCGTAGGGTTTTGAAGGCAGGTGACATGACCCTCAGAGTTGCGAACGGAGCTAGCATGGATGCTAAAGCCGTGGGGGACTATCACCTGGGAATGTCAGATGGGCATGTTTTGGTTTTGCGTAATTGCTTTTTTGTACCCAACGCAACTTGTAATATCATTTCTGTATCTTTGGTTTCTAAAGAAGGTTATGAATTTGCGTTTGTAAGTAATGTTGTAAACATTCACCTTAATCAAGTTCTGATTGGGTCAGGTACATTGAGCAATGGTATATACGTATTGAACCAACCACAGATTTTCAATGTCCAGAATACACACAAAAGAAAGTCTCCAGATATCAATCAGGCTTTCTTATGGCATTGTAGACTGGGTCACATCAATGAGACACGGTTGACTAAGTTACATAAAGAAGGATACTTGGATCCGTTCGAGTATCAGTCTTATGCCACTTGTGAATCTTGTCTCATGGGAAATATGACAAAGACTCCGTTCACTGGACACGGAGAAAGAGCGAGCGAGCTCTTGGGACTCATACACAGTGACGTGTGTGGTCCAATGTCTACACATGCGCGAAGCAGTTATTCATACTTCATTACTTTCACAGACGATTTCTCCAGGTATGGACATGTCTTCTTAATGAAGCACAAATCCGAGGCCTTTGAGAAATTTCGGGATTACAAGAATGAAGTTGAAAAACAAACAGGCAAAAGTATTAAGATTCTAAGATCGGATCGAGGTGGTGAATACTTGAGTGCCGAGTTCCTGGACTATTTAAAAGAGAATGGAATTCTCTCTCAGCGTACTCCTCCATACACTCCGCAACATAACGGTGTATCGGAAAGGAGGAATCGAACCCTATTGGATATGGTTCGTTCCATGATGAGTAAGGCTGAGTTACCGCGATCTTTCTGGGGCTATGCACTAGAAACAGCTGCACATCTCTTGAACCAAGTTCCTACTAAGACAGTGCCTACCACACCATATCAGATGTGGAGTGGGAAGAAACCCTGTCTTAAATCCTTTAAGACATGGGGATGTCCGGCTTTTGTAAAAAAGCAGCATGCGGACAAGCTCGAGGCACGCTCAGTACAGTGCAAGTTTGTGGGATACCCAAAGAACTCCAAGGGGTATCTATTCTATTACGCAGAGGAGCAAAAAGTCCTTGTTTCTCGTCATGCCCGCTTCTTGGAAACTGAGTTTTTAGAAAATCAGATAAGTGGGAGCGCAGTAGAACTGGATGAAATTCCAGAACTTCAGACTATTACTGAAAGCTTAGTGGAACCAGAGGGTTCAAAAGAACAGGACATTCCTACGCCGCTCCGCAGGAGTAGTAGGCAGTCTCATCCGCCCGAGAGATACTACGGTTTTCTCATAGACGGGGATAGAGAGGATTGCATCATAGATTATGATGAGCCTACTAGCTTCCAACAGGCCGTTCAGAGCGTTGACTCGGTAAAATGGCTGGATGCAATGCGGACCGAAATGGAGTCCATGTACACCAACAAAGTATGGACGTTGGACATTGCTCCAGACGGGGTAAAACCCGTAGGATGCAAGTGGATCTTCAAAAGGAAGATTGGTGTAGATGGACAGGTTGAGACCTATAAAGCTAGACTTGTAGCAAAGGGTTTCCATCAAAGACCTGGCTTGGACTATGACGAAACCTTTTCTCCAGTGGCTATGCTGAAATCCATTCGGATCCTTCTTGCTATTGCTGCCTTCCACGATTATGAGATTTGGCATATGGACGTAAAAACCGCTTTTCTAAATGGAAATTTAGAGGAGTGTGTCTATATGGATCAGCCAGAGGGTTTCATTCAGAGTGGGAGCAGCGGAAAGGTGTGCAAGTTGCTTAAGTCCATCTATGGACTAAAGCAGGCATCGCGGAGTTGGAACATCTGTTTTGATGAGACGGTCAAGGAATTTGGCTTTATCAAAAATCCAGATGAACCATGCATCTATAGTAGATTTGTAGCGAGAACTGTAGTATTCCTCGTTTTATACGTGGATGACATTCTCTTAATAGGAAATGACATTCCTAGGCTACAATCTGTCAAGGGTTTTTTGTCACAAAGGTTCTCCATGAAAGACCTGGGTGATGCCTCTTACATCCTGGGGATCCGGATCCATCGTGATAGATCCAAAAGGATATTAGGACTTTCACAGTCCAGGTACATCGACACTATACTGAAGAGATTCAGTATGGAAGATTCCAAGCGCGGTAACCTACCGGCTTGTCACGGGATCACCCTCTCTAAAGAGATGTCTCCCAAGACTGATTTGGAGAGGGATCGCATGTCTATTATACCCTACGCTTCTGCGGTAGGCTCTATAATGTATGCGATGTTGTGTACCAGACCGGATGTAGCTTATGCACTGAGTGTAGTAAGCCGATATCAGTCAAACCCTGGGGAGAAACACTGGATAGCAGTAAAGAACATTCTCAAGTACCTGAGAAGGACTAAGGAGGTGTTCTTGGTGTATGGCGGAAAAGACCTCCAGATCGAGGCCTTTGCTGACTCCAGCTTCCAGAGTGACAAGGATGATTCCAAGTCCATGTCGGGTTTTGTCTTTACCCTCAATGGAGGGGCGGTGTGTTGGAAGAGTTCCAAATAGGAAACCGTTGCAGACTCGACGATGGAAGCAGAATACATCGCTGCATCTGATGCCGCAAAAGAAGCTGTCCGGATAAGGAAGTTCTTGAAAGAACTTCAGGTGGTTCCGTCCATTGTTGACCCAATACCTCTGTATTGCGACAACAACGGGGCTATAGCTTTAGCGAAGGAACCCAGGTCCCATCAGAGATCCAGGAACATCTTGAGGCGGTATCACCTGATCAGGGAGATCGTGGATCGGAAGGAGATCGAGGTTCGGAGGGTTGCTTCAGAAGAAAACACTGTAGATCCATTCACCAAGGCCCTACCCCAGACTCAGTTCGAGCGGCTGATCGAGATGATAGGTCTTCGATACGCCAGTACATAGCCTTAGTGCAAGTGGGAGATTGTTAGTGTATATGCCCTAGAGGCCATTACTGTATCATACTAGTTTGTATATTACTTAATGGAAGCTTGGGATATTCACCTTGTATAAACAATCTTGCTCAATATAGTAGTATGCTACTTGGTTTGTTTCTACTTCAATGTGTACATGTGTTTATTTTGCGATATCACCTATACACATTAGTGGAGCCCTTAGGATCTTTACTTGATTACCAGCGTTGTGATGGCAGTCACACTAGTGGGGGCTGGGTAATCTATAAGCACATCCTTATACAGGTCCCTAGTCGCAGGACTATCGAGACAGGGCATCGATACTCCGGAGTAGACTAGCGTATGCGCTTCTCATCCCAGTGTGGGAGATGGTCTGTCCCACAGCCATCAGTACGTTGTACTGGAGATAGTATACGGGTGCTCGTTAGGTTATGAGTACACCGGACAGGACTCGTCGGGAACTGACCGGTTGGTATTATACCTATCGTCAGTTATCAGTTCCCAGGTGACATGAGTACAGCTTAGTCCGCTGACTTGACACTGGCACTTCGCCTCGAGTGTGTTCCCACTGCACTTTGATCACTACCCTACCACGGCTCAAAGGAGTCGTGCAAACAGGTAGTAGTTGGGTGCAGTCCCGAAGCACTTGGAGGCAGTGACGGTTAGACAGGATTCGTCTCTCCCGGTATTGGGGGTTGACATCGCGCTGTGTCTAGGAGAGCCATTACACGAGTAGTCCCTGGCCAGGGCAAGCGAGATATACTGGTAGGCTTCCAGTGTTATCTCAGGGTGTTTTGGGCTTCACTCCGACACGACTTGTACCGCTATTAGGGGACTGACGTTTACCGCCCCCTAGGCCCGCCATGCGATGTATCAGACGAACAAATCGGACTGTACGGAGAATGTCACATTCAGACTCAGTAGGAGTTCAGATGGGGTTCACCTCGTCAGCCTTCTTGTCGGCTTCTACCTGGGGACCGTTACGCACAGCTAGTGCCGCTTGCGGTCTGTGGTTAAACCCACTGCCAGCGTAGTGTCGAGTCTTTAGAGTCCCACACAGAGGGTATTCGCCTCTGGGCAAAACAGAGTAGAGGTCGCATGGTTTTGCGACAGGGTTCGTTCTCATCCGCGCACTTGTGCACGTTTGGAGTCCGGACGGATATTGCCAGCGGGCTCTGGTTTGAGCCGGATACTGGTATATGTTTTGGGGTTACTTTTATCTCTCAGTATTCATGTTCCTCGGAACAAGAATGCAGGTGTGTATGCACAGTTGTTTGAGGCGGAAGAAGAGGTTTTTCATTAGGGTTTCGGAACGGGTGCGCATGCACAGTTGGCAGTCGTCTTTTTTCCAAACCCTAATGAATTAGTGAGATATCAATTAATAATAGTAATTAAATGAAATTATGTTATGGTTGGTTTTGTTGACTTGTTGACCATGGTTGACTTGTTGACCATGGTTGAATGTTTGACCATCATCATTACTTTGCAAGGATGCTCCTTGATTCTTGCCAACATTCATTTAATGAAGTGATGATAGTGGTCATTCCAAAACAACCATCAACTATTCTCATTTGAATTATTATTACTAATTAGATAATTCTTTTTCTTTTGATATGGTTGCAAAAAGGAAAAGGATAGCTCATTCTATCATATTCATTCTCTCTCCTCACTTCATCTTCTTCTTCCTCAAGCTCAAGGAGAATCCTTCTCATGTGTTGAGAATCCCTCTTCTTGAAAAGAAAACACCCCTTAGACACTCTCTACTCACTCTAGGATCAAAGGTTTAGCAAGCCGAAGATTCTAGTTCTCTCAAAGTTCGAGAAAGAGCCCGAAGGTTGAACCCTCAGGTGGATCCATCTTCGACGGAAGAAGGCGACGAGGAAAGAACCATCAACCTCTACAAAGTTTGAAGAAGAAGGAGTTCAAGTTTAGGTATAACCATCTTTCCGAGTAGCTAACTCTCTTTAGCTTGTTTGCTAGTTTTAGTTTAGGAAAAGATCTCGACTTTGTTAGTCCATGTTGCCCCATGCGCTAAAAATTTGATTTTTATACCGTTTCCGCCTCCCCGTAAGAACCGGGGGTCGCAACGTGGACTTACACACCAGACCGACTTCTTCTTCTTCTACCTCCACTTCTATCAGTCAGTCTAGGGTAGGAATTCACCAACTTGATGTCTCTATTGCGATGAAAGCTGAAATGGCTGCAATAACGAGAAAGCTTGAAGCGATAGAGAGCAAATTCTCTGCTCCTACCCCTGTTCTTCCCCTTCGTACCATTTGCGCTTGTTGTTCCGATCCTTCTCACTTGATCGAAGAGTGTCCTTACAATCCACCATCGCAAGGACAGGATCAGGTTAATGCTGCATTCCAACAAAGACCGAGGAATGATCCATACTCTTCCACCTACAATCCCGGTTGGAGGAACCACCCCAATTTCGCCTGGAATCAGAATCAGAATCAATTCCAAGGCAACAATTTCCAAAGGCCCCCTCCGCCGCAACAACAAGCGCAACAACAAACTCAACATCAGTTTCAGCAGCCCTTCCAACCTCAACCTTTTCAAAATCAGACAAACAACTTTGCACCCAACAATTCTTTTCCACCAAACAACTTTGTTCCGTCAAACAATGATAAGGTTTCCTCGCTCGAACGAAGTCTGGAGGCGTTCGTCATACAATCGACTCAATCCACTGCAAACATCCAGTCTTCCATTCATTCCTTAGTGCAACACACTGCCGCTCACGGGCAAAGCATCAAAACCATCGAGGCCCAGATTGCACAACTGAATGCGGCCTTAAGCGAGCGAGAGAAGGGGAAGCTCCCGTCCCAACCACTCCCAAATCCCGGTCACCCACAGAATGTACATGTTGCTCTTGAACAACAGAATCATAATGTGAGTGCCGTGACCACATTGAGATCGGGAAGGATGCTGCAAAACAACATCGGCACACGGATCAATGATGACACCCCGGCCGCTTCTTCTTCTACTTCTTCTTCTTCGTCTCCTGCTTCTTCGTCTTCTGAGCCTATTCTCCGTTCTTCACAAGGCTCTCCTTCCTCTTCTTCTGCTTTGAATGGACCCACTTCTCACTCCACGAAAACACCTGTTCTGGGATCCGTTCCTACTCCACAATCTCCTCCACAAGCATTAGACTCAACCAATTTTAAAAACGTCTCATTTCCAAACCGGTTGAGGTCTAATAAACAAAATCCTCAAATGGAGAAGATTCTGGAGTTATTTAAGCAGGTTAACATTAACATTCCTCTTTTAGATGCTGTCCAACAAGTCCCGTCCTACGTGAAAATCTTAAAGGACTTGTGCACGAAAAAGAGGAAGTCTCAAGTACCCAAGAAAGTTTTCTTGGCTAGTGCTGTGAGTGATGCCCTTACCCAATCTTTACCACAAAAACGGAAGGACCCTGGCTGTCCTACGATTTCTATTACCATTGGGGATAAGAATATCAACCGCGTACTATTAGATCTTGGTGCCAGTGTTAACCTGCTTCCGTACTCAGTATACGAGCAATTAGGCGTAGGAGAGCTGAAACCTACGCACTGCACTCTCCAAATGGCCGACCGATCGATCACCCATCCTAGGGGTGAGCTAGAGGATATGTTAATCAAAGTCGGGGACTTCATATTCCCCGTTGACTTCATTGTATTAGACACAAAGCCTGTAGCTAACCCCCGGAATCAAATTCCGGTGATACTCGGTCGTCCATTTCTTGCAACTTCAAATGCTGTGATCAATTGTCACAATGGTTCGATGAACCTCTCTTTTGGAAACATGACGATTGAACTCAACATTTTTAGGTTGGGGAATCAGCCCGCCAAACCTAATGCTCATATACTGGACGTCTGTTCGATCCAGGAGATCACCCCAGAAGAATGTGAATTCGAGGAGTTTCTGTTTGATCACGATAATCTTAACGCCACTAGTGCGTTCCTCCTCGAACCTGCTGCTGTTTCTGCGCCCGACAACGACTACGAGTGTTTCACGTTCTCGAACGATCTTAGCCGCTCACAACCCGAGTTTGAATCCTTCGAATTTCCGGATGAGCTACCTGAACCATCCAACTCGGTCGCCTACACTCGTTTTGAACCTTTGCTGGAGTCCTTTGAGTTCGAGACCTCTGCACCAATCTTGCCTTCAATCGTTTCACCTCCATCACTCGAACTCAAGCCTTTGCCGTCTAACCTTAAGTACGCTTACTTAGGTGAGAACGAGACCCTCCCTGTCATCATCTCGGCTTCTCTAGCTCCCGAGCAAGAGAAAGCCCTTCTCACGGTCTTGCACAGCAACCGGCAAGCTTTTGGCTGGTCCATGGCGGACATCAAGGGGATTAGTCCCCTGATCGTTGAGCATCACATTCATCTGATGGATGATGCCAAACCAGCCCGGGATCCTCAAAGACGGCTCAATCCAGTCATGAAAGAGGCTGTGAAGAAGGAGATCGTAAAATGTCTAGATAGTGGTATCATTTACCCTATCTCTGATAGCCAGTGGGTGAGCTCCATTCATGTTGTCCCCAAGAAGTCGGGCATCACGGTCATAACCAACGAGGCAAACGAGTTAATCCCTACTCGCACCCAAACTGGGTGGCGAGTATGCATTGATTACAGAAAACTCAACGCCGCAACGCGGAAGGACCACTTTCCGCTACCTTTCATTGACCAAATGCTTGAACGATTGGCCGGACACGAGTACTACTGCTTTCTTGATGGCTACTCCGGCTATAATCAAATTCCCATCACCGAAAAAGACCAGGACAAGACCACTTTCACTTGTCCTTTCGGCACGTTTGCATATCGTCGCATGCCCTTTGGGTTATGCAATGCGCCCGCTACCTTCCAGCGGTGTATGATGGGAATATTCTCAGACATGGTGGAAAAATTTCTGGAGATTTTCATGGATGATTTCTCCATCTTCGGCGATTCCTTCAATGAGTGTTTGCTGCATCTTGACGCTGTCCTTACCCGATGTAAGGACAAGAATCTCACTTTGAATTGGGAGAAGTGCCACTTCATGGTGCGCGAAGGTATTGTCTTAGGACATATCATCTTGCAAAATGGCATAGAGGTCGACAAAGCAAAGATTGAGGTCATTTCCAATCTACCTCCTCCCCGATGCGTCAGAGATATCCGAGCCTTCCTTGGCCATGCCGGTTTTTATAGACGGTTCATCAAGGACTTTAGCAAGATTGCTAGGCCCTTGACTCTTTTGCTGGCCAAGGATACGCCATTCGACTTCAACTCGAGCTGTGTGACTGCATTCGAGTCATTGAAATGCTCACTCACTTCTGCTCCCGTTCTTTTTTCACCTGACTGGACGCACCCATTTGAGATTATGTGCGATGCATCCGACTTTGCCATCGGTGCTGTCCTTGGACAACACATCAACAAGATGCCGCACGTAATCTATTATGCGAGCCGAACCCTGAACGACGCCCAACTTAATTATACAACAACTGAGAAGGAATTCTTGGCTGTTGTATTTGCTTTAGAAAAGTTCAGGCCCTACCTCATCGGCTCTCCAGTCATTGTCTATACTGACCATTCTTCTCTGCGCCATCTTTTTGCGAAGAAAGATGCAAAATCTCGGTTAATACGTTGGATCCACTTGCTTCAAGAGTTTGACCTTGTCATTAAGGACAAACGAGGATGTGAAAACGTAGTTGCCGACAATCTCTCACGACTTCCTTCTTCGCCTTCGCTTCCAATTCCGATCAACGACGTTTTCCCGGATGAACAGCTCTTGATAGTATCTTGCGAACCCTGGTTCGCAGATATTGTGAACTATTTGGCCACGGGGTTACTACCGACTGAATGGTCAAGTCAGGACAGACTTCGCTTCTTATCCCAAGTAAAACACTTTTACTGGGACGAACCCTATTTGTTCAAGTACTGTCCCGACCAGATTATTCATCGGTGTGTCCCTGACGAGGAATTCAAGAGTGTGCTGTCATTTTGCCACTATCAAGCATGTGGCGGGCATTTTGGCCCCAGAAAGACAGCTGAGAAGATCTTGCAATGTGCTTTCTACTGGCCACAACTCTTCAAAGACGCTCATGACTATTGCAAGACTTGCTTCCGGTGCCAACACTTGGGCCGGATATCCCGGAGGAACGAGATGCCGCTCCAACCGATCTTGGTTGTGGAGATTTTCGATGTTTGGGGGATCGATTTCATGGGGCCGTTTCCCAGCTCTTTTGGGAACTTGTACATCCTTCTCGCTGTTGATTACGTCTCTAAGTGGGTCGAGGCTGTGCCCAGCCGAACTAACGACAACAAGGTTGTCGTTATGTTTCTTAAAGAAAACATTTTCTCCCGGTTTGGGCACCCCCGAGCGATCATTAGCGACAATGGAAGTCATTTCTGCAACAAGACTTTCGAGCCTCTGATGCGGAAATATTCCATTAATCATAAGCTATCCACGCCCTACCACCCCCAAACCTGCGGGCAGGCCGAAGTTTCAAATCGGCAAATCAAGCAGATACTGGAGAAGACGGTTTCCAAGAACCGTAAGGATTGGTCACTGAAACTCACTGATGCCCTTTGGGCATTTCGAACCGCTTATAAGACCGACCTTGGCATGTCTCCCTATCGGCTTCTGTACGGAAAAGCCTGCCACCTACCTGTCGAAATAGAGCATCGCGCATTTTGGGCGATAAAGGAGCTGAATCTGTCTCTCGAGGATGCGGGCAGCCATCGGAAGCTGCAGTTGAATGAATTGAGCGAGCTTAGGGATGAGGCTTACGATAACGCGGTTGTCGTTAAGAATCGAACGAAGGTGTTTCACGATAAACACCTTTTGCGCAAAACCTTCGTACCTGGTCAGCAGGTACTGCTTTACGACACCCGACTTCACTTCCATCCAGGAAAGCTCAGATCTCGCTGGAAAGGGCCGTATTTTGTGCAGAATGTGTATCCGCATGGCGCTGTGGATTTGGAGAATCCAAAGGACGGTTCATTTTTCAAAGTGAACGGACACCGACTTAAACCGTACCTTAGCGCCGAACCAACAGAGGAGCTCCTGGTCTTACAGGAGCCGGTTTACCCTGCATAATCTTCCTTTGCATACCTCCAAACTTCGGTTATCCAACCAAGAACAAGTGGACACTGTTCTAAATAAGTTTGGGGGTATGTATATACCATTTTGTACATTTTTGTGGATATTCTTTTCCTTTTTCTTAAAACCAAAAACACAAAAAAATAAAAATAATTTTTTTTTTGTGTATATCTAACCGATAATTTGGACACTTCAAATGATCTCTTCATGCAATAACAGTGAGGACACTGTCCAGTTTAAGTTTGGGGGTACGCCCGGTACGCATTTCTTACCTTCGCATTCATATGTATATTTTGCATCTGCATATTAAAATCCATAAAAATCAGAAAATTTTCTAAAAACATAAAAACTTTTTTGTCAAGTTAGCTAGTGGGAGGACTCTGATTCAACATTTCGACGGTTTTGTTTGATAAAATAAGAATAACTAAATCTTATGTTTAGATTTTGAAAACATGAAAGATAACTCTCCTTTGAAGTTAACTATAGCTGATATACGTCTTTACATCACACTACACGTGTCGTGAGTTTTGGAAATTAGATGATAAGTCTTTTCTGTCTAAAAACTTTTAAATGGATAAATGATTTTCTGAGGATCAAATAGGTTTGTTCTGAAATAAGTAATATCAAGAATAGTTTATGAAGTGAAGTGAATATGAAGGGATATTATTGATGCCTTAATTGGAACTAAGTCTGAAAAATAACCCATCTGAAACTTGATTAAAATGATTACACACCGAACCCACTAAACACGTCTTTTATCACAAAAAAATAAATAATGGAACTGCCGGTTATGTCTCCGTTCGTATTGAATCATCATGATTTTCACGCCAAACTGTCTTTTGTTTGTGGACCTAGGTAAATTGAGTAATTAAGTTCGCTGGGGTGTTTCTACACCTAATGCCCTAAAGCCAACTGGTTTGGGGGCATTGGCCCAAAGCTCGCTAAGAAGCCTAGAAAGTCCAGTTTAAAACAAAGTCAAGCAAGTGTTCTCTCCGAGTTAAAATTCCTAACGGTTCTTTGTGTGAGAATAATCTTGATAAAAGACAGGCTTTTATAAAAATTTTAGCGGAGATATGAAGGTTTTATTCTATGATAAAGACTATTGCACGTTCACAGAGGTGTGTATGAAATGAAAACAAGAAAAATGTGGAGTGAAAAATAAGACCTAGTTTCCTGTTAAGGAAGATAGAAATTCTAAAGTTGAAACTTTACTGGAAAACGAAACTTGAAAAATGCTTAACTCTTTATAAAACTTATGTGATCCTTTCAAAATTTTTATCTGGGCTTTATTGTGTGACATGATGACGTAAATCGATCCTTCTGGAAACTTAACGACACTATTTGCACTGCACGTAAAGACATATAAAATCTGTAGTTAAATAAGAAGCGAGGTGTGAAAAATAAAGGTTCGATAGTCTAGACTTAGGATAATAGAATTGTTATTTTCTGAAACAAAACTTTAGGGTTTGAATCTTAGTTATTTTACAAAACCAACTTGACCGGATTTTGTGGGTAGTATCCGCTGAAAACCCTCAGGAGACAACACTCCTCCTACTAGGGACACCTAGAGGTTTAACGGCTTGTTGCACATGCTCAGTGCAATCGCGTTCCCTGCGAAAGTGAGGTTAGGAAATTTTTTGTGAATAAATTGGCTTTGCTCGGGACGAGCAAATGATAAGTTTGGGGGTATTTGTTCATATCAGATTTTTGCATTTTTATACCGCCCAATTTTTATCGCATTGCATATCGGTAGGTACTCTTGAGCCCTGTTTGCTAGTCAATTGCAGGATACAGGTTCTCGGCTCTGAACGGTGAAATTCATGGGAAAACACGACAAAACCCGGGTTCCTGCCAACCACAGATAAAACACGGATCTCCGCTCTTTATCCGTCTGTTGCCACACACCAGTTTAGGAGACAAAATGGCAAATCGATTGTCACCTTCATGCACAAAGCACAATGGCAACACCAAGTCCAAGCAATCTACGCGGAGCTCAAGAAAATCATGACAAAAGATCCATGTCCAATCACCTTTTGATCCACTAGAATTCTGGAAGAAATGTGGAGAGATTATCAGAAAATACATGTACCAGACAAAAGGGGACAGCAGACCAGGGCAGCACACAAGAGCCGACAACCCAACTCACCTATAGTGCGGCGGAACCGCGGCCAATAGGGGGTATAGGCCACGGTTCCGCGGCCGTATGGTGGCATCAGCCGACCAATTTTCAGGGGCAAATTTGTATTTTCATACTTGTTCTGATTGTTGCCCTAGATTTCTTTTTCCCTGCCTATAAATAGCCCAGAACCTTGTGAAGCCAAGGGGGCATAATCTTGTATTTTCTAGATTTTAGAATACTTGTTCTTCTTCCTCTTCTCATCTCTTCTCCATTGAAAAACTTGTAGTGAGCTTTTGTGAGTGAAGAATGATGAATAAAGAAGTTCATTTTATTATCATACTCGTCGTGCTCTTATGTTAAATGCTTGTAATTTTCATTTGTTAACTTAGTTGTTGTTATTTCTTGTTGTTTCTTTCTTTCTCTTTTTCTTTATCCTTAAAACAACCATGATGCTTACGCTTGATCCTTGCCAAGGTGAGGTCGCAAATAGCTAGTTGTTATCTTCTACTCTCTTTCTTTCTATCTTTCTCTTTGTTTTGTTTTCTTTTCATTATGATGTGTGAGTAGTTTCATACTTGTTAGGGTAGGATAAGGGAAGTTTGAGAGAAGGAAATCTCTCTCACTCTTTCGTTGCCCAACATCTTAAATCGACTCCCGTTAATTGAACCACAATCCGCTCCTTACGGCACCCTATCCTACATGATAGCGGTGATTCCGTAGTGAGACCGGTTGTGGTTGAATTAACCGGAGGTTATGGCTAAGATCCAAGAACGGACGGACAAGTACCAAAAGGAAGAACTTAAGCGTTGGAAAGCCTAGCTTATACTCGCAAGTTCCTTCCTAGTCGTGCTAATCCCCGTTGTTGCCGATTACCGTAACACCGATATTAAGAGTGGCAATGAAAGAAGTGAGGGACTCCTAACTCAAACTAACCTAATCCTAACCCTAACAAGCTCTCTTTACATATTATTTCAACACTTAGTTAATCACAAACAAATCTGGAAAACTGGACTTAACTCGTTAAAGCACATAGAAAAAGATTCCCATCTCCCTGCGGACGACCCGTACTCAACCGGCTAGCTACAAGCGAAACCGTTTTGATTGCGGTAATTAACTAAACTTGAACACGCAGAATCGCTAACAATCATTCATCAAATCCATGAATGCTGCTGGGGCGTTGGTGAGTCCGAACGACATCACCAAAAACTCATAGTGGCCGTAGCGCGTGCGGAAAGCTGTCCTCGGTATATCCTCCTGTCGAACTCGCAGCTGATGGTATCCTGATCGCAAGTCGATCCTCGAAAAATACCCCGCACCCTGAAGCTGGTCGAACAAATCATCAATGCGTGGCAACGGATATCTGTTCCGAACGATAACTTTGTTCAGCTGGCGGTAGTCGATACATACGCGCAAACTTCCGTCCTTCTTCTTGACAAACAGGACCGGAGCACCACACAGAGAAACACTAGGTCGAATAAGCCCCTTCTCTAACAAATCCTGCAACTGATCCTTCAGCTCTCGAAGCTCTGCCGGGGCCATCCGATAAGGCGGTATAGAAATAGGCCCCGAGCCGGGAATCAAATCGATGCAGAACTCAACGTCGCGCTCAGGTGGTAGCCCAGGTAGCTCATCAGGGAAAACATCAGGGAACTCACAAACAACCGGGACCCGGTCCAACGGAACCTCTGCAGCTCGAGTATCACAAATATACGCTAAGAATCCCTGACATCCCTTCCGCAAGAGCTGACCAGCACGAAGAAACGAAATCAAGCTGGGAAGGGTGACGCTGCGGTCTCCCTGAATAACAAGGACTGGGTCTCCCGGAAAGCTAAATCTGACTGCCTTCTCACGGCAGTCCACCGAAGCATAACAAGTGACTAGCCAATCCATGCCCAGAAGCACATCAAAGTCCAACATATCGAGGAGAATCAAATCAACTGATGAATCCCTCTCCCCGATACGAACGGAACACAATCGAAATACAAAACGAGCGACAAACGACTCGCCTACCGGAGTAACAACAACAAGCAGATGATCTAACGACGACGACTCACGGCCCAACATCGGTGCAAAGTGTGTAGAGACATACGAATGTGTGGAACCTGGGTCAAATAATGCCCGTGCGTCAAAAGAGCAAACTGGCAAGGTACCTGTCACAACGGCATTGGATGCCTGCGCATCCTGCGGTGTCAAAGCAAATACTCGGGCCTGTCCTCCACCGATAGCGGGTTGACCTCGACCTTGGCCTCTGCCTCCTCGTCCTCTCTGAACAGGACCACAGCGTCCACGGCCTCTGGGTGCACCTAACTGGTGTGGAGCATCGCCTGTGGTAGGAAGTAGGGCTCTCTGAGGAGGGGGTGGTGATGGTGGTAGGGTCACATGCGGAACGGTCGCCGCTCCCTGTCGTCTCGCCGGACAGTCTCTGACAAGATGGTGCGGACTCCTGCACCCAAAACACCCTGGCGACGGCTGCTGTCCCTGGGGATAAGAACCATATAACTGTCCCCGTCCAAATCCTCTGCCAGGCCTATCTCTCGGAAAGAACCTGGCGCGCTGCCTCTGAGACGGTACATCGGTGCGAATCCTCTTCGGCCCAGAAACGGCCGAAGTCTGTGATATGCGTGCCTCCATCCGTAATGCCGTATCCATAGCCGCTGAATAAGTGTCGTAGTGCTGGGCGCCAATGGCAAGATATAGCTGGGCATCAAGTCCCTGTACGAATCTCTTCACCATCTTCTCTTCGGTATCCACCAAATACGGAGCATATCGGGATAACTGTGTAAACTGGATGTCATACTCAGACACCGTCATCCCAGGTGTCTTGACTAAGGCCTCGAAGCTACGAGCTCTGGCGTCACGAACGCTCTCTGGGAGGAAACGAGCTAGAAAGACCGCTGTAAACTCGGCCCAAGTCATAGGCGGTAGACCTGCAGCTCGACCTCTCAAGACTGACTCCCACCATGTCTGCGCGAGACCCTCTAGTCGGAAACTCGCAAGCTCTACCCATTGATCATCCGAACATCTCAGCGAACGGCAGATCCTGGCTAAACTGTCAAGGAACGTCTGTGGGTCCTCCGCTGCCTCGGTGCCGGTGAATACTGGAGGTCTCAGCCTCATAAAATCCTGTAGTGAAACCGGAATGGCCACGGTGGTAGTAGTAGGGGCAGGTATCATGGTCGTCTGGGATGTAGTAGGTGCGTCATCCGGCCTCGGTGTACGACTGGCTGCAACTAGGGATCCAACCATCTGACGTAGCTCCTGCATGCTCCGCATCATCTGTCACAACTCCTCCATACCAGTCTCGAGCCTATCCATACGGCCTGGGAAAGGTGGATCGGTCTGTCCCTATGGCGTAGGCATACCACCCTGCTCAGTCCTAGTCTCGGACGACCCATCTCGAATCTCGTCTCGGGCGGCAGCCCTCTGTGCCCTCGTAGCCTTCGGCGGCATAGTGTCTGGTACAGGAAAAAAGATAATAAGAACAGTGCAATAAAATCATAGGATACACAGAATTGAAGAAGGAATTTCAAGCAAGTATATCCTAAAGTCACTTAGGCGGAGTACCGTATCGCAAGTATGCCGCGGACATACACACGCTACGTTACCCTACTTAAGTCACTTACTCCATCTACCAAGGGTCATCCTACACTCAAAAAGGTAAAACCTATTGCTCTGATACCAACTTTGTCACGACCCGCAGGGTACGGAACGTGACTGGCACTTAAGTTTACGAAACGTCTCAAGACGTCCGTAAAATAAGTAAGCCAAAGCCCAGAAAACCAAAACCAAATAAGCAAAAGAATGAAGGAAAACCAATCAATTGAAAGCGAGTTTATCAAATGAGTCACATCAAGCCTTTTTAAAAACAATATCAATTTTTCCGAAAATTTTGGCAGAGTCTCCTTTGTAAATACTGGCCCCCAAAATGGGTACAACAAGAATATATATGAATCCAACAAATAAGGCATCCCCAAGCGGGAGCTAGCTCTTCGCCACAAGGCGGTCACAAATCCCACGCAATATAAAACAACAACATGCAAAATAATCATAAAGAAGCATGAGAAAAACGTCATGTCGACTCAAGTGAGCTCGACCCTAAAATACAGCATAAAAAGTCCACAAATCACGCAGTCTCATCTCTAGGTCAATATACAACAATACTGGTAGATACAGTAGATGGAGTACACTAGATACAAAGAATATATAAGGTGGTACAAAAATAATGATATAACCCACCTAAGAGCAAAACCTCGAGTCCAGGCAAAAGAGGGAAAAGAAACAAGTGCGCCCGCCGCTACTGTATTGACGGAGCGGAACTGCAAAAGGCTGTGGCACAACGGGGGTGAGCTGCTAACTTGTGAGTAAAAAATAACATCTACACAGGCTATCGAATGCATGCACACAAGCATCCTAGCATCTAAAATACAGGTAAGGCAGGACATAATAGCAGGTATGTATGCAATATGAATATACTAGCAGGTATGAATGCAATGCGAATCAACTCATGATCTGAATGTGTAGGTATAAGAATCATGTTTTTCCTTTAGGAATCTCTTTTGAAATACCAGCACAATACCAATAGAATGAACAAGAACCTGTGTCCAGCAACGACACCTCAAAATTATCACAAATCTCATATATCCATGTCATAATATCTCTGGCCTCAGCCATCCGGCTGACCCATCACAATATCAATATCTCATCATCTCGCGGCCACGGTCGGTATCCTCTGGATATCCGCCGTCCCAAACAGTCACCGGTAGGTAATCCGTCCCCTGCCAGGCTCATCGTCAGCAACACGAGCTTCTTGTCCCGGGGTACCCTACCGGGCCCACCATGTACCCGAGACGGTTCATCCAACTCCTCGAAACGGGTCTCGAAAACCACAGCAAACTCATGGTGGACGACACTTACATCACTAGAAAACCGCAATTTACATATTTTAAAAATATAATAAGTTTAGAAATTTTGCGGCTTTCCCCCGAAACCCAGAAATATCATAAAATCTCAAGAAATCCTCATAAGTGCATATGTCAATGATAATGAATGCATATGGTATCAATAATCAAGTTGCAATGTGTGATTAATAGACTAGGCATGAACAAATAATATGATGAGGTACATGCACATGAATAGCAATCCTACGATTTCATTTTAAGGAATTAAAGGCAATAGCACAAGTTAAGTATCAATTATAGTAAAAGGTTTCAATTTAAAGGTTATCTAGTGTGGTGGCATGGCAATTACCAGGGCGTGGGTGTAGGCATGAATAGTGCTCGTGCTGCATATAAAAAAACCCTGGCAATGGTGCAGGTGTCCTATAGAATGGGTTCGCATATGTATGTCAATATAAGGCATGAATGTAGCAAATAATCATACAAGTATTACACCCCTAATTACTAACATTACTAAGAATCTTTTTAAGCTACTAAAACTATAGGGCGACTTGTGCCATCCAACGATAATCCCCCGTAGATGTTACATCTACTCACCGGAATCCCTAGCTAGTCACGTCCAATCACCGCTTTCCCCTTTCGTGCCGCGTCTGACGTCTCCGCGACCGAACCTGGAATTTACATCAATACCAAACATAAGGTTACATATCAAGAACGAAGCAAAACCCAAATGAAAATACTAACGTTCACAAGTTAGGTACAACGTGCACAAGGTGCGCGGAATACACGTGAAAATCGCAAAATCTAACTAAAACGTCGATTGGTCGCCCGGCAAAACTAAAACCTGACCACTCAAAAATCCGCACTCACACATCCTAAATGTCATAGGATAAGCTAAAAAAAATATCAATTTAACACAAATAATTAACCACATAATTTTATAAAAAAACTAGTAAGCACAAACATTCCAAAAAAAACGACGCAACATCGCCGTTATGCGATAAAAAGGACTACAAACTAGTAAGAACATCCAACCGCATAACTAGTTAGCCACAACACTAATTTTAAACCTTTTACAAAGTATCAAACCATAATTCCAACACAAACCCCTTTCTTGATTTTTGTAATTAGCAATTACAATGAAAATTTCACACAAGTTTAACTTAGAATAGCATAATATGAAGCCACTTAAGCAAAGTAACCTTATAGATTGGTTTAGTAAACAACTAGATAGCTAAATAGATTTAATTAACTAAATAATGGTTTCCTAAACCCTAACTAAAATTCAAGACATGAACTAAAAAAACCTAGATTAGAAATTAGCACTAAAATTAACACTTTCAAGTTCTAATTAACACACTTTAAACTACAAATTAGCCAAGGATTGAAATTATACCTCAACTAGAGATCTAGCAAGAACAATATGCCTCCAAAGATGCCATTTTTCTCCAAGATTTGAACCAATTAGGTTAGAGAAGAGAGGGAATAAGGTTTTGCTTTGAAATTGTGAAGGAAATCTTTGATTTTTGTTGAATTTTTTTAGAATTTTCTTGAAGAAAATGAGAGAAAAGAGAAGGAAAAAATAATGGAGGGGGGGTGAGCTGCTCTCGGCCAGCAGAGAAGGGAATAGGGAGAGAATGGTGTGGTGTACATGATTTTCTCCAAGTCAAACCATCCATGCCTCAAAAACCATACCTAAATTAATATATTTTAATCAATTCTTCACTCCATTCACATGAGAAGAAGTTAAAAAGAGGGGGGAGGGGAAACGTGGGCAGCTGGTGGTGGTGGTGGGGCCGGCCAATATGGATGGGGTGAGGATTTGAGTGATTGCACAAAAAAATTCTATGCAAAAAGACCCCCCACAAGTCCAAAATTGCAAGTTTTAGTTCAAAATAAATATATTTTTGTTTTCCATAATAAAAATTAGTTAAAACTTAAAATAAAATACTAAAAATTTATGTTACAACTAGATTTTAATTAACATGATTTTAAAGCTTAAATTTAGCCTATTTAAATTTGTATTTATCGCTAATTTAATGTATTTTCTTACCGGTTTAAAATAATATTAAAA
Organism: Agapanthus africanus; assembly: GCA_030015575.1. Classification (NCBI taxonomy): domain Eukaryota; kingdom Viridiplantae; phylum Streptophyta; class Magnoliopsida; order Asparagales; family Amaryllidaceae; genus Agapanthus; species Agapanthus africanus. Next base: position 97,623,883 of record JASDDO010000029.1, on the reverse strand, counting down.
AAATTGAAAAATTAGGGAAAATTTTTAAACGACCAGAATTTCATAAGTAACTCATTTGCTACTAAAAACTAGCAATTACCTATCTAAATTAGGTATAATTAGTCCTAAACTGCAAAATAACAAAAAAGACGGTTTACGGAAAAATACCGAATTTTCACCGATTTTCAGGAAAACACCAAAACGACTTTTCAAGGCGCTACACAGCACTAGCTGTATGTAACGGTCCCCAGGTAGTTGCCGATAAGAAGACTGATGAGGTGAACCCATCTGAACTCCTACTGAGCCTGAATGTGACAGTCTCCGTACAGTACAGTCTGTTCGTCTGATACATCGCATGGCGGGTCTAGGGGGTGGTAAACATCAGTCCCCTAATAGCGGTACAAGTCGTGTCGGACTGTAACCCAGAACACCCTGAGATAACACTGGAAACCTACCAGTATATCTCTCTTGCCCTGGCCAGGGACTACTTGTGTAATGGCTCTCTTGGACACAGCGCGATATCAACCCCCAATACCGGGAGAGACGAATCCTGTCTAACCGTCACTGCCTCCAAGTGCTTCGGGACTGCATCCAACTACTACCTGTTTGCACGACTCCTTTGAGCCGTGTTAGGGTAGTAATCAAAGTACAGTGGGAACACACTCGAGGCGAAGTGACAGTGTCAAGTCAGCGGACTAAACTGTACTCATGTCACCTAGGAACTGATAACTGATGATAGGTATAATACCAACCAACAGTTCCCGACGAGTCCTGTCCAGTGTACTCGTAACCTAACGAGCACCCGCATACTATCTCAACTACGACGTACTGATGGCTATAGGACAGACCGTCTCCCGTGCTGGGATGAGAAGCGCATACGCTTGTCTACTCCGGAGTATCGATGCCCTGTCTCGATAATCCCACGACCAGGGACGTGTAAATAAGGATGTGCTTATAGATTACCCAGCCCCCACGAGTGTGACTGCCATCATAACGCTGGTAATCAAGCAAAGATCCTAAGGGCTCCACTAATGCGTATAGGTGATATAATAAAAGAAACACATGTACACATTAAAGCAGAGACAAACCAAGTAGCATACTACCATTTCGAGCAAGATTGTCTATACAACTGTGAATATCCCAAGCTTCCATCAAGTAATATACATACTAGTATGATACAGTAATGGCCTCTAGGGCATATACACTAACAATCTCCCACTTGCACTAAGGCCATGTACTGGCGTATCGAAGACCTATCATCTCGATCAGCCGCTCGAACCGAGTCTAGGGTAAGGCCTTCGTGAATGGATCTGCAGTGTTATCTTCTGAAGCAACCCTCCGAACCTCGATCTCCTGGCGATCCACGATCTCCCTGATCAGGTGATACTCTCAAGATGTGTCTGGATTTCTGATGGGACCTGGGTTCCTTTGCTAAAGCTATAGCCCCGTTGTTGTCGCAATACAGAGGTATTAGATCAACAATGGACGGAACCACCTGAAGTTCTTTCAAGAACTTTCTCATCCAGACATCTTCTTTTGCGGCATCAGATGCAGCGATATATTCCACTTCCATAGTCGAGTCAGCAACGGTTTCCTGTTTGGAGCTCTTCCAACACACCGCCCCTCCATTGAGGGTAAAGACAAAACCCGACATGGAGTTGGAATCATCCTTGTCACTCTGGAAGCTGGAGTCAGCACAGGCCTCAATCTGGAGGTCTTTTCCGCCATACACCAAGAACATCTCCTTAGTCCTTCTCAGGTACTTGAGAATGTTCTTTACCGCTATCCAGTGTTTCTCTCCAGGGTTTCACTGATACCTGCTTACCACACTCAGTGCATAAGCCACATCTGGTCTGGTACACAACATTGCATACATTATAGAGCCTACCGCAGAAGCGTAAGGTATAATAGACATGCGATCCCTCTCCAAATCAGTCTTAGGAGACATCTCTTTGGAGAGGGTGATCCTGTGACAAGCCGGTAGATTACCGCGCTTGGAATCTTCCATACTGAATCTTTTCAGTATGGTGTCGATGTACCTGGACTGTGAGAGTCCTAATATCCTCTTGGATCTGTCACGGTAGATCCGGATCCCCAGAATGTATGAGGCATCACCCAGGTCGTTCATGGAGAACCTGTGTGACAAGAATCCTTTGACAGATTGTAGCATAGGAATGTCATTTCCTATTAAGAGAATGTCATCCACGTATAAAACGAGGAATACTACAGTTCTCGCTACAAATCTACTATAGATGCATGGTTCATCTGGATTTTTGATAAACCCAAATTCCTTGACCGTCTCATCAAAACAGATGTTCCAGCTCCGCGATGCCTGCTTTAGTCCATAAATGGACTTAAGCAACTTGCACACCTTTCCGCTGCTCCCACTCTGAATGAAACCCTCTGGCTGGTCCATATAGAAACACTCCTCTAAATTTCCATTTGGAAAAGCGGTCTTTACGTCCATCTGCCAAATCTCATAATCGTGGAAGGCAGAAATGGCAAGAAGGATCCGAATGGATTTCAGCATAGCTACTGGAGAAAAGGTTTCGTCATAGTCCAAAGCAGGTCTCTGACGAAAACCCTTTGGAACCAGTCTAGCTTTATTGGTCTCAACCTGTCCATCTACACCAATCTTCCTTTTGAAGATCCGCTTGCATCCTACGGGTTTTACCCTATCTGGAGCAATGTCCAACGTCCATACTTTGTTGGTGTACATGGACTCCATTTCGATCCGCATTGCATCCAGCCATTTTACCGAGTCAACGCTCTAAATGGCTTGCTGGAACCTAGTAGGCTCATCACAATCAATGATGCAATCCTCTCTATCCCCGTCTATGAGAAAACAGTAGTATCTCTCGGGCGGATGAGACTGCCTACTACTTCTGCGGAGCGGCGTAGGAATGTCCTGATCTTTCGAACCCTCTGGTTCTACTAAGCTTTCAGTAATAGCTTGTGCTTTTAGAATTTCTTCCAGTTCTACTGCGCTCCCACTAATTTCCTTTTCCAAGAACTGGTGTTCTAGAAAGTGGGCATTACGAGAAACAAAGGCCTTTTGTTCCTCTGCGTGGTAGAAAAGATACCCCTTGGTGTTCTTTGGGTATCCCACAAACTTGCACAGTACTGAGCGTGCCTCGAGTTTGTCCGCATGCTGCTTTTTGACAAAAGCGGGACATCCCCAGATCTTCAGATATTGAAGATAGGGTTTCTTCCCACTCTATAACTCATATGGTGTGGTAGGCACAGTCTTAGTTGGAACTCGGTTCAAAAGGTATGCGGCTGATTCTAGCGCATATCCCCAGAATGATCGCGGTAACTCAGCGTTACTCATCATGGACCGTACCATATCCAATAGGGTTCGGTTCCGTCTCTCCGATACACCGTTATGTTGCGGAGTGTATGGAGGAGTAAGCTGAGAGAGAATTCCATTCTCTTTTAAGTAATCCAGGAACTCGGCACTTAAGTATTCACCACCTCGATCAGATCTCAGTGCCTTGATAGTTTTGCCTGTTTGTTTTTCTACTTCATTCTTGTATTCCTGAAACTTTTCAAAGGCCTCGGATTTATGTTTCATTAAGAAGACATGTCCGAACCTTGAAAAATCATCCGTAAAAGTAATGAAGTAAGAATAACCGCTTCGCGCATGTGTAGACATTGGACCGCACACGTCGCTGTGTACGAGTCCCAAGAGCTTGCTCGCTCTTACTCCTTGTCCAGTGAACGGAGTCTTTGTCATCTTTCCTTTGAGACAGGATTGACAAGTTGCATATGATTGATATTCGAACGGATCCAAATATCCTTCTGTATGTAACTTAGTCAACCTTCTCTCATTGATTTGACCCAGTCTACAATGCCATAAGAAAGTCTTATTGATTTCTGGAGACTTTCTTTTGTGTGTATTCTGGACATTGAAAATCTTTGGTTGGTTTAATACGTATATACCGTTGTTTAATGTACCTGACCCAATCAAAACTTGATTAAGGTGAATGTTCACTACATTACTTACAAATGCAAATTCATAACCTTCTTTAGATAATAAAGATACAGAAATGATATTACAAGTTGCATTTGGTACAAAATAACAACTACGCAAAACCAAAAAGTGTCCATCTGACAATCCCAGGTGATAGTCCCCCACGGCCTCAGCATCCATGCTAGCTCCATTAACTCTGAGGGTCATATCACCTGCCTTCAAAACCCTACGCTTTCTCAATGCCTGCAAAGAATTACAGATATGAGATCCTGATCCGGTATCCAATACCCAGGAAGTAGAGTTTATTGATAGACAGTTTTCAATAACATACACACCTGAAGCTGAAGCCGCGACTCGCTTCAGATCCTGGGTTCTGGCCTTCCAAGCCCTGCAATTCTGTTTCCAGTGTCCACTTTTGTGACAGTAGAAGCATTCTTTCTTTCCCACCAGCTTTCCCGCTACCTTTGTTGCCTTTCCCTTTCCCTTCGTATCCACTTTACTGACACCGCCCCTTGGTTTGGCGGTGGCTTTCTTCTTCTTTCCCTTGGCTTTCGCCCTGGACCTAGAAGAGGAAGATCCTCCTACAAACAAAGTGGATGTCTCCCTACCTTTCTGTAGGGTGCCCTCAACACTCCTCAACATGTTCAGAAGTTCGGAAAGTTCAACTTCCTTTCCTTGCATGTTGAAGTTTAGGATAAACTGGGCGTAAGTGGAAGGAAGGGACTGGAGAATCAAATCAGTGTAGAGTTCATTCTCCAACATGGTCCTAAGTTCCGCGAGCTCCTCTATGTAGCCAATCATCTTAAGCACGTGTTCCGCTACCGATGATCCGACGGCCAATCTTGCCGAAAACAGCTTCTTCGACACTTCGTATCGTGCGATACGAGACTACTCTCCATACAGTTCTTTTGTATGAAGAAATATGGATTCTAAGTCCATATTCTCGTGCCTCCTCTGATGTTCGTTGTCCATAGAGGCAAGCACGAGGCATTTGGCCTTCGCGCAATCTATTTCCCAGGTCTTATAGATTTCCCTATCTACGACACTGGTTTTGGGACCTGGGACAGAGGGAGCTTTGGTGGTAAGAAGATACCCCAACTTGTCATAAGTGATTGCCATCTTGACATTCCTGAGCCAATCTTTGTAGTTTGGCCCTGTCAGTATGTTTTTATCTAGTAATAACTTAAGTCCGGTCATCTAGATTGGTCGCTGCAATTAGGAGTGAGAAAAGAAACACTTTACCATGATGCTCTTGCAAGTTTAGAGTGGTTTTTAGTTTGTCTAAACAGGATGGCTCCCATTGTCTCTCGAATCCCTCCTCAAACCATAAAGGAAGAATTAGTCGGGATCAATCTCACCGTACAATACTTGCTTAACCGTTCAGCCAGGCCAGTGTCGGTACTTCGAGGGAGGTTTTCCAACGCTTTCGCGAAGTTCCTTAATTAATTAACCTCTTTTCCCTATGGGCGTAGCCCCGCTAACACCTTTCTAGACATCTACTAGGTTTATAGTATTGATCGTTAAGTGAGAGATTTCCCGAGGATTAGCATATACTCACAGTAGGATCGGGATCCAAATATCATCGCGTGATAAAACCGAAGGAATCCTACCAGAATCATCACACTCCAAATGGTATGCAGCGCTAGCAAGTTTCAGTACTTATGAAACTCCCGATGTGGATTGTTGCCCCATGCTCTTATGACCTTGGCTTGAGGTCAAAATGTCATAAGTCACATGTCAAGTTCTACCCATCATTATCCAGGTTAATTTGAACCCACCCGTACCTACCCTTGACGTAGGCCAAAATGGCAGTACGACTGTCTCAAATCTACGCATTCTATCTATACAACAGATAAATATCCGGCAGCTACCAATCTATATGCCTTGGCGTGAGGTCAAAATACATAGCTTGAATACTACCGAATATTTAACTGAAATGATGGAGGGCTACGAATGGTTTTGGCGAAAACCGTGAACGTAGTGAACTTGATATAATCGATGGAATGAGATAGCTTTTTAAAAGGAGTGGTTCAAGCTCCGCATTTAAAAGTTGGTTTTTGAAAAGAACCGAGTGGTTTTGAAAGTGTTCCAACGACTTTTACTTGGTTTATTTTCTTGCATTAATTCCAATGCGTCCCATCATTTAATCCTACCATTGCAGAAAACAACCAAAATATGGTGTACGCTTTGCCATCCGCATTCGCCACGGGGCCCCGTCATCACCCGTTAGGTTACTTAACTAACGACAGAGCGGGGGCTGGACTAGCGCGGATGCAAAACATAAGAAACACCTAAATAGATATCATATATATAGATATAGCAATGATAGCCATTACAGATCACAGATGAACACTTTGGATATACTAGGAATCCGCGATTCGTTCGAGCTTGCAACGAAAAGAGGATTACACGGTCGCGATGAATAGCCAATACCCCACCCAAGACCCCTACGGGTGCGGAAAACTACCCGCCAAGTACCCGAAGTGAAGCAACCTCCCTCAACGACGTGAGTAGGCCACTCGGCACTTCGAGATACCCGGTAGTTTGTGCACCCCACCATAGGTCTATCCTAGGAGCAAAAACAGTAAAAAGAAATTATACAATGACGGCTACAACCCCGACCCGGTTGTGCGGCCAAACAAATAATATTACATCAATTTACATATTACATGAATGAAAGAAAAAAGAAAATTTCATCTCACATCCACCCCGGCTATTCATCCGCGACAATCCACCGAGTTCATATACACAAACCAATAAGCATTGCAGATCACAGATATGTATAACCCCCACTAATCGACGTATAGCGATTAGCAGACGTTAAATACATATAAATATCACAGTTATAACCCAATAGTCAAAGTATAGTGAAGTTCGATCAAAAATACGGATTTATAGCCACCCCAAATACAAATTTCTTTTCTGGAAAATCTGGGCAGAAATAAAATATCTTAAAAATCCCAAAACCTTATCAGAAGAACACTGCACCAAACTCGGTCCAGAACCGAGTCAACTCGGCAGCGGTTCCGCGGCAAGAAGCATGTTCTTGCTGCGGAACCGCCGCGCTTTGAACGGTTCACTGGATCGTTTTTGGTGTGCTTCTTAACGAAACCCTGAGCCGATTTTTGATGTATGATTTATTATTTTTAGAGCAGAAAAAAAATCAACAGAAACTTAGGGTTTTGAAATTTTAGTTTTGCGATTTTTACCGATCGAACTTCTATACACTTTACTAATTAGCTAGTTTATGTTTAGTTAGGCTCTGATACCACTGTAAGTCCACGTTGCCCACCCCGGTACTTGCGGGGAGGCGGAAACGGTATAAAAATCGGATTTTTATCGAACTAGGCAACATGGACTATCAAAAGGAGGATCTTGGCTAAACAAAAACTAACTACAAAGCTAACTAGTTTTAGCTACATGGAAGAAAGGTTATACCTAGGGCTTTATGTCCTTCCCTCCTTGCTCCTTGGAGTGAACGGAAGTGATCTCCTTGTCGTCTTCTTTAGTCGAAGAAGGATCCACCCGAGAGCCTCAACCTTTGGCTTCAACTTCAAGCTAGAAGTAACTAAGATGCTAGAAGTGCTAATCCTAGAACCTTAGAAGAGAGTAGAGATTATTTTAGAGAGGTTTATCTCAAGCTCAAGTGTTTCTCAACTCATGAGAGGGGAGAGCTAGAGAGAGAGGAAGAGGAGGAGAGAGAATCTATATGATAGAATGAGGAGAATAATGAACCATTCTCACATATATGTGTGAATTATGTAAATTAGATAATTAGCTAGATAATTGTCATGGTTAATCAAGAATTGACCATTATCATTTCACATTAAATGCAAATTGCAAGGATCAAAGAGCATCTTTTATATGGAATGATGATGGTCAACATGTCAACCTAAGTCAACAAGTCAAGATAGTCAAATGGTCAACAACCCTAACCATGCACAATTATATTTAACTTATATCAATTAATCATAATACACACATAAGCATTAGGGTTAAGAAAATGACAATGGTCATTAACCCTAATCAAAGTCCTCTCCCTCTGTCTCAGTCAACTGTGCATACGCACCCGCATCCGTGATCCAAGGAACACGAATACTATGAGATAAAACCAATCCCAAATCATATACTAGGATCCGTCTTAAACCAAAGCTTGCTAGTATAAGCTGTCTGGACAGAAAACGTGCACAAGTGCGCGGATGTGAACGAACCCTGTCACAAAACCATGCGACCTCTACTCATTTTGCCTAAAAGCGAATAACTCTCTGTGTGGGACTCTAAAGACTCGACAATACGCTGGCAGTGGGTTTAACCACAGACCGCAAGCGGCACTAGCTGTACGTAACGGTCCCCAGGTAGATGCCGATAAGAAGACTGACGAGGTGAACCCATCTGAACTCCTACTGAGCCTGAATATGACAGTCTCCGTACAGTCCGGTCTGTTCGTCTGATATATCATGGCGGGCCTAGGGGGCGGTAAACGTCAGTCCCCTAATAGCGGTACAAGTCGTGTCGGAGTGTAGCCCAGAACACCCTGAGATAACACTGGAAACCTACCAGTATATCTCGTTTGCCCTGGCCAGGGACTACTTGTGTAATGGCTCTCCTGGACACAGCGCGATGTCAACCCCCAATACCGGGAGAGACGAATCCTGTCTAACCGTCACTGCCTCCAAGTGCTTCGGGACTGCACCCAACTACTACCTGTTTGCACGACTCCTTTGAGCCGTGGTAGGGTAGTAATCAAAGTACAGTGGGAACACACTCGAGGCGAAGTGACCGTGTCAAGTCAGCGGACTAAGCTGTACTCATGTCACCTGGGAACTGATAACTGACGATATGTATAATACCAACCAACAGTTCCCGACGAGTCCTGTCCAGTGTACTCGTAACCTAACGACCACCCGCATACTATCTCAAGTACGACGTACTGACGGCTGTGGGACAGACCGTCTCTCGTACTGGGATGAGAAGCGCATACGCTACTCTACTCCGGAGTATCGATGCCCTATCTCGATAATCCCACGACCAGGGATGTGTAAATAAGGATGTGCTTATAGATTACCCAGCCCCCATGTGTGTGACTGCCATCACAACGCTGGTAATCAAGCAAAGATCCTAAGGGCTCCACTAGTGCGTATAGGTGATATAATAAAAGAAACACATGTACACATTAAAGCAGAGACAAACCAAGTAGCATACTACCATTTCGAGCAAGATTGTCTATACAACTGTGAATATCCCAAGCTTCCATCAAGTAATATACGTACTAGTATGATACAGTAATGGCCTCTAGGGCATATACACTAACAGAAGGTATGCAATTTCATTGCAAATTTCAACTATTGAAATCCCCGATATGGTTTTTACCCCCAGTACTTATGACCTTAACTATGGTCAATAAATCATAAGTACCAGTCAAGTTCTACCCGTCATTTCTTGATCAATTAGACCCACCCATATGACCCTTAACAATGGTCAACAAAGTCGCATGAATGTCCTAATTAATCTGCATCATATGCAGTGTAGGAAGACATCACTTAGCTACCGTACACTACGCCTTAACTAAAGTCAACAAACGTAGCACGAATACTAAGTACTCTACTTCCTAAAATGACGGAGGGTTGCGGATGATTTTTAAGAAAATCTTTAACGCTTTGAACTTGATATCGTTGTAGAATCAAATGGTTTTCAAAAGGAGTGGCTTAAGCTCCGCAGTTTTGAAATGTAGCTTTTTCATAAATAGCCGAGTGGTTTTTAAATCCGATTCTAGAGGTTTATTTTCTTTACATTAATCACATTAATGTAGTCCCATCATTTAAGTCCTTAAGCCAATCACAGAAAAGAAACGAAAATAACACGTACTCTTATGCCATCCGCATTCGCCACAATGTTCCGTTATGCACCGTTAGGTTACTTAACTAACAGCATACCGGGACGGGACTAGCGCGGGTGTAAAACATAAGCAACGTCTACTATGTATCATATATATAATATATCAATCGTCTCACATATCACAGAACACAGGCAGTAGAAACAAATATATATAATGTGGGATATACTAGGACGTCCGTATTTAGTATTTAGCCAACAAAAGAAAATACGGATTCCACAGTCGCGATGAATAGTCAAGCCCACACCCCTAGACCCCTACGAGAGCGGCAAGCGACCCTACCAATCCTGGAGTTTAGGAGACCCGGTCTCGACTCCTCGAGATGGCCTCCCACTGAACCCCAGAACCCGGTCACTTGTGATCCCCTCCTTGGGTCTATCCTAATGTGGAAAAGTAAATAATATACAACACTGGTGGCATCAACCTCAACCCGGAAGTCCCCCGAATAAAAGAATATTACATTACATTTGAATTTTACATGAATGAAAAATAAAACTCTCATCTCACATAAAACCCCCCGGCTATTCAATCGTGACAATCCTGCACATCATATCTCAGCAACACATAATATCATATATCATCAACGTAAGTAAGTATGCGTACCCTGATTGTCGTTGATGTATAGCAACGAAACCGGCGATATCGATATACTACACTTACGGTCATAGAAAAGAAAGTGTAAAACTGCAATATCTGGAATCCACATTCTCTTTAGATATCGTAAATGCGAAATATCACATATTTCTTATTTCATGTCTAGCTATATGAATTCCACACATTGCATCACATTCCAGATAAATAGACAGTATTAAAGTTTTTCGATCGAATGATCAAATACCCAAAATTCCCTAAAGTTCAACACTTGAGCGGAGTTCAAAAGTCCTGGAGTGTGGCACAGTAGTAGCGGTCCAGCCGTAGAAGGGTCAAGCCAACGCCTCACATGTGGCACGCCGTACTTCCTCAAACCCTAAGGTTCAAAAGGTAGTTCAAGACGGTCACATAATCGAGTTAAGGTTTGTTGTGTTCTAGAGGGTCCACCACAAAAAAAAACTTGCACATATTTCCGAAAGATTTAAACCCTATGAAAAGTGAGCAAATGATACTCGTTCGAACAATTCAATACTTTCTAATTTACCCGGAAAAGACACGAAATCAAAATTCCGATCGAATCATTGAACTCTTAACCATCCCCAGAACATATGTCACTGAAACCAGATTAAAATTACCCAAAAACATCTACAAGCAGGTAAAAGGAACAGTGTATAAAAATGAGGCCTTAAAGGCTCTGTACGGCCGCGGAGCCGCGGCCTAAGCAAGCTATGGCGCGGTTCCGCGGTGGGATAGGCTCATTAGGGCTTCGTTTTTTACAGTTTTCCTTAGAATTTCCTGCTGAATTTTTTACATATTTTTAATTTTGAAAATAACCAGGTTTGGAAAAATGTCCAGAGAGGGTCTTGAAAATCCGTATTTCGGTTCGATCGGAGTTTTTACTTCGCTAAAGTGTCGCCTAATGTTCTAGGTCGTCTCTGATACCAATGTTAGGTTTACCTAGCACCCTATGAAAGGTTTGGAAGCATCAGATGTACCAAAGATTAGATTTTTATGGTGCTAAGTAAGCATACAAAGGATCTATCCTAGAAAATTAGGGTTTCAAAACATTAACCAACATCATAAGTAACAAAGACTAGGGTTTTGAGAGTACAACCTTTGTAGCTCCCTACGCTAGACTCCTTGGCCACTTGAGGGTTGGAGAACGGTTACCTTGAAGTCTTCTAGTGTCCACGACGATCCACCCGAAGCTCCTTTGTCCAAGCTAGCAACTTCACTTAATCAAGAGAAAGAAATGAAGATAACACTCTAAACAAGTGGGCAAGACTTGTGTAGAATGATGTTGTGGTGGCTTTTCTCACTTCAAAAAACTAACTTGATGAGTATTTTGCTCACTACAAAAGTCTAGAGAGCAAAAGAAGAAGGAGGAAGAAGACGATGGCCTTTTAGAACAAGAGTGAAAGAAAAAACTCTTATGAGAAAATGAAAAATATATGTATATATATTTTCCACTTCTCATCTCAAACCATGGTTAAATGAAAAAGATATTATTGTATTTGAGTTTAAAACACAAAAGAAAGATTAACCCATGGTTAATAAGTAGGTGAACATGGTAAGATGAAGAAGAGTGTAGAAACTAATCCATGAATTAACCCTATTTCTTTTTTCTTTTGTTTTAACATAAATGCAATAATTATCCATATAAAAACCCATGGTGTGAGTCTTATATTGCCACCATTTTCAATGTATATGCAACCATGAAGGATGATGTATGTATGTATGTGTGCATGCACATCCATATGTGCATGAATCTAGAAAGAAAACATACATGCATGCATACATCCATCAAATACAAGAAAGGATTTATAGTGAGAAACTAATGATTAAATGATAAATAAACACTTGATTTATCAATACGGCCATATCACATACGACCCCACCAAAAGCAAGCCGCCCGATTAATATACGGTATCTCATACGCGTATTTTAACCGGGTCCATGCGCATATCGCATACGCGCACCACAACGTTTCGCCTGGACTAGGTAACTCCTTTATGGGACTCTAAGACTCGTCAATACGCCGGCAGTGGGTGATGATCATATCAAGCACCCCCAATCCGCAAGCGGTCAGCTAAACGTAACGGCCACTCGGGTATTGAGCGATCAGAAGAAAACAAGCAAACCTGCTACAACTCCTGTCGAGCCAACCGGCAACACTACCATACAGTCCGGTCTCTTCGTCAAATATGCTGCATATCGAGCCTAGGGATGGTCACGTCGACCCCAATAACTCAATAAGTCGTGCCGGTGAATGGTCTATAACAGATCGAGAAACTACTGATAACACTTATCAGTAAATCTCAGCAGCCCTGGCCAGGGACTTACTGATATAACCAGTCGAGCACAGCACAGCATCAACTCCCAATACCGGGAGAGACGAAACCCCTCTTATCGCTCATCGCCTTCGTGTGTCTCGGGACTGTACCCAACGGCCATCTGTTTGCACGACTCAGTAGAGCCATGGTAGGGTGGTAATCAAACTACAGTGGGAGAGCACACAAGACTCTATAACGATCTCGGGTCTACAGACTAACCTGTACCAGTGTCACCTGAGAACTGCTATCTGACAATAGATATAATTCCATATAGGAGTTCTCGGTGTGTCCGTCCAGTATACCCAGTCACCACTAAGCACCCGTATACGATCTCGATGTCAAACATCGATGAATGTGGGAACATTCATCGCCCATCGTATGGGTCTAGTATCATATACGCTAGTCTACTCTGGTATATCAATACCCTATCTCGATATACCTACGACTAGGGACATTCCAGGATATGCTTATAAACTACAGATGTCCCACTAGTATGATCTCCATCATAATCACAGTAGTCAAGCCGATATCCTCAGGGCTTTATCAGCATGTATGAATGAATAAAAGCATGATCAAATCAACATGTCAGATAAAGAAGAACCAGATAGCATACTATCATGTCGAGCAAGAATGTACACTGAACATATATACATGTATAAATACATCCTCTATCACATAATGGCCTCTAGGGCATACATATATCCAACAGAGTTACTCCCAGGAGAGTTTTGCACTTTACAATTAGCTAACCCATTAGGTGTCTAGAAAGATGTCAACGGGGTTATGCCTCTGGGAAAATGATGTTTACTTTAATTAGGTCCGTGCGAAAACACGGGGGACCACCCTCAAAGTACCGACACTGGCCTGGCTGAACGGTTAGCGAAGTTGTAGAATGTAATTAATCCTGGCTAATTTTCTTTTTAAGGTTTGAAGAAAAATTTGATAAAAGCAGTGGGAGACATCGATTAGATAAGATAATAACCGAATCTTTGCAAGAGCTTTCGCTGAGTGTATTCTTTTCTCTCTCCTAATGGCAGATACCAATGACTGGGCTTAAGCTTCTACTAGATAAAAATAAACTGACGAGGCCTAATTATAAAGAATGGCAGAGGAACGTGAACATTGCCCTTACATATGATAATGTTGTGTATGTCCTCACTGTTGAAGCCCCTCCCATCCCAGGTCCTGAATCATCCATTGCGGATAAGGAGATCCGCAAGACATGGGTTATTGATTATGCCACGGCCAAATGCCTCACGCTTGCTTCGATGGACAATGAACATCAGAAGCAACATGAGAAGATGGATGATCAATCCATCTTTCTTCATACAAAGGAGTTGTATGGAGAGCAATCTCGTGCTTTACGTTACGAGGCATCTAAGAAATTATTTCAGATGAGGATGACTGCAGGCACATCAGTCGGTGAACATGTCTTGAAGATGATAGGTCTTATAGAAGAACTTGAGGACCTAGGATGGACCATGGAGAACGAACAGTATGTTGATATTGTTCTACAGTCTCTCCCCCTGCCTTTGGTCCATTTATAGTGAACTCCAATATGCACAATTTGGAGAGGTCACTACCTGAACTTCTCAATATGTTGAGAAGTGTAGAGAGTATGCTTAAGACAGTGAAAACTCCCGCTCTACTTGCTGGGCCATCTTCCTCTTCCGTCCTAAAAGCCAAGGCCAAGGGAAAGAATAATAAGAAAACCACCAAACCGAAAGGTGGAGTTGAAAAGGTGAAAGGTAAAGACAAATCCGGGGCTGCAAGGGGAAAAGGAGAATGTTTTTTCTGCCACAAGTCGGGACACTGAAAACGCAATTGTGCTCTGTACCTTGCTGATCTCAAGAAAAAGAAGCATATTGATGCTTCCGCTTCAGGTGCGTTCATGACTGAAAACTATTATTCTATAAACTCTGCTTCCTGGGTATTAGATACCGGTTCAGGTTCTCACATCTGCAATTGTATGCAGGGACTGAGAAATAGCAAAGTTTTTAAGACAGGTGATCACACTCTCCGAGTTGGAAATGGTTCCAATGTACATGCGATGTCAGTGGGAGAGTATCACCTGGGGTTGCCATCGGGATGTATATTAGTTTTAAACCCTTGTTATTATGTACCGAGCATGCTATGTAATATAATATATGTTTCTTTGTTAGACAATGAAGATATCATTTTGTGTTGCAAAATAATGTTATGAACATTAACCTGAATCAAGAGTTGATTGGGTATGGTACACTTAATAATGGGATATATGTCCTAAATCAACACACAGTTTTCAACATACAACACACAAATAAAAGAAAATTTTCAGACATAAATGAAGCTTTTCTTTGGTATTGTAGACTTAGTCATATTAACTAAACAAAACTAAACAAGCTACATAAAGATGGATATTTGAATCCTTTTGAATATAAATCTTGTGTGACTTGTCAGTCCTATATCAAAGGTAAAATGACCAAAATTCCGTTTACTGGACATAGAGAGAGAGCTACAGAACTCTTAGGCATCATACAAAGCGATGTATGCGGACCAATGTTTATGCATGCTAGAGGCGGTTTTTCTTCATCACTTTTACTGATGATTTCTCAAGATTCGGACAGGTGTTCTTATTGAAGCATAAGTCCAAAGCTTTTGAGAAGTTCAAGGAGTACAAACATGAAGTAGAAAAAAAAACAGGCTTGAGCATCAAGAAACTTCGATCAGATCGAGGTAGAGAGTATCTGAGTACAGAGTTTTCGGACTTCCTAAAAGAGAATAGGATTCTCTCTCAGTTCACTCCCCCTTACACACCACAGCACAACGGTGTGTCAGAACGGAGGAATCGTACCCTATTAGATATGGTACGTTCTATGATGAGTGATGCTGAGTTACCACTTTCATTTTGGGGGCATGCATTGGAGACTGCAGCATATCTGTTGAATAAGGTTCTAACCAAGACCGTGTCTACCACTCCATATGAGATATGGTATGGAAAGAGGCCATCTCTTAAACGAGTTAGGATATGGGGTTGTCCGGCTTTTGTCAAAAAGCAGAATCCAGACAAACTCGAGACACGATCGGTTCAGTGTAAATTTGTGGGATATCCAAAACATTCGTATGGATATTTTTTCTACTACAAGGAGGAACAAAGAGTGTTTGTTTCTCAACATACCACATTTTTAGAAAATAAAATTTTTACAAATACTGATGGCAATGCGGTAGAACTAGAAGAAGTTCTAGAGACACAAGTTACAAATGACGAATTGGTTGAACCTGATGTTGCAATAGAACCTCATGAACTTCAGCCACTCCGTAGATCTAGTAGGACTTCTTGCCCACCGGAGAGATACTATGGGTTTCTCATTGATGGTGATAGAGAAGATTGCATCATGGATGATGATGACCCTACTAGTTTTCAGCAAGCTATCACGAGTGGTGACTCAGTGAAGTGGCCGGATGCCATGAGATCCGAAATAGAGTCTATGTACACTAACAAAGTGTGGACTTTGGATGTTGTACCCTCTGGGGTAAAACCCGTAGGATGCAAATGGATCTTTAAGAGAAAGATCGGTGTAGATGGACAGGTAGAGACCTATAAGGCAAGGCTTGTAGCGAAAGGATTTTTTCAAAGACCAGGACTGGACTATGACGAAACTTTCTCTCCTGTAGCAATGCTTAAATCCATTCGGATCCTACTTGTTATTGCTACTCACTACGACTATGAAATCTGGCAGATGGACATTAAAACGCCATTTCTAAATGGTGATTTACAAGAATGTGTTTATATGGATCAGCCAGAGGGCTTCATTGATAGTGGGAGCAGCGAGAAAGCATGTAGGTTACTTAAATCCATTTATGGATTGAAGTAAGCATCACGGAGTTGGAACATCTGTTTTGATGATGCAATAAAAGAGTTTAATTTTGTCAAAAATCCAGATGAACCTTATATTTATAAGAAGATTGTAGGGAGTACTGTCACATTTCTCGTATTGTACGTGGATGACATTCTCTTGATAGGAAACGATGTTACTATGATACAATCAGTCAAATTGTTCTTGTCACAATGGTTCTCCATGAAGGACCTCGGTGATGCCTCGTACATTTTGGGCTTTAAGATCTATAGAGATAGATCTAAAAGGTTGTTAGGATTGTCCCAATCAATGTACATTAACACCATCTTAAAGAGGTTTAGTATGGAAGATTCCAAGCGAGGTGCATTGCCCGCTTGTCATGGAATCACTCTCTCCAAGGACTTCTGCCCGAAGACTGATGAAGAGAGAGCTCGCATGAGCATTATACCCTATGCTTCAGCCGTAGAATCTATAATGTATGCGATGTTATGTACTCGCCCTGATGTAGCTTATGCAATAGGTCTAGTAAGCAGGTATCAATCCAACCCAGGAGAGAAACACTGGACAGCTGTGAAGAACATTCTTAAGTACTTGCAAAGGACTAAAGAAATGTTCTTGGTGTATGGTAATGGGGATCTCCAGATGGAGGCCTTTACCGATTCCAGCTTCCAAAGTGATAAGGATGACAGCAAATCTATCTCGGGGTTTGTATTTACCCTCAAAGGAGGGGCGGTTTGTTAGAAGAGTTCCAAACAGGACACCGTTGCAAACTCCACGATGGAAGCTGAGTACATTGCTGCAAATGATGCTGCCAAGGAAGTCGTCTGGATGAGGAAGTTCATCTCGGAGCTAGGAGTAGTTCCAACCATTATTGATCCAATACCATTGTATTATGATAATAATGGGGCTGTGGCGTTATCCAAAGAGCCCAGGTCCTATCAGCGGTCCAGACACATCCTGAGGCGATATCATTTGATCCGGATGATAGTTGATCGCCGCGAGATCGAGATTCGGAGAGTAGACACAAACAATATCACCGCAGATCCACTCACCAAGGCCCTTCCACAGCCGCAACATGAGCGACTTTTTGAGATGTTAGGTATGAGATACGCCAATAATTGGCCTTATTGCAAGTGGGAGATTGTTGGATATATGTATGCCCTAGAGGCCATTATTTGATAGTGGATATATCGACATGTGTATATATATATATATTCAGAGGACATTCTTGCTCGACATGTTAGTATACTATCTGGTTACTCTTTATCTTAACATGTTTACTTGATTGTGTATACTGTTCATTTGATACATGTTGATAAAGCCCTTAGGATATTTGCTTGACTACTGTGATTATGATGCAGATCATACTAGTGGGACATGTGTAGTTTATAAGCATATACTTAAAGGTTCCTAGTCATGGGTGTATCGAGACGGGGCATCGATATTCCAGAGTAGACTAGCGTATACGTTTCTTGATCCATATGATGGGCGATGGATGATCCCATATCCATTGGTGTTTGACATCAAAGATTGTATACGGGTGCTCAGTGGAGACTGGGTACACTGAACGGACTCGCCGAGAACTCCTATATGGTATTATTCCTATCGTCGGATAGCAGTTCTCGGGTAACACTGGTACAGGTTAGTCTGTAGACCCGAGATCGTCATAGAGTCTTGTGTGTTCTCCCACTGTGCTTTGATTTCCACCCTACCACGGCTCTACTGAGTCGTGCAAACAGCTGGCTTTTGGGTACAGTCCCGAGACACATGGAGGCAATGAGCGATATGAGGGGTTTCGTCTCTCCCGGTATTGGGGGTTGATGTTGCGCTGTGGTCGATTGGCTATAACTGGAAGTCCATGGCCAGGGCTGATGAGATTCTGATAAGTGTTATCGGTAGTTTCTCGATCTGTTATGGGCCATATATTGGCATGACTTATTGAGTTATTAGGGTCGACGATATCATCCCTAGGCTCAATATGCAGCATATCTGACGAAGAGACCGAACTGTATAGTAAGTGTTACTGGTTGGCTCTACGGGAGTTTTGACAGGTTCACTTGTTGTTCTTCTGTTCGCTCAATACCTGAGAGCCGTTACGTGCAGCTAGTACCGCTGAAGGTATATGGGTATGTGATATGATCACTACCTACTGCTGGCGTATTGACGGGGCTTAGAGTCCCACAAAGGGGTTTCCAAGCTTTGGCAAAAAGATGTGGGACACATATGGGGATATGTGCAGGAGCTTGATTAAATACGAGTATATGATACCATATCTTAATCTGGAGTTTTCCATTGGTCGGGTCGTATGTGATATGACCGGATTATTAAATCAAGTGTTGATTTAATATCATGTGACCATTAGCTCATTTATTAAACCCTTTCTTTATTTTGTATGCATGTATGTATGTATGTTTATATTGATATGTATGCACACATGCATGTATACATATGTCATGGTTGATGATACATTAGAGATGGCTATGCTAGATTCAGATGGGAACTATTATGGTATTTTTAATTATT
Source organism: Agapanthus africanus (assembly GCA_030015575.1). Classification (NCBI taxonomy): domain Eukaryota; kingdom Viridiplantae; phylum Streptophyta; class Magnoliopsida; order Asparagales; family Amaryllidaceae; genus Agapanthus; species Agapanthus africanus. Next base: position 97,604,755 of record JASDDO010000029.1, on the reverse strand, counting down.
GAGTTAAAGAAAATTGAAAATAATTCATGGTTGATTTTTTTCCTTCTACACACTTCTTGAGTTGTTTAACTCTAACCATGGTTTCATTTCTAACTATCTATTAACTCAACCATTAGAAATATCTGGATATTTTTCCATGCTTAGGTTAAGAGTGAGTGTGACTCTCTCTTTTCTCATTATTATCTTGTATTTATCTCTCTTGAGAAAAAGCTAAGCCATTTCCATCTCCTTCTTCCTCCAAGCTCTCTACCCTTTTCAAAGTGAGTGATGAGAAAGAAAAAGAAAGGTTTTTAAATGAGATTATTACCCACTTCACCAATCTATACTAGTTTAGCACACTTGTATAGGTTGTTTGCATCACTTCCACATAGGTCTAGTGAAGTAAGAGCTTGAGCAAAGAAACTCCGGGTGGATCATCAAGGACGTCAAAGGACTTCGAACGGAGTTGATCCAAGCTTTCTAGCGGTGCCAAAGGAGTCCAAGAAGAGAAAGAGTATTCTACAAAGGTTGTAGTCCTCTTTCACTTAGTTTAGACATCTTTAAGCTTATGTTTCACCCTAATCTCTAGTTCGATTTGGTGTTTGTGTGCATTAGCTCTCTAATTTTTGAAAAGTTCTTTACTTTATGATGTTTAAACCAAACTAGAGGTGCTAGTACACTCCAACATATAGTGCCCTCAAGGCAATTATTGTAATCGCAGGAAGGCGATTATGATGATTGAGGGAAGACCTATACGGGTAGAACAGTCTTACTCGAGATGATAGTATACTATCTAGTTTGTCTCTATCATCATGTACATGTATTATGTGGCAATAAAGATCACTATTACATGTTGATAAAGCCCATAGGATTCTTGCTTGACTACCAGCATTATGATGGCAATCATATACGTGGGAGCTGGGTGGTCCATAAGCACATCCTTAAATGTCCCTAGTCGAGAGAGACATCGATACTCCGGAGTAGACTAGTGTGTACTTTTCAAGACCCCGATGTGGGGAGGTGGCTGGTCTCACGAGCCATTGGTGTCAGTTAGTCATCTAAGATAGTATACAGGTGCTCATTGGGTTATGAGTTACACTGGACGGACTCGCCGGGAACATGCTAGATGGTAATATACCTATTTTCAGATAGCAGTTCTCAAGTGACATGAGTATGGGTTAGTCTGTCGACCTGAAATCGTCATTTGTCTCGTGTGAGTTCCCACTGTTCTTTGATTACTACCTTACGACAGCTCAAAGGAGTCGTGCAAATAGGTTTTAGTTGGGTACAGTCCCGAGCCACATGGAGGCAGTGAGCGGATCGTCTGGGATTTGTCTCTCCCGGTATTGGGAGTTGATGTCATGCTGTGCATGGGTAGCCATCACCAGAAATCCTTAGCCAAGGTGGGCGAGAATTACTGATTTGGATCAGTAGTTTTTGAAAGTATGTCTTAGCACCGCTATTAGGTTTCAAGGAGCATCAAGTATGAAATTTAAAAAAATCTAGAGTGCTAAGTATACTAACCTAGAATCGAACTAGAGAATTAGGGTTTCAAAGTAAAGCAAACAAATTTTATACTAAGTGAAGAGAGTCTACAACCTTTGTACTCTAATCCTTCACTTCTAAAGCTCCAAGTAGTAATCCCTAGAACTCTTCTTTGACTCGACTTGATGAAAGGAACGAGCTTGGTTGTAGTCTTCGATGTCGAAGATGATCCACCTTGAAGTATCTCTCACTCAAGCTCATACTTCACTAATCAAGGTATTAGTGAAGCAAACAACCTAAACTAATGGGCTAGATTAGTGTAGCTTGATGAAGTAGGAGATTTGCTCACTAGAAATATTTTTCTCTTTTCTTTTCTCAACTTAAGAAAATTCTAGAGAGGAAGAAGGAGAAGAACTTGGATGAGAGAGAGTGAACCATGAGGTGAGTGATGAGATGAGATAGGAAAATATCTATGAATAAAACAAAAAATAAGAGGTGAGTCATGACTTCTCAAGGCTTCTACAAGCATCTAAAAAGAACGACTCGTTCTCATTTTCTTTAATTCATAAATTAAACCATTTTCTACTCATCTTTAACCTCATGTGTGATTCTCATACATCTTAGTTCTATGTATTATCAATCATGATACAATTATAATCACACACACTGTAACGTTTTAGAAATCGTTATGCGAATTTTTCCGTTTTAGGGTAAAATTGTCAGTGTTTTCGCTTTTAACCCGATTGTGATCAAACTTCCGTAGAAACTTGCCGGCACCTAGTTTAGCGAAAATAAAGCTAGTGCGCGAGCTTTGGGGGTATATGGAAAGTTTTGGTTCACATAGAATTTTTCCCTAATAAAATATTATTTTAATGCTTTATTTATGCACTTTATTTGTGGTAATTAAATGTTTATGTGGGTTAATTACTACAAATGGGTTTCTTAGCTAATATAATCACTAGAATTAAGTTTAGAACCTTCTCTCCAAATATCTTGATATTTTGTGTAATTAAATGAATTTTCAAGAAAAGAAAATGGTGACTAATGCTATTTTTGTTTTATTATGCAATTATTGTATTTTTTCTTTCTAGAAATTTCCACAAAATTCCACAAACCCTAATTTCATTTGCCTTGGCCGAAACTTCATTCCCCTTGCTTCCCTTCTCTCTCCTCACCTCATTTCATCATATTCTAGATCAAAAAATTCATGAAAAATCCAAATAATTCATAGAAATTCAAATATAATCCAAAACTTTCATTCTTCTTCACAAAACTTGCTTGGATCTTCATTCTAGTGAGGATTTTGGAGGCTAAAGTTTGGGTTTATTCTTGTTTCAAGTGGTGTTCTTGAAGGTATAAAACCTTAACCCTAATCTCTTTTTGTTGCTTAATACCTTTAATTAGCTTAATTAGATATTTAATTTAAGCTTTTAAATTAATATTTAGAAATTCAAGATATCATTTTGATAATCAAATTAGAGTTTTGATTAGTGAAATGGTTAATTAATATGTTAAGCTTGATGAAAAACTAAATCAAGTTGCTAATTTGTTATATGATATTTTCCTAATCGGTTAATTAAGCTAATTAACAAACTAAACTTTTGCTAATCCTAATTAGTGAAATCTAAAATTTTAGTAAGGGTTTAAATGGTTTAACCTTGCTATTTGAAGATGTTTGTAAATTATAGTTTTGGTAAAACTTGTAGTTTTGTGCTAAAATGATAAATACTGCTTACTAGATTTACGGATATTTTAGGCGTGTGTTTCTTTTGACGTTTCGACGTTAATTATATCGATTCCACGCTATATCTTGTGTTGTGAATGTGCGATCGGTACGATCAGGGTCTAGACTTGGTAGTTGTGTCGCGTTGCATTCCTAGCTAAGGTCGTGCCGATGTAGTTCGTGTCCTTGTGTAGCTTTTGCTCTTGAGTTTGTTTCGTAATGTCGCTACGCGCGTTAGTCACTAAAACGAATACTTGGGAGTAAGTTTGGAGTTTGTGCGTCGATCAAACGTAGTTATACGTATTTTTGGTCGATTGCTTATATACACTTGCTTTATTGTTATATGTGTTCAGGATCGCAGGCGGGGACTTCGGACATTGCGAAGAGGGGAAAGCAGGTGGTTGGCTTTATTTAGCCAGGATCGTTGGTGAGTAGATTTAACATCTACAAGGGAATCGCACGCATGGCGTTATGCATCTGGGCTTGATTAAATGACATGACCTTTAGGGTTTAGTATATGGACTTGTTTGTGCATGTATATCTTAGTTGCATATCTCATTTACCTATTATATTCGGACATAGTATTAATGAGACACAACACTATTATTGACGGTTCATGTTGCACGAGCACTGATTGTATGCCACTCACACCGTCAATAATTGCCATGACACACACAACAACGATACATATGTGATATTGTATTGCTTAGGGACATTGAGACATGATCCTTATTTTCATTGTGCATATGACATAAAGCATACCTATATACCTACATGCTTACACATATGCCCTGACATGCTTACATACTAGTTACCCATATACCTATATGGTAGTGGACTATTAGTGATAGGTATATACACATATAAGACATAGCTAAATGTACATCTTACATACATACATATACTGTTAGTGTTTATGCCCTAGAAGGCCATTACTGTATCATACTAGTTTGTATATTACTTAATGGAAGCTTGGGATATTCACATGTATATAACAGTCTTGCTAAACATGGTAGTATGCTACTTGGTTTTTCTATCTTAATATGTGAGTATACGTATTGATAGAGCTCTTAGGATCTTGCTTGACTACCGGCGTTGTGATGGCAGTCACACTAGTGGGGGCTGGGTAGTCTACAAGCACATCCTTATTCAGGTCCCTAGTCGTTGGATTATCGAGAGAGGGCATCGATACTCCGGAGTAGACTAGTGTGTACGCTTCTCATCCCAGTTGGGGAGATGGTCTGTCCCACAGCCGTCAGTACGTCGTACTGGAGATAGTATGCAGGTGCTCGTTAGGTTACGGGTACACCGGACAGGACTCACAGGGAACTGTTGGTTGGTTTTATACCAGTCGTCAGTGAACAGTTCCCAGGTGACATGAGTACAGCATAGTCCGCAGACTTGACACTGCTACTTCGCCTCGAGTGTGTCCCACTGTTCTTAGATTGCTACCCTACCACGGCTCAAAGGAGTCGTGCAAACAGGTAGCAGTTGGGTGCAGTCCCGAGCACTTGAAGGCAGTGGCGGTTAGACAGGATTCGTCTCTCCCGGTATTGGGGGTTGATATCGCGCTGTGTCAGAGAGCCATTACGCAAAGTCCCTGGCCAGGGCAAGCGAGATTTGCTGGTAGGTTCCAGTAGTTTCTCAGGGTGTAATGGGCTTCCCTCCGATACGACTTATACCGCTATTAGGGGACTGACGCTTGCCGCCCCCCTAGGCCCGATATGCGATAGTCTAAGACGAACGGACCGGACTGTATGGAGATTGTCACATCAGACTCAGTAGGAGTTCGGATGGGTTCCCTCATCGGCCTTCTTATCGACATCTACCTGGGGACCGTTACGTACAGCTAGTGCCGCTTGCGGTCTGTGGTTAAACCCACTGCCAGCGTAGTAGTCGAGTCTCTAGAGTCCCACACAGAGAGTTTCCCTACTCCAGGCGAAACGATATAGAGGTCGTATGGTTTTACGACAAGGGTTCGGACGCATACGTGCGTTTTCGCGCGTACGACTTTCGGACAGTTTTTACCAGTCGGCTTTGGTTTAAGCCAGTTACTGGTATCCGGTTATTGGATTTATACAGTCTAAAGTTTTTCCGTATTTTTGCGGATTGGAGGGGCGTTCTCGTAATTGTGCGAGAAGCTTCTAGAAGATGGTGACTAAGGAGGTTTAGGTGTCATATGCATTGAATGAGTTTAGTGAGTCATGAGAGTGATTCATCCATATCATTAATGCACAATAAATGCTTAATGAGTCATGGTTATGAATCACCATTAGATATTTATGAAACTTGATTATTCATCATTTGTTTTTCTTTTATTGATGAATTTTAATGTTTCATATATATTATGATAACTCATTATTCTCATATGATAATTATCCTCACCTTCTCTCTCCTCAAGCTCTCCCTCTTCAAACCCTAATCCTCCCCTCTCATGTGTTGAGTACAAGGATTAGTTAGACTACTTAATCCATAACCCTCTCTATATTACACCTAGCTTCTTTGATTAGCACTTAAAGAAGTTTAGTTGCCTCAAGTTTAGAGGCTAAGCTTGGAGTAAAGCTCTCGGGTGGATCGTCTACTACTTCGAGAAGGACGAGGAGGAGGTGGAGTTCGCAAAGACGAAGGACACGATTCGTTAGGTATAATCCCTAAACATAGTAGCATAGCAACTCTATGTTTTAAGTTAGTTATCGTTTAGCTTCGATTCAAGCGGTTAGTCGATGTTTGTTCACTAAACAAGTTCGTTTTTGAAAATTCCGCCTCCCCACAGGCATTGGGGTGTTGTACATCGACTTACAGTGGTATCAGAGCCTCGCTAAACAATAAATAACTTTTTTGCAAATTTGTATGAATTTCGAACGGAAAAAACGAAACCGGAAAACCCTAAAATATCAAGTTTCTGTCGATTTATAAATGAAGTCCAAAAATTTTTCAGGGATGTTCAGAAAGTTTAAAATGACAGTAGTAGAACACACAAAAAATTTGGTCCCGTGAATCGCCTACGGCGCCGCGGAACCGCGGCGGATAGCACAGATCCCGTCGCGCTTCCGCCGCCGAGTTTACGATTCAGGGACCCATTTTTCTTGTGATGGTTCTCTGTGATATTTGGGGTTTTCTGGTATTTTTTAATTTTGCTCAGGTTTCAAGTTTACAGAGAAGTATTGGAGCAATATTAAATGTGTTTAATCGATCGAAATTATACAGTATTTGCTTATTGGATTATATCTGTGTTTGTATAATGTGTTCGTAAACCTCCCCTAACTGCTAGTATGTCGGTTGGCAGGGGGTTGCACATTTCTGTAATGGTTTTTACTGTTTGTGGATATGAACTATGTTGGACTGTTGTGATGATTAGCCGGGGTTATGTGATTGGTTATTATTTAATTCATTTGATGTAAATGTAATTTGTTGTAATATTATTTTGCGGGGAACATCCAGGTTGCGGTTGTAGCCACCGTTGTATTATTTCATTTTACTGTTTTTGCTCCTAGGACAGACCCAAGGTGGGGTGCACAAACTGCCGGGCGGGTAGTTTGCCGTACCCGTTGGGGTCTTGGGTGGGGTAATGGCTATTCATCACAACTGTGTAATCCGTCTTTTATTGCAGGCTCAAAACAAACACGGATTGCTTGCAAATCCAATAAAGTTCATCTGTGATCTGGAATGCCTATTATTGCGTCTGACGAATGTACAATATCTATATATGATAGCTATTTAGACGTCACTTATGTTTTACACCCGCGCTAGCCCAGCCCCCGCTCTGTCGTTAGTTAAGTAACCTAACGGGTGATGACGGGACCCCGTGGCGAATGCGGATGGCATAAGAGGACGTTGTATTTTCGTTGTTTTCTGCAATGATAGGTTAATGATGGGACGCATTATCTATAATGCAAAGAAAAACAAACCAAAGTTTAAATCGTTGGAACAATTTAAAAGAAACCACTCGGTTAATTTTAAAAACAGATATTTTTAAATGCGGAGCTTTAACCACTCCTTTTAAAAGCTATCAGGTTCCTTCGGTTATATCAAGTTCACTACGTTCACGGTTTCGCCAAAACCAGTCGTATCCCTCCATCATTTCTTATGAATGGTCAGTAGTATTCAAGCTATGTTTGTTTGGCCCTTAGTCAAGACATAGTGATTGGTAGCTGCTGGGGTATTCATTTGTTGCATAGATAGATGAGTTGGTTTGGGACACTCGTATTACTTTGTTTGGCCCTTAGTCAAGAGTATATACGGATGGGTTCAAATCAACAGGATAATAATGGGCAGAACTTGATATGTGACTTATGATTTGTTGGCCCTTAGTCAAGATCATAAGAAAATGGGGCAAAAATCAATATCGGGAATTTCTAAAGAAACTGAAATTTGCAAAGAGATGCATACCATTTGGAGTTTGATGAATGTTGGTAGGATTCCTTCAACATTATCATACGATGATATTTGGATCCTGATCCTACTGTGAGTATATGCTACTTATCAGGATATTCGTCACTTAACGATCAATGCTATAAACCTAGTAGGTGTCCAGAAAGGTGTCAGCGGGGTTACGCCCCCAGAGAAAAGAGGTTATTTAATTAAGGAACTTCGCGAAAGCGTTAGAAAACCTCCCTCGAAGTATCGACACTGGCCTGGCTGAACGTGTAGGGTTGCTAGGCACGCGCACAAGGGTCTACGAGGCATCAACCATGCCCGATTTAAAATTTAGCCGTGCCGAACAACCCGAATACGGAACTTTAAACTAGAGATTAGGTGAAAACTTGCATGCTAAACATTTTAACACTAAGTGAGAGGGATTACAACCTTTGTAGATCCGGTCCTTCACTTCATATGCTCCGTGTTGTGGTCCCTTCGCTGCGATCATCGGGATCCGGACTCTCGAGAGGTTCCGCGAAGAGAAAGACGCAACCTTTGCTTCCGATCTTCGATACTAAGATGATCTACCTTGAAGTTTCTTTAACACAAGCTAACACTCATGAAATGATGTGAACACCCTCATCTAAATGGCAAGGGTAGATGAGGATGATGAAGTAGGATTTTTGCTCTATTTATTTATCTTTTTCTCACTATTATTCATCACTTTTGAAAAATCAAGCAAGGTTTTTCATGAAAGAATGGAGGAAGAAGATGAACAATATTAGTTATCCTTTTGGTGATGAATAGGAAATGAAATAATATGATAGATAATGCAACCATGGTCAAGCTAACTCTTGTAGAGAATTAACTAGGGTTAAAGGTTTGGTTAGGGTTTTAGAAATATCTAGCATAATATCTTAACAAAGACAAAGAAAGAAAACTTCTGGAAACTTCTAGAAAGCCTTAACCCTAATCAAACCCTAACCATGTTTAATCTCTACTGAACAAGTTGCATTATTTATCATATCATGTTACAATATTATATATCACATATACAATATTTATTGCAACAAAATAAAATAATACATTTAACATATATCGCATATATATCAATGTATTACCCGAGTGAGAAAAAGAATCTTTTAGTGAGCAAATATTAGCTAATGTAATTTAATATATCATATATATTATTATACATTAAATTATCGAATCAACACTTGATCCGACAATCCGGCTATATCGCATATAACCGACTAATATTTATCCGTACCGATTTGCCGAATCAACACATGATCCGACGACCCGGCTGATATCAAATATCGTGAGAATATAATACGGTATCACATATCGCATTATCCTCGGTCCCGCACATATCACATATGTGCTCCTACTCCGTTTTGCCTGAGTCAAGAAACCTCTGTGTAGGACTCTAAAGAATCGTCAATACGCCGGCAGTAGGTGATGATCATATCAAACACCCACAAGCTGCAAGCAGTCAGCTAAACGTAACAGCTACCCAGGTATTGAGCGCTCAGAAGATCAACAAGCAAGCCTGTAACTTCTCCTGCGAATCCAAACAGTAACACTCCCGTACAGTCCGGTCTCGTCGTCTGATATGTTGCATATCTCGCCTAGGGGTGGTAAACGTCAGACCCCAGTAGCTTGATAAGTCGTGTCGATTTGAGGTCTATAACAGTTCGAGAAACTACTGATAACACTTACCAGTAAATCTCAGCAACCCTGGCCAGGGATTTCCGGTTATTGCCAATCGAACACAGCACAACATCAACTCCCTATACCGGGAGAGACGAATCCCCTCCTATCGCTCATCGCCTCCATGTGATTCGGGACTGTACCCAAAAGCCACCTTTTTGCACGCCCTCTTGGACGTGGTATGATGGAAATCAAAGCACAGTGGGAACCACACAAGACTCTATGACGATCTCGGGTCAACAGACTACTCTGTACCAGTGTCACCGGAGAACTGCCATCTGACGTATGGTATAATACCATCTGGGAGTTCTCGGCGAGTCCATCCAGTGTACCCAGTCTCCACTGAGCACCCGTACACCATCCTTGATGTCAAACACCGATGGATATGGGATCATCCATCGTCCATCATATGGATCAAGATGCGTATACGCTAGTCTACTCTGGTGCATCGATGCCCTGTCTCGATACACCCACGACTAGGAACAATTATAGGATGTACCTGTCGACTACCGTGGCCCCACTAGTATGATCTCATCATAGTCCCAGTAGTCGAGTACATATCCTAAGGGCTTTATCAACATGTAATATAGAGACAATCAGAGTACATGTTAAGATAAAGTACAACCAGATAGCATACTATCATGTCGAGCAAGAAAGTCCTCCCTATATATGTCCTAGCATCCACTACAATATACATCGTATGTACAGTAATGGCCTTTAGGGCATACATATAACTAACAATCTCCCACTTGCACTAGGGCCATCTGTTATGGTATCGCATACCCAACAATTAGCTGCGGTTGAAGTATCTCATACTCAACCATCCCATAAAAGTCTCTACTGGGAAAAAAGCCTTTGTGAGTGGATCCGCGCTGTTGTCTTCTGTGTCTACTCTCCTAACCTCGATCTCCCTGAAGATCAACCATCTCCATGATCAGGTGATACTGCCTAAGAATTATATCTGGATTTCTGATGGGACGGTAGTTCCTTGGCTAAAGCCACAACTCCATTGTCACACAATGGTAGGAACGAAGTTCATCTTATGAACTTATAAATATCCAGACTGCCTCCTTTGTAGTATCCTTGGTAACGATGTATCTTGCCTTTAATTGTCTAATATGTCACGGTATCTAGCTTGGAACTCTTCTAACATACCGTCCCTTCTCGGAGGGTACAGACAATGCCTGCGACTGACATTCAGTGGTCCTTATCACCCTGGAACCCTTCCAGTGATTCTCCCCAGGATCGATTGATACCATCTCACTACAACTAGTGAGAATCCTAACATCCAATTAGATCTATCTCATAGATCCGAAAACCCAGGATTTAGGAGGTATCATTTTGATCCTATATGGAGAATCCTTGTGATAAGCGGAGATTGACCGAACGTAGCATAGGAAACTCCTTCTCTATCAAGAGTATGTCATCCACGTACTCTACGAGGATCACCACCATACTCTCTACTACCTTTTTGTATATACAAGGTTCATCTACCATTTTGATGAAGTCAAACTCTTTGACTACCACAACAAAACAGATGTTCCAACTCCGCGATGCCTGTTTTATCATATAAAACATCTTGCTCACGTTTCCGCTGCTCCCACTGTCTACGAAGCCCTCTGGCTGTGTACTTACAGATGCTATCTTCTAAATCATCATTTAGAAAAGCAGTCATGACACCCAACCACCAGATATCGTAGTCATGGTATGTAGCCGTGGCAAGTAAGATCTGGATGGACTTAAGCATAGCTTTGAAAGTCTCAACCTTTCTATGTACACCAAGCAATCTTCTCAAGATATACTCGCTCCTGATGGGGATTTAACCCTTCAGATAAAGCAACCAAAGTCCATACTTTGTTGGTGTATAAGGATTCCATTTCAGATCGATAAGCATCCAGCCATTCTTACAGAGTCCCACTCCTGATGGCCAGCTCGAAACTAGTTGGGTCATCATCTCATGATGCAATCCTCGCTCCCACTGTCATAGAGAAACTGAAGTATTTCTCAGGTGGGTGAGGAACCCTACTAGATCGGCGGAGAGGCTGAGGTTCGTTGGAAACTATTGAATCCTTTGGTTCTATCAAATCATCAGCTGCATTTTGTATAGCTGGAACATTTCCAGTTCTACATAACAGAACTTGCCTCGAGCTTGTCCGGATTTTGCTTTTAGACATAGGCCGGACAACCCAAAATCTTAACAAACTTAAGATATGGGCTCTTCCCTTTCCATATCACATATGAAGTGGTAGGCAACTGATTTGATTTGAACCCTATTCAATAGGTATGCAACTTCACAAGTGCATAACTCCCAAAAGAAATAGGCAACTCAGTGGTACTCATCATAGAGCACACCATATCACATAGGGTGCTATTGCTCCGCCCCGATATACCATCGTGCTATGGTGTATTCGGAGGAGTAATGCTGAGAGAGAATCTCATTCTCCTTTAGAATTGTTCAGGAATTCCGTGCTCAAGTATTCTCCTCCTTGATCACATTATAGGACATAATACTTTTACCCGTATTTGTTGGTTCTCTACTTCTAACTTATATTCTGTGAATATCTCAAAAGCTTCGGACCTGTGTTTCAGCAGGAACATATGTCTGAATCTTGAGAGATCATCAGAGAACGTAATGAAGTACAAAGAACCAGTCTTGGCATGTGTAGACAGGGGACCTTTCATATATCAGCATGTATCAATCCCAAGAGTTCACTAACTCTTTCTCTGTTTCCAATAAACAGAGCTATGGTCATCTTATCTTTGTGACATGACTGGCAAGTTTCATAAGATGTAAATTCAAACTAATTTAAATATGCATCTATATGTAACTTCAGCCAGTCGGGTCGCATTGATATGACCTAGTCTACAATGCCTCAAGAAGGATTTGTTCATTTCTGAACTCTCCCTCTTGTGTGTGTTCTGTATACTAAGAACTGTAGTTTGATTTAGAACGTCAATGATTTTAGATAACGTGCCTGAACCGATCAACTCTTGATATAGGAAATGTTCAAAACATTATCCAGCAATACAAAATTATATCATTTCTTTACTAATAAAGAGACTGATATGATTTTGTATATCAGGTTCGATATCTAATAACATTTGTTCAGAATCAATGTATTCTGGTAATACAGGGTGACAGTGACCAACAGACTTGGCTGCAACACTTGCACCGTTTTCTGTCTCATGAAACTTATCACCCGTTCTCAGTTCTCTACCTATCTGTAGCCCATGTAACAGATTACATATTCGGGATCCTGATCTGGTATCACATACCCAGGACGTAAAGGATACTGAGAAACAGTTCTGTGTAATGAACACACCCGAAGATGATGCATCAGCATGCACTTTCTTCGTTTGGGCGGCACGGGAAATCTGGTATTCCCCAATTTCCTGCTCTGTCTTATAACAATTATAAGTTGGAGCGGGACTAACGTTCCCCAGCTCAGTATAACAAGCGGGTTCGGTCAAAATATATCCGATTTATTATCTTGATTAAGACGTGATATGGTCGCTATCTGGAGAGAGAGAGAAGAAAACACTCAGCGTATGCTCTTGCAAGATTAGATTGGTTATATAATATATCTAATCAGGATGTCTCCCACTGTTTTAATCAAATCTTCCTTCAAACCCTAAAAGGAAAGACTAGCCGGGATTAATCACACGCTACAAGTTCGCCAATCTTTCAGCCAGGCCAGTGTCGGTACTTTGAGGGAGGTCCCCCGTGCTTTCACATGAACCTAATTAATGTAAACCTCGTTTTCCCAGAGGCGTAACCCCGTTAACACCTTTCTAGACACCTACTTGATCGGCTAATTGTAATGTGTAAAACTCTCCCAGGAGTAACTCTTACTCGCAGCGGGTATCGGGATCCAACTATCTAATAGAAAGTATGCAATCTCATTGCAAATTTCAACACTTGAAATTCCCGATAATATTTTACCCCTAGCGTGCTATGACCTTGACGCATGCCAAACAACCCATAGTCCGTTAGTCAAGTTCAACCCGTACATTTCTTGATTGAATTAAACCCACCCGCACGACCCTTGACGCATGCCAAACAACGCCGTACGAATACCCTAATCCAATCGCATCGTATGCTAACAGATAAGCACTAGTTAGCTACCGTACACTACGCCTTGACGCATGCCAAACTACCGCAGCACGAATACTAACTAGTACTTATCTGAAATGACGGAGGGCTACGACAGGTTTTTAAGAAAACCCTTTGCGTAATGAACTTGATATCGTTGTAGAATCGAGTGATTTTAAATGGAATGTTTTTGAGGCTTTTCTAGTTTTGCTAAAGGGGTCACTCCCGGTGAAGGGATCGTCGGCCCTTTCCTCATCGAATAAGGTGCAGGATATATCATATATACCGCTGTGCAAAGCAAGAACTATAGAAGCAATCAAAAGACAAACCGAGTTTGTAGCATCTGCCAGTTATTGCTAAAGGAGTCACTCCCGGTGAAGGGATCTCGGTCCTTTCCCTATCGAATAAGGTGCAGGATGTTCTACAAGGAACACCGCAATGCAAAGCAACAACTAGAGCTACCAGTTTTTATAAACAAGTTTCTACAACATCTTAGGTTTGTTTTATTTCATTAATCTCATTAATGAAGTCCCATTTTTAATTATGCTTCGCAAGCATCTCTTTTGAAACGAAATCTGCAATATAATATATATCTCATATATATAAAATATAAACATTCGTCTCAGGCAGTAATATGATCTCATCACAGAACATTGCAGCAGAAGAACATATATGAAATATTGGATATACTAGGACGTCGGTGTTTTCAATACGAGCCTGTATAAAACACGGATTCCACGGTTGCGATGAATAGCCAAACCCACATCTGTAGACCCCTATGAGAGCGGCAAGTAACACTGCCAATTCTAGGGTTAGGAGACCCGGTCTCGACTCCTCGAGATGGTCTCCCATTGGACCCTTGAACCCGGTTACTTGTGCTCCCCGCCTTGGGTCTACCTAATGCGGAAAAGTATATAATATACAACGGTGACATCTTCCGCTACTTGGAAGTGCCCCAATAAAAGAATATTACATACAAATGAATTTTACATGAATGAAAAAGAAAAAACTCTCATCTCACATAAAACCCCCGGCTATTCAAAACGCGACGATCCAATATAACATATCACAGCAACACATAATATCTCATATCATCAACGTAAACAAGTATGCGTATCCCGATTGTCGTTGATGTATAGCAACGAAGCCGGCGATACACCACATACTACGCTTACGGTCACAGAAAAGAAAGTGTAAAACTACAACAGTTGGAATCCGCAATCTCTTTAGACATCGCATGCCTAACCAAATGAATACCTTTAGACATCGCATGCCTAACAATTATAAACCCCGCATTTTAGTCTCATTTATCGAAAACTCTTTTTAATACCAAGTCGGCCAATTCAACAAGATTCCCGACGTCCTGATCGAATGCTCGTCGCAAACTTTAGCAGACGGCCGCACCCCCGATACCGTCGACGAAGTGCACCAAGGCGGAACACCGCTACCGGGAGCACCCGAACGGATGCTTTCGGCGACGGGGTTCTCCTACAGTCACTTGGTCGGGGCTATGGGGCGTAGCTGTCTATTAAGTTTACCCGGCGAGTATCCGCGTACGCTACGTGATTGCGACGGACTTTTGATCGCATCAAAATTCCGTGGCAACTGATCATCTGAGACTAAACTGCTATGTCTATAATATTCAAATCAGTTATCTCATAACTACCTGTGGATTCCAAATATTGTATCACATTCCAGATAAATAGAAAAAAAGTTAAACTTTCCGGTCGAATCATCAAGCACCCAAGATTTCCCCAATATATCTCAACACTTGAAATCAGTTTAAAAGCATCCATCACATGCCACAGTACCAATGGTCCAGCCGTAGAAGGGTCAAGCCAACGCCTCACATGTGGCACGCCGTACTGCCCCAAACCCTAAGGTTCAAAAGGCAGTTCAAGACGGTCACATAATCGAGTTAAGGTTTGTTGTCTTCTAGAGGGTCCATCGAGTTACTTGCACGACTTAGAACATTCTTAAACACGAGGAAAAATCCAACTTTTGAAAAATTTTCCGACAGGGGAAAAATTGAGTTATTGATATCCGTTCGAACTTTTTAAGAGTTTCTAAAAGTTATTCGGAAAACCACATAGACAAAATCTGATACTCCGATCGAAACATCGAATCCCCAAAACAACCTCAGAAAATTCAACTCTTGAATAAATATTAAAAATTCCCAGAAAATCCAGCATAATTAAATAGAAGTTACTGTGCAAACAGGAGTTGATGACGTCACCATTGCGCCGCGGAACCGCCGCAGAAGGCATGCTTCTGCCGCGGTTCCGCCGCGTGTTTTACTGTTCATCAAAAAAATTTTGTACCGTAATTCTTAGAATTCCCTGCTGAATTTTTTAAGCATTTTTAATTTGGAAAAATCCCAGTTTTTAGAAAAAGTCCAGAGAGCGGGTTTTAACGGGGTTTCGGGTTTCGATCGGACTTTAAACTTCGTCTAGACTTCGCCTAAAGCTCTAGCTTGGCTCTGATACCACTGTAGGGTTGCTAGGCACGCGCACAAGGGTCTACGAGGCATCAACCATGCCCGATTTAAAATTTAGCCGTGCCGAACAACCCGAATACGGAACTTTAAACTAGAGATTAGGTGAAAACTTGCATGCTAAACATTTTAACACTAAGTGAGAGGGATTACAACCTTTGTAGATCCGGTCCTTCACTTCATATGCTCCGTGTTGTGGTCCCTTCGCTGCGATCATCGGGATCCGGACTCTCGAGAGGTTCCGCGAAGAGAAAGACGCAACCTTTGCTTCCGATCTTCGATACTAAGATGATCTACCTTGAAGTTTCTTTAACACAAGCTAACACTCATGAAATGATGTGAACACCCTCATCTAAATGGCAAGGGGAGATGAGGATGATGAGGTAGGATTTTTGCTCTATTTATTTATCTTTTTCTCACTATTATTCATCACTTTTGAAAAATCAAGCAAGGTTTTTCATGAAAGAATGGAGGAAGAAGATGAACAATATTAGTTATCCTTTTGTGATGAATAGGAAATGAAATAATATGATAGATAATGCAACCATGGTCAAGCTAACTCTTGTAGAGAATTAACTAGGGTTAAAGGTTTGGTTAGGGTTTTGGAAATATCTAGCATAATATCTTAACAAAGACAAAGAAAGAAAACTTCTAGAAACTTCTAGAAAGCCTTAACCCTAATCAAACCCTAACCATGTTTAATCTCTACTGAACAAGTTGCATTATTTATCATATCATGTTACAATATTATATATCACATATACAATATTTATTGCAACAAAATAAAATAATACATTTAACATATATCGCATATATATCAATGTATTACCCGAGTGAGAAAAAGAATCTTTTAGTGAGCAAATATTAGCTAATGTAATTTAATATATCATATATATTATTATACATTAAATTATCGAATCAACACTTGATCCGACAATCCGGCTATATCGCATATAACCGACTAATATTTATCCGTACCGATTTGCCGAATCAACACTTGATCCGACGACCCGGCTGATATCAAATATCGCGAGAATATAATACGGTATCACATATCGCATTATCCTCGGTCCCGCACATATCACATATGTGCTCCTACTCCGTTTTGCCTGAGTCAAGAAACTTCTGTATAGGACTCTAAAGAATCGTCAATACGCCGGCAGTAGGTGATGATCATATCAAACACCCACAAGCTGCAAGCGGTCAGCTAAACGTAACAGCTACCCAGGTATTGAGCGCTCAGAAGATCAACAAGCAAGCCTGTAACTTCTCCTGCGAATCCAAACAGTAACACTCCCGTACAGTCCGGTCTCGTCGTCTGATATGTTGCATATCTCGCCTAGGGGTGGTAAACGTCAGACCCCAGTAGCTTGATAAGTCGTGTCGATTTGAGGTCTATAATAGTTCGAGAAACTACTGATAACACTTACCAGTAAATCTCAGCAACCCTGGCCAGGGATTTCCGGCTATAGCCAATCGAACACAGCACAACATCAACTCCCTATACCGGGAGAGAAGAATCCCCTCCTATCGCTCATCGCCTCCATGTGATTCGGGACTGTACCCAAAAGCCACCTTTTTGCACGCCCTCTTGGACGTGGTATGATGGAAATCAAAGCACAGTGGGAACCACACAAGACTCTATGACGATCTCGGGTCAACAGACTACTCTGTACTAGTGTCACCGGAGAACTGCCATCTGACGTATGGTATAATACCATCTAGGAGTTCTCGGCGAGTCCGTCCAGTGTACCCAGTCTCCACTGAGCACCCGTACACCATCCTTGATGTCAAACACCGATGGATATGGGATCATCCATCGTCCATCATATGGATCAAGATGCGTATACGCTAGTCTACTCTGGTGCATCGATGCCCTGTCTCGATACACCCACGACTAGGAAAAATTATAGGATGTACCCGTCGACTACCGTGGCCCCACTAGTATGATCTCATCATAGTCCCAGTAGTCGAGTACATATCCTAAGGGCTTTATCAACATGTAATATAGAGACAATCAGAGTACATGTTAAGATAAAGTACAACCAGATAGCATACTATCATGTCGAGCAAGAAAGTCCTCCCTATATATGTCCTAGCATCCACTACAATATACATCGTATGTACAGTAATGGCCTCTAGGGCATACATATAACTAACAGAACGGTTAAGCAGGTATTGTACGGTGAGAATAGTCCTGGCTAATTCTTCTTTTATGGTTTGAGGAAGGATTCGAGAAACAGTGGGAGCCATCCAGTTTAGATAAACTAAAAACCACTCTAAACTTGCAAGAGCATCATGCTAAAGAGTTTTCTTCTCTCTCTCCTAATTGCAGCGACCCTGAAAATGACTGGACTTAAGTTACTTTTAGAGAAAATATACTGACAGGGCCAAACTATAAAGATTGGCTGCGGAATGTCAAAATGGCTTTGACCTATGACAAATTGGGGTACATCCTCACCGCTACGGCACCTGCTGTCCCTGGTCCCAAATCCAGCAATGCGGATAAGGAAATCCGCAAAACCTGGGATTTAGATTGCGCGAAAGCCAAGTGCATCGTGCTTGCCTCAATGAACAATGAACATCAGAGGAGGCACGAGGATATGACCCTAGATGGCATATTTCTCCATACAAAGGAACTTTATGGAGAGCAATCTCGTATAGCAAGATACGAGACCTCTAAGAACTTGTTTCGAGTGAGGTTGGCTGTCGGGTCATCGGTAGGAGAACATGTTCTAAAGATGATCGGCTATATTGAAGAGCTCGCAGACCTTGGGACGACTTTGGATAATGAGCTATATACAGACCTTATTCTCCAGTCCCTTCCTCCCACCTACGCCCAGTTTATCCTGAACTTCAACCTTCAAGGAAACGAAGTTGAACTTCCGGAACTCCTGAACATGTTAAGGAGTGCAGAGGGCACCTTGCAGAAGGCAAGGGAAACACCCGCTATGTTTGTTGGCGGTGCATCTTCTTCCGGGTCCAAGGCTAGGGCCAAAGGAAGGAAGAAGAAGGCCGTCCCCAAACCTAGAGGAGGTGTTAGTAAGGTGGGAGGGAAGGGAAAGAAAAAGTTTGCAGTACCGGTAGTTGGCCAGGATGAGTGCTTCCATTGTCACAGGAAAGGGCACTGGAAGAAGGATTGCAAGGCGTGGAACGCCAAGAACCAGGAACCGAAGCAAGCTGTGGCTTCGACTTCAGGTGTGTTTGTAATTGAGAATTGTCTGTCGATCAACTCTACTTCCTGGGTATTGGATACCGGATCAGGATCTCATATTTGCAATCCATTGCAGGCACTGAGAAAGCGTAGAGTGCTGAAGGAAGGTGATATGACCCTAAAGGTTGCTAACGGAGCTAGCGTAGGAGCTACGTCCGTCGGGGATTATCACCTAGGATTGACGAGTGGACACATTTTGGTTTTACATAACTGTTATTTTGTACCAAGCTTTACGTGTAATATCATATCAGTTTCCTTGTTATCAAATAAAGGTTATGATTTCACGTTTGTAAGAGATGTTGTCAACATCCACCTTAATCATGGTTTGATTGGGTCCGGTACCCTAAATAACGGTATATATGTTTTAAACCAACTCCAAATTTTCAATGTCCAGAACACACTAAAAAGAAAGTCTCCAGATTTAAATAAAGCTTTCTTATGGCATTGTAGACTGGGTCACATCAATGAGAGAAGGTTGACTAAGTTGTATAGAGAAGGATATTTGGACTCGTTCGAATATCAAACTTATGACACTTGTCAATCTTGTCTCAAAGGAAAGATGACAAAGACTCCATTTACTGGACAAGGAGTAAGAGCGAGCGAGCTCTTAGGACTCATACACAGCGATGTATGCGGTCCGATGTCTACACATGCAAGAGGTGGTTATTCCTACTTCATTACTTTTACAGATGATTTCTCTAGGTATGGACATGTTTTCTTAATGAAACATAAATCTGAGGCCTTTGAGAAATTCCTGGAATACAAGAGTGAAGCGGAAAACCAAACAGGCAAAACTATTAAGACACTGAGATCTGATCGAGGTGGAGAATACTTAAGTGCCGAGTTCCTAGGTTACCTAAAGGAGAAAGGAATTCTCTCTCAGCTTACTCCTCCATACACTCCACAGCACAACGGTGTATCGGAGAGACGGAATCGAACCCTATTGGATATGGTACGATCCATGATGAGTAATGCTGAGTTACCGCGATCTTTCTGGGGTTATGCGCTAGAATCAGCGGCATATCTTTTAAACCAGGTTCCAACCAAGACTGTGCCTACCACACCATATCAGATGTGGAGTGGGAAGAAACCCTGTCTAAAACATTTTAGGACATGGGGGTGTCCAGCTTTTGTAAAAAAGCAGCATTCGGACAAGCTCGAGGCACGCTCAGTACAGTGTAAGCTTGTGGGATATCCAAAGAACTCCAAGGGATATTATTTCTATTACGCAGAGGAACAAAAGGTTTTTGTTTCTCGTCATGCTCACTTCTTAGAAACTGAATTTTTAGAAAATCAGAAGAGTGGGAGCGCAGTAGAACTGGAAGAAATTCCAGAACCACAAGCTGTTACTGAAAGTTTGGTAGAACCAGAAGTTCAAAAAGAACAGGACATTCCCGCACCCCTCCGCAGGAGTAGTAGGCCGTCTCATCCGCCTGAGAGATACTACGGTTTTCTCATAGATGGGGATAGAGAGGATTGCATCATAGATGATGATGAACCTACTGACTTCCAGCAGGCCATCCAGAGCGGCGACTCGGTACGATGGCTAGATGCAATGCGGACCGAAATGGAGTCCATGTACACCAACAAAGTATGGACTTTGGACTTTGCTCCAGATGGGGTAAAACCCATAGGATGCAAATGGATCTTCAAGAAAAAGATTGGTGTAGATGGACAGGTAGAAACCTATAAGGCTAGACTTGTTGCAAAGGGTTTTCGTCAAAGACCTGGTTTGGACTATGACGAAACTTTTTCTCCAGTGGCTATGCTCAAATCCATTCGGGTCCTTCTTGCTATTGCTGCCTTCCATGATTATGAAATCTGGCAGATGGACGTAAAGACGACTTTTCTGAATGGAAATTTAGAAGAGTGCGTCTATATGGATCAGCCAGAGGGTTTCAATCAGAGTGGGAGCAGCGGGAAAGTATGCAAGCTGCTTAAGTCCATTTATGGACTAAAGCAGGCATCACGGAGTTGGAACATCTGTTTTGATGAGACAGTCAAAGAATATGACTTTATCAAAAATCCAGATGAACCATGCATATATAGTAAAGTTGTAGCCAGAAGTGTCGTATTCCTCGTCTTGTACGTGGATGACATTCTATTGATAGGAAATGACATTCCTATGCTACAATCTGTCAAAGGATTCTTGTCACACAAGTTCTCCAT
This sequence comes from Agapanthus africanus, assembly GCA_030015575.1. Lineage (NCBI taxonomy): Eukaryota > Viridiplantae > Streptophyta > Magnoliopsida > Asparagales > Amaryllidaceae > Agapanthus > Agapanthus africanus. The sequence continues at coordinate 97,583,526 of JASDDO010000029.1, read as the reverse complement.
GAAAGACCTGGGTGATGCCTCTTACATTCTGGGGATCCGGATCTATCGTGATAGATCCAAGAGGATATTGGGACTTTCGCAGTCCAGGTATATCGACACTGTACTGAAAAGATTCAGTATGGAAGATTCTAAGCGCGGTAATCTACCGGCTTGTCACGGATTCACCCTCTCCAAAGAGATGTCTCCCAAGACTGATTTGGAAAGGGAACGCATGTCTATTATACCCTACGCTTCTGCGGTAGGCTCTATAATGTATGCGATGTTGTGCACCAGACCAGATGTAGCTTACGCACTAAGCGTGGTAAGCCGGTATCAGTCAGACCCAGGGGAAAAGCACTGGATAGCAGTAAAGAACATTCTCAAGTACCTGAGAAGGACTAAGGAGATGTTCTTGGTTTACGGCGGAAAAGACCTCAGGTTGGAGGCCTTTGCTGATTCCGGCTTCCAGAGTGATAAGGACGATTCCAAGTCTATGTCGGGCTATGTCTTTACCCTCAATGGAGGGGCGATGTGCTGGAAGAGCTCCAAGCAGGACACCGTTGCTGACTCGACGATGGAAGCGGAGTATATAGCTGCTTGCGATGCCGCAAAAGAAGCAGTCTGGATGAAGAAGTTCCTAACAGAACTTCAGGTGGTTCCTACCATAGTTGATCCAATACCTCTGTATTGCGACAACAACGGAGCTATAGCTTTAGCGAGGAACCAAGGTCCCATCAGAAGTCCAGACACATCTTGAGGCGGTATCACCTGATCAGGGAGATCATTGATCGTCAGGAGATCGAGGTTCGGAGAGTTGCTTCTGAAGAGAACATTGCTGATCCATTCACGAAGGCCCTACCTCAGATTCAGTTCGAGAGGCTGCTCGAGATCATTGGTCTTCGATATGCCAGTACATGGCCCTAGTGCAAGTGGGAGATTGTTAGTGTTTATGCCCTAGAAGGCCATTACTGTATCATACTAGTTTGTATATTACTTAATGGAAGCTTGGGATATTCACATGTATATAACAGTCTTGCTAAACATGGTAGTATGCTACTTGGTTTTTCTATCTTAATATGTGAGTATACGTATTGATAGAGCTCTTAGGATCTTGCTTGACTACCGGCGTTGTGATGGCAGTCACACTAGTGGGGGCTGGGTAGTCTACAAGCACATCCTTATTCAGGTCCCTAGTCGTTGGATTATCGAGACAGGGCATCGATACTCCGGAGTAGACTAGTGTGTATGCTTCTCATCCCAGTTGGGGAGATGGTCTATCCCACAGCCGTCAGTACGTCGTACTGGAGATAGTATGCAGGTGCTCGTTAGGTTATGGGTACACCGGACAGGACTCACAGGGAACTGTTGGTTGGTTTTATACCAGTCGTCAGTGAACAGTTCCTAGGTGACATGAGTACAGCATAGTCCACAGACTTGACACTGCTACTTCGCCTCGAGTGTGTCCCACTGTTCTTAGATTGCTACCCTACCACGGCTCAAAGGAGTCGTGCAAACAGGTAGCAGTTGGGTGCAGTCCCGAGCACTTGGAGGCAGTGGCGGTTAGACAGGATTCGTCTCTCCCGGTATTGGGGGTTGATATCGCGCTGTGTCAGAGAGCCATTACGCAAAGTCCCTGGCCAGGGCAAGCGAGATTTGCTGGTAGGTTCCAGTAGTTTCTCAGGGTGTAATGGGCTTCTCTCCGACACGACTTATACCGCTATTAGGGGACTGACGCTTGCCGCCCCCTAGGCCCGATATGCGATAGTCTAAGACGAACGGACCGGACTGTATGGAGATTGTCACATCAGACTCAGTAGGAGTTCGGATGGGTTCCCTCATCGGCCTTCTTATCGACATCTACCTGGGGACCGTTACGTACAGCTAGTGCCGCTTGCGGTCTGTGGTTAAACCCACTGCCAGCGTAGTAGTCGAGTCTCTAGAGTCCCACACAGAGAGTTTCCCTACTCCAGGCGAAACGATATAGAGGTCGTATGGTTTTACGACAAGGGTTCGGACGCATACATGCGTTTTCGCGCGTACGACTTTCGGACAGTTTTTACCAGTCGGCTTTGGTTTAAGCCAGTTACTGGTATCCGATTATTGGATTTATACAGTCTAAAGTTTTTCCGTATTTTTGCGGATTGGAGGGGCGTTCTCGTAATTGTGCGAAAAACTTCTAGAAGATGGTGACTAAGGAGGTTTAGGTGTCATATGCATTGAATGAGTTTAGTGATTTCATGAGAGTGATTCATCCATATCATTAATGCACAATAAATGCTTAATGAGTCATGGTTATGAATCACCATTAGATATTTATGAAACTTGATTATTCATCATTTGTTTTTCTTTTATTGATGAATTTTAATGTTTCATATATATTATGATAACTCATTATTCTCATATGATAATTATCCTCACCTTCTCTCTCCTCAAGCTCTCCCTCTTCAAACCCTAATCCTCCCCTCTCATGTGTTGAGTACAAGGATTAGTTAGACTACTTAATCCATAACCCTCTCTATATTACACCTAGCTTCTTTGATTAGCACTTAAAGAAGTTTATTTGCCTCAAGTTTAGAGGCTAAGCTTGGAGTAAAGCTCTCGGGTGGATCGTCTACTACTTCGAGAAGGCCGAGGAGGAGGTGGAGTTCGCAAAGACGAAGGACACGATTCGTTAGGTATAATCCCTAAACATAGTAGCATAGCAACTCTATGTTTTAAGTTAGTTATCGTTTAGCTTCGATTCAAGCGGTTAGTCGATGTTTGTTTACTAAACAAGTTCGTTTTTGAAAATTCCGCCTCCCCACAGGCATTGGGGTGTTGTACATCGACTTACATATACCTGGAGGGTATTATAATGTATGGATAGGTATAGACACATACCTTGCTACAGCTACTTTGACATCATACATACTTACATATGGACACACATATCTTGCTATACCAACATGGTTACGCATACATTGTTATAGCTACATGTTCACCTGTATATGTTGTTGCATCTGATTTCGGAGGAAATCGGGAACCGCATGAAATATTTAATAACTTGTTGCAGTTAAATAGCTGTTTTCCTTTATATGCTCATATTACTGTTTCATGTTGCATATATTACATTCATGGATTTCATATGATGTTCTCTGATATTTTTTACTCCTAAGTATATATAACAGTGGAATGGGACGCTGTTATATATGCATATATATATATATATATATATATATATATTAGTGGAATGGGACGCTAATATATATGTATTGATTCATGCAGTTACCTATTCATTACTTGATGTTTTCTGGATTTGAGGACCGTGGTGGTTTCATGGAATTATGCAAGTATTCTTATTCTTTACTTGATATTTAGATGGATCCACTTGAGATTTGGTTTTAAACCAATACGGGATCGAGAGTGTCGATGTTGGGAGCACTTAAGATTCGGACGACGTATATACCGATACATGGAACACAAGTGTCGAGATGAGATACTTAGGTTTCGAGGAACGTATAGATATCAGAAAGACCGATACGTGGATCACGGGTGTCGGTACCGGACACTTACGATTCGAGGAACGTATGGATATGAGTATTTCTGTGTCGATAATTGACACTTTTTTCATGATGTTTTTGGGTGTCGATGTTTAATGCTCACCTTATATGAAACTTCCTTGATACTGATATTGGACATACAGGATATGTGAGATATATTGATGTTGTACATACCGGATATGTGGGATATACTGATATTGGACATACAAGATATGTGGGATCTACTGATGTTGTACATACAAGATATGTGGGATATACTGATATTGTACATACAGAATATATGAGATCTACTTGATATGAGAGCCAATTTGGGGGCTGATTTGATGAACTTTGGGATTTAGATTGTCTTGATGGACGTTGGTCCTGTCACGAGGTCAGGATTCCGTGAGAATGACATATTTATTTCCATACCCCTCATTTACTTTATATGCATTGCTTCATGTATTAGTAGTACCTGCTAGAGTACTTTTCATGATTATTACATATACATACTTGTCATTTATTTTATATGCATCGCTTCTTGTATTAGTAGTACCTGATAGAGTACCTTTCATGACTGCAGCATATACATACTGCCATCTTATTGCTATCAGCTTGCATGTTTTAGATTCACGCTGTACATGCATACTTGCGATTACCTGCATATGTTATTTACTATTCACGAGTTGGCAACTCACCCCCGTTGTGCCACAGTGATGCAGGTGTTTTCCCCAGGGCAGTCGCAGCAGGCTTTCCATTTTTCGTATCATCTTTTACTGCAGACACCGCTTTGGCTGACTGTGCACGGTTTTGCTATAGGTAGGTTTTGCGGCTATCTGTTGTTTATTTTTATCTTGTACCTTGTACTCTCTATCTACCATTATCATGTATTGACTTAGAGACGAGACGTGAGGACGATATTGTATATATTTGTGTTTCTGTTTGGAGTTTTATATACAGTTTTTTTTATATCGTCTTTTTCTTCGCTACGGCGTCGTATATTTGCTTGTGGTGGTTGTTTTCTGCCATTTTGCATGGATTTGCTCCCGTTGGGGATGCTTTACTTTTATCTTTGTATGTACCCATTTTTGGGGTTAGTTTTTACAAAGGAGGTGTTGCCGAAATTTTAAAAGAAATAAAGTTTGACTTTAAAGAATTTGGTTTGAGGATTTAAAAAAGTTTTGAAAAATGCTATTATCACTTACTACTTTTCTTGGTTTAGATTTCTGGGTTTTTGGCTTTCTTAAATTGCGTTACGCCTGTAGACGTTGCGTAGTTTAAGGGCCGTCACGTGCCATTTTTCGGGTCGTGACACACACACACATATATATATCACACATATATATAAATATAAATAAAGAGAAGAAAATATTAAGTGAGCTTAATATTAGTTTATATATATATATATATAATATAAATATATATATCAAATTATTAAATCAACACTTGATTCAATAATCCAGTCATATCACATACAACCGGCTAATATTCAATATTAGTTAATATATATATATATATATATCAAATTATTAAATCAACACTTGATTCAATAATCCGGCTATATCAAATATAATCCGGCTAATATCAAATATATATAAACAACATATACATAAATCATTGAATCAACACTTGATTCAATAATCCGGTTATATCACATATAACATGACTGATATCAAATATCGCTAGATTAAAATACGGTATCACATACTCGTATTCAATCAATCTCCCATACATATCTCCATATGCCCTACTTCGTTTCGCTTGAGTTAGGAAACCTCTGTGTGGGAATCTAAAGACTCGTCCATACGCCAACAGTAGGTAATGATCACATCAGATACCGACAAGCCATCAACGGTACTAGCTGGACGTAACGGCTACCCAGATATTGAGCGAATAGAAGATCAACAAGCAAACTTGTCCAAACTCCCGTAAAGCCTATAAGTAACACTTACCGTACAGTCCGGTCTCTTCGACTGATATGTCGCATATCGAGTCTGGGGGTGGAATCGTCAGACCCCAATAACTTAATAAGTCATGCCAATGTGTGGCCTATAACCTTTCGAGAAACTACTGATAACACTTACCAGTAAATCTCATCAGCCCTTGCCAGGGACTTGCTGTTATAATCAATCGAGCATAGCGTAACATCAACTCCCAATACCGGGAGAGACGAAACCCCTCCTATCGCTCACTGCCTCCATGTAACTCGGGACCGTACCCAAAATCCACCTGTTTGCACGACTCCTTTGAGCCATAATAGGAAGGAAACTAAAGCACAGTGGGAACCACACAAGACACTATGACGATCTCGGGTCTACAGACTAACATGTACAAGTGTCACCAGAGAACTGCTATCTGACGTTAGGTATGGTACCATCTAGGAGTTCTCGGCGAGCCCTATTCGGTGTACACATTCTCCAAAAAGCACCTATGTACAATCTTTGATGTCAAACACTAATGGTTATGGGATCAACCATCGCCCCATACAGGGTCAAGAAACTGTAAGTGCACGGCGGCGCCCCGGCCGTCAATCCGACGGCCAAAAGCGGAAGCGGTGATAAACTTTGATTTTTCTTGAACTGGCAAACCACCGCGCACTAATACCCGGATCGAACCATTAACTAGTCCTAGCTAACTACAAGAAAGGGAATAGAGATATACCGACGATCCAAGTCCTCCGGTCTTCTCGTCATGGTCCCGATCTCCTACGGAAAGTCCTGTCTCCTCCTCGTCGCCGGAAGTGCACCACATCGCCTACTTTGTTTACGGGCTCCCACCTCAATGCTGAGGCAACTCGGGCACGAAGCCGGCTACTCGACGTGCCTAAGGTTCGCTGTAGAATATGTAGTCCTCAAGTCTCACTTTTGGGGTTGTAGGAATTGCCTTTTGGTGGAGGGATGAACAATGGAGTTTGGAGATGGAACTTGTATGAATTTTCCAAAGCCAAATGAGTGTAATCCCCTCATGTAAAAAATGGGACAGCCCCTCAAGAGGAATGGCCGGCCACTACAAGGGGGAGTGAGTGAGAATGAGGAGGGTATGATAGAAAATGAGAGAGCCATCCAATAATGCAATGGAGAGAGAGAGAAGGCTATCATGCCAAAAAGGAAATGATCACAACAATAATCCCACACTCAACCAACCTCACCCCTCACCATCATCAACCATCATGCCCACTAAAAGTCAAGCCATCATGAGAAGGAGAAGTCAATGATGGTGCACATCATGAAAACCATCATGATGCTACAATAAGCAAAGACCCCCTCCACAAAAAGCCTATTTGCAACAATGCAAATAAACCCTCCTCCACCAATCTTCGGCCAATGAACGGAACAAAGGAAATTGGCCGAAACGGAAAGCAAACTGGCAACTCCAGAAAACTGATCCCGTAATAAATTACAGGAAAACCCCGATACTGTGCATACACACCCGCATCTGTATTTCGACCGAAATACAAATGCAGTGAGACAAAATCTACACTGTACTATACTAGGATCCGGCTTATACCAAAGTCGGCTAGTAATATCTGTTCGATCCTGATCCGTGCAATACCGCACGTATCTGATCGAACCCTGCCATATAACCATACGGCCTATAGTACAAACTGTCCGATCCTGATCCGTGCAATACCGCACGTATCTGATCGGACCTTGCCATATCTCCATACGGCCTCTACAACCTTTCGCCCGAAAGCTGAGTAACTGAATGTGGGGGACTCTAAAGACTCGTCAACACCTCGGTTGTGGATTTAACCACTAGCACGTCAGAGGTATAAGCCAATACGTAACGGGCTACCAAGTATTGACTAAAAGGGACGTCTGTGAGCGAACTCAGCCTGACTCCCTACTGAGCCTGTCAGTGACAATATCCGTGCAGTCCGGTCCGTTCGTCTATGAGTATCGCATGGCGGGCCTAGGGGGTTGGTAAAAGTCAGACCCCCAAAAGCGGTACAAGTCGTGTCGGAGTGTAGCCCAGAACACCCTGAGATACTACTGGAATACCTACCAGTAAATCTCCTTGCCTTGGCCAAGGACTTTGTGTAATGGCTCTCCTAGACACAGCACGACCTCACCCCCAATACCGGGAGAGACGAACCCCTGAAGATACGCTCACTGCCTCCATGTGGCTCGGGACTGTACCCAACTAAAACCTGTTTGCACGACTCCTTTGAGCCGTGGTAGGGTAGTAATCAAAGTACAGTGGGAACTCACACGAGACAAATGACGATCCCCAGGTCGATGAACTAACCTGCACACATGTCACCAGGGAACTGCCATCTGACGTCTGGTATATGACCAACTAGCATGTTCCCGGCGAGTCCTGTCCGGTGTACTCATAACCCAATGAGCACCTGTATACATCTTAGGTGATCCAACTGACACCAGTGGCTTGTGAGACCGGCCACCGCCCCTCGTCGGGGTCTCGACTGTATACACTAGTCTACTAATGGAGTATCGATGCCCAGTCTCGAAACTCCCACGACTAGGGACCTTTTAAGGATAAGCTTATAGACCCCCAGCTCCCACTTATATGATCGCCCTCATACTGCTGGTGGTCAAGCAAGAATCCTAGGGGCTCTACCAACGTGTAATAGCGACCTGTAAGGTCACCTAAAACAGTACACGATGATAAAGGTAAACCAGATAGCATACTATCATCTCGAGTAAGACTGTCCTACCGGGATAGGTCCTCTATCAATCATTACAATCACGTACCTGTGACCTAATAATTGACTCTGAGGGCACTATCTCCAACAATCTCCCACTTGCACTCAAGGCTAATTATTGCGATGTCGCATACTCACAGCCCGTGTGATACCGAACACCCAACTCCTCTACTAGTCAGTCTCACAAAGCTCGTTTGCGGAACTATTGCGTTCGAGAAATAGCCTCAGTGAGTGGATCCGCTTTGTTGTTTCTTTCTATGTCTCTCTATATCTCAAGTTCGCGGAGAAAGCCATCTCCCGAAATGAGCAATACCTGTCTTAGAATGTGTCTGGATGTCTGATGGGACATAGCTCATAAATGAACTCCAAATCCAAACTTCTTAGACTGTATCGACAACTGAACTTAATCAGTATCCTGCGCGCCATGCCTCCCTCAGTATTGCCTTGGACCACCTGTCCAAAATACTGCTCCTCGTCAGAAGGAAAAACTATAGCTCTGACAACCTCCTTGTCGTCCATGTCACCTTGGAAGCCTGGAATGATAACTGTCTCCCGAATGAGGCTGTCGTTATCATATTCCTAGAACATGCACTTATGTTCTAAAACTGCTTCCGACTGCTTCTCCAGGATTGGATTAATGTCAACTTATTGCATCTAGTGCAAGAACAACATCTGGTGTGGTACTTGACATCTCATTATTGACTCAATTGCCTGAGCAAGTGATCTGCCAATCATGCACGTCCCTCTCCCCTTTAGTCTGTAAGACACCTTTGGAGAGGGTGACTCCATTACCTGCAGGTACACTACCGTGCCAGGAGTCGTCCATCCTAAATACTCTTAGAATGCTGTCAAAGTACCCTGATTGGGAAACCACCCAAATCTAGATCTAAAACCATAGATCTAGTAACCAGTATGTCTGATATAAAATCCATTTCCTATGTGGAGAAACTACTGTGTGACGACCAAAGTATGACCGATCGTAGTATAGGAGTTTCTTTTCCTATTCTGTGTATGTCATCCAAATACCAGGATATCACACCCTACTACCTTCTCAACAGATCCATCCCCTATTCTGATGAAGTCAAACCCATGACTGTCACGTCAGAAATAGATGATCTATCTCCGCTACATCTGCTTTAGTCTATAAATAGGCATAAGCTACCTGTCCACCAATGCTTCCGCTGCTCCCACTGACTACGACAACCCTCTGGCAGAGTCATATACACGTGCACTTCTAAAACTGGTTTAGAACGACGCTATACTCATCCTCCCGCCGGGTCTCGTAACCTGGAACAACTGCAATGGCAATTGTGGGTAAACAAGAACTTCCCTGTCACCGTCCTTGAGGCTACCGTAGTGCCTCTCGGGTGCCTGAAGTTACCCACCTTATCTGCGGAGTGGCCAATGGAATGTCAATCCAGATTGAATCTTTAGGTTCCTTATCAAATCTTCAGTAATCGTTTGTGGTTCTGGAATCACTTCCAGTTCTACCATACTCCCACTACTGTTTTCTGAAAAAATCCATCTTTAATAAAACTGTGGCGAGTCTAGAACAATATCGCTATTGTTCATCCAGATGGTAGAAAGTCAACCCTCGTCATAGCCTGGGTCAACCCACAAACAGCCATTACAGAAACGTGCCTTGAGTTGTCCAGTGTCTGGTTTTAATCATAAACCGGACAACTCCCCGTACCTTAACATCATTAAGATATGAACTGTTCTATATCCAATATAGAAACAGAGGCACTGATTTAATTGAACCAGATCCAAATCATGCAGCTGTCCCCAGCGCATGTCAACTAAATGGAAGGAGGCCGATCAGCGTTACTCAACTTAGGAATACTTCCAATTATGAGTAACCTGAAAGAGAAGCAAGATCTCTTTATCATTACTATCAACTGAATACCATACACAAGTATCTACATCTTCGATCTCTTTGAAGAATCCCGATACTTGCTATACCTGGTTCTCTACTCTATTCAAAATACCTATAACTTCTCAAAATTTGGACCCTGTGTTTCCGCGAAACACCTGTCTAAAAACTAGAGAAGTCATAAGTAAACCGAATATAGTACGAGGACCAAGCCCTCTGTCCTGATGGACCCTGGACAACATACAATCCTTTGTATAAGTCCCTTGAGTCTGATAACTCATTCACTGTGTGTCGTAGGTTGAAAACTGTACTTATGGTTAAGAAGAATTACACCGCTGTTTAATGCTCCTTACCTAACCATCCACTGATATAGGTAAATATCGTAGACATAATTTCAGAAAGGTATATCTCACTCTATGAAAATAGACGTACAGATATATCAATTTGAAATTGGTGCATAACAGCGGATATTCAAAACCAAATATTTGCCGACCGGCAAACAGCCCAGGTGATTTCCTCAAATATCACCGATTACAACGAATCCCGATATAATGAGGATAATCACCCAATTTCCAATAACTTACTCCCACTCATCATCTGTAAAACCATACAGATGTGAGAATCGTACCTGGTAAATACATACCCTGGAGTAAGTATCTAATCGGGAAATCAGTTTTCCTTTAACATTACACAGTGAAACTGAAACATTGAAATGTTCCGATGGGGTATTCTGGTATTCCTAGTAATGCCTCTTCCAGATTCACGACTGTAACCGTATAGTTCTTTGCCACCTCTCCAAATCCCTTCATATGTCTTTAGTCTTTACCTTCTGCACACCCTTTTAGGCCAAATGGTTTTCTTCCTTCCCTACCGTTCGGCACCAGCCTATGGTTTGGAAGAAGACTATCCAATAAGCATAATGGGTGTACTGTCCCAATCCTAGGAACACTCGCAATGAGAGAGGGTGAAGATAAAAGACAACCGAATAAACCTTATTCCTATTTCTCCTGAACCAGAATCCATCCCCGAACTGGAACAAGTTCCTTTCGAGTTCGTATATAACCATACGATGGAGTATCCAAATAAACTGTGGATCTTCGTAGTGATACGGAGTGTCCTGGAGAAATACAAAGGTGATGTGGGAGTGGTAACGAAATACCTGGTTTGGTCGTGAATATCTGTTGCAATTTACTTTGCCCTCTTACTAATCCCTTGCTTTGTCTGAACTTAATACCTTCTGCACACCATCGTTATGCTAATTGGTTTTCTTCATTCCCTACCGGTCGGCACCAGCCTAAGGTTTGGAAGAAGACTATCCAATTTGCGTAATAGGTGTACTATCTCCTAAACCAAGGAGTACTCACAACTTGAGAGAAGGTAAAAGGAAAAGACAACTGAATAATCCTATCCGTTTTCTCCAGAACCTGAAACCATCCTCGAATAAATTCCTTCGAGTTCGTATCTAACCATACGATGGTTTTGTCCAATGGAAGTGGACGTTCGCAGTAATGCGGGGTGTCCTGGAGAAAAGGGTAAAAGTAGGAGTGGCAATGAGGTCTGCAACTCTGACAATCCAAAAAGCCGGTGTTTAAGAAGGTTCGGTCAACTTGGTCACTGAGTCATAGTCTTAGGGTCGGGTCAATGGTCGCTGCCAAAGAGAGAGAGAAAAGAAACACTCAGCGTGCACTCTAACCTAGATCAGAATGGTCACCTATTTATCTAATCTGGAATCCTCCCACTGTACCTCAAATTCTCCTCCAAACCTGAAAGAAGAATTAGTCGGGGTCACCCGAGGAGTAAACTAACTCATCAGTGGGAATCGGGATCCAACTCTCATCGCATGACAACGTGACGGAATCCGCTCACGGTATCACACTCCAGAAGGTATGCGCATATCTGACAAGTTTCAGTACTTTTGAAACTCCCGATGTGATTTCTGCCCCATGCTCTTATGACCTTGGCGAAGGTCAACAAATCATAAGTCACATGTCAAGTTCTACCCGTCATTATCCAGGTTAATTTGAATCCACCCGTACAAGCCCTTGACGAAGGTCAACAAGGCTATACGACTGTCCCAAACCAACGCATCTATCTATGCCACAGAAAGGTAACAAGCAGCTACCATACACTATGCCTTGACGAAGGTCAACAAACATAGCATGAATACTACGTGCTACCCGTCTGAAACGACGGAGGGCTACGAATGGTTTCTGGCGAAAACCTTTAACGTAATGAACTTGATATCGTCGAAGGAACGGATAGCTTTTTTAAAAATATAGTGACGAAAACCGTTGCTAAAGAGGTCACTCCCGGTGAAGGGATCTCGGCTCTTTCCCCGTAGAATGGGGTGCAGGATATTCCAAATGAATACCACGATGCAAAGCAAAAGTAATCGGCTATAGTGAAGTTAATGCCCTGACGCAAACTTCTGTCCAAGGGGTCACTCCCGGTGAAGGGATCTCGGCCCTTGCCTCGTCGACTGAGGAGCAGGATATTCCAATGAATACCACGATGCAAAACAAAAGTAAACGTCCTTGCAATAACAGCTTTTTGAAAAGTGTTCCAACAACATCAGATTAGGTTTGTTTTTAAACTTGCATTGATCCGAATCAATGCAGTCCCATCAATTGATCACACCAAAAAGAACGAAAATATACTGATGTACGTATATGCCATCCGCATTCGCCACTGGGTCCCGTCATTACCCGTTAGGTTAGCTAACTAACGACAGAGCGGGGACTGGACTAGCGCGGATGCAAAACATATACAACATCTACTAATATATATACCAATATATTATATTCGCTCAAGGCGTGAATAAAATGCAACATCACAGAAATGTACAGCATCACAGAAACAATACAGATATCTGGGATCCCCGGGTTTCACAGAGCCGCTGAAACCCGACGTTCCCCTGGTCGTGCGGATAGCCTGTGCAATGAAAATCTAGACCCCTACGAGCGCGGCAAGTCACCCGCCAAAACCTGAAGCGAGGCAGCCCCCTTCAGCGACGTGAATGGACCACCCGGCACTTCACGGAATCCGGCAACTTGGGCACCCCTCCTGGGTCAACCTGTACCCCCTACGAGTGCGGCGAATAGCCCGCCAATCCTAGAGTGAAGCCCCCTCCGTCTCAATGCCATGAGATGCGGGCTTGTTGCCCTCCAGAACCCGGCTACCCGTGCACCCCTCCGCGGAGTAATCCTAGTACAGAAAGTAAAATATACATACACCGGGTACATCGACCGCAACCAGGTCGTGCCCCAAAATAATAATACAAACAGGCAGTGACGGCAGTCCACATGTCGGACGCTCGCCCCGCAATATCAAATGTACATAATACCACCACAACTGTACTAGCATTGCATCCAGGCTATCCCTACGACCGATCCGCAACAACACAGCAAATACATAGAACATCAACGTGAAAGTCACGTTCACAAATCCGTCTAACCGGGCTATAGCAGTTAGACAGGATTTACCGATCGAGTGACATTCACGGTCGCAGATATAATGTAAATACTGTGAAAAATGTGTTTAAAATTTTCCGATTGACCAAAAATTAACAAGTGGGCCCCAATCAAAACTGTAGCAGTTAAAGAAATTCTGGGCCCAAATTTAATATTCCAAAAACCCTATTTTCTCCCCAGAAGCCCACTGTAAAAATCCAACCCAATGATTCTTCCATACTGCGGCGGAAGCGCGGCCAGAAGTGGGTTTTGGCCGCACTTCCGCGCTCTGGTTGGAAGATCATTGTCTCGAATTTGAACAGTGGTCTTATAATTTTTAGTACATCAATATTTTAGAACCTGAAAAAATTTTCGAGACTGAAAAATTTCAACAGAAACTGATGTGGGCAAATACGGGTTTTTGAACATTTCGATCGATCGGAACTGAAAAACACATAACACAAAGCTAGACTAAGTTAATGGGGAGGCTCTGATACCACTGTAAGTGCACGGCGGCGCCCCGGCCGTCAATCCGACGGCCAAAAGCGGAAGCGGTGATAAACTTTGATTTTTCTTGAACTGGCAAACCGCCGCGCACTAATACCCGGATCGAACCATTAACTAGTCCTAGCTAACTACAAGAAAGGGAATAGAGATATACCGACGATCCAAGTCCTCCGGTCTTCTCGTCATGGTCCCGATCTCCTGCGGAAAGTCCTGTCTCCTCCTCGTCGCCGGAAGTGCACTACATCGCCTACTTTGTTTACGGGCTCCCACCTCAATGCCGAGGCAACTCGGGCACGAAGCCGGCTACTCGACGTGCCCAAGGTTCGCTGTAGAATATGTAGTCCTCAAGTCTCACTTTTGGGGTTGTAGGAATTGCCTTTTGGTGGAGGGATGAACAATGGAGTTTGGAGATGGAACTTGTATGAATTTTCCAAAGCCAAATGAGTGTAATCCCCTCATGTAAAAAATGGGACAGCCCCTCAAGAGGAATGGCCGGCCACTACAAGGGGGAGTGAGTGAGAATGAGGAGGGTATGATAGAAAATGAGAGAGCCATCCAATAATGCAATGGAGAGAGAGAGAAGGCTATCATGCCAAAAAGGAAATGATCACAACAATAATCCCACACTCAACCAACCTCACCCCTCACCATCATCAACCATCATGCCCACTAAAAGTCAAGCCATCATGAGAAGGAGAAGTCAATGATGGTGCACATCATGAAAACCATCATGATGCTACAATAAGCAAAGACCCCCTCCACAAAAAGCCTATTTGCAACAACGCAAATAAACCCTCCTCCACCAATCTTCGGCCAATGAACGGAACAAAGGAAATTGGCCGAAACGGAAAGCAAACTGGCAACTCCAGAAAACTGATCCCGTAATAAATTACAGGAAAACCCCGATACTGTGCATACACACCCGCATCTGTATTTCGACCGAAATACAAATGCAGTGAGACAAAATCTACACTGTACTATACTAGGATCCGGCTTATACCAAAGTCGGCTAGTAATATCTGTTCGATCCTGATCCGTGCAATACCGCACGTATCTGATCGAACCCTGCCATATAACCATACAGCCTATAGTACAAACTGTCCGATCCTGATCCGTGCAATACCGCACGTATCTGATCGGACCTTGCCATATCTCCATACGGCCTCTACAACCTTTCGCCCGAAAGCTGAGTAACTGAATGTGGGGGACTCTAAAGACTCGTCAACACCTCGGTTGTGGATTTAACCACTAGCACGTCAGAGGTATAAGCCAATACGTAACGGGCTACCAAGTATAGACTAAAAGGGACGTCTGTGAGCGAACTCAGCCTGACTCCCTACTGAGCCTGTCAGTGACAATATCCGTGCAGTCCGGTCCGTTCGTCTATGAGTATCGCATGGCGGGCCTAGGGGGTTGGTAAAAGTCAGACCCCCAAAAGCGGTACAAGTCGTGTCGGAGTGTAGCCCAGAACACCCTGAGATACTACTGGAATACCTACCAGTAAATCTCCTTGCCTTGGCCAAGGACTTTGTGTAATGGCTCTCCTAGACACAGCACGACCTCACCCCCAATACCGGGAGAGACGAACCCCTGAAGATACGCTCACTGCCTCCATGTGGCTCGGGACTGTACCCAACTAAAACCTGTTTGCACGACTCCTTTGAGCCGTGGTAGGGTAGTAATCAAAGTACAGTGGGAACTCACACGAGACAAATGACGATCCCCAGGTCGATGAACTAACCTGCACACATGTCACCAGGGAACTGCCATCTGACGTCTGGTATATGACCAACTAGCATGTTCCCGGCGAGTCCTGTCCGGTGTACTCATAACCCAATGAGCACCTGTATACATCTTAGGTGATCCAACTGACACCAGTGGCTTGTGAGACCGGCCACCGCCCCTCGTCGGGGTCTCGACTGTATACACTAGTCTACTAATGGAGTATCGATGCCCAGTCTCGAAACTCCCACGACTAGGGACCTTTTAAGGATAAGCTTATAGACCCCCAGCTCCCACTTATATGATCGCCCTCATACTGCTGGTGGTCAAGCAAGAATCCTACGGGCTCTACCAACGTGTAATAGCGACCTGTAAGGTCACCTAAAACAGTACACGATGATAAAGGTAAACCAGATAGCATACTATCATCTCGAGTAAGACTGTCCTACCGGGATAGGTCCTCTATCAATCATTACAATCACGTACCTGTGACCTAATAATTGACTCTGAGGGCACTATCTCCAACAGAAACATACACACCGGTCTACTCTGGAACATCGATACCCTGTCTCGATACTCTCTCGACTAGGAACTGTTAAAGGATGTGCTTGTGTAACATTCAGAAAATTTGGAAATAAATAAAATTTATTAATTAAATAATTAAATGCTAAATTAAAACGTTAGTAAAACCAAATAAGACATTTTCATAAGTAATATGTAAAACAAATTAAATTAAAATTTTAATATGTAACATAAATAAATTATAAGGGTCTTTATGTGATTTTAGCTTCATTTTAATAAAAAGGGTGTTATATAATAACATAAGTTGTGAGGGGTTTTTATACAATGTTTAGGATATTGTGCAAATTGAGTTTTGTTAAGGGGTGTGAATAGAAAGAGTTAAACAAGATTTAGTTCAGAATAAATCAAATGATAAATCAATTTAGAAAAGAAAAACAAACACTTCCACATCATTCTTGCATGCACACACCCATACCATACCTCCTCTTTGCATGAGGATAGCACCCTTTGGCCTTTGACACCTCCTCCTTCACCTTATCCTTCCTTTTTGTCACATATAAACCATGTTCAGTTTAGTAGCTAAAATTAAAACCTGAAAAATTAAAAGAAACAAAAAGGAAACCAAAGTAACAAAGAAGAACAAGAGAAAGAAGAAGAAAAGAGCCAAGTCTAGGGATTTCTCATCATCAAGCTAGGACAAGGAGCTTATGCATCTTGGAGGGTGTTTTTCCAACAAGTTATTTGTAGGTAAAATCCTTACTCACAGTAGAGATTTAAATTCTGGAATTGGTTTAAGTTAAAATCAAAAGTCTATAATATCGTATTTTAGGCAAAACTAAGTTCTGTTGAAATCTGCTATAGTTTAGATAAAAATTAACTTAACTAAACAAGGTCTAAATGATGTATGTTGAACCTAGAGCAAACCATAGGAGCACGAACCAGAGGGCTCGGATTTTGGCCGGCGACCCAAAGGAAAATTCCGGCGACGCCGGATTTTTAGGTGGGTTGGGTAGTGTGGTTTTTGGGTAGGTTTTTGTGTAGAATTTTGGTTAGTTTGGTATTGTTTAATTAAGTTAGTTTAACTGTATATAAAATCCGGGAACAAATATCGGTTTAGGAATTAAAATTCTCAAATACGACACAGGTAAAACGTAATGTGTTCTGTTTTCTGTTACGAAATCACGTCTGGTTAAAATCCAGTTAAATTGAGTGTTGGATAGTATGAAATAGTCGTATGCAATATAACTAGTACGTAAGAACTTGTGTTTTCATATTCTCCGTATCGGAGTAGCCGTTTTCTTATACAAATTAATTCTCGAAGTTAGATTCAAATACGGGAACTTTGGAGGCCGCAAGGAAAGGAAAGGGATTGGTGATTCCTGAATAGTTTACGACGTATTCCGGTGAGTAGACTAAACATCTACCGGGGGATTATATAAAGATGGCGTAATACGCCCGTATTTTGTTAAATTGAAAGATTGACTTTATATGTGAAGTTAATAACATGCATTCATATATATCTATATATCATCATGTTAATAGTTGTTAGAATACTGCACAATTATCGACGTGTTATGCCGCACGTGCATATCTTTACCTGTTACACTACACTTCGTCGATATTAACATGTCACTTTTACACTAAATATTCATCTTGTTAAATAAGATTCCTATAATACCTAAATTATTAAGAATAGTGGTAACTTGCATAAATGGCATCATGTTTATCATCCGAGTATTCTAAGTTGATATAGGAAGCTTTATATTATTGAGAATTTATGGTTTGAGTTTTCCTGTACTATTACATAAATCCAGTGATTTCATGATTTATGTGACATGTCCACCATGAGATGTTTTTATGATTTGAGTTCATTCCGAACCGAGTCGGTGGGTATACGGTTACGGATATACAGTTTTATCCAGACTGAGTCGGTGGGGATACAGTTAGATACATGGTAGACCCGGTCAAGACCGAGGGACAGGATAGCCGCATTTGAGGCGGGGGAGCCTAGCGAGGTTACTCAATACCAGAGATAGTGGTGAAATACGGCGGATATCTAGATGATACCGACCGGTATTATTGATTACAGGATCGTTCGAGGAATGATACCTGAGAGAAATGGAAGTTTTGTGTCGATGATGGGCACGGAAAGATGAAATTTATTGGGAATAAATGATGAGATTTCAGTTTTGGTTATGTCATTTGTAGCACAGATTCATGCTTTCCATATGCTATCATACATCATACTTGCTCTCATTTCAGTTAGTTATGATCGTCATATTTACATTATTAACCGTTGTATATTAGTTATATTCACTGAGTTGGCAACTCACCCCCGTTGTGTCACGGTTCCTTGCAGGGGTAGAGTGGACGGATAGCAGCAGTGCAGATCCACTTTTTCAGCTTTTATCGCATCTTTTGATAGGTGGGTTACATGTGTAGTAACCTTCTCTTTTAGTATTGTATTTTGGATCTAGAAAATCTCCATCAAACTTTGTACTATGACTTAGAATGAGAGATGGGTATATGTATATTATTTGACAGATGATATCGTTGTTATGTTAGAAGATATTTCTTTTATTTATGTCTGGTATTCTTATTGATATCCTATATACTGAGTTTTTATTTCCGCTGTTGATATTGTTGATCCCAACTAGGGATGCAACCAAATTTAACAATTTATAATTGTTTTTATTATGAATGCAATAATGAGCTATTGTTAATATCTTAATTTAATAAATCGGTGATTTTTACTTAAAACTAAATTTTCATGAAAATTTCGCAAAAAGGATTTGGTCTTGGTTTTTTTTTCCGGCTTACTCGGGTTGTGTAAATATCTTTAGATAATGCACAATCTAAGTGCCGGTCACATCCAAACTTTGGGTCGTGACAAAGTTGGTATCAGAGCTTAGGATTGACCTTATGGAATCGAGTAGTGAATTAAGATAAGTTGACGTTAGTCCGTGATTTAGGATGACCTTTGGTTTGATGGAGTAGGTGATTTAGGATGAGTGCAGTACCGTGCGTATGTTCCGCGGCATATTTACGTTACCATACTCAGCATAAACTAACCTTAGGATATGTATCTTGATTTGTCCTTCCTTTGACTCTCTGTTATTGATTGTTCCAATTCGTAAGCCTTATCAACTCTCATTTCTTGTTCCAGTTGCTATGGCTATGCGAGCTAGGCGAGCCGCAGCCAGAGATGTAGCTAGGGCAAGTCCGCCTATGACGGCGACTGTTACACCGGACGTTCCGGGGGTGCCTGAGCATGTTGATCCTCCTATTCCACATCGTATGACTAGGATAGAGGAGGGCATGTTAGGATTGCAGCGAGTGGTAGGACAGTTAGCTGAGGCCACTCGAGTACAGAGACAGGATCCAGCACTGGCCATGGCAGAGTCCGAGATACAGCCCACACAGACGGTCGCACTAGTAGACACGAGGGTGATGGAGGTATCGCTTTCAGAGTTTATGAGGTTGAGACCTCCGGTATTTACAGGGACCGATGTAGCGGAGGATCCTCAATCCTTTCTTGATAGGATAGCGAGGATTGGCAGATCATTGCGATGTTCTGATGCGAGGTCAGTTGAGCTGACTAGTTTTCGTTTGGAGGGACTTTCATAGGAGTGGTGTGAGTCGATGGAGAGAGGGCGAGCTACGGGTCTTCCTCCGATGTTGTGGACCGAGTTTTCTGAGGTATTTCTTGCCAGATTTCTTCCACAGAGTGTGAGGGATGCTAGAGCTAGCAGTTTCGAAGCGTTGCGGAAATCGGCAAGTATGTCGGTAGCAGATTATAATTTACGATTCACCCATTTGTCGCGCTATGCTCCATATGTAGTTCCTACGGGGGAGCTTCGGGTGAAGAGGTTCCTAAGGAGTCTGGACACGCAGTTGTATTTGGCTATAGGCTCCCAGCATTTTGATACGTACGCGCAGGCCATGGATGCAGCGATACGAGTGGAGGAGCGATTGAGCGAGGCAGTGGTTGTTCTGGAGCCAAAGAGGAGTAGACCGATTGGGCCAATGACTAGACAGTTTGGCAGAGGTAGAGGCGGATGTACTCCAGGATGCAGTTTCGGACGAGGTTGGACCCAGGGACAGATGTTCAGTTTATACCCCGATGATCAGGGGACCCCACTTACATGTTATAGTTACGGACTTCCAGGGCATACGGCTAGAGGGTGTACACGCTATAGCAGGACTGTTACTCCACAGGCTGCTTTACCCCCTCCACCTTCTATGCCGATGGCTTTACTTACTCCCCCAGTTGGCCCTACACGCCAGGCAGTTGCACCACGAGGTCGAGGCTTTGCAGGACGATCTCAAAGAGGTCGAGGAGATAGAGGTAGAGGACGACAGGATGCGGGCAGGGGCCAGGCATGGGTTTCTGCGCTGACTCCACAGGATGCCCATGCATCAAATGCAGTTGTGACAGGTACTCTTGTAGTATGTTCCTTAGAAGCCCATATTTTATTTGATCCCTGTTCTACACATTCTTACGTATCTTCACGCTTTTCACTTTCTTTGGGGAAAGAGTCGTCGTTGTTAGAGTTACCGTTAGTGGTAATTACTCCGGTGGGAGATTCCTTTATATCTTGACACGTATTCAGGTCATGTGCTGTACGTATTGGTGATAGAGATTCGCTCGTTGATCTGATTCTCTTGGATATGTTAGATTTTGATATACTTCTCGGTATGGATTGGTTGGCCGCTTTTCATGCCTATGTAGATTGTCGGAGGAAAGCGATTAGATTTTGTTTTCCAGGTGAACTTATGTTTGTTGTGCAGAGGGACTGTAATATAACTCCTGCCAACTTAATTTCTGTTCTTTGTGCGGGGCGACTCTTGAAGAAGGTTGTCATGGGTTCTTGGCATTTGTTCAGGACTTAGGAGTTGCTGAGATTCTATTGGATTAGGTTTCGATCGCACGAGAATTTCTCGAGGTGTTTCCTGCTGAGTTACCAGGATTACCGCCCGATCGCGATATTGAATTTTGCATTGACTTGATTCTGGGTGCGGGGCCTATTTCTATACCACCCTATCGGATGGCCCCGATGGAGTTGAAACAATTCAAAATCCAATTGCAAGAGTTGTTAGATAGAGGACTTGTTCGTCCAAGTGTATCGCCGTGGGGAGCTCCTGTCCTATTTATAAATAAGAAAGACGGTAGTATGAGATTGTGCATGGACTACCGACAACTGAATCGCATCACTGTGCGAAATAGGTATCCATTACCACGTATCGATGACTTGTTCGATCAGTTGCAGGGAGCTGGCTACTTCTCGAAGATTGATTTGCGGTCAGGGTATCACCAGTTGAGGGTTCGAAAGGACGACATTCCGAAGACTGCTTTTCGCACCCGATATGGGCACTATGAGTTTCTGGTGATGTCGTTCGGACTCACCAACGCCCCAGCAGTTTTTTGGATATGATGAACCGTATCTTCAGGCCCTTCCTTGATAAGTTTATTATAGTATTCATTGATGATATTCTCGTTTATTCCCGGAGCAGAGAGGAGCAAGAGCAGCATTTGCGTATTACGTTGCAGAACTTGAAGGAGAATCAGCTGTTTGAAAAATTCTCCAAGTGTGCTTTTTGGCTGGATAGTGCGGAATTCTTAGGTCACGTAGTTACAAGAGATGGGATATGTGTGGACCCGAAGAAGATTGAAGCGGTACAGCACTGGCCCAGACCTGTGTCAGTTACCGAGGTGCGAAGTTTCTTAGGTCTGGCGGGTTATTACAGACGTTTTGTGCAGGATTTCTCTTGAATCACTGCCCCGTTGACCGGATTGACTAGGAAGAAGGTTCCCTTTCTTTGGACAGATGCATGTGAACAGAGTTTTCAGCATTTGAAGACGTGCTTGACGACCGTGTTAGTTATATGTATGCCCTAGAGGCCATTACTGTACATTGGATGTATATTGTAGTGGATGCTGGGACATATATAGGTAGGACTTTCTTGCTCGACATGATAGTACGCTATCTGGTTGCTCTTTATCTTAACATGTATACTTCCTGTCTCTCTGATTACATGTTGATAAAGCCCTTAGGATGTGTACTCGACTTCCAGGACTATGATGCAGATCATACTAGTGGGGCCTGGGTAGTCCATAAGTACATCCTTCAAAGTCCCTAGTCGTGGGTGTATCGAGACGGGGCATCGATATACCAGTGTAGACTAGCGTATACCTTCTCGACCCATACAGATGGGCGATGGATGATCCCATATCCATTGGTGTTTGACATCAGAGATGATATACGGGTGCTCAGTGGAGACTGGGTACACTGGACGGACTCGCCGAGAACTCCCAGATGGTATTATACCTCACGTCAGATGGCAGTTGTCTGGTGACACCGGTACAGCTTAGTCTGTTGACCCGAGATCGTCATAGAGTCTTATGTGTCTCCCACTATGCTTTGATTTCCACCCTACCATGGCTCTACTGAGTCGTGCAAACAGGTGGTTTTTGGGTACAGTCCCGATTCACATGGAAGCAATGAGCGATAGGAGGGGATTCGTCTCTCCCGGTATTGGGGGTTGATGTTGCACTATGCACGACTGGCCATAACAGGAAATCCCTGGCCAGGGTTGCAGTGATATACTGGTAAGAGTTATCAGTAGTTTCACGAATGTTATGGACCCTACGTCGGCATGACTTATCAAGCTATTGGGGTCTGACGTTTACCATCCCTAGGCGAGATATGCGACATATCAGACGGACAGACTGGACTGTACGGTAAGTGTTACTGGTTGGATTCACAGGAGTGTGAGCGGGCTTGCTCGTCGATCTTCTAATCGCTCAATACCCGGGTGGCCGTTACGTTTAGCAGACCGCTTGCGGCTTGTGGGTGTTTGATATGATCATCACCTGCTGCCGGCGTATTGACGAGTCTTTAGAGTCAAACACAGAGGTTTCCTGGCTCAAGCGAAACGAAATAGGAGCGCATATGAGATATGTGCAGGGCCGAGAATAATGCGTGTATGTGATACCGTATTTCATTCTCGCGATGAATGTATCGATTGGTTATATGCGATATAGCGAATCAAGGATTGATTCGATAAGCCGATACATAGGATACTAGTCGGTTATATGCGATATGACCGGATCGTTATATCAAGTGTTGATTTAATGATTTAATGTATAATTATATATTTGATATATTACTTTGCATTAACTAGTATTGGTTCACTTTAAATGGATTTTCTCACTTGGATTGTGCAAGTTGTATATGTGATATACTTTTGTGCACAAGATTGTATCATGTTTGATGATACATGCAAGCTTGGGTTTGTGTAAAGAATTGACCATGGTTATATGAATGGTTAGGGTTTCACTTTATTTGCTTATTTATTTATTCATTTATTCTTTATTGAAAGAAATAAAATGGTGGCTAAGTTTGGTTTATCTTTGAAGCTTCAAGAAGCTTTGAATGGTTGACTATTTTGTTTCTTTCCTTAACCCTAACCATTCACTTTAACCTTAGTTTATTCTCTACATTTAACCATAGTTGACATTATGATAAGTATGATTTATTTTCTATTTTCTTAATAACTTATCATATCTTCTTCTTCTTCTTCATCTTCTTCTTCCATGAAAAGAAGCTTGCTACATCAATGGTGATTGATGAAAAAGTGTGAGAAATCCAAATCTAAAGTCTACCCACTTCCTATTTCTTCATCCTCTACCTCTTGCCAAGTAGTATAGGGTGTTTTCTTTCACAAGTTTTCTTGACTTGGTGAAGTTGGAGCTTGATCTAGCGATGCCTCGACGTAGATCATCTTCGGCATCGTCGTCGATGACCTAGCCCGCTTTTTCTCCGATGAAGCCGACGCTAGAGCCCAAGATCCGATTTGTACAGCGAGGAGACTTCATCGCGGAGCCATAGAGGTGGAGGACCGGATCTACAAAGGTTGTAGCCACTTTCCTTTAGCATCTAATTCGTTTACATGCTTGCATCGCCTCATTATCTAGTTAACGATCCGTATTAGGGTTTGTAGGCACTTGTAAAATTTTAATTGGCCATGTTTGATGCCTTGTGAGACTCCATTAGAGTGCCTAGGAACTTTACAGTGGTATCAGAGCCTAGCTAGAGCCTTAGGCGATGCGTAGACGGAGTTAGAAGTCTGATTGTCCCGAAACCCTAATCGTAATTTGCTCTCTGGACTTTTTTGAAAAAATGGGTTTTTTCCAGATTAAAAATTCCTAAAAAATTCAGCAGGAAGACCTAAGAATTATGGTGTAAAACGAGGACCTAACTCATCTAAACCGCCGCAGAACAGCGGCAGAAGCATGGCTTCTGCCGCGGTTCCGCGGCCATATGATCCCATTACCCAATAAATCTTGCACAGTAATTCCTATTTTCTGGTGTTGGATTTTCTGGGATTTTTTAATATTTATTCAAGAGTTGAATTTTCTGGGTTGTATTGGGGACTCGGTGTTTCAATCGGATTGTCTAACTTTGTCTATGTGGCTTTCCGGGTAATTTTTGAATATGTTAAAAAGTTCGACCGGATGTAGATACCCAATTTTTCCCCTGCCGGAAAATTTCCAAGTGTTGGATTTTTCCGAGGTTAAAGACGTTCTAAGTAGTGCAAGTAACGCGATGGTCCCTCTAGAAGACAACAAACCTTAACTCGATTATGTGACCGTCTTGAACTGCCCTTTGAACCTTAGGGTTTGGGGCAGTACGGCGTGCCACATGTGAGGCGTTGGCTTGACCCTTCTACGGCTGGACCGTTGGTACTGAGGCACGAACTTAATGTTTTTAGACTTGTTTCATGTGTTGATCTGTATCGGGAAAACTTTGGTGTTCGATTATTCGATCGGAAAGTTTAACATTTTCTGTCTTATCCGGAATGTGATACAACATTTGGAATTCACAAGTAGTTATGAGATAACTGAATGAATGTTATAAATCTAGTAGTTTAGTCTCACTTGATCGGTTGCCACGGAATTTTGATGTGATCAAAAAGTCCGTCGCAATCACGTAGCGTACACGGATACTCGCCGGGTAAACTTAATAGACAGCCTCACTCCATTGCCCCGACCAAGTGACTGTAGGAGAACCCCGTCGCCGAAAGCATCCGTTCGGGTGCTCGCGGCAGCGGTGTTCCGCCTTAGTGCACTTCGTCGACGGTATCGGGGGTGCGGCCGCCTACTAAAGTTTGCGACGAGCATTCGATCTGAATGTCGGGAATCCTGTTGAATTGCCCGACTTTTATATTGAAAAGTGTTTTCGATTTTGAGACTAAAATGCGGGGTTTATAATTGTTAGGCATGCGATGTCTAAGGAATTCATTTGATTAGGCATGCGATGTCTAAAGAGGTTGCGGATTCCAACTGTCGTAGTTTTACACTTTCTTTTCTGTGACCGTAAGTGTAATATGTGATATCGCCGGTTTCGTTACTATATGTCAACGATAATTAGGATACGCATATTTACTTACGTTGATGACATGTGATGTTATGTGTTGCTGGATATGTTATATTGGATCGTCGTGTTTGAATAGCCGGGGGTTATTATGTGAGATGAGTGTTTTTCCATTTTCATTCATGTAAAAACTTGTTTGTAATATTCTTTTATTGGGGCACTTCCAGGTTGCGGAAGATGTCACCTTTTGTATATTATTTACTTTTCTGCACTAGGATAGACCCAAGGAGGGGAGCACAAGTAACCGGGTTCTGGGGTCCAGTGGGAGACCAACTCGAGGAGTCGAGTCCGGGTCTCCTAACCCTAGAATTGGTAGGGTTGCTTGCCGCTCTCGTAGGGGTCTAGGGGTGTGGGATTGGCTATTCATCACGACCGTGGAATCCGTGTTTTATACTGGCTCGTATTGAAAACACGGACGTCCTAGTATATCCAATATTTCATATGTATCTTCTGCTGTGATTTATCTGTGATATGATCATGTGATGTTCTGTGACATATATTATATATAGTATATATGATATATTATATAAACGTTGCTTATGTTTTACACCCGCGCTAGCCCTGCCCCGCTCTGCCGTTAGTTACCTAACCTAACGGTGCAGACGGGACATCGAGGCGAATGCGGATGGCATAAGCGTACGTTATATTTATCTGTGATGTTTAGGTGGACCTTAATGATGGGATATTCATTAATGAGATTAATGAAAGAAAATAAACCTAATTGATGTTGTGGAATCGAATTTCAAAATAAAAACAGGTAGCTACAGTTCTTGCTTTGCATCGCGGTGTTCATTATAGAACATCCTGCACCTTATTCGATGAGGAAAGGACCGAGATCCCTTCACCAGGAGTGACTCCTTTAGCAATAACTGGCAGATGCTACACACTCGGTTTGTCCTTTGATTGCTTCTATAGTTTCTGCTTTGCACAGTGATATATATGATATATCCCGCACCTCATTCGACGAGGAAAGGGCCGACGATCCCTTCACCGGGAGTGACCCCTTTAGCAAAACTAGAAAAGCTTCAAAAACATTCCATTTAAAAACCATTTGATTCTGCAACGAGATCATGTTCAAAGCGTTAAAGGTTTTCACAAAAACCATTCGCAACCCTCCGTCATTTTAGGAAGTAGAGTACTTAGTATTCGTGCTGTGTTTGTTGACCATAGTCAAGGCACAGTGTACGGTAGCTAAGTGATGTCTTCCTACACCGCATATGATGCGATTAGTTAGGACAGTCGCGTGACTTTGTTGACCTTAGTTAAGGGTCATGTGGGTGGGTCTAATTAATCACGAAATGACGGGTAGAACTTGACTAGTGCTTATGATTTGTTGACCATAATTAAGGTCATAAGTGCTAGGGGTAAAAATCTTTATCGGGAGTTTCAAGTGTTGAAATTTGCAATGAGATTGCATACCTTCTATATGATAGTTAGATCCCGATACCCACTGCGAGTAATTGTTACTCCTGGGAGAGTTATGCACTTTACAATTAGCCGATCAAGTAGGTGTCTAGAAAGGTGTCAACGGGGTTACGCCTCTGGGAAAATGAGGTTTACTGTAATTAGGTCCGTGCGAAAGCACGGGGAACCTCCCTCAAAGTACCGACACTGGCCTGGCTGAAAGATTGGCGAACTTGTAGAGTGTAAATAATCCCGGCTAGTCTTTCCTTTTAAGGTTTGAAGGAAGATTTGATAAAAACAGTGGGAGCCATCCTGATTAGATAAAATATATAACCAATCTGATCTTGCAAGAGCGCACGCAGAGTGTTTTCTTCTCTCTCTCTCTCCTGGTAGCGACCATATCACGCCTTAATCAAGATAATAAAATGGATGTATTGACCGAACACGCTTGTTATACTGAGCTGGGGAACGTTGGTCCCGCTCCAACTTATAATTGTTATAAGACAGAGCAGGAAATTGGGGAATACCAAAATTCCTATGCCGCCCAAACGAAGAAAGTGCATATGATGCATCTCCTTCGGGTGTGTTCATTACAAAGAACTGTTTCTCGGTATCCTCTGCATCCTGGGTATATGATACCGGATCAGGATCCCAGATATGTAATCTGTTACATAGGGCTACAAAAAGGTAGAAAAACTGAGAACGGGTGATAAGTTTCATGAGACAGAAAACGGGGCAAGTGTTGCAGCCAAGTCTGTTGGTCACTATCACCCTGTATTACCAATACATTGATTCTGAACAAATGCTATTAGATACCGAACCTGATATACAAAATCATATCAGTCTCTTTATTAGTAAAGAAATGATATAATTTTGTATTGTTGGATAATGTTTTGAACATTTCCTATATCAAAAGTCGATCGGTTCAGGAACGTTATCTAAAAGCATTGACGTTCTAAATCAAACTACAGTTCCTTGTATACTGAACACACACAAGAGGAAGAGTTCAGATATGAACAAATTCTTCTTGAGGTATTGTAGACTAGGTCATATCAATGCGACCCGACTAGCTGAAGTTACATTTAGATGCATATTTAAATCAGTTTGAATTTACATCTTGTGAAACTTGCCGGTCATGTCACAAAGATATAATGACACCAGCTCTGTTTACTGGAAGCAGAGAAAGAGTTAATGAACTCTTGGGACTGATACATAATGATGTATGTAAGGTCTCCTGTCTACACATGCCAGGACTGGTTCTTTATATTTCATTATATTCTCTGATAATCTCTCAAGATTCAGTCATATATTCCTGTTGAAATATAAGTCCGAACCTTTTGAGGTATTCACAGAATATAAGTAGGAAGTAGAGAACCAAAATACGGGTATAAGTATTATGTCCTATGATAAGATCAGGGAGGAGAATACTTGTGCATGGCATTCCTGGACCATTCTAGAGGAAAATGAGATTCTCTCTCAGTATTACTCCTCTGAATACACCACAGCATAACGGTGTATCGGGGCGGAGCAATCACACAATATTAGATATCGTGTGCTCTATGATGAGTATTACTGAGTTACCTATTTCCTTTTGGATGTTATGCGCTTGAGAAGCTGCATACCTATTGAATTAGGTTCGAATCAAATCACTGCCTACCACTTCATATGTGATATGGAAAGGGAAGAGCCCATATCTTAAGTTAGTTAAGATTTGGGATTGTCCGGCCTATGTCTAAAAGCAAAATCAGGACAGGCTCGAGGCAAGGTCTGTAATGTAGAACTGGAAAGGTTCCAGCTATACAAACTACAGCAGATAATTTGGTAGAACCAAAGGATTCAGTAGATTCCAACGAACCTCAGCCTCTCCGCCGATCTAGTAGGGTTCCTCACCCACCTGAGAGATACCTTGGTTTCTCGATGACAGTGGGAGCATGGAATGCATCATGAGATGATGACCCAACTAGATTCGAGCAGGCCATCAAGAGTAGGGACTCTGCAAGAATGGCTGGAATCTTAGCGGTCTGAGATGGAATCCATATACACCAACAAAGTATGGAGTTTGGTTGCTATATCTGAAAGGTTAAATCCCCATCAGGAGCAAGTATATCTTGAGAAGATTACTTGGTGTAGATGGAAAAGTTGAGACTTTCAAAGCTAGACTTGTTAAAGGTTTTAGTTATCAACCAGGTGTGGATAATGATGAAACCTTTTCTAGGGACTATGCTTGAGTCCATCCAGATCCTACTTGCCACGGCTACATACCATGACTACGATATCTGGTGGTTGGGTGCCATGACTACTTTTCTAAATGATGTTTTAGAAGAGTACGTCTATAAGTACACAGCCAGAGGGCCTCGTAGACAGTAGGAGCAGCGGAAACGTGTGCAAGATGCTTTATAGGATAAAGCAGGCATCGCGGAGTTGGAACATCTGTTTTGATGGATTAGTCAAAGAAGCTGACATCATCAAAATGGTAGATGAACCTTGTATAAACAAAAAGGTAGTAGGGAGTATGGTGACGATCCTCGTAGAGTACGTGGATGACATACTCTTGTTAGGGAAGGAGTTTCCTATGCTACGCTCGATCAATCTCCGCTTATCACAATGATTTTCCATATAGGATCAAAGTGATACATACTAAATCCTAAGCTTTGGATCTATGAGATAGATCTAATTGGATGTTAGGATACTCACTAGTTGTAGTGAGATGGTATCAATCGATCCTGGGGAGAATCACGGGAAGGGTTCCAGAGTGATAAAGACGACTGAATGTCAGTCACAGGCATTGTCTTTACCCTCAGTAAAGGGACGGTATGTTGGAAGAGTTCCAAGCTAGATACCGTGGCAAACTAGACGATAAAGGCTGGTAACATCGCTATTAAACATACTACCAAAGAGGCAGTTTGGGTGTATATTGGTTCATAAGATGAACTAGGTTCCTACCATTGTATGACAATGGAACTATGCCTTTGGCCAAGGAACCCTGGTCCCATCAGTGACCCAGACATATTCTGAGGCAACATCACCTGATCATGGATATAGTTGATCTCCAGGGTGATCGAGGTTGGAAGAGTAGACTCAGAGGACAACACGGCGGATCCACTCACGAAGGCCTTTTCCCAAAGAGAGACTTTTAGGGGATGGTTGAGTATTAGATACTACAACCACTGCTGCAGATAGCCCTAGTGCAAGTGGGAGATTGTTAGTTATATGTATGCCCTAGAGGCCATTACTGTACATTGGATGTATATTGTAGTGGATGCTGGGACATATATAGGTAGGACTTTCTTGCTCGACATGATAGTACGCTATCTGGTTGCTCTTTATCTTAACATGTATACTTTCTGTCTCTCTGATTACATGTTGATAAAGCCCTTAGGATGTGTACTCGACTTCCAGGACTATGATGCAGATCATACTAGTGGGGCCTGGGTAGTCCATAAGTACATCCTTCAAAGTCCCTAGTCGTGGGTGTATCGAGACGGGGCATCGATATACCAGTGTAGACTAGCGTATACCTTCTCGACCCATACAGATGGGCGATGGATGATCCCATATCCATTGGTGTTTGACATCAGAGATGATATACGGGTGCTCAGTGGAGACTGGATACACTGGACGGACTCGCCGAGAACTCCCAGATGGTATTATACCTCACGTCAGATGGCAGTTCTCTGGTGACACTGGTACAGCTTAGTCTGTTGATCCAAGATCGTCATAGAGTCTTATGTGTCTCCCACTGTGCTTTGATTTCCACCCTACCACGGCTCTACTGAGTCGTGAAAACAGGTGGTTTTTGGGTACAATCCCGATTCACATGGAGGCAATAAGCGATAGGAGGGGATTCGTCTCTCCCGGTATTGGGGGTTGATATTGCGCTATGCACGACTGGCCATAACAGGAAATCCCTGGCCAGGGTTGCAGTGATATACTGGTAAGAGTTATCAGTAGTTTCACGAATGTTATGGACCCTACGTCGGCATGACTTATCAAGCTATTGGGGTTTGACGTTTACCACCCCTAGGCGAGATATGCGACATATCAGACGGACAGACTGGACTGTACGGTAAGTGTTACTGGTTGGATTCACAGGAGTGTGAGCGGGCTTGCTCGTCGATCTTCTGATCGCTCAATACACGGATGGCCGTTACGTTTAGCAGACCGCTTGCGGCTTGTGGGTGTTTGTTATGATCATCACCTGATATGATCATCACCTGCTGCCGGCGTATTGACGAGTCTTTAGAGTCCTACACAGAGGTTTCCTGGCTCAAGCGAAACGAAATAGGAGCGCATATGAGATATGTGCAGGACCGAGAATAATGCGTGTATGTGATACCGTATTTCATTCTCGCGATGAATGTATCGATTGGTTATATGCGATATAACCTAGTTATCGAATCAATGATTGATTCGATAAGCCGATACATAGGATACTAGTCGGTTATATGCGATATGACCGGATCGTTATATCAAGTGTTGATTTAATGATTTAATGTATAATTATATATTTGATATATTACTTTGCATTAACTAGTATTGGTTCACTTTAAATGGATTTTCTCACTTGGATTGTGCAAGTTGTATATGTGATATACTTTTGTGCACAAGATTGTATCATGTTTGATGATACATGCAAGCTTGGGTTTGTGTAAAGAATTGACCATGGTTATATGAATGGTTAGGGTTTCACTTTATTTGCTTATTTATTTATTCATTTATTCTTTATTGAAAGAAATAAAATGGTGGCTAAGTTTGGTTTATCTTTGAAGCTTCATGAAGCTTTGAATGGTTGACTATTTTGTTTCTTTCCTTAACCCTAACCATTCACTTTAACCTTAGTTTATTCTCTACATTTAACCATAGTTGACATTATGATAAGTATGATTTATTTTCTATTTTCTAAATAACTTATCATATCTTCTTCTTCTTCTTCTTCTTCTTCATCTTCTTCTTCCATGAAAAGAAGCTTGCTACATCAATGGTGATTGATGAAAAAGTGTGAGAAATCCAAATCTAAAGTCTACCCACTTCCTATTTCTTCATCCTCTACCTCTTGCCAAGTAGTATAGGGTGTTTTCCTTCACAAGTTTTCTTGACTTGGTGAAGTTGGAGCTTGATCTAGCGATGCCTCGACGTAGATCATCTTCGGCATCGTCGTCGATGACCTAGCCCGCTTTTTCTCCGATGAAGCCGACGTTAGAGCCCAAGATCCGATTTGTACAGCGAGGAGACTTCATCGCGGAGCCATGGAGGTGTAGGACCGGATCTACAAAGGTTGTAGCCACTTTCCTTTAGCATTTAATTCGTTTACATGCTTGCATCGCCTCATTATCTAGTTAACGATCCGTATTAGGGTTTGTAGGCACTTGTAAAATTTTAATTGGCCATGTTTGATGCCTTGTGAGACTCCATTAGAGTGCCGAGGAACCCTACAGACCGCACCTGTCTTATCTTTACCTTTCGGGTCAGATGGTTTTGTTGTGTATTGTGATGAATCTCAAGTGGGTTTAGGCTGTGTATTGATGCAGCACGGCAGAGTTGTAGCTTATGCTTCTCGACAGTTGAAGAGGCACAAGCAGAGCTACCCCACTCATGATTTGGAGATGGTTGCTATGGTATTCGCACTGAAGATTTGGAGGCATTACTTGTACGGAGAGTCGTGCCAAATCTTCACAGATCATAAGAGCTTGAAGTATATTTTTCAGCAGAGGGATCTGAACCTAAGGTAGTATAGATGGATGGAACTGGTGAAAGATTACGATTGTGAGATCTTGTATCATCCGGGCAAAGTGAATATTGTAGCAGATGCTTTAAGTCGGAGGCCTAGAGGTAGCTTATCTCATTTGCGCATCTTGCAGAGTCAGTCTTCTACGGACTGGCAGATTTTATGTGATAGTCGTATACAGTTTGAGTTCACCTTGACAGGAGGACAGTTAGCACATGTTCGCACCCAACCCTAGTTATTGGATCGTATTCGAGAGACACAGCCCGCAGATGCTCGTATATTGGAGATTATGGATCAGGTTAGACAGGGCAGGGAGTTGGAGTTCGTGATTGATGACCGTGGAGTATTACGTTTTGGGACTCGTCTTTGTGTACCAGATTCAGATAGGTTGAGGCGTGAGATCTTAGAAGAGGCCATCGATCAACGTATAGTATTCATCCTGGTTCCACCAAGATGTATCATGACTTGTGGGAGGTTTATTAGTGGGAAGGAATGAAGAGGGATGTTACGGAGTTTGTTTCGAGATGCTTGACTTATCAGCAAGTCAAAGCTGAGCACCAGAGGCCGGCAGGAGAGTTGCAACCCTTGCCCATTCCAGAGTGGAAATGGGGACAGATTTCCATGGATTTCGTTGTGGGTCTACCCAGGGCTAGCAGAGGGTATGATTCCATTTGGGTGATTGTAGATAGATTGACAAAGGCAGCTCACTTTCTTCCGGTGAAAACAACGTATGGGTTTGCACAGTATGCTCAGATTTATATTGATGAGATTGTGCGGTTGCATAGAGTTCCGACGTGCATAGTATCAGATCGGGGTACCCAGATTACTAGCAGGCTATGGCAGAAACTTTAAGAAGCTCTCGGTACACGATTGAGTTTTAGTACAGCTTTCCACCCACGGACAAATGGTCAGTCAGAGCGGACCATTCAGACTTTAGAGGATATGCTTCGAGCTTGCAGTCTTGATTTTGGTGGTAGTTGGGATCGTCACCTACCTTTGATAGAATTTTCGTACAACAACAGTTTTCAGGAGACGATACAGATGGCACCCTTGAAGCTTTATATGGGAGGAAATGTCGATCACCCGTTTGTTGGACGGAACTAAGCGAGAGTTGCATTTTGGGACCACAGATAGTACATGAGACTACAGAAAAGATTCAGTTGATACGAGATAGAATGAGAGCGGCCCAGTGCAGACAGAAATCATATGTAGATCGACGCCGTCGTAGACTCGAGTTTCAGGTAGGAGATCATGTGTTTCTTCGTGTATCTCCGATGAAAGGTGTGATGCGTTTCGGGAAAAAGGGGAAGCTCAGCCCCAGATATGTTGGACCTTATGAGATTCTGGAGAGAATGGGTGCTGTAGCTTATCGTTTAGCACTTCCACCGAGTTTTCCCGATGTGCATCCGGTGTTTCACGTTTCGATGCTTCGCAAATACCTTCACGATCCTTCTCACGCGATCCAGCATCAGACTTTACAGCTTGAGCCGGATTTATCCTACACCGTGCAGCCAGTCGCTATTCTAGACAGGTAGGCAAAGAAACTGAGATCGAGGGTACTTCCATCTGTAAAGGTTCTTTGGAGAGGAACGAATCGCGAAGAGATTACTTGGGAGACCGAGGATGTGATGCGAAAGAAATTTCCACATCTTTTTAAGGGCATGTCTAGTTAAGTTTTAAATTCGGGGACCGAATTTTCTTAAGGGGGGAATATTGTAACATTCAGAAAATTTAGAAATAAATAAAATTTATTAATTAAATCATTATATGCTAAATTAAAAAGTTAGTAAAACCAAATAAGACATTTTCATAAGTAATATGTAAAACAAATTAAATTAAAATTTTAATATGTAACATAAATAAATTATAAGGGTCTTTATGTGAATTTTAGCTTCATTTTAATAAAAAGGGTGTTATATAATAACATAAGTTGTGAGAGGTTTTTATACAAAGTTTAGGATATTGTGCAAATTGGGTTTTTTTAAGGGGTGTGAATAGAAAGAGTTAAACAAGATTTAGTTCAGAATAAATCAAAGGATAAATCAATTTAGAAAAGAAAAACAAACACTTCCACATCATTCTTGCATGTACACACCCACACCACACCTCCTCCTTGCATGAGGATGGCACCCTTTGGCCTTTGACACCACCTCCTTCACCTTATCCTTCCTTTTTGTCACATATAAACCATGTTCAGTTCAATAGCTAAAATTAAAACCTGAAAAATTAAAAGAAAGAAAAAGGAAACCAAAGTAACAAAGAAGAACAAGAGAAAGAAGAAGAAAAGAGCTAAGTCTAGGGATTTCTCATCATCAAGCTAGGACAAGGAGCTTGTGCATCTTGGAGGGTGTTTTTCCAACAATTAATTTGTAGGTAAAATCCTTACTCACAGTAGAGATTTAAATTCTGGAATTGGTTTAAGTTGAAATCAAAAGTCTATAATATCGTATTTTAGGCAAAACTAAGTTCTGTTGAAATCTGCTATAGTTTAGATAAAAATTAACTTAACTAAACAAGGTCTAAATGATGTATGTTGAACCTAGAGCAAACCATAGGAACACGAACCAGAGGGCTCGGATTTTGGCCGGCGACCTAAAGGAAAATTCCGGCGACGCCGGATTTTTGGGTGAGTTGGGTAGTGTGGTTTTTGGGTAGGTTTCTGTGTAGAATTTTGGTTAGTTTGGTATTGTTTAATCAAGTTAGTTTAACTGTATATAAAATCCAGGAACAAATATCGGTTAAGAAATTAAAATTCTCAAATACGACACGGGTAAAACGTAACGTGTTCTGTTTTCTGTTACGAAATCACGTCTGGTTAAAATCCAGTTAAATTGAGTGTTGGATAGTATGAAATAATCGTATTCAATATAACTAGTACGTAAGAACTTGTGTTTTCATATTCGCCGTATCGGAGTAGCCGTTTTCATATACAAATTAATTCTCGATATTAGATTCGAATACAGGAACTTCGGAGGCCGCAAGGAAAGGAAAGGGATTGGTGATTCCTGAATTGTTTACGACGTATTCCGGTGAGTAGACTAAACATCTACCGGGGGATTGTATAAAGATGGCGTAATACGCCCGTATTTTGTTAAATTGAAAGATTAACTTTATATGCGAAGTTAATAACATGCATTAATATATATCTATATATCATCATGTTAATAGTTGTTAGAACACTGCACAATTATCGACGCGTTATGCCGCACGTGCACATCTTTACCTGTTACACTACACCTCGTCGATATTAACATGTCACTTTTACACTAAATATTCGTCTTAATAAATAAGATTCCTATCATACCTAAATTATTAAGAATAGTGGTAACTTGCATAAATGACATCATGTTTATCATCCGAGTATTCTAAGTTGATATAGGAAGCTTTATATTATTGAGAATTTATGGTTTGAGTTTTCCTGTACTATTACATAAATCCAGTGATTTCATGATTTATGTAACATGTCCACCATGAGATGTTTTTTATGATTTGAGTTCATTCCGAACCGAGTCGGTGGGTATACGGTTACGGATATACACTTTTATCCAGACTGAGTCGGTGGGGATACAGTTGGATACATGGTGGACCCGGTCGAGACCGAGGGGCAGGATAGCCGCATTTGAGGCGGGGGAGCCTAGCGAGGTTACTCGACACCGGAGATAGTGGTGAAATTCGGCGGATATCTAGATGATACCGACTGGTATTATTGATTACAGGATCGTTCGAGGAATGATGCCTGAGAGAAATGGAAGTTTTGTGTCGATGATGGGCACGGAAAGATGAAATTTATTGGGAATAAATGATAAGATTTCAATTTTGGTTATGTGATTTGTAGTACAGATTCATGCTTTCCATATGCTATCATACATCATACTTGCTCTCATTTCAGTTAGTTATGATCGTCATATTTACATTATTAACCGTTGTATATTAGTTATATTCACTGAGTTGGCAACTCACCCCGTTGTGCCACAGTTCCTTGCACGGGTAGAGTGGACGGATAGCAGCAGTGCAGATCCACTTTTTCAGCTTTTATCGCATCTTTTGATAGGTGGGTTACATGTGTAGTAACCTTCTCTTTTGGTATTGTATTTTGGATCTAGAAAATCTCCATCAAACTTTGTACTATGACTTAGAATGAGAGATGGCTATATGTATATTATTTGACAGATGAGATCGTTGTTATGTTAGAAGATATTTCTTTTATTTATGTCTGGGATTCTTATTGATATCCTATATACTGAGTTTTTATTTCCGTTGTTGATATTGTTGATCCCAACTAGGGATGCAACCAAATTTAACAATTTATAATTTTTTTTATTATTAATGCAATAATGAGTTATTGTTAATATCTTAATTTAATAAATCGGTGATTTTTACTTAAAACTAAATTTTCATGAAAATTCCGCAAAAAGGATTTGGTCTTGGTTTTTTTTTCGCTTACTCGGGTTGTGTAAATATCTTTAGATAATAGACAATCTAAGTGCCGGTCACATCCAAACTTTGACGGGTTGAAATTGACTAGTGCTTGTGATTTGTTGACCATAGCCAAGGTCATGAGTGCTAGGGGTAAAAACCACATCGGGAATTTCAATAGTTGAAATTTACAATGAGATTGCATACCTTCCATATGATGGTTGGATCCCGATCCCACTGTGGGCAATAGTTGCTCCCAGGAGAGTTTTGCAGTTTATAATTAGCTAACCTATTAGGTGCCTAGAAAGGTGTTAACGGGGCTATGCCTCTGGGAAGACGAGGTTTATATTAATTAGGTCCGTGCAAAAGCACAGGGAACCTCCCTCAAGTACCGACACTGGCCTGGCT
The DNA here is from genome assembly GCA_030015575.1 of Agapanthus africanus. NCBI lineage: Eukaryota > Viridiplantae > Streptophyta > Magnoliopsida > Asparagales > Amaryllidaceae > Agapanthus > Agapanthus africanus. The sequence continues at coordinate 97,545,900 of JASDDO010000029.1, read as the reverse complement.
GAACGGTAAGCGAAGTTGTAGACTGTAATTAATCCTGGCTAAATTTCTTTTTAAGGTTTGAAAGAAAAACTTGATTAAAGCAGTGGAAAACATCGATTAAATAAGATAATAACCAATCTGATCTTTGCAAGAGCTTTCGTTGAGTGTATTCTTTTCTCTCTCTTAATGGCAGATACCAATGACAGGACTCAAGCTTCTACTAGATAAAAATAAACTGAATGGGACCAATTATAAAGACTGGCTGAGGAATCTTAACATTGCCTTGACTTATGATAAGGTATCATATGTCCTCACGGCTCCAGCCCCGCCCGTCCCAGGTCCTAAATCCTCAGTTGCGGATATTGAAGTCCGCAAGACATGGGATGCTGACTGTGCCACGGCCAAATGCCTCGTGCTTGCATCGATGGATAACACACATCAAAAGCAGCATGAGAATATGGACGTCCACGCCATATTCCTCCATACAAAGGAGTTGTATGGAGAGCAATCTCGTGTCTTACGATACGAAGCATCCAGAAAGTTGTTTCAGATGCGAATGGCCTGTGGCACACCAGTAGGAGACCATGTTCTGAAGATGATAGCTCTCATAGAAGAGCTTGAGGACCTTGGGTGGACAATGGACAATGAGCAATATACGGATATTATTCTGCAGTCTCTCACATCCACCTTTGCTCAATTTATAGTTAACTTCAACATGCACAACATGGAGAAGGAACTACCTGAACTCCTTAATATATTAAGGAGTGCAGAGAGCCTGCTGAAATCAGTGAAAACTCCCGTTTTGAGTGTTGGGCCATCTTACTTCTCTCGCCCGAAGGCTAAGGCCAAGGGAAAGATGAAGAAGAAACCCACCAAACCTAAGGGTGGAGTCAAAAAGGCCAAGGGGAAAGACAAGTCCAAAGCTGGGGAATCGGGGAAAGGGGAATGTTATCCCTGCCACAAAACAGGACACTGGAAGCGCAACTGCATGGAGTACTTGGATCTCAAGAAGAAGCATGTGGATGCTTCCGCTTCAGGTGTGTTTATGACAGAAAACTGTTTTTCAATAAACTCTGCTTCCTGGGTATTAGATAACGGTTCAGGTTCTCACATTTGCAATTCTATGCAGGGGCTGAGAAATAGCAAGGTTTTGAAGACAGGTGACCATACTCTCCGCGTTGGAAATGGTTCCAATGTACATACAGTTGCAGTGGGAGAGTATCACTTGGGGTTGCCGTCTGGATGTATATTGGTTTTGAACCCATGTAATTATGTACCTAGTATGCTTTGTAATATAATATCTGTTTCTTTGTTAGACAATGAAGGATATAATTTTGTATTGCAGAACAATGTTATGAACATTCACCTGAATCAAATGTTGGTTGGGTATGGTACACTTAATAACGGGATATACGTCCTAAATCAACAGACAGTTTTCAGCATACAACACACTAATAAAAGAAAACTTTCAGAAATAAATGAAGCTTTTCTTTGGCACTGTTGAATTGGTCACATTAACGAAACAAGACTAAACAAGTTACACAAAGATGGATATTTAAACCCTTTTGAATATAAATCTTATGTGACTTGCCAGTCTTGTATCAAGGGTAAAATGACCAAAACTCCGTTTACAGGACACGGAGAAAGAGCTACTGGGCTCTTAGGCCTCATACATAGTGATGTATGCGGGCCAATGTCTACACAGGCTAGAGGCGGTTTTTCATACTTCATTACTTTCACTGATGATTTCTCAAGATTCGGTCATGTATTTTTATTAAAGCACAAATCCGAAGCTTTCGAGAAATTCACCGAATATAATCTCGAAGTAGAAAAACAAACTGGCTTGAGCATCAAAATGCTTCGATCAGATCGAGGTGGGGAGTATCTCAATACAGAGTTTGCAAACTTCCTAAAAGAGAATGGGATTCTCTCTCAGCTCACTCCTCCTTACACACCACAGCACAACGGTGTGTCAGAAAGACGGAATCGGACCCTGTTAGATATGGTCCGTTCAATGATGAGTGATGCTGAGTTACCCGTCTCATTTTGGGGGCATGCATTGGAGACTGCAGTGTTTCTATTAAACAGGGTCCCAACCAAAATCGTGTATACCACGCCATATGAGATATGTCATGGGAAGAGACCTTCTCTTAAACGAATTAAAATTTGGGGTTGTCCGGCCTATGTTTAAAAGTAGAATCTAGACAAACTCGAGACACGGTCAGTCATGTGTAATTTTGTGGGATATCCAAAGAATTCTTATGGATATCTATTCTACCACAAGGAGGAACAAAAGGTGTTTGTTTCTCAGCATGCCGCATTTTTAGAAAAAGAATTTTTTACAAATGATACAGATGGCAGTGTGGTAGACCTAGAAGAAGTTCTAGAAACACAAATTACAAATGATGACTTGGTTGAACCGGCTGTTGCAACAGAAACTGAGGAACCTCGGCCACTCCGTAGGTCTTGTAGGACTTCTCGCCCACCGGAGAGGTACTACGGTTTCCTCATTGATGGTGATAGAAAAGACTGCATCATGGAGGATGATGATCCTACCAGCTTTCAGCAAGCTATCATGAGTGGAGACTCTGTAAAGTGGCTGGATGCCATGAGATCCGAAATGGAGTCTATGTACACCAACAAAGTATGGACTTTGGACATTGTACCCCCTGGGATAAAACCTGTGGGGTGCAAATGGATCTTTAAAAGAAAGATTGGTGTAGATGGGCAGGTAGAGACCTATAAGGCAAGACTTGTGGCGAAGGATTTTCGTCAAAGACCAGGTCTGGACTATGACGAAACTTTTTCTCCCGTAGCCATGCTTAAATCCATTCGGATCCTACTTGCTATCGCTGTTCACTGCGACTATGAAATTTGGCAGATGGACGTTAAAACAACATTTCTAAATGGAGATTTTGAAGAATGCGTTTATATGGATCAGCCAAAGGGCTTCATTGACAGTGGGAGCAGCGGGAAAGCTTGTAGACTGCTTATATCCATTTATGGATTAAAGCAGGCATCATGGAGTTGGAACATCTTTTTCGATGATATTATCAAAGAGTTTGATTTCATCAAAAATCCAGATGAACCTTGTGTTTATAAGAAGGCTGTAAGGAGAGCTATCATATTCCTCGTATTGTACGTGGATGACATTCTTCTGATAGGAAATAATATTCCTATGCTACAGTCGGTCAAATCTTTCTTATCACTAAGGTTCTCCATGAAGGACCTGGGTGATGCCACATACATTCTGGGCATTAGGATCTATAGGGATAGATCCAAGAGGTTATTGGGATTGTCCCAAACAAGGTACATTACACCATCCTAAAAAGGTTTAGTATGGAAAACTCCAAGCGGGGTGCCTTACCCGCTTCCCATGGAGCCACTCTCTCTAAGGACTCTTGCCCAAAGACCGATGAAGAAAGAGCCCGCGTGAGCATTATACCCTATGCTTCAGCAGTAGGATCTATAATGTATGCGATGTTATGTACACGCCCAGATGTAGCTTATGCACTTAGTGTAGTAAGCAGGTATCAATCCAACCCAGGGGAGAATCACTGGGTAGCTGTGAAGAACATTCTTAAGTACTTGCGAAGGACTAAAAAATTGTTCTTGGTGTATGGTAATGGAGATCTCCAGATGGAGGCCTTTACCTATTCGAGCTTCCAGAGTGATAAGGACGACAGCAAATCTATCTTTGGGTTTGTATTTACCCTCAATGGAGGGGCGGTAAGTTGGAAGAGTTCTAAACAGGATACCGTTGCAGACTCTATGATGGAGGCTGAGTACATTGCTGCGAATGATGCCGCCAAGGAAGCCGTCTGGATGAGAAAGTTCTTCTCGGAGCTAGGAGTAGTTCCAACCATTATTGATCCAATACTATTGTATTGTGATAATAATGGGGCTATGGAGTTAGCCAAGGAGCCCAGGTCCCATCAGCGGTCCAGACACATCCTGAGGCGCTTTCATTTGATCCGGGAGATTGTAGATCGCCGCGAGATCGAGATTAGGAGAGTAGACACAAAGAATAACACCGCGGATCCACTCACCAAGGCCCTCCCTCAGCCGCAGCATGAGCAACTTTTTGAGATATTGGGTATGAGATACGCCAATAACTGGCCTTAGTGCAAGTGGGAGATTGTTGGATATATCTATGCCCTAGAGGCTATTATATGATAGTGGATGTATTTATACATGTATATATATATATATATATTCAGTGTACATTCTTGCTCGACATGATAGTATGCTATCTGGTTCTACTTTATCTGACATGTTGACTTGATCATGCTTTTATTCATTTACACGTGTTGATAAAGCCCTGAGGATATTTACTTGACTACTGTGATTATGATGGAGATCATACTAGTGGGATGTCTGTAGTTCATAAGCATATTCTAAAATGTCCCTAGTCGTAGGTGTATTGAGATGGGGCATCGATATACCAGAGTAGACTAGCGTATATGATACTAGACCCATATGATGGGCGATGGATGTTCCCACATCCATTGATGTTTGACATCGAGATCGTATGCGGGTGCTCAGTGGTGACTGGGTACACTGGTCGGACTCGTCGAGAACTCCTATATGGTATTATATCTATCGTAGGATAGCAGTTCTCAGGTGACACTGGTACAGGTTAGTCTGTAGACCCGAGATCGTCATAGAGTCTTGTATGTTCTCCCACTATACTTTGATTACCACCCTACCACGGCTCTACCGAGTCATGCAAACAGGTGGCTTTTAGGTACAGTCCCGAGACACACGAAAACGATGAGCGATAGGAAGGGTTTCGTCTCTCCCGGTCTTGGGAGTTGATGCTGTGCTGTGCTCGATTAGCTATATCAGTAAGTCCCTGGCCAGGGCTGTTGAGATTTACTGATAAGTGTTATCAGTAGTTTCTCGATCTGTTATAGACCATTCATCGGCACGACTTATTGAGTTATTGGGGTCGACATTACCATCCCTAGACTCAGTATGCAGCATATCTGACGAAGAGACCGGACTGTACGGTAGTGTTGCCGGTTGGCTCGACGGGAGTTGTGACAAGTTCGCTTGTTTTCTTCTGATCGCTCAATACCCGGGTGGCCGTTACGTTTAGCTGACCTCTTGCGGCTTGGGGGTGCTTGATATGATAATCACCCACTGCCGGCGTATTGACGAGTGTTAGAGTCCCACAATGGAGTTACCTAGTCCAGGCGAAATGATGTGGTGTGCATATGAGATATGCGCGGGGACCCGATTAAATGCGCGTATGTGATACCGTATATTAATCGGGCGGTTTGCTATTGGTCGGGTCGTATGTGATATGACCGGTTTGCTAAATCAAGTGTTGATTTATCATTGACCATAAGCTTTTTCACTTTAAACCCTTCTTGTCTTTTGTTGTATGCATGCATGTATGCATTTATTCTCATTGATGCACATATGGATGTGCATGCACACATACATACATACACTCTTGTATCATGGTTGTTGATAAAATGGATGGCGGCAATATAAGACTCACACACTTATATAAATATGTTGATATTTCTTTTTGGATAAATGAAAATGGAATTGGATAATTACTCATGGTTGATTATTTTATTCACCCACTAACCTTTGCATTAACCTTGAGTTAATTTCCATGGTTATTTTGCATCCAAAAGAAAATATCTAGATATTTATAAACTAGGGTTAAGAGTGAGAAGGAGAAAATATATATATTTTCTTTTCGCATTCTTATCTCAATACTTATCATTATCTTGAGCTCTTCATTTTCTATCATCTTCTTCCTCCTCTCTCTTGCTCTCTAGCTTTCATCAGTGAGCAAAAGAGTGATCAAGTTAGGGTTTTGAAGTGAGAAAACAAACCACAACACCATTCTACACTACTCTTGCCCATTAGTTTAGAGTGTTGGCTTCTACTTCTTCTCTTAATCTAGTGAAGCATCTAGCTTGGACAAAGAGGACTCCGGGTGGATTGTCGTGGACCTAGAGGATCTCAAGAGAGCTTCTTCCAACTCTCAAGTGGCCAAGGAGTCTGGCGTAGGGAGCTACAAAGGTTGTATTCTCAAACCCTAGCCTTTTACTACTTGTGATGGTGTAAAAAGTCTTGTTACCCTAGCTTTTCTAGTTTGATCCTTAGGATTGTTTCTTTAGCACCCTATATTTTTTTTAATATAGCATGTGTAATGCTACCAAACCCTAGTAGTGGTGTTGTAGAAAAACCTTCACAGAAAACAGCAAGCTCATGATGGACGTCAACTCATCATATCCAGAAATATCAAGTAAAGAATAAGAATACTTGCATAGATCATTCTGATGATATATTATATATACATATATAACAGCGTCCCATACCACTGATATATATCATCAAAAGTAAAACATCCTGAAAACTCATAAGAATCAAATACGAATACCCATGGTACTGGTATTCGCAATGCTTAACAGGTAATAAAGGTAAAGTACGTAAATAAATTCATACAAGCAATAAACGTAAAAGTCCTACTATGTTATGGCAATACTAATGATGCGTAGTGTAGCATACGCGTCTGTGCTCGTGCAACATGGTAATCATTAGTATTTATGCGAGTGTTCTATAAGTGTATAAAGCCTATTCGTATCGACATCAACATACGCATCACGTAGTATAGCAGTCCTACAGTGATATGGCAGTACCAATGAGGTGTAGTGTAACATATGCGTATGTGCTCAGGCAACATAATACTCATTGGTAGTTGTGCAGTGTTCTATCAGAGTATTCGTATCACGTAACGTATAACATCGATAAATATATCGCGAACATGTAAAGTAAATCTAAGCATAATTATTAAATGTAACTACTTGCTATGATCTATACCATTATCTTTGAAAATGGAACGAAACGTTGGTTTTGAAATAAGGAAGCTGCCTTAGGTTAAAATAGATATTCGTTTTGAAAATTGGCATCGCATCCTTGTCTTTTATCATTAAAAAGGGAAACGAATCGTTAGTTTTTAAAAGAGTATAGCTCACTCATGTATTACGTTCTAAAACGAAATAAAACATGACTCTACGAGTCTAAAGGAACTTGGCCGTCATTCGGCATGTTAATCTCGTCATCACAAGTATGGTATGATTCCTCATATAATATCCACATTATCACAATATCCAAATCATCTCAAGTACGGCATGATCTCTCGTATAACTCCACCCAACCATGAATAAAACTATATGCACATGAACAATATACTAGATGCAACAGAACACTAATACCATTAACCAGAATTAACACTAAAAACTAGCTAGATAGCATAGCTATCCTAGTTATAAGGTTGCAGAGGGGGGGCTATACGCCATCCACCCGACTTCCCCCGTAGATGTAAATCTGCTTACCAACTTATCGATCTCGTCGAATCCACGATTGCTATGTCCGTCAACTCTATATCGGAAACCTTCGCGATTGTACCTATAATCATAGTTATGAAATATTGGCGTAAATATCATATCGAAATCAAAACAATGAGCTAAGTATCCATAGGTTAGAACCTATAGCGTACTTACTCCAGAAACGAACAAATGCCCCTGAAATTAACGTACGAACGTCGACATTTTAGTCGCAGTACAGAAATACGAAAATCTCATATCGATATGTCAGAAACTTGATAAAACCCTTACTAAAACATCCTCAGATTTCTCTGTATGAATACCGAGACAAATCAAACAATATAGTAAGTTATAAAATACCCAAGTAAAGCTACAAAACAAAATACAACATGAATACCCTCCATGGGCCCGGTGGTACCGATGAAAACACGATTTTCGCCGGGTCAATTATGGAGTTTGGGTGTTGTCTCCTAGTGGTCTCATGATACTATGGTCTTGTTAGTTTTTCTATTGGTTTATCCTAATAGTTCCAGATTCAATATTTGTACCACCAAAATCACAAGTATTCAAATTTCTGATATTTAAATACAAAAACAGATACTAAACAGAATTGAAATCATATGAAAAGAATGAGATATACCTATAGAGAGGTAGTACAAAGAAATCCAGCTCAAGGATTGTATGATGGAACCTCCCAGGGATAAGGGTGGCTCAAGCTTGAAGGTGTGAACAACTTTCATGAAGTAAATCATAGCTTTCTTTTATAGTGATGGATACTTAGAAATATTTTTGTTTGGAGCTTGAAGAAACCTATGGTTCAGTTTGAGGAAGCTAAAGCATTTTTAAGTGTGTGAGTAAAGAAAGCACGAGGTGTTAAGAGAGAAGGAGGAGGTGTCAAGGGAAAAGGAGGAGTTGTAAAGTGAGAAGAAGGAGGTGGAGGGAGTTGAGCATGGGTGAGGGTATGTTGGTCTGAGGGTTTGAACTAGGATATCATATACCAACCATCAAAAGAATTAGAACAAAAGAAAAACCTTTCATGTTACAATTTAAATCCATTAAAAAAATATGAGATAATTAATCTATCGCTTAAATATCATTATCTTAATATAAAATATCATTTCATGTTAAAATAATTAATATATCATTTTTATAATATCACATACTTTTCTTCATATTTACCAAAATAATTACATTTTTACGGATATAATTCCGATACCCAATTTCATAAGCGATATCATTTTTGTAAACTTATTATATTCATATTTAAAATTATAAATTAATATTTATAATTTTCCAAAATGTTACATGTGGAGTGGCTGAGGTTCGTCTGGGACTATTGAATCCTCCGGTTTCATTTATAGTTTGTGTATCTGGAACTTCTTCCAGCTCTACCTCATTACCACTAATTTCTTTTACAAGAAATTCACTTTCTAAAAAGGTGGCATGTGGAGCAACAAATACTTTTTTTTCCTCACTGTGGTAGAATAGATATCCATGTGAATTCTTTGGATATTCCACAAACTTGCAAAGAACTGATCGTGCTTCGAGTTTGTTAGGATTCTGTTTTTTAACATAGGCCGGACAACCCCATATCTTAACTCTTTAAGATATGGTCTCTTTCCACTCCATATCTCATATGGTGTTTTAGGCACAGATTTTGATGGAACTTGATTCAAATGGTATGCAGCTGTCTCAAGTGCATAACTCCAAAAGAAAATAAGTAACTCAGCAACACTCATCATAGAGCGCACCATATCTAATAGGGTGTGATTCCCCCACTCTGATACTCCATTGTGTTGTGGTGTATATGGAGGAGTAAGCTGAGAGAGAATCCCATTCTCTTTTAAATAATCTCGGAATTCCGTGCTTAAGTATTCTCTTTCTCGATCAGATCGAAAGATTTTAATACTTTTACCCGTCTGGTTCTCTACTTCACTCTTATATTCCTTGAATTTCTCAAAAGCTTCAGATTTGTGTTCCAACAGGAATACATGTCCGAATCTTGAGAGATCATCGGTGAAAGTAATGAAGTACGAGGAACCATTCCTGGCATGTGTAGACATAGGACTGCATGCATCACTATGTATCAGTCCCAAGAGTTCAGTAGCTATTTCTCCGTATCCAATAAACGGAGTTTTGGTCATCTTCCCCTTGAGACATGATTGACAAGTTTCATAAGATGTAAATTCGAACAGATTCAAATATCCATCTTCATGCAACTTAGCTAGTCTTGTCGTATTGATATGACCAAGTCTACAGTACCACAAGAAGGCTTCATTCATTTCTGAACTTTTTCTCTTATGTGTGTTCTGTATATTTAGAACTGTATTTTGATTTAGAACGTATATACCATTACACAATGTAACAAACCCCATCAACACCTGATTTAGAAAAATGTTCATAACATTTTTCTCTAATGCAAAGTTATATCACTCTTTATCTAATAAATGTTGGGTTACGCCAGCGCCCCGGCCATCAATCCATGGCCAAATGCGGAACAAAAACTTTAATAAACCGGCGCTAACGGAACTCGATTCCCAGATCGTACCATTAACCCTACACTGTAAGTCTATATATCCCACCCCGACACTTACGGGGAGGCGGAAAGAGTAAAAATCGAATTTTTATCACTAAGAAACATAGACTAACCATGAAGGATCTTTGCCAAACAAAAGCCAACAAACTATCTACAAGTTCTAACTACTAGGTTAGAAGTTTATACCTAGTTCTTGAACTCCTTCTCTTCTTGTGTTGCTTTCCTTTCTTGTCTGCTCCTTTGAGTGGTGTAGACGGCTCCTCCTCTTCGTCTTCTCTTTGCCGAAGAAAGATCCACCCGAAGGCCTCTACCTTGAGCTCCTACCTCAACAAAGAAGTAACTAGAGTCCTTGTCTTGCTAGACTAAGAACCCTAGAGTGAGTAGAGAGGTGTTTTGATGGTTTAGTCTCAAAGCTTGGATTTTCAACACATGAAACACTTAAGCTTTTGAGAGAGAAGAAGAGAGAGAGCAAACCATGAAAGAGAAAGAGCATGAGAGAATGAGAGTCTAGAATGAACCTTGTTCTCATATTAGAGATATAAGATAATAATAATAATCATTAAGAAAATTGTGATGGTTAGTTGATTTGACCATTATCATTTCACATTTAATGCTAAGCAAGCTTCAAGAAGCATCTTTTTCTTAAAAAAAAGAAAATATCAAGGTCAACAAAGTCAACAAGTCAAATGGTCAATCCAACCCTAACCATGACACAATTATCCATAATTAATATTATTAATCATGTTTCTCATTCTCATTAGGGTTTTGATCAAGTCAATGGTCAAAAACCCTAATGAGGTTTCTCCCTCTCCGCCTCTGTCAACTGTACGTACGTACGTACCCGCATTCGCGTTCCGAAGAAACACGAATATAATTGGACAAGACCAATCCCAAAACAAATACTAGGATCTGGCTTAAACCAAAGCCCACTAGTAATAACTGCCCGGACATCAAACGTGCACAAGTGCGCGTATGTGAACGAACCCCGTCGTAAAACCATACGACCTCTACTCTGTTTTGCCCAAAGGCGAACAACCCTCTTTGTGGGACTCTAAAGACTCGACACTACGCTGCCGGTGGGTTTAACCACAGGCCGCAAGCGGTACTAGATGTACGTAACGGTCCGCGGGTAGATGCCGATAAGAAGACCGATGAGGTGAACCCATCCAAACTCCTACTGGGCCTGAATGTGACAATCTCCGTACAGTCCGGTCTGTTCGTCTGAGAGTATCGCATGTCGGGCCTGGGGGGCGGTAAACGTCAGTCCCCTAATAGCGGTACAAGTCGTGTCGGAGTGTAGCCCAGAACACCCTGAGAAAATACTGGAAACACTACCAGTAAATCTCACTTGCCCTGGCCAGGGACTTTGTGTAATGGCTCTCCTAGACACTGCGCGATATCAACTCCTAATACCGGGAGAGACGAATCCTGTCTAACCATCACTGCCTCCAAGTGTTTCGGGACTGCACCCAACTACTACCTGTTTGCACGACTCATTTGAGCCATGGTAGGGTAATAATCTAAGAACAGTGGGAATACACTCGAGGCGAAGTGACAGTGTCAAGTCAACGGACTAAGTTGTACTCATGTCACCTGGGAACTGATAACTGACGATAGGTATAATACCAACCAACAGTTCCCATCGAGTCCTGTCCAGTGTACTCGTAACCTAACGAGCACCTGCATACTATCTCCAAAACGACGTACTGATGGCTGTGGGACAGACCATCTCCCCTCCTGGGATGAGAAGCGTATACACTAGTCTACTCTGGAGTATCGATACGATGTCTTGATAATCCTACAACCAGGGACCTGTATAAGGATGTGCTTATAGACTACCCAGCCCCCACTAGTGTGACTGTCATCACAACGCTGGTAGTCAAGCAAAAGATCCTAAGGGCTCTATCAATATGTATTAGCAACATGTCAAAAGAAACACATACACATATTAAGATAGATACAAACCAAGTAGCATACTACCATATTGAGCAAGAATGTCAATCCGTGTATATCCCAAGCTTCCAAAATGTAATATACAAACTAGTACTATACAATAATGGCCTCTAGGGCAAATCACACTAACAATCTCCCACTTGCACTAAGGCCATGTCCTGGCATATCGCAGACCTATCATCTCGAATAGCCTCTCGAACGGCGCTTGAGGAATGGCCTTTATGAATGGATCTGCAGTGTTATCTTCTGTAGCAACCCTCCGAACCATGATCTCCCGGCGATCCACGATCTCCCTGATCAGGTGATACCACCTCAAGATGTGTCTGGACTTCTGATGGGACCTGAGTTTCTTTGCTAAAGCTATAGCCCCCTTGTTGTCACAATACAGAGGTATTGGATCAATAATGGACGGAACCACCTGAAGGTCTATCAAGAAATTCTTCATCCAGACGGCCTCTTTTGCGACATCAAATGCTGTGATATACTCCGCTTCCATCGTTGAGTCAGCAGCGGTTTCCTGTTTGGAACTCTTCCAATATACCGCCCCTCCATTGAGAGTAAAGACATAACCCGACATGGATTTAGAGTCATCCTTGTCACTCTGGAAGCTGGAGTCAGCAAAGGCCTCGATCTGGAGGTCCTTTCTGCCGTAAACCAAAAACATATCCTTAGTCCTTCTCAGGTACTTCAGAATGTTCTTTACCGCTATCTAGTGCTTCTCCCCAGGGTCTGACTGATACTGGCTTACTACACTCAGTGCATAAGCTACATCTGGTCTGGTACACAACATCGCATATATTATAGAGCCTACCGCAGAGGCGTAGGGTATAATAGACATGCGATCCCTTTCCAAATCAGTCTTAGGAGACATCTCTTTGGAGAGGGTGATCCCGTGACAAGCCGGTAAATTACTGCGCTTGGAATCTTCCATACTAAATCTTTTCAGTATGGTGTCGATATACCTGGACTGTGAAAGTCCTAATATCCTTTTGGACCTATCATGATAGATCCGGATCCCCAGAATGTAAGAGGCATCACCCAGGTCTTTCATGGAGAACATGTGTGACAAGAACCCTTTGACAGATTGTAGCATAAGAATGTCATTTCCTATCAGCAGAATGTCATCCACGTATACAACGAGGAATACGACAGTTCGCGCTACAATCTTACTATAAATACATGGTTCATCTGGATTTTTGATAAAGCCAAATTCTTTGACCGTCTCATCAAAACAAATGTTCCAACTCCGCGATGCCTACTTCAGTCCATAAATGGACTTAAGCAACTTGCACACCTTCCCGCTGCTCCCACTCTGATTGAAACCCTCTGGCTGGTCCATATAGACACACACCTCTAAATTACCATTTAGAAAAGCGGTTTTTACGTCCATCTGCCTAATCTCATAATCGTGGAAGGCAGCAATGGCAAGAAGGATCCGAATGGATTTGAGCATAGCCACTGGAGAAAAGGTTTCGTCATAGTCCAAACCAGGTCTTTGACGAAAACCCTTTGCAACAAGTCTAGCCTTATAGGTCTCAACCTGTCCATCTACACCAATCTTCTTTTTGAAGATCCATTTGCAGCCCACGGGTTTTTCCCCTTCTGGAGCAACGTCCAAAGTCCATACTTTGTTGGTGTACATGGACTCCATCTCGGTCCGCATTGCATCGAGCCATTTTACCGAGTCAGAGCTCTGAATGGCCTGCTAGAAGCTAGTGGGCTCATCATTATCAATGATGCAATCCTCTCTATCCCTATCTATGAGAAAACCGTAGTATCTTTCAGGTGGATGAGAAAGCCTACTACTCCTGCGGAGCGGCGCAGGAATGTCCTGTTCTTTCGAACCTTCTGGTTCTACTAAGCTTTCAGTAATAGCTCGTGGTTCTGAAATTTCTTCCAGTTCTATTGCGCTCCCACTTATCTGATTTTCCAAAAATTCAGTTTCCAAGAAGCAAGCATGACGAGAAACAAATACCTTTTGTTTCTCTGCGTAATAGAAGAAATATCCCTTGGAGTTCTTTGGATATCCCACAAACTTGCACTGTACTGAGCGTGCCTCGAGTTTGTCTGTATGCTGCTTTTTGACAAAAGCTCTTAATGTGTTTAAGATAAGGTTTCTTCCCACTCCACATCTGATATGGTGTGGTAGGCACTGACTTGGTTGGAACCTGGTTCAAAAGATATGCAGCTGATTCTAGTGCATATCCCCAAAAAGATCGCGGTAACTCAGCGTTACTCATCATGGAACGTACCATATCCAATAGGGTCCGGTTCCGTCTCTCCGATACCATTATGTTGTGGAGTGTATGGAGGAGTAAGCTGAGAGAGAATTCCATTCTCTTTTAGGTAATCCAGGAACTCGGCACTTAGGTATTCACCACCTCGATCAGATCTCAGTGTCTTGATACTTTTGCCGGTTTGTTTTTCTACTTCATTCTTATATTCCTGGAATTTTTCAAAGGCTTCAGATTTGTGCTTCATTAAGAAGACATGTCCATACCTTGAGAAATCATCCGTAAAAGTAATGAAGTAAGAATAACCACTTCGTGCATGTGTAGACATTAGACCACATACATCGCTGTGTACGAGTCCAAAGAGCTCGCTTGCTCTTACTCCGTGTCCAGTGAACGGAGTCTTTGCCATCTTTCCTTTGAGACATGATTGACAAGTTGCATATGATTGATATTCAAACTGATCCAAAAATCCTTCTTTATGCAACATAGTTAACCTTGTCTCATTGATGTGACCCAGTCTACAATGCCATAAGAAAGCATGATTTATTTATGGAGACTTTCTTTTGTGTGTATTCTGGATATTGAAAATCTGCGGTTGGTTTAATACGTATATACCGTTGCTTAATGTACCCGACCCAATCAAAATATGATTAAGGTGAATGTCTACAACATTGCTTACAAATGCAAAATCATAACCTTCTTTAGACATTAAAGATACATATATGATATTACAAGTCGCACTAGGTACAAAATAACAGTTGCGCAAAACCAAAACATGTCCATCTGTCAACCCTAAGTGATAGTCCCCCACGGACTCAGCATCCATGCTTGCTCCGTTTGCAACTCTGAGGGTCATATCACCTGCCTTCAAAGCTCTACGCCTTCTCAGTGCCTGCAAAGAATTACAGATATGAGATCCCGATTCGGTATCCGATACCCAGGAAGTAGAGTTGATTGACAGACAGTTTTCAATAACATACACACCTGAAGCCGAAGCCACGACTTGCTTCGGGTCCTGGTTCTTGGCCTTCCAAGCCCTGCAATCTTTCTTCCAGTGTCCTTTCTTGTGACAATAAAAGTATTCTTCCTTCCCCACAATCTGTCCCGCTACCTTTGCTACCTTTGCCTTTCCCTTGGCATCCCACCTTACTAACATCGCCCCTTGGTTTGGTGGAGGCCTTCTTCTTCTTTCCTTTGGCTTTCGCCTAGGACCTAGAAGAGGAAGCTCCTCCAACAGACAAAGCGGGTGTTTCCCTGACTTTCTGTAGGGTGCCCTCTGCACTCCTCAACATGTTGAGGAGTTCCGGAAGTTCAACTTCTTTTCCTTGCATGTTGAAGTTCAGGATAAACTGGGCGTAAGTGGAAGGAAGGGACTGGAGAATCAAGTCAGTGTAGAGATCGTTCTCTAACGTGGTCCCGAGGTCCGCGAGCTCCTCAATGTAGCCAATCATCTTAAGCGCGTATTCCTCTACAGATGATCCGACGGCCAACCTCGCTGAAAACAACTTTTTCGAGGTTTCGTATCTGGCGATACGGGATTGCTCTCCGTATAGTTCCTTAGTATGGAGAAATATGGATTCGAGGTCCATATTATCGTGCCTCTTCTGATGTTCATTGTCCATAGAAGCAAACACGAGGCACTTGGCCTTCACGCAGTCAATTTCCCTGGTCTTACAGATTTCCTTATCCGCGACACTGGATTCTGGACCTGGGACGGCGGGGGCTTTAGTGGTAAGGAGATACCCTAACTTGTCATAAGTGATTGCCATTTTGACATTCCTGAGCCAATCTTTATAGTTTGGCCTTGTCAGTATATTTTTATCTAGTAGTAACTTAAGGCCGGTCATGATGTTTGGTCACTGCAATTAGGAGAGAGAGAGAAGAAACACTTTAGCATGATGCTCTTGCAAGTTTAGAGTGTTTTTTTAGTTTGTCTAAATAGGATGGCTCCCACTGTTTCTCGAATCCTTCCTCAAACCTTAAAAGAAGAATTAGTCAGGATCAATCTCACCGTACAATACTTGCTTAACCGTTCAGCCAGGCCAATTTCGGTACTTCGAGGGAGGTTTTACGACGCTTTCGCGAAGTTCCTTAATTAAATAACCTCTTTTCCCTGTGGGCGTAGCCCCGCTAACACCTTTCTAGACACCTACTTGGTTTATAGCATTGATCGTTAAGTGAGAAAGTTTCCCGAGGAGTAGCATATACTCACAATAGGATCGGGATCCAAATATCATCGTGTGATAAAGCTGAAGGAATCCTACCAAAATCATCACACTCCAAATGGTATGCAACACTAGCAAGTTTCAGTTTCTTTAGAAACTCCCGATGTGGATTTTTGCCCCATGCTCTTATGACCTTGACTTTGGCCAACAAATCATAAGTCACATGTCAAGTTCTACCCGTCATTTTCCAGGTTAATTTGAACCCACCCGTACCTACCCTTGACTTTGGCCAACAAGACAGTACGACTGTCCCAAACCAACGCATCTATCTATGCTACATACGAATATTCAATATCTACCAATCACTATGCCTTGACTTTGGCCAACAAACATAGCTTGAATACTATTGACTATCCATATGAAATGACGAAGGGCTACGAATGGTTTTGGCGAAACCGTGAATGTAGTGAACTTGATATAATCGAAGGAATCTGATAGCTTTTAAAAGGAGTGGTTTAAGCTCCGTCGTTTTTAAAAGTTTTCTGTTTTGGAAAAAAAATTAGTGGTTTTGAAATTGTTCCAACAATTTAACTTTGGTTTATTTTCTTTGCATTAATAATGCATCCTATCAATTAATCCTACCATTGCAGAAAACAACGAAAATATAACGTACACTTATGCCATCCGCATTCGCCACGGGGCCCCGTCATCACCCGTTAGGTTACTTAACTAACGACAGAGCGGGGGCTGGACAAGCGCGGATGCAAAACATAAGCAACGCCTACTAGATATCATATATAGATATATACATTCGTCAGACGCAATGATAGTCATTCCAGATCATAGATGAACACATTGGATATGCTAGGAATCCACGTTTCGTTCGAGCCGGCAACAAAAGACGGATTACACTGTCGCGATGAATAGCCAAACCCCACCCTAGAACCCTACGGGTGCGGCAAACTACCCGCCAAGTACCCGAAGCGAAGCAACCTCCCCCAACAACGTGAGTAGGCCACTCGGCACTTCAAAGTACCCGGTAGTTTGTGCACCTGATTTATTGATAGAAGTTGTGATCAAAATATTTTTACCGCAATCAAGAACGGCGTTGCTTGGCAGCTAGCCGGTGAGTACAGGTCAGTCCACAGGGATTTTGTGTATTTTCTATTTGTTCTAACGAGTTAATTCCAAATGGTGTTGGATTGATTATCACTAAAAACTGAAATGAGTTTGATTAAAATCTTGCTAAGGTTAGGTTTAGGTTAAATTTGGAAAGTCAATATTCCTCACCGCTTTCTATGCCCTAATTAAGATCTATTAGGTGTTATGTTAATAATTAATAAAGTGGATTAGTACCATCGGGAAGAAACTAGGTTTCTTCCTCTAGGTTCTTGTCCTTCCTTTCTTAATTCTTACCCTAACCTCCATGGAAAACATGCACAACTGGTCTTTTATACTACGGTATCACCGCTATCTCATGGGATAGGGTGCCGTAGTAAGCAGTGTGTGTATGTATGCATGGAGTCCTATAAAAATATGTGATGGGCAAGAAAGGGGTGAGAGATCTTCATCTCTCAAACCTTTCATATTCCTAACCCTAACAAGTGAGGAACTACTCACTTATTAGGGAATTGATAAAAAGAGACATTTTTATGATTTTTAATTCAATAACCTAATTATCTAAACTAGGGCCAATAATTAAAATTATAACTAGTGCAGATAAAGAAAAATCTATACTAGGGCAGGAAAGAAAATTTAACTAGGGCAGGATAAAGAAAAAGACTTACTTTATTTGATGCACTCTTCAACATTACAAGAATTGAAAATTCTGAAATAGATGAATAAAATGAGGCACAAGAAGAGGCATACCTCAAAAATAGGTTTAGGGTTTCTATTTATAAATCATAGAAACCCTAGGGTTACATTCGATACATATCTGCATTTACAAATTTTCCCTTAAGAAGCCTATTCAACACACCGCCATCACCCGACTTTTTGCGCCGACACGTGTATTGTATGGCCACGGATCCGCGGCCAAAAGCCATATTTGGCCACGGTTCCGCGGCCATATAGAGGGGTCATTGGCTGATTTTGTCTGGTTTGCTTCCTGTTGCATTTTCCTTGATTTTTCTTTACTTGGTTCTTCAGAATGTCTTCTAGTTTCTTCCAAATTTCCACAGTGTAGAAAGTTGTGGACATTTACCCTTTGCTTCGTGTCGAAGTCTTGAACCTTGCACTGCCTTTGTGTTTTGTGAAATTGTCCATTAATCTTCGTTTATTCTTCAAACTGTAGGCATGATCAAGATTCTTCCATTTGTTGGTCGTAGTCTCACTTTTGTATCGTCTTTTCATCATTTTCACTGTTTTTGTTCCGAGAACCTGTAACCTGCAACTATGTAGCAGACATGGATCAAAAGCACCTGTTTATTTGTAAGATGAATAAGAATGGGGAATATAATAATGCAAAATTATGATATGAACAAATATCTCAAACTTATCTTTTGCTCTTCCTCGAGCAAAACTAGTTTTTATTCTCGAAAAAAACTTAACCTCACTTTCACAGGGAAACGCGATTGCACTGAGCTCGTGCAACAAGCCGTTAAACCTCTAGGTGTCCCTAGTAGGAGGAGTGTTGTCTCCTGAGGGTTTTCAGCAGATACTACCCACAAAATCCTATCAATTCGTCCTATTGACTTTTATTCTCAAATTCGGTTTTCTAACAAGAAATTCTATTATCTTCGACTCAGAAATTATCCACCCATAATTTTCACGCTTCCTTATCATTTAACTTAAGATTGTATATGTTCTGTAAATTTATTTAGCTTTTAGCATCTTTTGAGTTTTCCTTCTAAGGTTTCATCTCAACTTAGGAATTTTTATCATCTCTACTAAAGATATAAGTCCAATTTTTCATTCCTATCTCTCATCCAAACCCCAATCATATACCCCCTACGTGTGTGTATGTATCACCCCTACACTTGGAAATTCAATTCAAGCTTTTATACTCTTGTCCATCGTCCAAAGTACTTTTAGTTGGTGAATTTTAGATGAAATTGCTCACACATCCTTCATGCGACCGTTAATACTTCTTGAGGTACTAACGACCGATTACAAAATGTGTTTGTGCATTAAGGCGTAATTCTTCGTCTTGCAATACCTAAGGCTTAGCAGTGACTCCTAAACCAGTTGGCCTAAGGTACTAGGTGATAAAGCACCCTCGCTATATATTTTTATTTTATGCAGCCTTAAGTAATTACAAAACCAGTGTTCATTTTTTTTTATATCTCTTTATTCACACTTATAATTTTATTTTCCTCCATACTAAGGACTTTAGACAAGAGCATTTCAAGGTCTCTTCTACTATTCCAAGTTTCAAGGTTTGTGTTTGTGCAAGTTGTAGGGTATATATTTTCAGAATTTAGACTTAACCTTAGGGATTATTTTTCAGACTTATACTTTAATAAAAATATCAATACTCTTCCTTTATTTTGACTTAGCCCAAGAAGTGAACTCAAAATTTGCCTATTTCTAAGTAAACTACAAAGACATATATTTTCTACCGTTAAATTTTAAGAAAGGTTATTTTTAGGGTTTTTAATTTACTAAGTCTAGGATCTGGTTTTTCCTAACTAGTTAACCGTCTTGTTAAACTTAAGTCAATTATGGCCAAAATTGAATTTTTCAATTTTTATAATTTTTATTTATTTTTTTATTTTTATGGATTTTAAAATAAGTATGCAAATGCAAAAATATACATATGAATGCGAAGGAAGAAAACTTACCGAGCACACCCCCAAACTTAAACTTGACAGTGTCCTCACTGTCAGGCTATACCAAGAGGGTCAAAATTGTCGGAACTCCCCTGTTTATTTTTTTACATAATTTTTTTTATTGTTAACTGAAAAAGAAAACAAAAAATATATATATACACAAAAAAAAGGTTCCCCTCAAACATAAGTGAAACAGTGTTTCCACTGTTTAAACGATAAAGTTCCGAATTAGGGAGGAGAAAAACATAGTATCAAGCTATACAAGGCCATACACAAGCCAAAAGTTAGCACCAACCATTCAAAAAATTTATCGTTATAATGGTGTGGTTGGTGAAAGAATGGAGTGTAGAGAAAAGAAATGAGAAACACACGAGACCGTATGGGAAGAAAGGTGGAATATGGTCTCGGTATATTAGGAGAAGAATGGCGGAAAAGAAAAAGAAGTGTAGTACGAACTTGATGGTGTAAATTGAGTGAATAAATTAGCACAAATTGTGATGACCGATGTGTTAAAAGCTATTGTGCTAATTTATCAACCCGTCGAGAAATGGGGTCAAATCCCTCAAGATTCGTAAGAAAACATGGGTACGTTGAACTTGGTAAACAATCCATTGAAGATGGAAGCACGACGGATTTTTGCGCGGTCGAAACGATGGAAAGGAAGAAGGGGAGTGATTTAGGGATAGTCTTATTCTTACCTAAGTAAACTGTTTCAAACTCGAAGGATTCCATCAATGGTTCGAAATGACTGTAAGCAACCGAGTCTGATGGTTCAACTAACTCATCTGAAAATTCAAAGGACTCAAACTCGGGCGGTGAGTCTTCAAAATCGTCCGAAAAAGTGAAACACCCGTAATCGTTATCGGCTGTGAGAACTGTGTCAGATTCAAAGAGGAACGCACTAGTGGCGTCCAAACTGCTATGATCGAACAGAAATTTTTCAAGCTCACAGTCCTCCTGCGTGATCTTTTGCGTGGTCGAAATGATGGAAAGGAGGGGGTGAAGTATAACAGTTAAAGGTTCAGGAGGATGAATTGGAAATCCGACACATCAAACAAAACCGGTTCATCCTCAATACTATCCTCAATACTCTCCTCAATACTATCCTCATAATTCTCCTCAAAAGTTATCTCATCCATGCAATTATCATCAAAATCAAGACGCATATGAAGTTCGGGAGAAACATTTAATGACTCGGGATGATGAATTAGAGAGAAAATTTCAGTCAAATCTACGGGTTCATCGTCCAAAATATTCCCTGCGTCAATATCCTCAATCAAGTGAAAATCCATTTTTTTAGACACCTCATCAAAGGCATGGATATTTATCAATTCAGGTTCTAGATTGAAGGTGTAGAAATCGAAAGGATTGGTGATGGTTTCACTCGAAAGGGAACCTTCACAATCTGGCAAATCAAGCACTACAAAGTCGCACAACTCATTAAACGTTTTATTTTCAACTGGTGAATCATTTGGAACACTTGTTTGAAAACTGGAGTTGTAGGATTCAATTGGTTATGGGTAGGTTTGATTTGGAAGGGTGCACAGCTCACTCTCTTCACTCAAATTCTCAATCTGTCCAACCGCCTCATCATACATTGGAATTTTTGGAGCTAGTTGGAAACTAGCTACCGGGTCACTAGGTTGCATAAGGGCGGCAATGGACGCATCCAAATTCCTCATCTGTTGGTTTGTCGCTACAATATAAGCTTCCAACGATTGTTCCAGACTAGACATGGGTTGTGAAGGGGTTTTAGTAAAAGATTCAAAGTTGTTTGGATACATGAAACTCCCAAATAGTTGTGTAGAAGCAATGTCTAGGGAAGGTGCGAAAGTCGGGTAGGACTGGTAGGAATTGAATGGTTGAACAGCAGTAGGATCAACATTTGGATAAAAAGGTGAATGGACTTGTTGATCCCAAGAACTGGAAGTGTTGAAAGGAATGAAAGATCGGTTACGAGATTGTTCAATATGTTCAGCAATAGACATGGGTTTCGGAGTTACAACAGAACTCGAAAAAGTAGTATCAACGTAAGAAGGTGGAGAAGGTTGAAATGGTTGATACAAAGTGGACAGCGGAGTCGAACTGTTTCTCCTAGACGCTTCTATTCGATCTTTCAAAGAAATTTTGGGCATGGAAGGGTCGTCCGCAACTCGACCAAAACAATTCGCGTAGGAAGCAATGTTTGGATGAGGGTACCAAAGTTCGGCAAGAGTTTTGGGAGGTGGGGTACCCATGATGTAAGAAGGAGAAGAAAAAGAATGTGGGTGCAAGTGGGGTGCACGGAATTCTTAGCGACAAGTTGCAAGTTTTTGTAAAAAAAATTCCTTTTTGTGTTTTTTTTATGGAGCTTTTTGCAAAAAGATTTTCAATAAAAGGCTTAGACACACGTTCAATCAATCACAAATGCACAATCAAGCCTAGATCTAGGGTCACCTAGGTCAGCTAGACAGCTCCTAACTGTTCCAAAGGGCAAGATGTGAGGACCTCAAACCGCCTCTTCACCGCCAATTGTGGCCAGATAAGCACAAGTAAAGAAAGGAGAGATCCGCTCACGAATCACCGTGAGACAGGCCTTTTAAAGTTACCTTTCCCTACCTGTCTAGCCTAGGCACCATAAAGTCAGGTTAGGATCAACGGTCGATGCCTACAACTATTCCTTTGTCCTATTAAGCGCGAAGTCCTTAGGGCTGAGTCTAATCTTTTTTAATTAACTTGATGGTCAATGCAATATGCTTTATGTGATTTTTAGGGTCCTGGGAAGGGTAATGAAATCCCCACCCAATCTGGATTGGTGTTCAAGCCCCTTAAAGTCAATTTAAAATATGCAAAGCAGTAAACACAATAACTTGCAAACAAATTTTTTTTAGAGCAGCGCAAAGAATCTTGCACAAGATCAATTATTGGAGAAGGGGAGAAATTTTTGGCGCAAAGAATCCTGCAGGCAAATTTTACAGAGGAGATATCAGGGGGGTTCAGAAGAAGAAAATGGAGCTTACAGAGGAGATTTTTTTTTTAAATGATGACGTCATCGATGCGCCGCGGTTCCGCCGCCGGACCCTGACTTTGACCGCGGTTCCGAGGTGGAATCGTGGTTTCAGATCTCCAAATTTTTCTGTTTCACTATTTTGGTTTTCCTCTGTTTGTACAGGTCAGCTGTTTTCTGTTTTGCTCTCTGGATTTTTCCAGATCTGAATTTTTTCTTCGATCCTGCATAATTCAAACGAAAATACCCTTCACAAAATAACAAGATGATAATTTTTTTATATATTTTTTTTTTTTCAGTTTTTATGATTTTTCAATTTTTATATTAACCTGAAATTACAAAAAGAAAATAACAACGACATCCCCGGCAACGGCGCCATTTGATTTATTGCTAGAAGTTGTGATCAAAATATTTTTACCGCAATCAAGAACGGCGTCGCTTAGTAGCTAGCCGGTGAGTACGGGTCGGTCCACAGGGATTTTGTGTATTCCTATTTGTTCTAACGAGTTAATTCCAAATGGTGTTGGATTGATTATCACTAAAAAATGAAATGAGTTTGATTAAAATCTTGCTAGGGTTAGGTTTAGGTAAAATTTGGAAAGTCAATATTCCTCACCGCTTTCTATACCCTAATTAAGATCTATTAGGTGTTATGGTAATAATTAATAAAGTGGATTAGTACCATCGGGAAGAAACTAGGTTTCTTCCTCTAGGTTCTTATCCTTCCTTTCTTAATTCTTACCCTAACCTCCATAGAAAACATGCACAGCCGGTCTTTTATACTACGGTATCACCACTACCTCGTGGGATAGGGTGCCGTAGTGAGCGATGTGTGTATGTATGCATGGAGTCCTATAAAAATATGTGATGGGCAAGAAAGGGGTGAGAGATCTTCATCTCTCAAACCTTTCCTATTCCTAACCCTAATAAGTGAGGAACTACTCACTTATTAGGGAATTGATAAAAAGAAACATTTTTAGATTTTTAATTCAATAACCTAATTATCTAAACTAGGGCAAATAATTAAAATTATAACTAGGGCAGATAAAGAAAAATCTATACTAGGGCAGGAAAGAAAATTTAACTAGGGCAAGATAAAGAAAAAGACTTACTTTATTTGATGCACTCTTCAACATTACAAGAATTGAAAATTCTGAAATAGATGAATAAAATGAGGCACAAGAAGAGGCATATCTCAAAAAGAGGTTTAGGGTTTCTATTTATAGATCATAGAAACCCTAGGGTTACATTCGATACATATCTGCATTTACAAATTTGCCCCTAAGAAGCCTAGTCAACGCACCGCCATCACCCGACTTTTTGCGCCGACACGTGTATTGTATGGTCGCGGATCCGCGGCCAAAAGCCATATTTGGCTCCGGTTCCGCGGCCATATAGAGGGGTCATTGGCTGATTTTGTCTGGTTTTCTTCCTGTTGCATTTTCCTTGATTTTTCTTTACTTGGTTCTTCAGAATGTCTTCTAGTTTCTTCCAGATTTCCACAGTGTAGAAAGTTGTGGACTTTTACCCTTTGCTTCGTGTCGAAGTCTTGAACCTTGCGCTGCCTTTGTGTTTTGTGAAATTGTCCATTGATCTTCGTTTATTCTTCAAACTGTAGGCATGATCAAGATTCTTCCATTTGTTGGTCGTAGTCTCACTTTGGTATCATCTTTTAATCATTTTCACTGTTTTTGTTCCGAAAACCTGTAACCTGCAACTATGTAGCAAACATGGATCAAAGCACCTGTTTATTTGTAAAATGAATAAGAATGGGGAATATAATAATGCAAAATTATGATATGAACAGCACCCCACCTTGGGTCTATCCTAGGAGCAAAAACAGTAAATGAAATAATATACAATGGCGGCTACAACCTCAACCCGGATGTGCGGCCATAAAATAATATTACAGCAATTTACAATTTTTATATTGAATGAAAGATAAATAAACACTCATCTCACAACCCCGGCTATTCATCCGCGACAATCCAACAAGTTCATATACACAAACCAACATCACAGATCACAGATATGTACAACCCCCACTAATCGACGTATAGCGATTAGTCGATGTTCAGTACATATATCACATTACAGATATCATCAATTAGCTAATGTTTATAGAATTTCGATCAATATTCCAATTTGAAACTACCCCAAATACAACACTGTTCTCTGAAGAATTTGGGCAGAAACAAAGCATCTGAAAAATCACAAAACATCAAGCTGGATACACTGCAGGAAAAATGAGTTGACTCTGAGTCGATTCGGCCGCGGATCCGCGGCGAAACGCATGGTTTCGCCGCGCTTCCGCGGCGGTCCGACCGAGTCACGAGCTCGTATTTCTTGGGTGTCCTTAAAAAACCCTGCACGTATTTTTCAGGTCTCTGGAAATATTTTTAGACCTGTTTTTAAAATCAGCAGAAAACACTAGTTTTTGAAATTTTTTTTGCGATTTTTTCCGGATCAAAGTTCTAAATACTTTGCTAACATGTTAGTTGTTGTTTAGCTAGGCTCTGATACCACTGTAAGTCTATGTATCCCACCCCGGCACTTACGGGATGGCGGAAAGAGTAAAAATCGAATTTTTATCATTAAGAAACATAGACTAACCATGAAGGATCTTTGCCAAACAAAAGCCAACAAACTATCTACAAGTTCTAACTACTAGGTTAGAAGTTTATACCTAGTTCTTGAACTCCTTCTCTTCTTGTGTTGCTTTCCTTTCTTGTGTGCTCCTTTGAGTGGTGTAGACGGCTCCTCCTCTTCGTCTTCTCTTTGCCGAAGAAAGATCCACCCGAAGGCCTCTACCTTGAGCTCCTACCTCAACAAAGAAGTAACTAGAGTCCTTGTCTTGCTAGACTAAGAACCCTAGAGTGAGTAGAGAGGTGTTTTGATGGTTTAGTCTCAAAGCTTGGATTTTCAACACATGAAACACTTAAGCTTTTGAGAGAGAAGAAGAGAGAGAGCAAACCATGAAAGAGAAAGAGCATGAGAGAATGAGAGTCTAGAATGAACCTTGTTCTCATATTAGAGATATAAGATAATAATAATAATCATTAAGAAAATTGTGATGGTTAGTTGATTTGACCATTATCATTTCACATTTAATGCTAAGCAAGCTTCAAGAAGCATCTTTTGCTTAACAAAAAGAAAATATCAAGGTCAACAAAGTCAACAAGTCAAATGGTCAATCCAACCCTAACCATGACACAATTATCCATAATTAATATTATTAATCATGTTTCTCATTCTCATTAGGGTTTTGATCAAGTCAATGGTCAAAAACCCTAATGAGGTTTCTCCCTCTCCGCCTCTGTCAACTGTACGTACGTACGTACGTACCTGTATTCGTGTTCCGAAGAATCATGAATACAATGAGACAAGACCAATCCCAAAACAAATACTAGGATCTGGCTTAAACCAAAACCCACTAGTAATAACTGCCCGGACATCAAACGTGCACAAGTGCGCGTATGCGAACGAACCCCGTCGTAAAACCATACGACCTCTACTCTGTTTTGCCCAAAGGCGAACAACCCTCTGTGTGGGACTCTTAAGACTCGACACTACGCTGGTAGTGGGTTTAACCACAGGCCGCAAGCGGTACTAGCTGTACGTAACGGTTCCCAGGTAGATGCCGATAAGAAGACCGATGAGGTGAACCCATCCGAACTCCTACTGAGCCTGAATGTGACAATCTCCGTACAGTCCGGTCTGTTCGTCTGAGAGTATCGCATGTCGGGCCTAGGGGCGGTAAACGCCAGTCCCCTAATAGCGGTACAAGTCATGTCGGAGTGTAGTCCAGAATACCCTAAGAAAATACTGGAAACACTACCAGTAAATCTCGCTTGCCCTGGCCAGGGACTTTGTGTAATGGCTTTCCTAGACACAGCGCGATATCAACTCCCAATACCGGGAGAAACTAATCATGTCTAACCGTCACCGCCTCCAAGTGCTTCGGGACTACACCCAACTACTACCTGTTTGCATGACTCATTTGAGCCATGGTAGGGTAGTAATCTACGAACAGTGGGAACACACTCGAGGCGAAGTGACAGTGTCAAGTCAACGGACTAACCTGTACTCATATCACCTGGGAACTGATAACTGACGATAGGTATAATAGCAACCAACAGTTCCCAGCGAGTCATGTCCAGTGTACTCGTAACCTAACGAGCTCCTGCATACTATCTCCAGTATGACGTACTGATGGCTGTGGGATAGACCATCTCCCCTCCTGGGATGAGAAGCGTATACACTAGTCTACTCTGGAGTATCGATGCCCTATCTAGATAATCCTACGACCAGGGATCTGTATAAGGATGTGCTTATAGACTACCCAGCCCCCACTAGTGTGACTGCCATCACAACGCTGGTAGTCAAGCAAAAGATCCTAAGGGCTCTATCAATATGTATTAGCAACATGTCAAAAGAAACACATACACATATTAAGATAGATACAAACCAAGTAGCATACTACCATATTGAGCAAGAATGTCAATCCGTGTATATATCCCAAGCTTCCAAAACGTAATATACAAACTAGTACTATACAATAATGGCCTCTAGGGCATATCACACTAACATACACTAACTATCAACAAAGGAGTTTAGAGAGGTTATACCGAATAGATCTGTGTCCTTCAGTCTTCAACCATCATCCCAAGCTCCTAGGGGGTTCCTTGATCAAGCTTGATCTCCGGTCTCCCTCCATCGAAGATGATCTACCCGAGAGTCTATTCAACGAGCTCCAACCTCATATCTGAGGCAACTAGGGCACCTAGATCGATACTCTAGATACCGTAGATGAAGTATAGAGTGATGAAGGATTAATTTGTCTTAAGGCACCCAAGGATTCTCAACTCATGAGGGGGTTTGGGTGGAGCTATAGGAAGAAGAAGAAGATGCCATGAGAATGAGGTGTTGAGAGCAACTCAAGAGAGAGAAAAAGAAAATGAATAATGGCTTGTGTTTTTGTTTGTTGTGTGAGTATGATAAGAAATAATGGAGCCATCACATAAATGTCCATGTCTCTAAAATATCTTAGTCAACAAAAAATATCTTAAGTCAATATAATCTCACAACAAACAAAAACCCTAAGCATGCTAGAATAGTAACCATAGGTCACTAATTAGCCATGCCACAAAAATGCAATAAACACGTCATCCTACACCTCAATAACCTTTTAATCCAAAAAGGTCTAAACCATGATGAGGTGTAATCTTCTAAAAGTAATCTTGTAATAAATTACAAGAATACCCCTCAACCGTATATACATACCCGCATCCGTATTCCGAAGAATACGAATACAAAGAGACAAATATAATCCAACAAATATAATACCAGGATCCGGCTTAAACCAAAACCCACTAGTATTATCCGTCCGAACATCATCCCTGCACAAGTACACGTATGTGATCGAACCCTGCCGTAAAACCATAAGGCCTCTACATCGTTTCGCCCGAAGCAGGGAAACCCTCTTTGTGGGACTCTAAAGACTCGTCAATACGCTGGCAGTGGATTTAACAACAAGCACGTCAGCGATACTAGCTGTACGTGACAGCTACCCAGGTATTGAGCGAAAGAGAGGCCGACGAGCAAACTCATCCTGAAACCCCTACTGAGCCTGACAGTGACAATATCCGTACAGTCCGGTCCGTTCGTCTATGAGTATCGCATATCGAGTCTAGGGGGTGGATAAAGTCAGTCCCCTAATAACGCGACATTTAGTGTCGGTATGAAGCCCACACCATCTGAGAAACTACCGATCCTAGATCGGTAATTCTCGACTACCTTGACCAAGGATTTCTGGTGATGGCCACCCATGCACAACCGCGACATCAACCCCCAATACCGGGAGAGACGAATCCCCCGACGATCCGCTCACTTCCTCCTTATGGCTCGGGACTGTACCCAACTAAAACCTGTTTGCACGACTCCTTTGAGCCGTGGTAGGGTAGTAATCAAAGCACGGTGGGAACTCACACGAGGCAAATGACGATCTGAGGTCGATAGACTAACCTGTACACATGTCACCAAGGAACTACTATCTGACAATAGGTATAACACCAACTAGCATATTCCCGGCGAGTCCATCCGGTGTACTCATAACCCAATGAGCTCCTGTATACATCTTAGGTGAACCAACTAACACCAATGGCTTATGAGACCGGCCACCGCCCCTCGTCGGGGTATTGTTCTACCGGTAGAGGTCCTCCTTCAATCATTGCAATCACGTGCCTGCGAACCAATAATTGACTTGAGGGCACTATAGCCAACAATCTCCCACTTGCAGTTAAGGATAATTATTGCGGTGTCGCATACTCACAGCCTGTGTGATACCGAACACCCAACTTCTTTACTAATCAGTTTCAAAAAGCTCGTTTGTAAAACTATTGCGTTCGAGAAATAGCCTCAGTGAGTGGATCCGCTCAAATGTTTCTTTCTATGTCTCTCTTTATCTCAAGTTCGCGGAGAAAGCCATCTCCTAAAATAAGCAATACCTGTCTTAGAATATGTCAGGATATCTGATGGGACCCAGTTCACAAATGATCTCCAAATCCAGCAAACTTCTTAGACTGTATCGTCAGCTGAATTTAATCAGTATCCTGCGTCATGCTGTTAGTTGTATGTATGCCCTAGAGGCCATTGTTGTACATACGATGTATATTACAGTGGATGCTTGGATATATATAGAGAGGACTTTCTTGCTCGACATGATAGTATGCTATTTGGTTTCACTTTATCTTAACATGTTGACTTGTATTGGTTTACTGTCTTGCTCTCACATATTGATAAAGCCCTTAGGATATGTACCCGACTACTAGGACTATGATGCAGATCATACTAGTGGGGCCAGGGTAGTCAAAGATTACATCCTATAACTCTTCCTAGTCGAGAGAGTATCGAGACAGGGCATCGATACTCCAGAGTAGACTAGTGTATACGCATCTTGACCCATATGATGGGCGATGGATGATCCCATATCCATTTGTGTTTGACATCAAAGATGGTGTACTGGTGCTCAGTGGAGACTGGGTACACTGAACGGAGTCGCCGAGAACTCCTAGATGGTATTATACCTATCGTCAGATAGCAGTTCTCCGGTGACACTGGTGCAGGTTAGTCTGTTGACCCGAGATCGTCATAAATTCTTGTGTGATTCCCACTGTGTTTTGATTTCCACCTTACCACGTCCAAGAGGGCATGCAAAATTGTGGCTTTTGGGTACAGTCCCGAATCACATGGAGGCAATGAGCGATAGTAGGGGTTTCGTCTCTCCCGGTATAGGGAGTTGATGTTGTGCTGTGTTCGATTGGCTATAATTGGAAGTCCCTGTCCAGGGCTGATATGGAGTGCTACTAGTAAGAGTTATCAGTAGTTTCTCGACCTGTTATGAGCCTCACATCGACACGACTTATCGGTTACTGGGTCTGACGTTTACCACCCCTAGACTTGATATGCGACATACCAGACGAAGAGACCGGACTGTACGGTAGTGTTACTAATTGGATTCACAAGAGAATGTACAGGCTTGCTTGTTGATCTTCTGATCGCTCAATACCTAGATGGCTGTTACGTTTACTGACCGCTTGCAGCTTGTGGGTGTTTGATATGATCATCACCTACTGCCGGCGTATTGACGATTCTTTAGAGTCCTACACAGAGGTTTCCTGGCTCAGGCAAAACGGAGTAGGAGCACATATGTGATATGTGCGGGACCGAGGATAATACGATATGAGATACCGTATTCTATTCTCGCGATATGTGATATCGGCCGGGTATATGAGATATAGCTGGGTCATCGGATCAAGTGTTGATTCGATGAAATGGTACATGTTATATTAGTCGGTTATATGTAATATAGCCGGATTATCGGATTAAGTGTTGATTCGATAATTTAATGTATAATTATATATGTGATATATTACGTTACATTAACTAATATAAGTTCGCTTTATTGATTCTTTTTCTCACTGGATAATACATTGATGTATATGCGATATATGTTAATTGTATTATTTTCTTTTGTTACATAATATATTATATATGTGATATATAATATTGTAACATGTTAGGGTTACGAATGCAACATGGATTTTGAGTTTAAACCAAGTTAGGGTTTGGATTAGGGTTAGCTATTTGGATGAGGGTTAAGGAAGCTTCATGAAGCTTTCACTTTGTCATCTTGCTTTGATATTTTGTGAAGATATTTGTTAACCCAACCCAAACCCTTAACCTATGGTTTATTCTCTACAAGGGTTAAGTCTTTCATTCTTAACCCATGATTGCAATTGTAACCACAACAATAATTCATTATTCATCACAAAAGGTTTAGCTTCTTCTTCTTCTTGCTCTTAAAAAAGCTTCACTAGGTTTTTGGTTTGTGATGATTAAGTGTGAGAAATTGAAAACAAAATAGAGCAAAATTCCTACTTCATCATCCTCATCTATTCTAGCCACTTAGATTAGGGTGTTCACTTCTCTAATAAGTTCATTAGTGAAGTGTAAGCTTGGGTTAGAGATTCTTCAAGGTAGATCATCTTAGATCAAGAAGACTTCAAGCAAGATGCATCATTCACCTCTTGGAGCCGCACGAGAGTCGGAGTTCTTGATGATCGCAGTGAAGGGACCTCAACACGGAGCTTATGAAGTGAAGGAACGGACTACAAAGGTTGTAATCTTAACCTCTTTAGTTCTTTGTATGTGATACAAACTTGTTACCCTAGAATTTCTAGTAAAGATTCATGGTTTGCTTGCTTTGCACCTCTCTAAATTTTAAAGTGGCATGAGTGATGCTACCAAACCCTAGACTAGGTGCAAGGGAAGCCCAACTCCCTCAGTATCCACTTGGACCACATGTCCAAACTACTGCCCCTCAAAAGAGGGAAAACTATAACTCTAACAGTCACTCTGTCATCCAAATCACCTTGGAAGCCTGGAATGATAACCGTCTACCGAAGGAGGCTGCCGTTACCAAATCCCTAGAACATCCACTTATGTTCATAAACTGCTTCCGAACGTTTCTCCAGGATTGGATTAATATATAAAAACTTATTGCATCTAGTGCAAAAACAACATCTGGTGTGGTACTTGACATCTCATGATTGACTCAATTGCCTAAGCAAGTGATATGCCAATCATGGACATCCCTCTCCCCTTTAGTCTGTAAGACACCTTTAGAAAGGGTGACTCCATCACCTGAAGGTACACCACCATACCAGGAGTCATCCATTCTAAAACACCTTTAGAATACTGTCTAAGTACCCAGATTGGGAAACTACCCAAATCTAGATCTAAAACCATAGATCTAGTAACCAGAATGCCTGATATAATATCCATATTCCATGTGGAAAAACCACTGTGTGACAACCACAGTATAACCGATCGTAGTATAGGAATTTCACTTCCTATAAAGTGCATATCATCCAAATACCAGGACATCACACTCTACTACCTTCTTAACAGATCCATCCCCTTTTCTGAAGAAGTCAAAACCTATGACTGTTACATCAAAAATTGATGATCTATCTCCGCTAAAACTGCTTTAGTCTATAAATAGACACAAGCTACTTGTCCGCTATGCTTCCGCTACTCCCACTGACTATAACAACCTTCTGGCAGAGTCATATACACGTGCACTTCTAAAGCTAGTTTAGAACGACGCTATACTCATCCTCCTGCCGGGTCTCATAGTCTAGAACAGCAGTAATGGAAAGTCTGGGTAAACAAGAACCACCCTGTCACTGTCTTTGAGGATACCGAAGTACCTCTCGGGCGCCTAAGGTTACCCACCATATCTGCGGAGTGGCTAATGGAATGTCAAACCCGATTGAATCTTTAGGTTCTATTAAATTTCAGTAATCGTTTGTGGTTCTGGAATCACTTCCAATTCTACCATACTCCCACTACTGTTTTCTGAAAGAATCCATTTTACTAAAACTGTGGCGAGTCAAGAACAATATCATTATTGATCTTCCAGATGGTAGAAAGTTAAGCTTCGTCATAGCCCGGAATAACCCACAAGCTGCCATTACGGAAACGTGCATTGAGTATGTCCAGAGTCTGGTTTTAAGCATAAGCCGGACAACTCCATATACCTTAACATCGTTAAGATATGAACCATTCTATATACAATATAGAAACAGAGACATTGATTTAATTGGAACCAGATTCAAATCATGCAACTCTCTCCAGTGCATGTCAACTAAATGGAAGGAAGCCGATCAGCATTACTCAACTAGGAGTGCATCCAAATATGTGTAACCTGAAAGAGAAGCAAGGTCTCAAAACCATTACTATCAACTGAATACCAAACACAAGTATCCACATCTTCGATCACCTTGAAGAATCCCGATACTTGCAACACATGGTTCTCTACTTTATTCTTGTAACTATAACTTCTCAAAACTTGGACCTTGTATTTCTACGAAACACTTGTCTAATACTGGAGAAGTCATGAGTAAACAAAATATAGTAAGAGTACCAACCCCTTTGTCCTAATGGACACTGGACAACATACAATACTCTGTATAAGTCCCCTGAGTTTAATAACTCAAACCCTGTGCGTCGTAGGTTGAAAATTGTACTTATGATTAAGAAGAATTACACCGCTGTTGAATGCTCCTTACCCAATCATCAACTGATATAGGTAAATGTCATGGACATAATTTCAAAAAGTTATATCTCACTTTATGAAATAAACGTACAGACATATCAATTTGTAATTGGTGCATAACAACGGATATTCAAAACCAAATATTTGTCGTCAGGCAAATCGCCAAGCAATTTCCTCAAATATCATCAATTACAACGAATTCCGATATAATGAGGATATGATCACCTAATTCACAATAACTTACTCCCACTCATTATCTATAAAACCATATGGATGTGAGAATCAAACCTGGTAAATACATACCCTGGAGTAAAGATCTAATTGGGAAATCAGTTTTCAATTAACAATACACAGTGAAACTGAAACATGAAAATGTTTTGAAGGGGTGTCCGGGTATTCCTAGTAATGCCTCTTCCATTATCCAGATTCATGACTGTAACCGTATATTTCCTTGCCATCTCTCCAATTCCCTTTATTTGTCTTTACTCATTACCTTCTGTACACCCCATTTTGGCTAAATGGTTTTCTTCCTTCCCTACCGTTCGGCACCAGCCTATGGTTTGGAGGAAGACTGTCTAATAAGCATATTAGGTGTACTCTCCTAATCCTAGGAGCCCTCGCAACCTGAGAGAATGTAAAGATAAAAGACAACAGAATAATCCTTATTCTATTTCTTTTGAACCAGAATCCATCCTCGAACTGGAACAAGTTCCTTCAAGTACGATGGATTATCCAATAACTGTAGATCTTCATAGTGATACGGTGTGTTCTGGAGAAATTCAAAGGTGAAGTAGGAGTGGCGATGAAATACGCGGTTTTGGTCGTGAATGATAGCGGTCGCAATTTACTTTGTCCTCTTTCTAATCCATTTATTTGTCTTTACTTATTACTTTCTGTACACCATAGTTAGGCTAATCGGTTTTCTCCTTCCCTATCTTTCAGCACCTACCTATGATTTAGAAGAAGACTATCCAATAAGCCCAATAGGTGTGTACCCTCTTCTAATCCTATGTGCCCTCACAACCTGAGAGAAGGTAAAAGAAAAAGACAACCGAATAGTCCTATTCAATTTCTCCAGAACCGGAAACCATCCTCGAATCTGAAACAAGTTTCTTCGAGTTCGTAAGTAACTATACGATGGTCATATCCAATAAAAGTGGATCTTCGTAGTGATACAGAATGTTCTGAAGAAAATCAAAGGGTAAAAGTAGGAGTGGCAATGAAGTAAGCAACTCTAACAATCCAAAAGCCAGTGTATTTTAAGAAGGTTCGGTTAACTAGGTTCATGAGTTCTAGTCTAGGGTCGGGCCATGGTCACTGCCAAATAGAGAGAGAAAAGAAACACTCGGCGTTCACTCTAACCTAGATCAGAAGGTTAATCACTTTATCTAATCAGGATGTCTTCCACTGTATCCTCAAATTCCCCTCCAAATCCGAAAGAAAAATTAGTCGGGATCATCTAAAATCACCCGGGGAACCAACTCATCAGTGGGAATCGGGATCCAACTATCATTGCATGATAACCTGATGGAATCCACTCAAGTTATCACACTCCAAAAGGTATGCGCATGCCTGGCAAGTTTCCTGTATGTTTGAAACTCCCGATGTAATTTTTACCCCATGCTCTTATGACCTTGACGAAGGTCAACAAATCATAAGTCACATGTCAGGTTCTACCCGTCATTGTCCAGGTTAATTTGAACCCACCAGTACTCGCCCTTAACGAAGGTCAACAAAGCTGTATGACTGTCCCAAACCAACACATCTATCTATGCAACAAAAAAGTAACAAACAACTACCATACACTATGCCTTGACGAAGGTCAACAAACATAGCATGAATACTAAGTGCTACCCGTCTGAAATGACGGAGGGCTACAAATGGTTTTTGGCGAAAAACCTTTAACGTAATGAACTTAATATCGTTGAAGAAACCGGATAGCTTTACCAATATATAGTGGCGAAAACCTTTGCTAAAGAGGTCACTCTCGGTGAAGGGATCTTGGCTCTTTCCTCATGGAATGAGGTGCAGGGTATTCCCACTGAATACCGCTATGCAAAGCAAAAAGTAATCGACTATAGTGAAGTTATTACCCTGACGCAAACTTCTGCCTAAGGGGTCACTCCCGGTGAAGGGATCTCGGCCCTTGCCTCGTGGAATGAGGTGCTGGATATTCATAACCGAATACCGCTGTGCAAAACAAAAGAAAACGTCCTCGTAATAACAGCTTTTGAAAATTTGTTCCAACAACATCATATAGGTTTGTTTTCCTTGCATTGATCAGAATCAACGCAGTCCCATCAATTAATCACACCAGAAAAGAACGAAAATATGATGTACGTATATGCCATCCGCATTCGCCACTGGGTCCCGTCATCACCGGTTAGGTTACTTAACTAACGACAGAGCGGGGACAGGACTAGCGCGGGTGTAAAATATATACAACATATACTAGTATATATATAACAATATATAATAATCGCTCCAGGTATGATAAATGAAACATCACAAATAAGCGATAAGCATCACAGAACATTACTGATAATCTGGGAGCCCCGTGTTTCCTTTGAGCCGCAACTGAAACCCGACGTTCCCCTGGTCGTGTGGATAGCCTGTGCAATAAAAACCTAGACCCCTACGAGCGCGGCAAGTTACCCACCAAAAACAGAAGCGAGGCAGCCCCTTCATCAAAGTGAATGGGCCACCCGGCACTTCATGGAATACGGTAATTTGAGCACTCCTCCTTGGATCAATTTGTACCCCCTACGAGTGCGGCGAATAGCCCGCGAATTCTAGAGTGAGGCCCCATCCGTCTCAACGCCATAAGATGCAGACTCGTTGCCCTCTAGAACTCGGCTATCCTTGCACTCCGCCGCGGGGTAATCCTAGTACAGAAATGAAAATATGTACAACAGTTACAACGACCTCAGCCCGGTCGTGCCCCAAATAAATAATATACAAGCAGGCAATGACGGAAGTCCACATATCGGACGCTCTCCCCGCGATATCAAATGTACAAATAAAACTAAACTGTACTAACATTGCACCGAGGCTATCCACCACGACGATCCAGCCAACACACAGCACAACACAGAACATCAACATGAATGTCACATTCGCAAACCCGTCTAAAAGAACTATAGCAATTAGACAAGTTGTACCGCTCTAATGACATTCACGGTCACAGATAGTAATGTATGTACTGTAAACTACGACATTAGAATTCCGCACGTAATCAACAAACCAAACCAATTTCCAAAACCATGGAAAAAAAACAGTGAGCTAAGTTCCAAAAACCGACCATTTAAAGCTAATTCGGAAGTCCGAATCAAAACGAAACGCGTCTGAACCATCGAGGGGAGTTAGAGCATGAAATTAGCTTCGAGTCGGGGGGCCTAGAGGGGGTACCCTACCCCCGAGACCACCACGAGGTGGACAGGGGGTGAGGCAGACCCGAAACTGCCTAAGGTGGGGCAGTTTTGGGTCCCCACCACCAAGACCACCTTGTGGTGGTCTTGGGGAGTGGGCCCAGCCATTCGGTCCCCCCGGGGATTCTCCAGGATGCCCATGCACCACCCCGCGGCTTCTCAATTCAAACCGTAAGCCCGTAGGGTGTGCAAAGATCTTAAACTTTCAGTTTTCGGAACTGTTTTTGTCGGCAGTTTTTGCACGACAAAACGGTGGATTTCTAATGTCGCAATGAGTAGTATGGGGTTAATGGGTTGGCTTTGATACTATGTTGGGTTACGCCAGCTCCCCGGCCATCAATCCATGGCCAAATGCGGAACAAAAACTTTAATAAACCGGCGCTAACGGATCTCGATTCCCGGATCGTACCATTAACCCTACACTAACTATCAACAAATGAGTTTAGAGAGGTTATGATCAGTCGAAAATATTGCATTTTTAACACATCAATTTCCCTACTCTTTGAATCATCTAAAGGTGTTTGGTATAAATATAGCACATATTAGCAATTTGTCTGCAAAATACCAAATAACATGTGTTATACATTATAACCGGCATTTTGAGAGAAATTGTGTGTTTATTATTGCATGCATGATCTTTTGTGAATCAACACTTGTCTAAAGATTGTGTGCAGGAAATTCTCCAGGTAAAAGAGCCGGAACTGCTAAAAGTGCTGATAAAATACGTCAAGTCAAAGACTTGAGATCTGGCAGAAATCAAGAAAGAAAAATAGGATTCCAGACATCAGATAAAGACCCTAAACCCAACAGAAGAATCCCCTGGAAATTGCATGCAGGACTTCACCAAATTGGCCGCGGATCCGCGGCCAAGTTGGCCTATCCGCCGCGGATCCGCGGCTAGTTGGACACGTCAGCATCTCAAATTCCTCCACGTGGCTTCTTGTAATGGCCAGGCTTCCAAAAGACTCCCAAAGAGCACGTGGCTTTATCCAGAAGGCTCGGCCTAACAACCTTATCCTAGAATATTCCTTATTCTAGAATATTCCCTCCAACAAACTTCTTCTAGAAGGCTCTCTCTAACAACCTAGCTTTGGAGGGAAGATTCAAATGAGTGGTTATAAAAATGGATCTAGATCTAGGGTTTAGAGGTTGTTGAATTTGGAGGGAAATCATTTTGAGTGGTGAAAATTGTAGATCCAAATTATTTCAAAATCAAATTGAGTGACACAATTTGATCCAAATCAAGATCCACTGAGTACCGAGCCAAAGCAAGCCTTCAATGAGCCTTTTGAAGCAACGCCGATCTTCATCCGAGCAAGAGATCCACGACGATCCGCGACTCAAGAAGACGATGCGAAGCTAGTTTCGACGATTGAGTTCTCTCCTCAAATTCTTGTAATCTTTAAGTGAATTGTAACGAAACGTTGATTTATAAAAGGTGAAAATTCTTGATCTTGCTTTTCGTTACATTTGAGCATTATGATGAGTTGTCAATTCTTGATTGTTTTCTTTTTCATGATATTTGAGTGAAAACTCCGCTTGTGGAGGAATCGAGAAAATAGGTAGATGATGATGATTAAATTCTTGAACGATTCTTAACTCTTATGAGTTTTGTAAACTTTAGGAAATTGAATCCTCGACAACCTAATTTGAGCGAGTTGCTTTCTTGAATGTTTTCGCTCCAAATTAGAGATCAACGATTGAATTTCCTAGAGGCTAGAATTTGAATGCTAATCAACGAAAGGACAAGGGATAGAAGGAGAAACCCTAGTTTCTTCAATAGATCCCTAATCCTCGTTGATCATTATCGATCTAGCAACAAATCATCGATAGATAAGAATTTGTAATCATAATTCTTCATCATCACTATCGATTGGATCGATTCCTACAAGCCTCTTTACAAATCTTGATAATTCATTCAATTTGGACATCTTCTTGAACATTATTAATTCTTGATTCTAGATCTATATTCTTTATGTTTCTTGAATTGAAATCTTTCAAATCTTGAATCAATTTTCTTCCATTTTCTTTTACATTTTCATTTCGACTCGTCTAAAACAAGATTGATCAAAACACACATCTCAGTGGACGATCCGTATTCATTAACGCGCTATATCGACACCGTTAATTGATTGCGGTATAAATTTCTTTGATTGTGAACACTTTACATTTCAACACAATTTAGACGATCAATCAAATGGCGCCGTTGCCGGGGATGTGTGCTATTTTGTTCGTTTTTGTTATTTGAGTTGAAAATTTATTATTCCATCAAATTTTCATCCAAGATTCGCTTCAAGTGCTTAACGATTAGTGTTTGAATTTTTGCGAGGGAATCTGGAATCATTGCAGCAGTGAGATCAAGATTCAGAGAAGATCTGAAGAATCCAGAGAAGCATAGGAACCTGAATAGAAAATTTCAAACCCTAATTCCCCCATAGCGCCGCGGATCCGCGGCCATAGTGGCGTTTTTGCGGCGGAATCGCCGCCGTTTGGGGTTTGCATTGTGCCAAATTTCTCAGGTCCGCTCTCTGTGTTCCACTCTTCT
This sequence comes from Agapanthus africanus, assembly GCA_030015575.1. Lineage (NCBI taxonomy): Eukaryota > Viridiplantae > Streptophyta > Magnoliopsida > Asparagales > Amaryllidaceae > Agapanthus > Agapanthus africanus. Next base: position 97,506,331 of record JASDDO010000029.1, on the reverse strand, counting down.
CTCTAATTTTGTCCAATAATCAATTTCCTGCAGGATTCTTTGCAAAAATTCAGTGCCGCTAAAAAATAAATTTGTTGTGATTCTTGAAATTGGTTGTTTGCATATTTTAATACGGAAATTAAGGGGAAAAGACAAAATTCAGATTAGGTGGGGAGTTCATTACCCTTCCTAAGCCCCAAAAATCACAAACTTGCATCCGCATTACCCCTCATTAATTAAAAGAAATCTAGACAAGACTCTAAGGACTGTCGCGCTCACTTAGGACAGAAGGAGGTCGTGGGAAATCTATTGCTTATCCGCGTTTCTTTTGTGGTGTCTAAGGCAAGTGTGTCAAAGGCAAGTGGTTACTTAATTAGGCCCACTACTTACGAAGTGGAGAATCTCCCACTTATCTGGCACTTACCTGGCCACAGGAGGGGCAAAGAGGTAGTAGAGAATTTATCCTGCGATTTATCTTCTGGAAGTCTAGGAGCGGTCTAGAGCCTTGACCTAGGTGACTACTAGATCTAGGGTGTGTGTGCATATTTTTTTTGTGATTTGATTTTTTCAAAAACCGTATTTTTCAAAACAAACATCAACCAACTTTTCCCCTAATTATCACAACGCTGCCACTTGTGCTAAACCCTTTAGTGTAAGCTAGGCTGGACACGGGATTCTAGTGCCCGTGTTGTCCGCGTTTCCCCCATCGACCCCAAAGTCGGTATTTCTACATTTTCTTTTTCCCACCACCCACCACGACCGCGATGGACGGATATCCATCACACTTTAACACCACTCTGCCACCGCCCGCAGGTGCGCAGAATCCTCCACGCATTTCTCTCCAAGAGAGATGCTATCCAACACGTGTTCCCCTTCCCACCTGTCTTTCTATACCACCTGCCAACGGGAAAAATTTTGAAACCAACCCCCAATTTATCAAACTATTACCCAAATTTCACGGTCTTGAGTCTGAAGACGCATACATTTTTATATCCAAATTTGAAAATGTATGCGCAATGATTGGAACGTCACAACTGTCTTTGGATGCTCTGCATTTACGTTTTCTCCCATTCACGTTGTGCGATTTAGCCGAGAAGTGGCTTTATAATACAACCGCACATTCTATTTCAAAATGGGATGAATTTGTTGCAGCATTCCTTAGAAAGCCACTACAATTAAATTAACCCCTTAACCATGCATCAAAACCCATATTCCATACACAAACCTTTTCTTGATTTTGGTAATTAGCAAAGCAAAGAAAATTTCACACAAGTTAACTTAGATTAGCAATACATCAAGCCACTTAAGCAAAGTAACCATATAGGTTGGTTAAGTAAACCACTAGATTAATTAACTAGATTTAATTAACTAAAACATGGTTTCAAGAAACCCTAGTTAACTCAACCATTAACTTTAAACAAAACTAGAATGAAAATAGCACTAAATTAACACTAAAACAATTTAATTAAAGGATTCTAACCATAAGAAATTAAAAGAGTAGAATTTATACCTCAAACCTATGGATCTAGCAAGAAGAAATTTGCCTCAATGATGGCCTCCTAGCACCATGATTCCAAGTAAGAGAGGTGAAGGAAAAAGGGATGAAGGATGGGGTTTAAATTGTGAGCTTTAAATTGCAATTTGGAGCAAACTTTGAAGAATTTTTTGAAGAAAATGAAAAGAACAAAGAGATGAAGGGGGCTGCTGAAATTTCGGCCAGAACAAGGGAAGGGGATGGTGTGGGGTGTGTGAAAAAGTCTTGGTCAACCCCCTACCAACCCACAAAGACCCATACCCAAATAACAATTCATAATCCTTTAAAAAAAACCCATTTCTACACAAGAATAAAGTCAAAGAGCATGGCATTTTTTTTTTCTGGACCTGATGATGGTGGGGCTGGCCTAGGGCTGAGGGAAGAGAGAGAGGGGTTTTACAAAAGAAATTTTATGCAAAATGACCCCCTACAAGTCAAAAATTGCAAGTTTAAGCTTAAATTCAATAAATTTCGTTTCCTATAATAAAAATTAGTTAAAAATCAAAATAAAATACTAAAAATTTATATTTCTACTAGATTTTAATTAACATGATTTTAAAGCTTAAATTTAGCCCATTTAAATTTGTATTTATCGCTAATTTAATGTATTTTCTTACCGGCTTAAAATAATATTAAAAAATTGAAAAATAGGGAAAAATTTTTAAATGACCAAAATTTAATAAGTAACTCATTAGCTACTAAAAACAAGCAATTACCTATCCATTTTAGGTATAACTAGTTCTAAACTGCAAAATAACAAAAAAGACGGTTTTCGGAAAAATACCGAATTTTCACCGATTTTCAGGAAAACTCCAAAACGACTTTTCAAGACGCTACAATCTCCCCCCTTAAAGAAATTCGGTCCCCGAATTTAAAAATATAACTACGCGTACCTCCAAAGAGATGGGGATATTTCTTCCTCATCTCGCCCTCGGTCTCCCAGGTGACCACCTCGCTGCTCGGGCTACGCCAAAGGACCTTGACGGTTGGTATAATCTTCGATCTCAACTTCTTCACCTGCCGATCCAGGATGGCCACCGGCTGCTCTGCAAAAGAAAGGTCGCGCTCTAGCTGGACTGTCGGGTGCTGAATCGCATGCGAAGGGTCGTGAAGGTACTTGCGGAGCATCGAAACATGGAAGACGGGGTGAACATCGGGAAAGCTGGGTGGAAGGGCCAAACGATATGCAACAGTGCCGACACGCTCGAGGATCTCGAAGGGACCTACAAATCTAGGGCTAAGCTTCCTCTTTCGCCCAAAATGCATCACGCCCTTCATCGGAGAGACCCTCAGAAAAACATGGTCGCCAACTGCGAACTCTAATCTGCGACGGCGCCTGTCTGCATACGATTTATGTCTGCTCTGAGCTGCGCTCATCCGGTCTCGAATCAACTGTATCTTCGCTGTCGTCTCCTCAACAAGCTGCGGCCCCAAAATACTGCTCTCGCTGAGCTCTGTCCAACAGACGGGCGATCTGCATCTCCTCCCATACAATGCTTCGAAAGGTGCCATCTGAATAGTATCCTAGAAGCTGTTGTTGTAGGAGAACTCTACTAGAGGTATATGGCGATCCCAGCTACCGCCGAAGTCTAAAATGCACGCTCTGAGCATGTCCTCGAGAGTCTGAATGGTCCGCTCTGACTGTCCGTCGGTCTGCGGATGAAATGCTATGCTGAAGCTCAAACGAGTGCCCAAAGCCTCCTGGAGTCTCTGCCATAGTCGGCTGGTGAACTGGGTGCCACGATCTGACACGATACAAGTCGGTACGCCATGTAGTCGCACGATCTCGTCAATGTAGAGCTGAGCATACTGAGCGAAGCTGAAAGTCGTCTTCACTGGCAGGAAGTGAGCCGCTTTCGTCAATCTATCTACGATCACCCAGATGGAGTCGTACCCTCGACTGGTCCTGGGTAGACCCACAATGAAGTCCATCGAAATCTGCTCCCATTTCCACTCCGGAATGGGTAACGGCTGCAGCTCTCCTGCGGGCCTCTGGTGCTCGGCCTTGACTTGCTGACAAGTCAGGCATCTCGAAACGAACTCTGCAATGTCCCTCTTCATCCCGTCCCACCAGTAGGTCTCTCTCATATCATGGTACATCTTAGTGGAACCAGGGTGGACACTATACACTGATCTGTGTGCCTCCTCAAGAATGCCGCGCCGTAATCCATCAGCATCTGGTACGCACAGTCTAGATCCATAGCGTAAAATCCCCTGATCGTCAATCACGAACTCGGAAAATCTGCCCTGTCCCATCTGTGCCATGATCTCTGAGCAACGGTCGTCATTGCGCTGTGCCTCATATATACGGTCAAGCAACTGTGGGCGTGCACGAACATGCGCGAGCTGTCCCCCTATCTGAGTGAACTCGAACTCAACTCGGCTGTCGCATAACATCTGCCAATCTACTGACGACTGCCTCTACACTGCGCGCAAAAAGGATAGACTACCCCCGGGCCTCCTACTCAACGCATCCGCCACCACATTCGCCTTGCCTGGGTGATATAAGATCCCGCAGTCATAGTCTTTCACCAACTCCATCCAATGACGCTGTCTGAGATTCAGGTCTCGCTGCTGAAATATGTACTTTAAGCTCTTGTGATCGGTGAATATCTGACACGACTCGCCGTATAGGTAATGTCGCCAAATCTTCAGTGCAAAGACCACTGCAGCCATCTCCAAATCGTGAGTGGGGTAGTTCTGTTCATGCTTGTTCAATTGCCGAGAAGCATAAGCGATCACCTGGCCATGCTGCATCAACACGCATCCTAACCCCACTCGCGAAGCATCACAGTAGACCACAAATCCGCCTGATCCCGAAGGCAAAGATAATACCGGAGCCGTAGTCAAACAAGTCCGTAGCTGCTGAAAACTGCGCTCGCACTCCTCTGTCCAAACGAAAGGAACTCCCTTCCGGGTCAAACCGGTCAAAGGTGCAGCTATACGGGAGAAGTCCTGAACAAAACGCCTATAGTAGCCCGCCAGGCTTAGAAAACTACGGATCTCAGTAACCGATGTAGGTCGGGGCCACTGCTGAACAGCCTCAATCTTCTTCGGGTCCACACATATGCCGTCTCTCGTAACCACGTGACCCAAGAATCCGACGATGTCCAGCCAGAATGCACACTTGGAGAACTTTGCGAACAGCTGGTGCTCCCTCAGAGTCTGTAACGTAATCCGCAAGTGCTGCTCGTGCTCCTCTCTGCTCCGGGAGTACACCAAGATATCGTCGATAAACACGATGATGAACAAGTCAAGATACGGCCTGAATGTACGGTTCATCAAATCCATGAATGCTGCTGGGGCGTTGGTGAGTCCGAACGACATCACCAAAAACTCGTAGTGGCCATAGCGTGTACGGAAGGCTGTCTTCGGTATATCCTCCTGTCGGTCTCGCAGCTGGTGGTATCCTGATCGTAAGTCGATCCTCGAAAAATACCCCGCACCCTGAAGCTGGTCGAACAAATCATCAATGCGTGGCAACGGATATCTGTTCCTCACGGTAACCTTGTTCAGCTGGCGGTAGTCGATACATAAGCGCAAACTTCCATCCTTCTTCTTGACAAACAGGACCGGAGCACCCCACGGAGAAACACTAGGTCGAATAAGCCCCTTATCTAACAAATCCTGCAACTGATCCTTCAGCTCTCGAAGCTCTGCCGGGGCCATCCGATAAGGCGGTATAGAAATAGGCCCCGAGCCGGGAATCAAATCGATGCAGAACTCAACATCGCGCTCAGGTGGTAGCCCAGGTAGCTCATCAGGGAAAACATCAGGGAACTCACAAACAACCGGGACCCGGTCCAACGGAACCTCTGCAGCTCGAGTATCATAAATATACGCTAAGAATCCCTGACATCCCTTCCGCAAGAGCTGACCAGCGCGAAGAGACGAAATCAAGCTGGGAAGGGTGACGCTGCGGTCTCCCTGAATAACAAGGACTGGCTCTCCCGGAAAGCTAAATATGACTGCCTTCTCACGGCAGTCCACCGAAGCATAACAAGTGGCTAGCCAATCCATGCCCAGAAGCACATCAAAGTCCAACATATCGAGGAGAATCAAATCAACTGACGAATCCCTCTCCCCGATACGAACGGAACACAATCGAAATACAAAACGAGCGACAAACGACTCGCCTACCGGAGTAACAACAACAAGCGGAAGATCTAACGATGACGACTCACGGCCCAACATCGGTGCAAAGTGTGTAGAGACGTACGAATGTGTGGAACCTGGGTCAAATAATACCCGTGCGTCGAAAGAGCAAACTGGCAAGGTACCTGTCACAACGGCATTGGATGCCTGCGCATCCTGCGGTGTCAAAGCAAATACTCGGGCCTGTCCTCCACCGATAGAGGGCTGACCTCGACCTCGGCCTCTGCCTCCTCGTCCTCTCTGAACAGGACCGCCGCGTCCACGGCCTCTGGGTGCACCTAGCTGGCGTGGAGCATCGCCAGTGATAAGAAGTAGGGCTCTCTGAGGAGGGGGGTGGTGATGGTGGTAGGGTCACATGCGGAACTGTCGCTGCTCCCTGTTGTCTCGCCGGACAGTCTCTGACAAGATGGTGCGGACTCCCGCACCTAAAACACCCTGGCGACGGCTACTGTCTCTGGGGATAAGAACCATATAACTGTCCCCGTCCAAATCCTCTGCCAAGCCTATCTCTCGGAAAGAATCTGGCACGGTGCCTCTGAGACGGTACATCGGTGCGAATCCTCTTCGGCCCAGAAACGGCCGAAGTCTGTGATATGCGTGCCTCCATCCGTAATGCCGTATCCATAGCAGCTGAATAAGTGTCGTAGTGTTGGGCGTCAATGGCAAGATATAGCTGGGCATCAAGTCCCTGTACGAACCTCTTCACCATCTTCTCTTCGGTATCCACCAAATACGGAGCATATCGGGATAACTGTGTAAACTGGATGTCATACTCAGACACCGTCATCCCAGGTGTCTTGACTAAGGCCTCGAAGCTACGAGCTCTGGCGTCACGAACGCTCTCTGGGAGGAAACGAGCTAGAAAGACCGCTGTAAACTCGGCCCAAGTCATAGGCGGTAGACCTGCGGCTCGACCTCTCAAGACTGACTCCCACCATGTCTGCGCGAGACCCTCTAGTCGGAAACTCGCAAGCTCTACCCATCGATCATCCGAACATCTCAGCGAACGGCAGATCCTGGCTAAACTGTCAAGGAACGTCTGTGGGTCCTCCGCTGCCTCGGTGCCAGTGAATACTGGAGGTCTCAGCCTCATGAAATCCTGTAGTGAAACCGGGATGGTCACGGTGGTAGTAGTAGGAGCAGGTATCATGGTCGTCTGTGATGTAGTAGGTACATCATCCGGCCTCGGTGTACGACTGGCTGCAACTAGGGATCCTACCATCTGACGTAGCTCCTGCATACTCCCCATCATCTGTCGCAACTCCTCCATACCAGTCTCAAGCCTATCCATACGGCCTGGGGAAGGTGGATCGGTCTGTCCCTGCGGCGTAGGCATACCACCCTGCTCAGCCCTAGTCTCGGACGAGCCAGCTCGAATCTCGTCTCGGGCGGCAGCCCTCTGTGCCCTCGTAGCCTTCGGCGGCATAGTGGCTATTACAGGGAAACGGATAATAAGAAGAGTGCAATAGAATCATAGGATACACGGAATTGAAGAAGGAATTTTCAAGCAAGTATATCCTAAAGTCACTTAGGCGGAGTACCGTATCGCAAGTATGCCGCGGACATACACACGCTACGTTACCCTACTTAAGTCACTTACTCCATCTACCAAGGGTCATCCTACATTCAAAAAGGTAAAACCTATGGCTCTGATACCAACTTTGTCACGACCCGCAGGGTACGGAACGTGACTAGCACTTAAGTTTACGAAACGTCTCAAGACGTCCGTAAAATAAGTAAGCCAAAGCCAAGAAAACCAAAACCAAATAAGCAAAAGAGTGAAGAGAACCCAATCAATTGAGAACGAGTTTATCAATAAGTCATATAAAAACCTTTTTAAAAACAATACAAATTTTTCCGAAAATTTCGGCAGAGTCTCCTTTGTAAATACTGGCCCCCAAAATGGGTACAACAAGAATATATACGAATCCAACAAATAAGGCATCCCCAAGCGGGAGCTAGCTCTTCGCCACAAGGAGGTCATAAATCCCACGCAATATAAAGCAACAACATGCGAAATAATCATAAGGAAGCATGAGAAAAACAGCATGTCGACTCAAGTGAGCTCGACCCCAAAATACAGCATAAAAGTCCACAAATCTCACAGTCTCATTTCTAGGTCAATATACAATAATGCTGGTAGATACGGTAGATGGAGTACACTAGATACAAAGAATATACAAGGTGGTGCAAAAATAATGATATAACCCACCTAGGAGCAAAACCTCGAGTTCAGGCAAAGGAGGCAAAAGAAGCAAGTGCACCCGCCGCTACGGTACTGACGGAGCGGACCTGCAAAAGGCTATGGCACAACGGGGGTGAGTTGCCAACTCGTGAGTAATAAATAACATCTACAAAGGCTATCGAATGCATGCACACAAGCATCCTAGCATCTCAAATACAGGTAAGGCACGACATAATAGCAGGTATGTATGCAATATGAATATACTAGAAGGTATGAATGCAATGCGAATCAACTCGTGATCTGAATGTGTAAGTATAAGAAATCATGTTTTTCCCTTTAAGAATCTCTTTTGAATTACCAGCACAATACCAATAGAATCAATAAGAACCTGTGTCCAGCAACGACACCTCAAAACTATCACAAATCTCATATATCCATGTCATAGTATCTCTGGCCTCAGCCATCCGGCTGACCCAGCTCAATATCAAAATCTCATCATCTCGCGGCCACGGTCGGTATCCTCTGGATATCCGCTGTGCCAAACAGTCACCGGTAGGTAATCCGTCCCCTGCCAGGCTCAACGTCAAGACCACATTCATCTTGCCCCGGGGTACCATACCGGGCCCACCATGTACCCGTGACGGTTCCTCCACTCCTCGACACGGATCTCGAAAACCACAGCAAACTCATGGTGGACGACACTTTACATCACTAGAAAACCGCAATTACAGATTTTAAAAAACATAATAAGTTTAGAAATTTTGCGGCTTTCCCCCGAAATCCAGAAATATCATAAAATCTCAAGAAATCCTCATAAGTGCATATATCAATGGTGATGAATGCATATGGTATCAATAATCAAGTTGCGATGTGTGATTAATAGATTAGGCATGAACAAATAATATGATGAAGCACATGCACATGAATAGCAATCCTACGATTTCATTTTAAGGAATTAAAGCAATAGCGAGAGTTTAAGTATCAATTGTAGTAAAAGGTTTCAATTTAAAGGTTATCTAGTGCGGTGGCATGGCAATTACCAGGGCGTGTGTGTAAGCATGAATAGTGCTCGTGCTGCATATAAAAACCCTGGCAATGGTGCAGGTGTCCTATAGAATGGGTTCGTATATGTATGTCAATATAAGGCATGAAGGTAGCAAATAATCATACAAGTATTACACCCCTAATTACTAACATTTCTAAGAATCTTTTAAGCTATTAAAACTATCGGGCGACTTGCGCCATCCAACGATAGTCCCCCGTAGATGTTACATCTACTCACCGGAATCCCTAGCTAGTCACGTCCAATCACCGCTTTCCCCTTTCGTGCCGCGTCTGACGTCTCCGCGACCGAACCTGGAATTACATCAATACCAAACATAAGGTTACATATCAGGAATGACGCAAAACCCAAACGAAGATACTAACGTTCACAAGCTAGGTACAACGTGCACAAAGTGCGCGGAACACACGCGAAAATCGCAAAAACTGCAAAAATCGCCGATTTAGTCGCCCGGCAAAACTAAAACCCGATTACTCAAAAATCCGCACTCACACATCCTAAAAGTCATAGGATATGCCAACAATATAATCTAGATATCGTAATTAATTCGCCACAATAATAAAATAAAAACCTAGTAAGCTAGAAGTTTGTAAATTTAGTGCAAACATCGACAATTTGCGACAAAGTGCACACATTATCACACAAATATCCAAATTAAACCATTAGAAAGCCTTTACAATTAAATTAACCCCTTAACCATGCATCAAAACCCACATTCCATACACAAACCTTTTCTTGATTTTGGTAATTAGCAAAGCAAAGAAAATTTCACACAAGTTAACTTAGATTAGCAATACATCAAGCCACTTAAGCAAAGTAACCATATAGGTTGGTTAAGTAAACCACTAGATTAATTAACTAGATTTAATTAACTAAAACATGGTTTCAAGAAACCCTAGTTAACTCAACCATTAACTTTAAACAAAACTAGAATGAAAATAGCACTAAATTAACACTAAAACAATTTAATTAAAGGATTCTAACCATAAGAAATTAAAAGAGTAGAATTTATACCTCAAACCTATGGATCTAGCAAGAAGAAATTTGCCTCAATGATGGCCTCCTAGCACCATGATTCCAAGTAAGAGAGGTGAAGGAAAAAGGGATGAAGGATGGGGTTTAAATTGTGAGCTTTAAATTGCAATTTGGAGCAAACTTTGAAGAATTTTTTGAAGAAAATGAAAAGAACAAAGAGATGAAGGGGGCTGCTGGAATATCGGCCATAACAAGGGAAGGGGATGATGTGGGGTGTGGGAAAAAGTCTTGGTCAACCCCCTACCAACCCACAAAGACCCATACCCAAATAACAATTCACAATCCTTTAAAAAAAAAACCATTTCTACACAAGAATAAAGTCAAAGAGCATGGCATTTTTTTTTTCTGGACCTGATGATGGTAGGGCTGGCCTAGGGCTGAGGGAAGAGACAGAGGGGTTTTACAAAATAAATTTTATGCAAAAAGACCCCCTACAAGTCAAAAATTGCAAGTTTAAGCTTAAATTCAATAAATTTCGTTTCCTATAATAAAAATTAATTAAAAATCAAAATAAAATACTAAAAATTTATATTTCAACTAGATTTTAATTAACATGGTTTTAAAGCTTAAATTTAGCCAATTTAAATTTGTATTTATCGCTAATTTAATGTATTTTCTTACCGGCTTAAAATAATATTGAAAAATTGAAAAATAGGGAAAAATTTTTAAATGACCAAAATTTAATAAGTAACTCATTATCTACTAAAAACAAGCAATTACCTATCCATTTTAGGTATAACTAGTTCTAAACTGCAAAATAACAAAAAAGACGGTTTTCGGAAAAATACCGAATTTTCACCGATTTTCAGGAAAACTCCAAAACGACTTTTCAAGACGCTACAGATGTTTCCGTCACAATGAGAGACGAAATGGCCGCAATACAAAGGAAACTCGGTGTAACGTTTTGAAAATCGTTTCGGTGAAATTTCGAAAAATCGGTAAACTAAGGGGGTTTTCTGTAAAAAGTCATAATACAAATATCTTATTATAAAAATTAAATATACATATTCTATCAATGTAATTGCTAGTATTTGGTGTTTATTGAGCCACTGCTAAAATTTCAAATTTTCTGGAAAAAAAATTATTTTATTATTATTTTAAGCCGTCACTAATACATTTAATTAGGAAAAATTACAAATTGGAATGAGTTGAAACAAATTTTTTGCATCATAAAAGATTAAATAAAATTTTATCATATGGTTTTTGAAACCAAATCGTTTGCCAAAAAGGTTTAGAAAATATCGAAGAAAAAGGCTTTTTTCGGTGAAATTAGTGTTAATGGGAATTGGGGTTTAGCATTTATCTTTTTTCCTAACCCACACACCCACACCTCACCCTCTCCCCATGTGGCCGGCCCCACCATGACAGCCCTCCCCCTCTCCCTCTCTCCAATCACTTCTTTTTTCAAAAGAAAAGAAAAAGAAAAGAGTAGAAAATGATAGAATTAGAGTGGACTTTGACTAGAGTGGACTTTCCCCACCTCACTCTCTCTCCTCCCTCACCCAATCCCCACCAATTCTGGCCAAAATCTGAACCCACAACAGCCCCTTCATTCTTCATCTCCTTCTCTTTAAAAAAGTTCATCAAAAATGCTTGAAAAATCCACAAAAAATCAAGCAAAAATCCAAATCAAAATCCACCTCCTACCCATTTTCCCTTGGCTACCATAGCATGGATCTAGGGATTTAGATTTCAATTTGGGAGGCTAAGTGTGCTTGTGGGATCTTCAAATTATTTTGGTATAAATTCTAACATTTTTGCTTAATGTGTTGTTAATTGCTTAGGTTAGCATAATTAGGTGTTTAATTAGGTTTTTAATTAGTTCTAAGTGCATGATTTAAAATTCAAGAGAGGGGTTTGATTTCAAATTGGTATTTTGTGTTGTGAGATTTAGTTTATGTGATATAATTGATATATTAATGTTATGCTAAATCCAATTTAAGTTGCTAGTTTGCATATTTGTTGATTTAAAAGTGATAATTATATAAATGGTAAACTAGGTTTTGAAATTAATTATATTCTTGTGAGATAAAATTCAAATTTAGGTTTCATGTTATTATAAAGATTATATTGAGTGGTTTAATGCTTTTAGTTCATGAAAATCCAAGCTAGATTGTAGTTTGTGCATTTTTGCTATAAAATTGTTAAAATTTAGGTATTTTGTGAACTAGAATTTTAAGGTTTATGGAAATTAATGAGATTAAATTATGGGAATTGTTTTTATGACTTAATTAAGATATTTAGTGAATATTGTGGCCGCTAGATTCATTTATACATCGAGTTTTGTACTAAAACGGTGATTTGTGCTTGCTAGACTTTCGGAAAAATGACTTTTTAAGTGAAATTGGGGTTTTTGTGAGTTTTAACCTATTTTATATTAAAATTAGTGTTCGTGAATGTGCAAATGAGTGTATTTGGGTTTTTCTTGATGGTCTGGCGTTTGTACACCGACGTCGAGAGTTTTGGGTTGATTTGTGAAAGCAACCATAGGTTTTGACCTATGTGGGATTCGTGTGTCGTTTTGGTCATGAGTCGGATTTTAATGCGATACGATGCGTTGTGATATGTAGGTACCCCCATGTGGACTTCGAGACGACAAGCAAACGCGTGGCGACGTCGGCACCGGCTAGCGAGGACCAGGCGAGTAGATTTATATCTACGGGGAGAAGTCGGGTGGATGGCGTATAGCACCCCCGCAGTCCGTAGTGTAGCTTATATATATAGGTTTATATAGGTGTTTTATGATACGAGAATGTTTATTCATGTTATGATTATGTGTTCATGGATTAGCTTTGGGTTAGTTGCAGAACCCTAGAGTAGTTGTTATACCCACATACGCACACACAGACTTGCATACTTTACTTTCTTGTGCGCAGATTGGGATGTGTATACATGTATATATGCGTGGGTATGTGACTATGCATATGTACATTCATATACGCATGCATGGATAATGATGATAGTACTTGGGATTTATGATGAGTCGATGAGATTTGATTTGAGGCCGTGAGATCGGTGATATAGCAGGTTTCGTATTTGAAATACGACATGACGTTGTAGCGGGTCCTTAACGTAGTGTTTCACACACGTGTATGCATACTTAGGCGGTATCAGTATTGTACTAGACGTAGATCAGTACCCCGATCATGATATTTGATAGAGAGGATACCAGGTGAATAGTATGATGAATGTGATATTAACCCGTACCCAGATTTGGGGATGCCGTACGACGGATTTACGTACGAGCTATATTTTGATGATTGATCTGCACTCTTGACTTGGGATGCCTGCTTATAGATATGGTATCGGATATGATATTATTGAGGCGGGATCACCGACTAATATATATACATGTATGTATATGGATCGACTCAGATGTTAGGCGGTTTTCTTACCTGTAGTCCAGCTTGTTAGCTTAGCCCTTTAGTTTAGTTTAGTTGTTAGATTAGATTCGATTCTTACCTATTTCAAAAACTAACGAGTCGTGGGTATTTTAAAAGACAGCCCAAGGGATCCTACGGATATTTCAAAAGACGTATCTTTTCATAAAAACACCGTAGCCCCTATTTTCAAAACCCCATGATTCGTGTTATTTCAAAAGGCACCATTTGTAGGACTTATATTAGATTAATGCAGATTAGTTATAGTTACATCTAGTATTCAGCTCCCGCTCATTATTGTGGTTCGCTTCGCATCGCATGCTTATATTATGTTTCATACTCCATTATTGATATCATGCTGTTAGGACACCAGCACCATTACCGATTATGCGTATGTACCACGTACACTTACTTGTCGGCTCACACACATCTTCATCGGTAATTGCCATGTCACGTACACCTTAGAAAATATTATTGCTTGACATAGCCTGTTAGCTAATAGTTTAGACATGATATTAGTGTACTTGCCTTATATGTTAGTTTAGACATTGTAGTTATTACCTGCTACTTCATGCATACTGTTATTCATTGTTATGCCGCATTCATGGATTCTCATGCATATATTCACGTTTTACGTGCTATTGAGGTTTTGGATTCGGATTTCCAAGAGATTTTCTGGATTTGGGGAAAACCGCAAAACATATACAAACTTCTTCTTTCTCTTTTTAAATGAAAAGCGCGGTTTTTTCCATGATGTATGAGTCGTCCACCATGAGTTTGCTGATGGATTTCGAGACCCGATTCGAGGAGTTGGATGAACCGTTTCGGGTACATGGTGGACCCGGTACCCCGGGGCAAGAAGCTCGTGGTGATGACGATGAGCCTGGCAGGGGGAGACTACCTACCGGTGATTTTACCCGACGCGTCGGATATCCGGAGGATACCGTCGTGGTCTTGAGATGGATGGTAGGGGCCGGTCTGGACTGACGGCGCCCTAGATATTGAGATTGAGATATTAAGATTTCGAGGTATTGAGGTACTGAGATTTGATAATACAGGCCAGTCCGGATAGCCGGAGCCTGAGGCTTTGAGACATTGAGATTTATGTTTTGTGTCGATGCTAGACACTGTTGATGCTGATTTCATTTATGATACCTCATTTTAAAAATACAAAGGAAATCTCACTAATTTATGAAAACAGTTTCTTCATTTACATGTATTCTGTTTTCATGCATTCATACCTCATTCATATGATATATTGCTACCTGAGGCACTGACACGGGCACATGAGATCACACTCGGGTAAGATATTACCCTAGCCATTGTTATAGGCTGCATGTTATTCATATATTTGAGGATATATTATGATCATTGACCTTGGTTGCGTTATTTATGCGATTTCTGTGCGTAGATGTTTTTCTATTCACGAGTTGGCAACTCACCCCCGTTGTGCCCCAGTTTCTTGCAGGTTTTGCCGTACAGGTTTCATTACGGCTTTGCTGGCACTACTTCCTTTTCCGGGTGATTTGCTATTAGGTGGGTTTATTTGTATCGTACCCCCCATTATATATCTTGTATATCATTATTCTGTTGTATCTAGAAGTTCCATCAACCAAACATGTATTTATTTTGAGATAGAGACCAGTGATGCTATTCCTTCGACCTTAAAGTCGCGCGTTATATTTCTGTGGTTTTCTTGTGGTTTTTGAGTTCCCTTTTGAATTTTGATCCTCGCCGTTGGCGTTGTATATTATATTGCTTGTGTGGTTGTGGCCGTCGATTGACGAAGAGCTAGCTCCCGCTTGGGGATGCCTTTTTATTGATTTCGTATACTATTCATGTTGTATCCCGTTTGGGGGCCAGTATTTACAAAGGAGACTCTGCAGAAATTTTCAGGAAATTTTTGGATGTTTTTAAAAACCGCATAATTCAGCTTATGCTATTGAAACTACTTGCTTTAAGTTGGTTTTTCCTGCACTCTACATCTTTTCTTGGTTTAGATTTCTGGGTTTTTGGTTTACTTAGATTACGTACGCCTCGAGACGTTCGTAGTTTAAGTGCCGGTCATGTTCCGTACTTTCGGGTCGTGACAAAGTTGGTATCAGAGCGTTAGGTTTTACTTTCGGAGCGTAGGACGACCCTTGGTTGATGGAATAGGTGACTAAAGTAAAGTGACATACCGTGGGTATGTTCCGCGGCATACTTACGATACGCTACTCCACTTAAGAAGCCTTAGGATGTACATTTCTTTGCTCAGTATTATATTCATTCCGATCTAGCCTCATCAGTACCAGTTATGGTTTTGCTGCCATGATTACGGGCAGGGAGAGGTACGGCTAGAGTTGCGGTCAGCACGAACTCGTCACGAATGAGGACTGACCAGGGAGAAATTCCGGCGACACACGATTGCGGAGATGTGTCTTTTTTACTGTGTTTCCGTGCCACGAGCGTTTGGCTGATCGCCTTTATGAGGTTACTCGGATGTGCTGATCGACACTAGAGGATTGAGCCAATGATAGAGGCCAGCAGATTTTGATGACCGTTGGTGTATTGCTTATTCATGATGGTCAAGGCACTGTTCAGCGTGCAGACGAGCAAGCCAGCTATTGCTGCGAACGACGAGATATCGCCCCAGATGTTGGAGCTATTGCAGTACGAGTTGTACTAAGAGATGATAGAAGGTCACTAGTCACCGAGGATGAATGACTAGGACATGTGGTTCGTTCGCTACCCCGATGCGAGGTCATCAGATAGGTTGATTCCAGCTAGAGACGACTTCACGCAGAGACGTGAGGGTCGACAGAGACGATCGAATGTCGGAAACCTATTATTCTAAGTTTAAAGTATTCGGAAAGACATGCAGGCAATTCTATGGTCCCTCTAGAAGAATGAAACCCTAACTCGACATAATGACCGTGTGAAAGCCTTTGAACCTTCGGGTTTGCGGCAGTTCCGCGGCGCCATTAGTGAGGCTTGGGTTTGCCCTTCTACGGCTGGACCACCGATGCTGTGTTATGTACTCGATACTATTAAACTGTGCCCAAGATGTTGAGCTCTTGGGGGATTATGAGGTTTTGACGAATCGATCGGATGGCTCGACTTAATTCGGATGCTAGGTGGTGAGATGCATTTCTTAGGAGACTCCCGATACGAGGATAGCCGTTGGAGCTCAGTCCATGCAGCCGCGACGAGACGAGTCCAAAGCAGACGACATTAGAGAAAAGTAAAGTAAGAGGTTCGTACCAGGTCTAGATGAGATGACGTTCCCCTCCGCCGACATCAGAGATGCGATGCGCATGCCGAGGCAGAGTACTGGATATACCTTCCAGAGGAGTCGCGATGGGTATGCAGCCGTTCCAGAGCAAGATGCAGATATAGGAAAGGACGATGACTTCCAGACAGTTGGCAGAGACGAGACATGGAAGAGACCGTGAGCAGGATTCCTTCCAGGACACTGCTGCAATGATACTTGCACCCAGGATCAGATGTGTCACGTACATTCAGAGAGCCAGAGGCCGACGCCAGTGATATGCTGTCTTACGAGTGGTCGCGATGATTGACCGGGAGATAACAAGAGACGTGCCAGAACGGGATCATCCCCGTTAGCACACCCGACAGGGCCGATGAGCCGATGGACCGAGAGATTGGTAATTCACAGTGAAGACCTTGACCCAGGAGTGGTCATTGTTACGCACACCAGCAGGCCAGAGTTCATGATCATCGACGAGACGTCCCACTAGTGACCGCGACAGTTGGCCCGAGATTCTTAGAGGATGCGCTTGAGCGGTACTATTCCGCCATTATTGATTTCGATGTTTTGGGTGATTTATTCGCATGATTTGATTTTGATGATTGAGGATTTACGATATTTGCACAGTGTTGCACTTGATATCGTTTTCGTGCTTTGGTTTCACATGTTTGTGATTTTACGGTTTTAGACATTTGAGTTGATTTTGTGCGTATGCACGCACACGATTTGGTTCCTGCACTCTGTATAGTTTATATATGCTTGCAGTGCAGTGATACGCCTTTTGTGCACTTAGATGCACTGGATTTTGATTTCGATTGTGATACTCGATATTTGTTTTGTGCACCTTGTGCACCTGATTTGATTTTGCGCATGTTCGGCTCTTGATATTGGATTTCATGATTTCGTCCATGATGGATGCCCCTGGTTTTGGGTTTTCGCGCAGGTTGAGCGCATGTCTTGAGATGCGATTTTGGTGCACACCAGATGCACTAAATCGAGAATTTTTTTCGTGCATATCAGATGCACCTGATTTTGCTGTTAGGCACACACGTTGCCTACGACAGATACTTTGTGCATACCCAATGCACTTAGATCTTGTTTCTGTGCACTTGTATAGCACGTATGTGGATTTTGATTGTCGTGCGCACCAGACGCACGTAGTATTCATACGCGTATTTTGGGATTGATTTCTTATAGAGCAGTACGTTTTTTTATGATAATTGCGATGTGTTTTCGTACTAAGCAGGACTAGTCAGAGGACAGTACCTGAATGTATTTTGCATGCATTGATAGCTATTGAAGGGAATTCCAAAAAGCGAGCTATAGTCTCAGTATTTACCTACGTGTCTAATATGACGCGAAACGTTTAAAACAAGGAAAACCCTTCTAAATTGTTTCCCAAAACGGCGAAACGTACATTTCAAACAAAGGTATATATGTATATAGTTATTTTCTTATGATAGACGTCCGCCACTGTGCAGTGTTATGTGCATTGCACAGCAACTTAAAGGATTTGGCATGCATTTCCTCCTGATATTTACATGTATAGTTCCGATTTATGGCATATCGGTCTTGCTTGAGATTTGGCATTCGTGTCTTCACCTTGATTCCGATGATTGCTGGATGCTTGACGGAGTTTTGATTTCGAGTTATCTACTCATTACTCATGCGCATGTATTGCGCTATGATGCGTTTTATGTACTTATAATTTCGGAGCCCCAACGACTTGATGGTTTTGCTTAGATATTTTTGTATTTGGGGGGAGTTTGAATTTAAATTCGGGGACCAAATTTCTTTAAGGGGGGAAGATTGTAACGTTTTGAAAATCGTTTCGGTGAAATTTCGAAAAATCGGTAAAATAAGGGGGTTTTCTGTAAAATGTCAAAATACAAATATCTTATTATAAAAATTAAATATACATATTCTATCTATGTAATTGCTAGTATTTGGTGTTTATTGAGCCACTGGTGAAATTTCAAATTTTCTGAAAAAAAAATTATTTTATTATTATTTTAAGCCGTCACTAATAAATTTAATTAGGAAAAATTACAAATTGGAATGAGTTGAAACAAATTTTGTGCATCATAAACATTAAATAAAATTTTATCATATGGTTTTTGAAACGAAATCGTCTGCCAAAAAGGTTTAGAAAATATCGAAGAAAAAGGCTTTTTTCGGTGAAATTAGTGTTAATGCGAATTGGGGTTTAGCATTTATCTTTTTTTTCTAACCCACACACCCACACCTCACCCTCTTCCCATGTGGCCGGCCCCACCATGACAGCCCTCCCCCTCTCCAATCACTTCTTTTTTCAAAAGAAAAGAAAAAGAAAAGAGTAGAAAATGATAGAATTAGAGTGGACTTTGACTAGAGTGGACTTTCCCCACCTCACTCTCTCTCCTCCCTCACCCAATCCCCACCAATTCTGGCCAAAATCTGAACCCACAACAGCCCCTTCATTCTTCATCTCCTTCTCTTTAAAAAAGTTCATCAAAAATGCTTGAAAAATCCACAAAAAATCAAGCAAAAATCCAAATCAAAATCCACCTCCTACCCATTTTCCCTTGGCTACCATAGCATGGATCTAGGGATTTAGATTTCAATTTGGGAGGCTAAGTGTGCTTGTGGAATCTTCAAATTATTTTGGTATAAATTCTAACATTTTTGCTTATTGTGTTGTTAATTACTTAGGTTAGCTTAATTAGGTGTTTAATTAGGTTTTTAATTAGTTCTAGGTGCATGATTTAAAATTCAAGAGAGGGGTTTGATTTCAAATTGGTATTTTGTGTTGTGAGATTTAGTTTATGTGATATAATTGATATATTAATGTTATGCTAAATCCAATTTAAGTTGCTAGTTTGCATATTTGTTGATTTAAAAGTGATAATTATATAAATGGTAAACTAGGTTTTGAAATTAATTATATTCTTGTGAGATAAAATTCAAATTTAGGTTTCATGTTATTATAAAAATTATATTGAGTGGTTTAATGCTTTTAGTTCATGAAAATCCAAGCTAGATTGTAGTTTGTGCATTTTTGCTATAAAATTGTTAAAATTTAGGTATTTTGTGAACTAGAATTTTAAGGTTTATGGAAATTAATGAGATTAAATTATGGGAATTGTTTTTATGACTTAATTAAGATATTTAGTGAATATTGTGGCCGCTAGATTCATTTATACATCGAGTTTTGTACTAAAACGGTGATTTGTGCTTGCTAGACTTTCGGAAAAATGACTTTTTAAGTGAAATTGGGGTTTTTGTGAGTTTTAACCTATTTTATATTAAAATTAGTGTTCGTGAATGTGCAAATGAGTGTATTTGGGTTTTTCTCGATGGTCTGGCGTTTGTACACCGACGTCGAGAGTTTTGGGTTGATTTGTGAAAGCAACCATAGGTTTTGACCTATGTGGGATTCGTGTGTCGTTTTGGTCATGAGTCGGATTTTAATGCGATACGATGCGTTGTGATATGTAGGTACCCCCATGTGGACTTCGAGACGACAAGCAAGCGCGTGGCGACGTCGGCACCGGCTAGCGAGGACCAGGTGAGTAGATTTATATCTACGGGGAGAAGTCGGGTGGATGGCGTATAGCACCCCCGCAGTCCGTAGTGTAGCTTATATATATAGGTTTATATAGGTGTTTTATGATACGAGAATGTTTATTCATGTTATGATTATGTGTTCATGGATTAGTTTTGGGTTAGTTGCGGAACCCTAGAGTAGTTGTTATACCCGCATACGCACACACAGACTTGCATACTTTACTTTCTTGTGCGCAGATTGGGATGTGTATACATGTATATATGCGTGGGTATGGGACTATGCATATGTACATTCATATACGCATGCATGGATAATGATGATAGTACTTAGGATTTATAATGAGTCGATGAGATTTGATTTGAGGCCGTGAGATCGGTGATATAGCAGGGTTCGTATTTGAGATACGACATGACGTTGTAGCGGGTCCTTGACGTAGTGTTTCACACACGTGCATGCATACGTAGGCGGTATCAGTATTGTACTAGACGTAGATCAGTACCCCGATCATGATATTTGATAGAGAGGATACCAGGTGAATAGTATGATGAATGTGATATTAACCCGTACCCAGATTTGGGGATGCCGTACGACAGATTTACGTACGAGCTATATTTTGATGATTGATCCGCACTCTTGACTTGGGATGCCTGCTTATAGATATGGTATCGGATATGATATTATTGAGGCGGGATCACCGACTAATATATATACAGGTATGTATATGGATCGACTCAGATGTTAGGCGGTTTCCTTACCTGTAGTCCAGCTTGTTAGCTTAGCCCTTTAGTTTAGTTTAGTTGTTAGATTAGATTCGATTCTTACCTATTTCAAAAACTAACGAGTCGTGGGTATTTTAAAAGACAGCCCAAGGGATCCTACGGATATTTCAAAAGACGTATCTTTTCATAAAAACACCGTAGCCCCTATTTTCAAAACCCCATGATTCGTGTTATTTCAAAAGGCACCATTTGTAGGACTTATATTAGATTAATGCAGATTAGTTATAGTTGCGTCTAGTATTCAGCTCCCGCTCATTATTGTGGTTCGCTTCGCATCGCATGCTTATATTATGTTTCATACTCCATTATTGATATCATGCTGTTAGGACACCAGCACCATTACCGATGATGCGTATGTACCACGTACACTTACTTGTCGGCTCACACACATCTTCTTTGGTAATTGCCATGTCACGTACACCTTAGAAAATATTATTGCTTGACATAGCCTGTTAGATAATAGTTTAGACATGATATTAGTGTACTTGCCTTATATGTTAGTTTAGACATTGTAGTTATTACCTGCTACTTCATGCATACTGTTATTCATTGTTATGCCGCATTCATGGATTCTCATGCATATATTCACTTTTTACGTGCTATTGAGGTTTTGGATTCGGATTTCCATGAGATTTTCTGTATTTGGGGAAAACCGCAAAACATATACAAACTTCTTCTTTCTCTTTTTAAATGAAAAGCGCGGTTTTTTCCATGATGTATGAGTCGTCCACCATGAGTTTGCTGATGGATTTCGAGACCCGATTCGAGGAGTTGGCTGAACCGTTTCGGGTACATGGTGGACCCGGTAAGGTACCCCGGGGCAAGAAGCTCGTGGTGATGACGATGAGCCTGGCAGGGGGAGACTACCTACCGGTGATTTTACCCGACGTGTCGGATATCCGGAGGATACCGTCGTGGTCTTGAGATGGATGGTAGGGGCCGGTCTGGACTGACGGCGCCCTAGATATTGAGATTGAGACATTGAGATTTCGAGGTATTGAGGTACTGAGATTTGATGATACAGGCCAGTCCGGATAGCCGGAGCCTGAGGCTTTGAGACATTGAGATTTATGTTTTGTGTCGATGCTAGACACTGTTGATGCTGATTTCATTTATGATACCTCATTTTAAAAATACAAAGGAAATCTCACTAATTTATGAAAACAGTTTCTTCATTTACATGTATTCTGTTTTCATGCATTCATACCTTATTCATATGATATATTGCTACCTGAGGCACTGACACGGGCACATGCGATCACACTCGGGTAAGATATTACCCTAGCCATTGTTATAGGCTGCATGTTATTCATATATTTGAGGATATATTATGATCATTGACCTTGGTTGCGTTATTTATGCGATTTCTGTGCGTAGATGTTTTTCTATTCACGAGTTGGCAACTCACCCCCGTTGTGCCCCAGTTTCTTGCAGGTTTTGCCGTACAGGTTTCATTACGGCTTTGCTGGCACTACTTCCTTTTCCGGGTGATTTTCTATTAGGTGGGTTTATTTGTATCGTACCCCCCATTATATATCTTGTATATCATTATTCTGTTGTATCTAGAAGTTCCATCAACCAAACATGTATTTATTTTGAGATAGAGACCAGTGATGTTATTCCTTCGACCTTAGAGTCGCGCGTTATATTTCTGTGGTTTTCTTGTGGTTTTTGAGTTCCCTTTTGAATTTTGATCCTCGCCGTTGGCGTTGTATATTATATTGCTTGTGTGGTTGTGGCCGTCGATTGACGAAGAGCTAGCTCCCGCTTGGGGATGCCTTTTTATTGATTTCGTATACTATTCATGTTGTATCCCGTTTGGGGGCCAGTATTTACAAAGGAGACTCTGCCGAAATTTTCAGGAAATTTTTGGATGTTTTTAAAAACCGCATAATTCGGCTTATGCTATTGAAACTACTTGCTTTAAGTTGGTTTTTCCTGCACTCTACATCTTTTCTTGGTTTGGATTTCTGGGTTTTCGTTTTACTTAGATTACGTACGCCTCGAGACGTTCGTAGTTTAAGTGCCGGTCATGTTCCGTACTTTCGGGTCGTGACACTCGGCGCTCTAGAAAACAAGTTCTCTTCAGCCTCCCTAAACCAATACACACTTCCCAAGACCGTGTGTGGCTGATGTTCAAACCCATCACATTTGACGAAAAAATGTCCTTTGAATGTACCGTTTCAAGGTCACACTAATGCTGCATTTCAGCAAAGACCTGGAAACGATCCTTCTTCTTCCTCATATAATCAAGATTGGAGGAATCACCCTGATCTTTCTTGGATCCAACACCAAACTCAATACACGGATCCAAACCAGAATAACCTTCAATGGGTCCCTCCACGGCAACAGCAACCACCACAAATGAGTCAGCACCCCTTCCAACCACAAAATTTTCAAAACCCGGCCAACAACTTTGATCATTTTTCTGCCGGAACCAATAACACCTCTTCACTCGAACAAACCATAACAAATTTCATGCAAGTTACGGCAAATTTTCAGTCTTCTATCGATGATATAATGAAAACCTCCACCTCCCAAGGTGAGATTATTAAATCGATGGAAGCACAAATCGCACAACTGACTGCATTAATGAGTGCTAGAGAGAAAGGGAATCTTCCATCTCAACCCCTACCTGATCCTGGACCTTCACATTACACTAATGTGGATGCACTTACCACAGTGAGATCTGGAAGAGTGCTAGACAATCATGTGGGTGAACAAATTTATAATGATGAATTGATCATTAACACCCCGGCTTCCACTTCCACTTCCATTCCCACTTCTACTCCTTGTCCTATTTCGTCTAGTTTACCGCCTTCTTCCGAGCCTATTCTCCGTTTTCCCAAAGGCTCGAACCCTCCACCCACTTCATCCTTTCCACCCCCACAACCTTCTCCACAAATGTTGGATCCAACACTTATTGATAGAGCTCCATTTCCGGATAGGTTGAGGCCCAACAAACCCAATGCCCAAATGGAGAAGCTTGTGGAAATGTTTAAGCAAGTCAACATCAACATCCCTTTCCTAGATGCTATACAACAAGTTCTGTCCTATGCGAAAATTCTTAAGAACTTGTGCACTAGGAAAAGGAAAACTCAAATGCCTAAAAAAGTTTTCATGTCGAGTACTGTAGACATGGCTTTTCCCCAACAATTACCAAGGAAACGTAAGGACCCTGGCTGTCCTACTATTTCTATTTCTATTGGGGATAAACACATTAACCGTGCTTTACTTGGCCTTGGCGCTAGTGTTAACTTACTTCCATATTCAGTCTATAAGCAACTAGGTATCGGAGTGTTAAAGCCCTCGAACATAACTCTCCAGATGGCCGACCGATCAATCACCAAACCTAGAGGTGAACTTGTTAGTTATATGTATGCCCTAGAGGCCATTACTGTACATTGGATGTATATTGTAGTGGATGCTGGGACATATATAGGGAGGACTTTCTTGCTCGACATGATAGTATGCTATCTGGTTGCTCTTTACCTTAACGTGTATACTGATTGTCTCTCTGTTACATGTTGGTAAAGCCCTTAGGATGTGTACTTGACTACCTGGACTATGATGCAGATCATACTAGTAGGGACAGATAGTCTATAAGTACATCCTTCAAAGTCCCTAGTCGTGGGTATATCGAGATGGGGCATCGATATACCAGAGTAGACTAGCGTATACCTTCTCGACCCATACAGATGGGCGATGGATGATCCCATATCCATTGGTGTTTGACATCAGAGATGATATACGGGTGCTCAGTGAAGACTGGGTACACTGGACGGACTCGCCGAGAACTCCCAGATGGTATTATACCTTACGTCAGATGGCAGTTCTCTGGTGACACTGGTACAGAGTAGTCTGTTGACCCGAGATCGTCACAGAGTCTTGTGTGGTTCCCACTGTGCTTTGATTTCCATCTTACCACGTCCAAGAGGGCGTGCAAAACGGTGGTTTTTGGGTACAGTCCCGAGTCACATGGAGGCAATGAGCGATAGGAGGGGATTCGTCTCTCCCGGTATAGGGGGTTGATGTTGCGCTGTGTTCGATTGGCTATAACAGGAAATCCCTGGCCAGGGTTGCTGAGATATACTGGTAAGTGTTACCAGTAGTTTCTCGAATTGTTATTGACCTCATATCGACATGACTTATCGAGCTATTGGGGTCTGACGTTTACCACCCCTAGGCGAGATATGCGACATATCAGACGATCAGACCGGACTGTACGGTAAGTGTTACTGGTTGGATTCACTGGAGTGTGAGCGGGCTTGCTCGTCGATCTTCTGATCGCTCAATACCCGGGTGGCCGTTACGTTTAGCAGACCGCTTGCGGCTTGTGGGTGTTTGATATGATCATCACCTGCTGCCGGCGTATTGACGAGTCTTTAGAGTCCTACACAGAGGTTTCCTGGCTCAAGCGAAACGAAATAGGAGCGCATATGAGATATGTGTGGGACCGAGAATAATGCGTGTATGTGATACCGTATTATATTCTCGCGATGAATGTATCGAAAGGTTGTATGCGATATAACCTAGTTATCGAATCAAGGATTGATTCGATAAGCCGATACATAGGATACTAGTCGGTTATATGCGATATGACCGGATAATTGAATCAAGTGTTGATTTAATGATTTAATGCATAATAATATATTTGATGTATTACTTTGCATTAACTAGTATTGGTTCACTTTAAATGGATTTTCTCACTTGGATTGTGCACATTGTATATGTGATATACTTTGTACACAAGTTTGTATCATGTTTGATGATACATGCTAACTAGGGTTTGTGTAAAGATTGAACCATGGTTATATGAATGGTTAGGGTTTTGTTTTCTTATTCATTTATTTGTTTATTTATTCATTTTTGGCAAAAGGAAAATGGTGGCTAATTTGGATATATGTTGAAGCTTCATGAAGCTTTGACTTAGTCACCATTTTTGTCTTCATACCTAACCTAACCATTCACTTAACTTGAGTTTAGTCTCTACACTTAACCATGGTTGATTATGATAAGTATTCTTTTATTTTCTATTTTCTAAAAAAAACTTATCATAACACTTTCTTCTTCTTCTTCATCTTCTTCAATGAAGAAAGCTTCACTTTATCAATGGTGGATTGATGAAAAGTGTGAGAAATCCAATTCTAAAGTGAACCCACTTCCTATTTCTTCATCCTCTACCTCTTGCCAAGTAGTATAGGGTGTTTTCTTCACAAGTTTCATGACTTGGTGAAGTTGGAGCTTGATCTAGCGATGCCTCGACGTAGATCATCTTCGGCATGGACATCGACGACCTAGCTCGCCATTTCTCCGACGAAGCCGACGCTAGAGCCCGGGAATTCATTTGGACAGCGAGGGGACTTCGTTGCGGAGCTATGGAGGTGGAGCACCGGATCTACAAAGGTTGTATTTCCGTTTAAACTTTAGTTAAGTAGTTAACTAGTTTCATTTTCGCCTAGAAATCTAGCCAACGATCCGTTCTAGGGTTTCTCGGCACCGTTTAAATTTGAAATTGGCATGGTTGATGCCTTGTGAGACCTCATTAGGGTGTCTAGGAACCCTACAGTGGTATCAGAGCCTAGCTAGAGCCTTAGGCGAAGTCTAGACGCAATTTGAAGTCCGAACGAACCCGAAACCCAATTCCAAACATGCTCTCTGTACTTTTTTGAAAATTGTGGATTTTTCAATATTAAAAATATGCAGAAAATTAAGCAGGGTTTTTTATGAATTACTGTGAAAAACAGAGACCTAACTCCGTCATAACGCCGCGGAAGCGCGGCCTAAGCCCACGTGGCGCGGCGCTTCCGCGGCCATAATGTTGACTCTTTGACTCCTCTTTGCACAGTAATGTTTATAATTAATTCCTGTGTTTTCTGGGTAATTTTAATATATACTATACAGTTGAGTTTTCTGGGGTTGTTTTGGGATTTCATGGATTCGATCGGATTATCAAATTTTGTCTGTGTGGCTTTCTGGGTAAATTTTAGAACATGTTAAAAAGTTCGACCGGATATAAATACCCAATTTTTCCCCTGTCGGGAAATTTCCAAGTGTTGGATTTTTCCGTAGTTTAAAGACGTTCTAAGTAGTGCAAGTAACTCGATGGACCCTCTAGAAGACAACAAACCTTAACTCGATTATGTGACCGTCTTGAACTGCCCTTTGAACCTTCGGGTTTGGGGCAGTACGGCGTGCCACATGTGAGGCGTTGGCTTGACCCTTCTACGGCTGGACCGTTGGTACTGAGGCACGAACTGAATGTTGTTAGACTTGTTTCATGTGTTGATCTGCATCGGGAAAACTTGGGTGTTTGACTGTTCGATCGAAAAGTTTAACATTTTCTATTTATCCGGAATGGGATACAATAATTGGAATTCACAAGAAGTTATGAGATAACTGAATGAATGTTATAAACATAGCAGTTTAGTCTCACTTGATCGGTTTCCACGGAATTTTGATGTGATCAAAAGTCCGTCGCAATCACGTAGCGTACGCGGATACTCGCCGGGTAAACTTAATAGACAGCCTCACTCCATAGCCCCGACCAAGTGACTGTAGGAGAACCCCGTCGCCGAAAGCATCCGTTCGGGTGCTCGCGGTAGCGGTGTTCCGCCTTGGTGCACTTCGTCGACGGTATCGGGGGTGCAGCCGTCTACTGAAGTTTGCGACGAGCATTCGATCAGGATGTCGGGAATCTTGTTGAATTACCCGACTTAATATTGAAAAGTGTTTTCAATGATGAGACTAAAATGCGGGGTTTATAATTGTTAGGCATACGATGTCTAAGTAATTCATTTGGTCAGGCATGCGATGTCTGAGGTGGTTGCGGATTCCAACTGTTGTAGTTTTACACTTTCTTTTCTGTGACCGTAAGTGTAATATGTGATATCGCCGGTTTCGTTGCTATATGTCAACGACAATTGGGATGCGCATATTTACTTACGTTGATGACATGTGATGTTATGTGTTGCTGGATATGTTATATTGGATCGTCGTGTTTGAATAGCCGGGTTTTTTTTATGTGAGATGAGTGTTTTTCATTTTCATTCATGTAAAAACTTGTATGTAATATTCTTTTATTGGGGCACTTCCAGGTTGCGGAAGATGTCACCGTTTGTATATTATTTACTTTTCCGCACTAGGATAGACCTAAGGAGGAGGGCACAAGTAACCGGGTTCTGGAGTCCAATGGGAGACCAACTCGAGAAGTCGAGTCCGGGTCTCCTAACTCTAGAATTGGTAGGGTTGCTTGCCGCTCTCGTAGGGGTCTAGGGGTGTGGGTTTGGCTATTCATCATGACCGTGGAATCCGTGTTTTATACTGGCTCGTATTGAAAACACGGACGTCCTAGTATATTCAATATTTCATATGATTCTTCTGCGGCGATATCTGTGATGTGATCATGTGATGTTCTGTGATAGATACAGTATATAGTATATATGATATATTATATAGACGTTACTTATGTTTTACACCCGCGCTAGCCCTGCCCCGCTCTGCCGTTAGTTACCTAACCTAACGGTGCACGAGGGGACATCGAGGAGAATGCGGATGGCATAAGTGTACGTCGTATTTATCTGTGATGTTTAGGTACTTAAATGATGGGACTTCATTAATGTGATTAATGAAATAAAAGAAACCTAAGATGTTGTAGAATCGAATTTCAAAATAAAACAGGTAGCTACAGTTCTTGCTTTGCACAGAGGTATATATGATATATCCTGCACCTTATTCGATGAGGAAAGGACCGAGATCCCTTCACCGGAAGTGACTCCTTTAGCAATAACTGGCAGATGCTACACACTCGGTTTGATTTTTGAGTGCTTTTAAGTGTTTTTGCTTTGCACAGTGATATATATGATATATCCCGCACCTCATTCGACGAGGAAAGGACCGACGATCCCTTCACCGGGAGTGACTCCTTTAGCAAAACTAGAAAAGCCTCAAAAGCACTCCATTTTAAAATCATTTGATTCTACAACGATATCAAGTTCATTACGCAATAGGTTTTCAGAAAAACCTGTCGTAGCCCTCCGTCATTTCAGATAAGTACTAGTTAGTATTCGTGCTGCGGTTGTTTGGCATGCGTCAAGGCGTAGTGTACGGTAGCTAACTAGTGCTTATCTGCTAGCATACGATGCGATTGGATTAGGGTATTCGTACGGCGTTGTTTGGCATGCGTCAAGGGTCGTGCGGGTGGGTTTAATTCAATCAAGAAATGTACGGGTTGAACTTGACTAGCAGACTATGGGTTGTTTGGCATGCGTCAAGGTCATAGCGAGCTAGGGGCAAAATATTATCGGGAATTTCAAGTGTTGAAATTTGCAATGAGATTGCATACCTTCTATGAGATAGTTGGATCCCGATACCCGCTGCAAGTAAGAGTTACTCCTGGGAGAGTTTTATACATTACAATTAGCCGATCAAGTAGGTGTCTAGAAAGGTGTCAACGAGGTTACGCCTATGGGAAAACGAGGTTTACATTAATTAGGTTCGTGCGAAAGCACGGGGGACCTCCCTCAAAGTACCGACACTGGCCTGGCTGAAAGATTGGCGAACTTGTAGTGTGTAATTAATCCCGGCTAGTCTTTCCTTTTAGGGTTTGAAGGAAGATTTGATAAAAAGCAGTGGGATCCATCCTGATTAGATAAAATAATAACCAATCTATTCTTGCAAGAGCGCACGCTGAGTGTTTTCTTCTCTCTCTCTCCTGGTAGCGACCATATCATGCCTTAATCAAGATAATAATACGGATTATTGACCGAACCCGCTTGTTATACTGAGCTGGGGAACGTTGGTCCCGCTCCAACTTATAATTGTTATAAGACAGAGCAGGAAATTGGGGATTACCAGAATTCCCGTGCCGCCCAAACGAAGAGAGTGCATGCTGATGCATCATCTTCGGGTGTGTTCATTTCAGAGAACTGTTTCTCAAATGTCCTTTACGTCCTGGGTATGTGATACCAGATCAGGATCCCAGATATGTAATCTGTTACATAGGGCTACAGAAAGGTAGAGAACTGAGAACGGGTGATAAGTTTCATGAGGCAGAAAACGGGGCAAGTGTTGCAGCCAAGTCTGTTGGTCACTGTCACTCTGTATTACAATACATTGATTCTGAACGAATGTTATTAGATACCGAACCTGTTATGCAAAATCATATCTGTCTCTTTATTAGTAAAGAAACGATAAAATTTTGTATTGTTGGACAATGTTTTGAACATTTACTATATCAAAAGTTGATCGGTTCAGGCACGTTATCTAAAAGCATTAATGTTCTAAATCAAACTACAGTTCTTAGTATACGGAACACACACAAGAGGAAAAGTTCAGAAATGAACGAATCCTTCTTAAGGCATTGTAGACTAGGTCATATCTATGCGACCCGACTGGCTGTAGTTACATGTAGATGCATATTTAAATCAGTTTGAATTTACATCTTGTGAAACTCGCTAGTCATGTCACAAAGATAAGATGACCATAGCTCCGTTTACTGGAAACAGAGAAAGAGTTAATGAACTCTTGGGATGATACATGTTGATGTATGTAGGTCCCCTGTCTACACATGCCAAGACCGGTTCTTTATACTTCATTATATTCTCTGATAATCTCTCAAGATTCAGACATATGTTCCTGTTGAAACACAAGTCTGAACCTTTTGAGATATTCACAGAATATAAGTTAGAAGTAGAGAACCGATACAGGTATAAGTATTATGTCCTTTGATGAGATCAAGGAGGAGAATACTTGAGCACGGAATTCCTGGACTATTCTAAAGGAGAATGAGATTCTCTCTCAGCATTACTCTTCCTTATACACCATAGCACGATGGTATATCGGGGCGGAGCAGATACACCCTATTTGATATGGTGTGCTCTATGATGAGTACTGCTGAGTTACCTATTTCCTTTTGGGAGTTATGCACTTGAGAAGTTGCATACCTATTGAATAGGGTTCAAATCAAATCAGTTTCCTACAACTTCATATGTGATATGGAAAAGGAAGACCCAGTTCTTAAGTTAGTTAAGATTTGGGGTTGTCCGGCCTATGTCTGAAAAGCAAAATCCGGACAAGCTCGAGGCAAGGTCAGTCATGTAGAACTGGAAATGTTCCAGCTATACAAAACTGTAGCTGAAGATTTGACAGAACCAAAGGATTCAATAATTACCAATGAACCTCAGCCTCTTCGCCGATCTAGTAGGGTTCCTCACCCACCTGAGAGATACTTCGATTTCTCTATGACAGTGGGAGCGAGGATTGCATCATGAGATGATGACCCAACTAGTTTCGAGCTGGCCATCAGGAGTAAGACTCTATAAGAATGGCTGGATGCTTAGTGATCTGAGATGGAATCCTTATACACCAACAAAGTATGGACTTTGGTTGCTATATCTGAAGGGTTAAATCCCCATCAGGAGCAAGTATATCTTGAGAAGATTACTTGGTGTACATGGAAAAGTTGAGACTTTCAAAGCTAGACTTGTTAAAGATTTGCATCATTGACCAGGTGTGGATCATGATGAAACTTTTTCTAAGGATCTATGCTTAAGTCCATCCAGATCCTACTTGCCACGGCTACATACCATGACTACGATATCTGGTGGTTGGGTGTCATGACAGCTTTTCTAAATGATGTTTTAGAAGAGGGAGTCTATAAGTACACAGCCAGAGAGCCTCGTAGACAGTGGGAGCAGCGGAAACGTGTGCAAGATGCTTTATAGGATAAAGCAGGCATCGCGGAGTTGGAACGTCTGTTTTGATGAAGTAGTCAAAGAGTTTGACATCATCAAAATGGTAGATGAACCTTGTATAAACAAAAAGGTAGTTGGGAGTATGGTGACGATCCTCTTAGAGTACGTGGATGACATACTCTTGATAGGGAAGTAGTTTCCTATGCTACGCTCGATCAATCTCCGGTTATCAGGGTTCTCACTAGTTGTAGCGAGATGGTATCAATCGATCCTGGGGAGAATCACTGGAAGTGTTCCAGGGTGATAATGACGACTGAGTGTCAGTCACAGGCATTGTCTTTACCCTCAGTAAAGAGACGGTATGTTGGAAGAGTTCCAAGCTAGATATCGTGACATACTAGACGATAAAGGCAGGATACATCGCTACTTAAAATGCTACCAAGGAGGATGTTTGGGTGTATAATGGTTCATGAGATGAACTACGTTCCAACCATTGTGAGACAATGGAGTTGTGGCTTATGCCAAGGAACGCCGGTCCCATCAGTGATCCAGACATATTCTAAGGCAGCACCACCTGATCATGGAGATGGTTGATCTCTAAGGGATCGAGGTAAGGAGAGTAGACTCAGAGGACAACACAGCGGATCCACTCACAAAGGCCTGTTCCCAGAGAGAGATTTTTATGGGATGGTTGAGTATGAGATACTACAACCACTGCTACAGATGGCCCTAGTGCAAGTGGGAGATTGTTAGTTATATGTATGCCCTAGAGGCCATTACTGTACATTGGATGTATATTGTAGTGGATGCTGGGACATATATAGGGAGGACTTTCTTGCTCGATATGATAGTATGCTATCTGGTTGCTCTTTACCTTAACGTGTATACTGATTGTCTCTCTATTACATGTTGGTAAAGCCCTTAGGATGTGTACTTGACTACCTGGACTATGATGCAGATCATACTAGTGGGGACAGATAGTCTATAAGTACATCCTTCAAAGTCCCTAGTCGTGGGTATATCGAGACGGGGCATCGATATACCAGAGTAGACTAGCGTATACCTTCTCGACCTATACAGATGGGCGATGGATGATCCCATATCCATTGGTGTTTGACATCAGAGATGATATACGGGTGCTCAGTGAAGACTGGGTACAATGGACGGACTCGCCGAGAACTCCCAGATGGTATTATACCTTACGTCAGATGGCAGTTCTCTGGTGACACTGGTACAGAGTAGTCTGTTGACCCGAGATCGTCATAGAGTCTTGTGTGGTTCCCACTGTGCTTTGATTTCCATCTTACCACGTCCAAGAGGGCGTGCAAAACGGTGGTTTTTGGGTACGGTCCCGAGTCACATGGAGGCAATGAGCGATAGGAGGGGATTCGTCTCTCCCGGTATAGGGGGTTGATGTTGCGCTGTGTTCGATTGGCTATAACAGGAAATCCCTGGCCAGGGTTGCTGAGATATACTGGTAAGCGTTACTAGTAGTTTCTCGAATTGTTATAGACCTCATATCGACACGACTTATCGAGCTATTGGGGTCTGACGTTTACCACCCCTAGGCGAGATATGCGACATATCAGACGATCAGACCGGACTGTACGGTAAGTGTTACTGGTTGGATTCACTGGAGTGTGAGCGGGCTTGCTCGTCGATCTTCTGATTGCTCAATACCCGGGTGGCCGTTACGTTTAGCAGACCGCTTGCGGCTTGTGGGGGTTTGATATGATCATCACCTGCTGCCGGCGTATTGACGAGTCTTTAGAGTCCTACACAGAGGTTTCCTGGCTCAAGCGAAACGAAATAGGAGCGCATATGAGATATGTGCGGGACCGAGAATAATGTGTGTATGTGATACCGTATTATATTCTCGCGATGAATGTATCGAAAGGTTGTATGCGATATAACCTAGTTATCGAATCAAGGATTGATTCGATAAGCCGATACATAGGATACTAGTCGGTTATATGCGATATGACCGGATCATTGAATCAAGTGTTGATTTAATGATTTAATGCATAATAATATATTTGATATATTACTTTGCATTAACTAGTATTGGTTCACTTTAAATGGATTTTCTCACTTGGATTGTGCACATTGTATATGTGATATACTTTTGTACACAAGTTTGTATCATGTTTGATGATACATGCTAACTAGGGTTTGTGTAAAGATTGAACCATGGTTATATGAATGGTTAGGGTTTTGTTTTCTTATTCATTTATTTGTTTATTTATTCATTTTTGGCAAAAGGAAAATGGTGGCTAATTTGGATATATGTTGAAGCTTCATGAAGCTTTGACTTAGTCACCATTTTTGTCTTCATACCTAACCTAACCATTCACTTAACTTGAGTTTAGTCTCTACACTTAACCATGGTTGATTATGATAAGTATTCTTTTATTTTCTATTTTCTAAAAAAACTTATCATAACACTTTCTTCTTCTTCTTCATCTTCTTCAATGAAGAAAGCTTCACTTCATCAATGGTGGATTGATGAAAAGTGTGAGAAATCCAATTCTAAAGTGAACCCACTTCCTATTTCTTCATCCTCTACCTCTTGCCAAGTAGTATAGGGTGTTTTCTTCACAAGTTTCATGACTTGGTGAAGTTGGAGCTTGATCTAGCGATGCCTCGACGTAGATCATCTTCGGCATGGACATCGACGACCTAGCTCGCCATTTCTCCGACGAAGCCGACGCTAGAGCCCGGGAATTCATTTGCACAGCGAGGGGACTTCGTTGCGGAGCTATGGAGGTGGAGCACCGGATCTACAAAGGTTGTATTTCCGTTTAAACTTTAGTTAAGTTGTTAACTAGTTTCATTTTCGCCTAGAAATCTAGCCAACGATCCGTTCTATGGTTTCTCGGCACCGTTTAAATTTGAAATTGGCATGGTTGATGCCTTGTGAGACCTCATTAGGGTGTCTAGGAACCCTACAGAACTTGAGGATGTGTTGATAAAAATCGGGGAATTTGTATTCCCTGTGGATTTTATTGTTCTTGATACACAGCCTATTGCGAACTCACGGAACCAAATTCCGATGATTCTAGGTCGTCCATTTTTGCCTACTTCCAACGCTATAATCAACTGTAGAAACGGCACTATGAACATATCTTTCGGGAATGGGTCAATTGAGCTCAACATTTACAAGTTGGGAAGTCAACCCTCCGATCCTCATGCTCGAATATGTTCTGTCGAATTAATGGATGTCGACAGCAACGAATTTGATCAGCTTCACGATACAGATCCAGACTTCCTTTATACGTTGTTGTTTGACCTAGATATGTATATATACATACGGACACTTCTTTCGAGTTGTCCGGGTCAACATCTAACGTCGATGATGAACCTTTTCTTGAGTCTGAGTATCATCCCGTTCTTTCCAATGACATTATTCTTCGGGATATCGATGAAAGCTTCGCTGATGAACTCGCATTTTTAGAATACACGGGTGTTGAAATGAATCATTTCCAAAACAAAGAAATTGAACCTCCACCCCTTCTTCTTGACAATCACGAGAATGCGAGTAATCCATCACAATCATTGAGTCGTCTCTCCAAAACGAGACGTAAACCCTTTCTTTTACACCACTTATCTTTTCCCCACTTCTTCTTGGCTCTTTTCAACTTGTTCTTCCACCAACCGATGCACTACACTGATAAAAATTTTGAATGGTTGGTGTTGACTTTCGGTCTTTGTAAGGCTTTGCATTGACCAGTAACTTTGACCCCCTCTTGTAATTTTAAAAGATTAACAGTGTTTAACTCAAGTTTGGGGGGGTTTAGTTTTGGCTCTTGAAAATAAAAGTTGTCCTTAAAATTGTGAGCCAAAAATAAGTTCGGGGGAGGATGTTCACGATCATATTTCTTGACCCCTGTTAATAAATTTTCCTCCCAAGCTTACAGGTTTTTGAGATTTAACGGATGGCAACAGTGAGGACACTGTTCTAAACAAGTTTGGGGGAGGTTTGTGCTTATTTACGCATCACTTTGCATCATACTTTGCATAAGCACAAAACATATAATAAAAAAAAATTGTACATAAATAAGATAATAAAAGATTAGATAGTGAAAACTTACATCCAAAAGATTGGAAAATTTTAAGAAAACCAAGAAAATTAGAAGTTTTCTTAAACGAAACTAGTAATAAGTAGTTATGAGCCGTTGTCCCAAGGGTTAGTAAGATGAAAGAAGTTACTAATCTGAGGATAAAAATAAGTCTGGAAAATAGTTCCTATTCTGGAAGCCAAACATTTGAATGTTGATACCTTACTATATGTTAGTTATATGTATGCCCTAGAGGACATTACTGTACATATGATGTATATTGTAATGGATGCTTGGACATATATAGGGAGGACTTTCTTGCTCGACATGATAGTATGCTATCTGGTTGCACTTTATCTTAACATGTACTTTGATTGTCTCTATGTTACATGTTGATAAAGCCCTTAGGATGAGTACTTGACTACCAGGACTATGATGCGGATCATACTAGTAGGGACAATGTAGTCGTCAAGTACATCCTTCAAATGTTCCTAGTCGTAGTTGTATCGAGACAGAGCATCGATATATCAGAGTAGACTAGCATATGCGCTTCTTGAGCCATATGATGGG
This sequence comes from Agapanthus africanus, assembly GCA_030015575.1. Classification (NCBI taxonomy): domain Eukaryota; kingdom Viridiplantae; phylum Streptophyta; class Magnoliopsida; order Asparagales; family Amaryllidaceae; genus Agapanthus; species Agapanthus africanus. The sequence goes on along the minus strand of JASDDO010000029.1, from coordinate 97,470,102 downwards.
TGATGGATGATCCCATATCCATTGGTGTTTGACATCAGAGAAGGTATACGGGTGCTCAGTGGAGACTGGGTACACTGGACGGACTCGCCGAGAACTCCCAGATGGTATTATACCTCACGTCAGATGGCAGTTCTCTGGTGACACAGCTACATGTTAGTCTGTAGACCCAAGATCGTCATAGAGTCTTGTGTGATTCCCACTGTGCTTTGATTTCCATCATACCACGTCCAAGAGGGCGTGGAAAAAGGTGGCTTTTGGGTACAGTCCCGAATCACATGGAGGCAATGAGCGATAGGAGGGGATTCGTCTCTCCCAGTATAGGGAGATGATGTTGCGCTGTGTTTGATTGGCTATAACTGGAAATCCCTGGCCAGGGTTGTTGAGATTTACTGGTAAGTGTTATCAGTAATTTCTCGAACTGTTATAGACCTCATATCGACACGACTTATCAAGCTACTGGGGTCTGACATTTACCACCCTAGGCGAGATATGCGACATATCAAACGAAGAGACCGGACTGTACGGGAGTGTTACTGATTGGATTCGCAGGAGAATGTATAGGCTTGCTTGTTGATCTTCTGATCGCTGAATACCTGGGTGGCTGTTACGTTTAGATGACCGCTTGCAGCTTGTGGGTGTTTGATATGATCATCACCTACTGCCGGCGTATTGACGATTCTTTAGAGTCCTACACAGAGGTTTCTTGGCTCAGGCAAAACGGAGTAGGAGCACATATATGATATGTGCGGGACAGAGAACAATACATGTATGTGATACCGTATTAGATTCTCGCGATATGAGATATCGGCCGGGTATATGTGATATAACCGGGTCATCGGATTAAGTGTTTGTAAGTCCACGTTGCTAACCCCGGTTCTTACGGGGAGGCGGAAACGGCGAAAAACAATTTTTATGGCGCAAAGGCAACATGGACTAAAAGACGGATCTTTGCTAAATTACAAACTAGTAAACTACTGGAGGTGCTATCTACTATGCCATAGGGATTATACCTCACGACACCGGTCCTTCAGATCTCCATTCCGCTGTCCGGCTCGTCCATCCACGCTCCGAGGGTCGATCCGGATCTTGATCACCTCCGCGGCCTTCTTGAGTCGAAGACGATCCACCCGAGAGATGTACTCCGAGCTCCACCTCGAGCCGAGGCAACTAGGGCAACAAGATCGCTATTCTTGATGTCCTAGGATGTGTAGAAGAGGTAGATAGATGTGTTTGTCTATTTGGATCCTTTTTCTCTCAACACATGAGATCAAAGGAAATATTCAAGAGGAGGAAGATGAAGGGGAACAACCATGGATTATTGTGCTAGAGAGATTGAACCATAATTGCAATAATACACCACTATCATCATTACTAATCTTTTCAAGATTAAGTTGATGGCAACAATTGACTTGACCATTATCATAATCCAAAAATAAAAAGAAAACCAAAGAAAACTCTAGACCTCTCATGAAGGTCCAAGTCAACTTTGGTCAAATGGTCAACAAAGTCAAGTATGGTCAAATGGTCAAAGCAATTAGCCATCACACAATAATCACTAAAAAGATTAGTAAATAAAGTCCCCGGCTCATTATGGTTTTGACCGAACCAACTGCCAAAACCCTAATGAGTCCGCCACAAAATGGTTTTGACCGAATCAACTGTCAAAACCCTAATGAGGCCCCTCCTTCCTCTTCGCTCCTCACAACTGTGCATACACACCCGCATCCGCATTCCGTAGAATGCGAATACACAGAAGACAAAACAAATCCATCCGTGCAATACTAGGATCTGGCTTAAACCAAAGCCCACTAGTATTGCCTGCCCGAACAACATATGCATACAACTGTACGTAAGTGATCGTAGCCCTGCCGTAAAACCATACGGCCTCTACACCTTTCGCTCAGTGCAGGGAAACTCTCTGTGTGGGACTCTAAAGACTCGACACTACGCTGGCAGTGGGTTTAACCACAGACCGCAAGCGGCACTAGCTATACGTAACGGTCCCCAGGTAGATTTCGATAAGAAGGCCGATGAGGTAAACCCATCTGAACTCCTATTGAGCCTGTATGTGACAATCTCCGTACAGTCCGGTCTGTTCGTCTAAGAATATCGCATGGCGGGCCTAGGGGGGTGGCGAACGTCAGTCCCCTAATAGCGGTACAAGTCATGTCGGAGTGTAGCCCAGAACACCCTGAGATAACACTGGAAACCTACCAGTATATCTCGCTTTCCCTGGCCAGGGACGACTATGTGTAATGGCTCTCCTAGACACAGCGCGATATCAACCCCCAATACCGCGAGAGATGAATCCTGTCTAACCGTCACTGCCTCCAAGTGCTTCGGGACTGCACCCAACTACTACCTGTTTGCACGACTCCTTTGAGCCATGGTAGGGTAGTAATCAAAGAACAGTGGGAACACACTCGAGACGAAGTGACAGTGTCAAGTCAACGGACTAAGCTGTACTCATGTCACCTGGGAACTGATAACTGACGATAGGTATAATACCAACCAACAGTTCCCGACGAGTCATGTCCAGTGTACTCGTAACCTAACGAGCACCCTCATACTATCTCCAGTACGATGTACTGATGGCTGTGGGACAGACCATCTCCCCTGCTGGGATGAGAAGCGTATACGCTAGTTTACTCCGGAGTATCGATGCCTTGTCTCGACAGTCCTATGACTAGGGACCTGTATAAGGATGTGCTTATAGATTACCCAGCCCCCACAAGTGTGACTGCCATCACAACGCTGGTAATCAAGCAAAGATCTTAAGGGCTCCACTAATATGTATATAAGCGATATGCTAAAAGAAACACATGCACATATTGAAGTAGAGACAAACCAAGTAGCATACTACCATTTTGAGCAAGATTGTCTATACAACTGTGAATATCCCAAGCTTCCATTAAGTAATATACAAGCTAGGATGATACAGTAATGGCCTCTAGGGCATATACACTAACAATCTCCCACTTTCACTAAGTCCATGTACTGGCGTATCGAAGACCTATCATCTCGATCAGCCGCTCGAACTGAGTTTGGGGTAGGGCCTTCGTGAGTGGATCTGCAGTGTTATCCTCCGAATTTACTCTCTTCACCTCGATCTCCCGACAATCTGCGATCTCCCTGATTAGGTGGTACCGCCTCAAAATGTGCTTGGACTTCTGATGGAACCTGGGTTCCTTCGATAAAGCTATAGCTCCGTTGTTGTCACAATACAGCGGTATTGGATCAAAAATGGTAGGAACCACCTGAAGCTCCTTGAGGAACTTCTTCATCCAGACAGCTTCCTTTGCGGCATCGCAAGCAGCTATGTACTCCGCTTCCATAGTTGAGTCAGCAACGGTTTCCTGCTTGGAACTCTTCCAGCAAACCGCCCCTCCATTGAGGGTAAAGACATAATCCGACATGGACTTGGAGTCATCCTTGTCATTCTGGAAGCTGGAGTCAACAAAGGCCTCGATCTGGAGGTCTTTTCCGCCATACACCAAGAACATCTCCTTAGTCCTTCTCAGGTACTTGAGAATGTTCTTTACTGCTATCCAGTGTTTCTTCCATGGGACCGACTGATACCGGCTTACAACGCTCAATGCGAATGCTACATCTGGTCTGGCACATAACATCGCATAAATTATAGAGCCTACCGCAGATGCGTAGGGTATAGATGACATGCGAGCCCTTTCCAAATCAGTCTTGGGAGAAATCTCTTTGGAGAGGGTGATTTCGTGACAAGCCGGTAGATTACCGCGCTTGGAATCTTCCATACTGAATCGTTTCAGTATGGTGCCGATGTACCTGGACTGTGAAAGTCCCAACATCCTTTTAGATCTATCACGATAGATCTGGATCCCTAGAATGTAGTTGGCATCGCCCAGGTCCTTCATGGAGAACCTCTGTGACAAGAATCCTTTGACTGACTGTAGCATAGGAATATCATTTCCTATTAGGAGAATGTCATCCACGTACAAGACGAGGAATGCCACAATTCTCCCTACAATCTTACTGTAAATGCATGGTTCATCTGGGTTTTTGATAAAGTCGAATTCCTTGACAGTATCATCAAAGCAGATGTTCCAACTCTGCGATGCCTGCTTCAGTCCATAGATGGACTTGAGCAACTTGCACACTTTACCGCTGCTCCCACTCTGAATGAATCCCTCCGGCTGATCCATATAGACGCACTCTTCCAAATTTCCATTTAGGAAAGCCGCCTTTACGTCCATCTGCCAGATCTTATAATCGTGGAAGGCAGCAATGGCAAGAAGGATCCGAATGGATTTGAGCATAGCCACTGGAGAAAAGGTCTCGTCATAGTCCAAACCAGGTCTTTGACGAAAACCCTTTGCTACAAGTCTAGCTTTATAGATTTCAACCTGCCCATCTACACCAATCTTCTTTCTGAGGATCCATTTGTAGCCTACGGGTTTTACCCCTTCTGGAGCAAAGTCCAAGGTCCAAACTTTGTTGGTGTACATGGACTCCATTTCGGTCCGCATTGCATCCAGCCATTTTACCGAGTCACCGTTCTGAATGGCTTGCTGGAAGCTAGTAGGCTCACCATAATCAATAGTGCAATCCTCTCTATCCCCGTCTATGAGAAAACCGTAGTATCTCTCGGGCGGATGAGACTGTCTACTACTCCTGTGGAGTGGCGCTTGGATGTCCGGTTCTCCTGAACCTTCTGGTTCTACCAAGGTTTCAGTAATAGCTTATGGTTCTGGAATTTCTTCCAGTTCTACCACGCTCCCACTATCTACTTTTTCTAAAAACTGATGTTCCAGAAAGTGGGCATGACAAGAAACAATAACCTTTTGTTCCTCTGCGTAATAGAAAAAATACCCCCTGGAGTTCTTTGGGTATCCCACAAACTTACACAGTACTGAGTGTTAGTGTTTATGCCCTAGAAGGCCATTACTGTATCATACTAGCTTGTATATTACTTAATGAAAGCTTGGGATATTCACATGTATATAACAGTCTTGCTAAACATGGTAGTATGCTACTTGGTTTTTCTATCTTAATATGTGAGTGTACGTATTGATAGAGCTCTTAGGATCTTGCTTGTCTACCAGCGTTGTGATGGCAGTCACACTAGTGGGGGCTGGGTAGTCTACAAGCACATCCTTATTCAGGTCCCTGGTCGTTGGATTATCGAGACAGAGCATCGATACTCCGGAGTAGACTAGTGTGTACGCTTCTCATCCCAGTTGGGGAGATGGTCTGTCCCACAGCCATCAGTACGTCGTACTGGAGATAGTATACAGGTGCTCGTTAGGTTACGGGTACACCGGACAGGACTCACAGGGAACTGTTGGTTGGTTTGATACCAGTCGTCAGTGAACAGTTCCCAGGTGACATGAGTACAGCGTAGTCCGCAGACTTGACACTGCTACTTCGCCTTGAGTGTGTCCCACTGTTCTTAGATTGCTACCCTACCACGGCTCAAAGGAGTCGTGCAAACAGGTAGCAGTTGGGTGCAGTCCCGAGCACTTGGAGGCAGTGGCGGTTAGACAGGATTCGTCCCTCCCGGTATTGGGAGTAGATATCGTGCTGTGTCAGAGAGCCATTACGCAAAGTCCCTGGCCAGGGCAAGCGAGATTTGCTGGTAGGTTCCAGCAGTTTCTCAGGGTGTAATGGGCTTCACTCCGACACGACTTATACCGCTATTAGGGGACTGACGCTTGCCGCCCCCCTAGGCCCGATATGCGATAGTCTTGGACGAACGGACCGGACTGTATGGAGATTGTCACATCAGACTCAGTAGGAGTTCGGATGGGTTTACTCATCGGCCTTCTTATCGACAACTACCTGGGGACCGTTACGTACAGCTAGTGCCGCTTGCGGTCTGTGGTTAAACCCACTGCCAGCGTAGTAGTCGAGTCTCTAGAGTCCCACACAGAGAGTTTCCTACTCCAGGCGAAACGATATAGAGGTTGCATGGTTTTGCGACAAAGGGTTCGGACGCATACGTGCGTTTACGCACGTACGACTTTCGGACAGTTTTTACCAGTCGGCTTTGGTTTAAGCCAGTTACTGGTATCTGGTTATTGGATTTTTACAGTCTAAAGTTTTTCCGTATTTTTACGGATCGGAGGGGCGTTCTCGTAATTACTCGAGAAGCTTCTAGAAGATGTGACTAAGGAGGTTTCTTTTGGATAAGAGAGTGAGTCATGGTGGTGATTCATTCACTTCATTAATGCACATTTATTGCTTAATGACTCATGCTAATGAATCATCACAAGATATTTTATGAAGCATGCTTATTCATTTCTTTTATTCATTTGTTGAAAATAAGAATGCTTCATAATATTATGATACACTCTCTCTCTTCTCTCATTATCTTATCTCATACTCTCTCTCCTCAAGCTCTCATCTTCAAGATACTAACCTTAATCCTCATGTGTTGAGAACAAAGGTTTAGTTAGACTTAAGCATCCATAACCTACACTCTACATCATCCTTTCATCTTTGATTAGCAATCAAAGTTGATTAGTTACCTCAAGTTAGAGGTTTAGCTTGGAGTTTCGCTCTCGGGTGGATCGTCTACTACCTAGAGAAGGTCGAGGAGAACAAAGGAGGACGTAAAGAAGAAGGACCGGTTTCATTAGGTATAATCCCTAATCACTTGTGAAAAGAAACTCATAGAATACGGTTATTTAGAGTTTAGCTTCGATTTAAGCGGTTAGTCGATGTTCGTTCCTTAAACTTGATCGTTTTTGTAAAATCCGCCTCCCCACAAGTACTGGGGTGTACTACATCGACTTACAGTGGTATCAGAGCCTCGCTAAACACTAAATAACTTAATTGCAAATTTGTACGAATTTCGAACGGAAAAACAAAGCCGGAAAACCCTAATTCTGTTCAGTTTCTGTCGAACTTAAAACGATGTCAGAAAATTTTTCACGTGAGTTCAGAGAGCTTAGCATGACACCAGTAGACTACACAAGAAAAACAGTCAGCTGAATCGTTCATCTCAGCGCGGAACCGCGGCCTCAGCCTACTGAGACGCGGCGCTTCCGCGGCCGAGTAAACGATTCAGCGGCCGATTTTTCTTGTGTTGTCTCTTTGTGATATTTGGGGTTTTCTGGAATATTTAGTTATTGCTCAGGTTACTGTTTAACAGAGCAGATTTTGGAGCAATATTAATGTTGTTTATCGATCGAAATTTTACAGTATTTGCATATTGGATTATATCTGTGATTGTTTGATGTGTTCGTAAACCTCCCCCAACTGCTAGTATGTCGGTTGGCAGGGGGTTGCACATTTCTGAAATGGTTATATCTGTTTGTGCATATAAACTGTATTGGACTGTTGTGGTGTATAGCCGGGGTTTGCAATGGGTTATTGTTTAATTCATTTGTTGTAAATGTAATTTGTTGTAATATTATTTTTGCGGGGCACTTCCAGGTTGCGGTCGTAGCCACCGTTGTATTATTTCATTTTACTGTTTTTGCTCCTAGGACTGACCCAAGGTGGGGTACACAGACTGCCGGGTGGGTAGTTTGCCGTACCCGTAGGGGTCAAGGGTGGGGTAACGGCTATTCATCACAACTGTGTGATCTGTCTTTTCTTGCAGGCTCAAAAGAAATACAGATTGCTTGCAAATCCAATATTGTTTATCTGTGTTCTGGAATGAATATCATTGCGTCAGACGAATGTAAAATATCTATATTTATTATAGCTATTTAGACGTCACTTATGTTTTACACCCGCGCTAGCCCAGCCCCCGCTCTGTCGTTAGTTAAGTAACCTAACGGGTGATGACGGGACCCCGTGGCGAATGCGGATGGCATAAGAGGACGTTGTATTTTCGTTGTTTTCTGCAATGATAGGTTAATGATGGGACGCATTATCTGTAATGCAAAGAAAATAAACCAAAGTTTAAATCGTTGGAACAATTTAAAAGAAACCACTCGGTTATTTTTAAAACAGATATTTTTAAATGCGGAGCTTTAACCACTCCTTTTAAAAGCTATCAGGTTCCTTCGATTATATCAAGTTCATTACGTTCACGGTCTCGCCAAGACCAGTCGTAGCCCTCCGTCATTTCTTATGAATAGTCAGTAGTATTCAAGCTATGCTTGTTGGCATACGTCAAGGCATAGTGTTTGGTAGCTGCTGGGGTATTCATTTGTTGCATAGATAGATGTGTTGGTTTGGGACAGTCGCATTACCTTGTTGGCATACGTCAAGGGTATATACGGGTGGGTTCAAATTAACAAGATAATGATGGGCAGAACTTGACATGTGACTTATGATTTGTTGGCATACGTCAAGGTCATAAGAGCATGGGGCAAAAACTTATATCGGGAATTTCTAAAGAAACTGAAATTTGCAAAGAGATGCATACCATTTGGAGTTTGATGAATGTTGGTAGGATTCCTTCAACATTATCATACGATGATATTTGGATCCCGATCCTACTGTGAGTATATGCTACTTATCAGGATATTCGTCACTTAACGATCAATGCTATAAACCTAGTAGGTGTCCAGAAAAGTGTCAGCGGGGTTACGCCCCCAGAGAAAAGAGGTTATTTAATTAAGGAACTTCGCGAAAGCGTTGGAAAACCTCCCTCGAAGTATCGACACCGGCCTGGCTGAACGGTTAAGCAAGTATTGTACGGTGAGAATAGTCCTGGCTAATTCTTCTTTTATGGTTTGAGGAAGGATTCGAGAAACAGTGGGAGCCATCCAGTTTAGATAAACTAAAAACCACTCTAAACTTGCAAGAGCATCGTGCTAAAGTGTTTTCTTCTCTCTCTCCTAATTGCAGCGACCCTGAAAATGACTGGACTTAAGTTACTTTTAGAAAAGAATATACTGACGGGGCCAAACTATAAAGATTGGCTGCGGAATGTCAAGATGGCCTTGACCTATGACAAATTGGGGTACGTCCTCACCGCTACGGCACCTGCTGTCCCTGGTCCCAAATCCAGCAATGCGGATAAGGAAATCCGCAAAACCTGGGATTTAGATTGCGCGAGAGCCAAGTGCATCGTGCTTGCCTCGATGAACAATGAACATCAGAGGAGGCACGAGGATATGTCCCTAGATGGCATATTTCTCCATACAAAGGAACTTTATGGAGAGCAATCTCGTATTGCAAGATACGAGACCTCGAAGAAATTATTTCGAGCGAGGTTGGCTGTCGGGTCATCGGTAGGTGAACATGTCCTACAGATGATCGGCTATATTGAGGAGCTCGCAGACCTTGGGACGACTTTGGATAATGAGCTCTATACAGACCTTATTCTCCAGTCCCTTCCTCCCACCTACGCCCAGTTTATCCTCAACTTCAACCTTCAAGGAAAAGAAGTTGAACTTGCGGAACTCCTGAACATGTTAAGGAGTGCAGAGGGCACCTTACAGAAGGTAAGGGAAACACCCGCTATGTTTGTTGGCGGTTCATCTTCTTCAGGGTCCAAGGCTAGGGCCAAAGGAAGGAAGAAGAAGGCCGCACCCAAACCTAGAGGAGGTGTTAGTAAGGTGAGAGGGAAGGGAAAGATAAAGAAAGCAGTACCGATAGTTGGTCAGGATGAGTGCTTTCATTGTCACAGGAAAGGGCACTGGAAGAAGGATTGCAAGGCGTGGATCGCCAAGAACCAGGAACCGAAGCAAGCTGTGGCTTCGACTTCAGGTGTGTTTGTAATTGAGAATTGTCTGTCGATCAACTCTACTTCCTGGGTATTGGATACCGGATCAGGATCTCATATTTGCAATTCATTGCAGGCACTGAGAAACCGTAGAGTGCTGAAGGAAGGTGATATGATCCTCAGGGTTGCTAACGGAGCTAGCGTGGGAGCTGCGTCCGTCGGGGATTATCACCTAGGATTGACGAGTGGACATATTTTGGTTTTGCATAACTGTTATTTTGTACCCAGCTTAACGTGTAATATCATATCAGTTTCCTTGTTATCAAATAAAGGTTATGATTTCACGTTTGTAAGAGATGTTGTCAACATCCACCTTAATCATGGTTTGATTGGGTCCGGTACTCTAAATAACGGCATATATGTGTTAAACCAACTCCAAATTTTCAACGTCCAGAACACACTAAAAAGAAAGTCTCCAGATTTAAATAAAGCTTTCTTATGGCATTGTAGACTGGGTCACATCAATGAGAGAAGGTTGACTAAGTTGCATAGAGAAGGATATTTAGACACGTTCGAATATCAATCTTATGACACTTGTCAATCCTGTCTCAAAGGAAAGATGACAAAGACTCCATTTACTGGACAAGGAGTAAGAGCGAGCGAGCTCTTAGGACTCTTACACAGTGATGTATGTGGTCCAATGTCTACACATGCGAGAGGCGGTTTTTCCTATTTCATTACTTTTACGGATGATTACTCAAGATACGGATTCATTTATCTGATGAAACATAAATCCGAGGCTTTTGAGAAATTCCGAGAGTATAAGAATGAAGTAGAAAACCAAACCGGCAAAAGTATTAAGACACTTAGATCTGATCGAGGTGGTGAATACTTGAGTGCCGAGTTCCTAGGTTACTGAAAAGAGAAAGGAATTCTCTCTCAGCTTACTCCTCCATACACTCCACAGCACAACGGTGTATCGGAGAGACGGAATCGAACCCTATTGGATATGGTACGATCCATGATGAGTAATGCTGAGTTGCCGCGATCTTTCTGGGGGTATGCGCTAGAATCAGCGATACATCTTTTGAACAGAGTTCCAACCAAGACTGTGCCTACCACACCATATCAGATGTGGAGTGGGAAGAAACCCTATCTTCAGTACCTGAAGACATGGGGATGTCCAGCTTTTGTAAAAAAGCAGCATCCGGACAAGCTCGAGGCACGCTCAGTAGAGTGTAAGTTTGTGGGATATCCAAAGAATTCTCATGGATATTGTTTCTATTACGCAGAGGAACAAAAGGTTTTTGTTTCTCGTCATGCCCGCTTCTTAGAAACTGAATTTTTAGAAAATCAGAAGAGTGGGAGCGAAATAGAACTGGAAGAAATTCCAGAACCACAAACTGCTACTGAAAGTTTGGTAGAACCAGAGGTTCAAGAAGAACAGAACATTCCCGCACCCCTCCGCAGGAGTAGTAGGCCGTCTCATCCGCCTGAGAGATACTACGGTTTTCTCATAGACGGGGATAGAGAGGATTGCATCATAGATGATGATGAACCTACTGACTTCCAGCAGGCCATCCAGAGCGGCGACTCGGTACGATGGCTAGATGCAATGCGGACCGAGATGGAGTCCATGTACACCAACAAAGTATGGACTTTGGACTTTGCTCCAGATGGGGTAAAACCCATTGGATGCAAATGGATCTTCAAGAAAAAGATTGGTGTAGATGGACAGGTGGAAACCTATAAGGCTAGACTTGTTGCAAAGGGTTTTCGTCAAAGACCTGGTTTGGACTATGACGAAACTTTTTCTCCAGTGGCTATGCTCAAATCCATTCGGGTCCTTCTTGCTATTGCTGCCTTCCATGATTATGAAATCTGGCAGATGGACGTAAAGACGGCTTTTCTGAATGGAAATTTAGAAGAGAGCGTCTATATGGATCAGCCAGAGGGTTTCAATCAGAGTGGGAGCAGCGGGAAAGTATGCAAGCTGCTTAAGTCTATTTATGGACTAAAGCAGGCATCGCGGAGTTGGAACATCTGTTTTGATGAGACAGTCAAAGAATATGACTTTATCAAAAATCCAGATGAACCGTGCATATATAGTAAAGTTGTGGCCAGAAGTGTCGTATTCCTCGTCTTGTACGTGGATGACATTCTATTGATAGGAAATGACATTCCTATGCTACAATCTGTCAAAGGATTCTTGTCACACAGGTTCTCCATGAAAGACCTGGGTGATGCCTCTTACATTCTGGGGATCCGGATCTATCGTGATAGATCCAAAAGGATGTTGGGACTTTCGCAGTCCAGGTATATCGACACTGTACTGAAAAGATTCAGTATGGAAGATTCTAAGCGCGGTAATCTACCGGCTTGTCACGGAATCACCCTCTCCAAAGAGATGTCTCCCAAGACTGATTTGGAAAGGGAACGCATGTCTATTATACCCTACGCTTCTGCGGTAGGCTCTATAATGTATGCGATGTTGTGTACCAGACCAGATGTAGCTTACGCACTGAGCGTGGTAAGCCGGTATCAGTCAGACCCAGGGGAGAAACACTGGATAGCAGTAAAGAATATTCTCAAGTACCTGAGGAGGACTAAGGAGATGTTCTTGGTTTACGGCGGAAAAGACCTCAGGTTGGAGGCCTTTGCTGATTCCGGCTTCCAGAGTGATAAGGACGATTCCAAGTCCATGTCGGGTTATGTCTTTACCCTCAATGGAGGGGCGGTGTGCTGGAAGAGCTCCAAGCAGGACACCGTTGCTGACTCGACGATGGAAGCGGAGTATATAGCTGCTTGCGATGCCGCAAAAGAAGCAGTCTGGATGAAGAAGTTCCTAACAGAACTTCAGGTTGTTCCTACCATAGTTGATCCAATACCTCTGTATTGCGACAACAATGGAGCTATAGCTTTAGCGAAGGAACCAAGGTCCCATCAGAAGTCCAGACACATCTTGAGGCGGTATCACCTGATCAGGGAGATCATTGATCGTCAGGAGATCGAGGTTCGGAGAGTTGCTTCAGAAGAGAACATTGCTGATCCATTCACGAAGGCCCTTCCTCAAATTCAGTTCGAGAGGCTGCTCGAGATCATTGGTCTACGATATGCCAGTACATGGCCCTAGTGCAAGTGGGAGATTGTTAGTGTTTATGCCCTAGAAGGCCATTACTGTATCATACTAGCTTGTATATTACTTAATGGAAGCTTGGGATATTCACATGTATATAACAGTCTTGCTAAACATGGTAGTATGCTACTTGGTTTTTCTATCTTAATATGTGAGTGTACGTATTGATAGAGCTCTTAGGATCTTGCTTGTCTACCAGCGTTGTGATGGCAGTCACACTAGTGGGGGCTGGGTAGTCTACAAGCACATCCTTATTCAGGTCCCTGGTCGTTGGATTATCGAGACAGAGCATCGATACTCCGGAGTAGACTAGTGTGTACGCTTCTCATCCCAGTTGGGGAGATGGTCTGTCCCACAGCCATCAGTACGTCGTACTGGAGATAGTATACAGGTGCTCGTTAGGTTACGGGTACACCGGACAGGACTCACAGGGAACTGTTGGTTGGTTTGATACCAGTCGTCAGTGAACAGTTCCCAGGTGACATGAGTACAGCGTAGTCCGCAGACTTGACACTGCTACTTCGCCTTGAGTGTGTCCCACTGTTCTTAGATTGCTACCCTACCACGGCTCAAAGGAGTCGTGCAAACAGGTAGCAGTTGGGTGCAGTCCCGAGCACTTGGAGGCAGTGGCGGTTAGACAGGATTCGTCCCTCCCGGTATTGGGAGTAGATATCGTGCTGTGTCAGAGAGCCATTACGCAAAGTCCCTGGCCAGGGCAAGCGAGATTTGCTGGTAGGTTCCAGCAGTTTCTCAGGGTGTAATGGGCTTCACTCCGACACGACTTATACCGCTATTAGGGGACTGACGCTTGCCGCCCCCCTAGGCCCGATATGCGATAGTCTTGGACGAACGGACCGGACTGTATGGAGATTGTCACATCAGACTCAGTAGGAGTTCGGATGGGTTTACTCATCGGCCTTCTTATCGACAACTACCTGGGGACCGTTACGTACAGCTAGTGCCGCTTGCGGTCTGTGGTTAAACCCACTGCCAGCGTAGTAGTCGAGTCTCTAGAGTCCCACACAGAGAGTTTCCTACTCCAGGCGAAACGATATAGAGGTTGCATGGTTTTGCGACAAAGGGTTCGGACGCATACGTGCGTTTACGCACGTACGACTTTCGGACAGTTTTTACCAGTCGGCTTTGGTTTAAGCCAGTTACTGGTATCTGGTTATTGGATTTTTACAGTCTAAAGTTTTTCCGTATTTTTACGGATCGGAGGGGCGTTCTCGTAATTACTCGAGAAGCTTCTAGAAGATGTGACTAAGGAGGTTTCTTTTGGATAAGAGAGTGAGTCATGGTGGTGATTCATTCACTTCATTAATGCACATTTATTGCTTAATGACTCATGCTAATGAATCATCACAAGATATTTTATGAAGCATGCTTATTCATTTCTTTTATTCATTTGTTGAAAATAAGAATGCTTCATAATATTATGATACACTCTCTCTCTTCTCTCATTATCTTATCTCATACTCTCTCTCCTCAAGCTCTCATCTTCAAGATACTAACCTTAATCCTCATGTGTTGAGAACAAAGGTTTAGTTAGACTTAAGCATCCATAACCTACACTCTACATCATCCTTTCATCTTTGATTAGCAATCAAAGTTGATTAGTTACCTCAAGTTAGAGGTTTAGCTTGGAGTTTCGCTCTCGGGTGGATCGTCTACTACCTAGAGAAGGTCGAGGAGAACAAAGGAGGACGTAAAGAAGAAGGACCGGTTTCATTAGGTATAATCCCTAATCACTTGTGAAAAGAAACTCATAGAATACGGTTATTTAGAGTTTAGCTTCGATTTAAGCGGTTAGTCGATGTTCGTTCCTTAAACTTGATCGTTTTTGTAAAATCCGCCTCCCCACAAGTACTGGGGTGTACTACATCGACTTACACTGAGCGTGCCTCGAGTTTGTCCGCATGCTGCTTTTTTACAAAAGTTGGACATCCCCATGTCCTAAGATACTTAAGACAGGGTTTCTTCCCACTCCACATCTGATACGGGGTGGTAGGCACAGTCTTGGTGGGAGCCTTGTTCAAGAGATATGTGTAGGGTTTCTAGGCACACTAATGAGGTCTCACAAGGCATCAACCATGCCAATTTCAAATTTTACAAGTGCCGAGAACCCTAATACGGATCGTTGACTAGAGTTTAAGCGAAAACGATAACTAGTTAACAACTTAACTAAGAGTCAACAGAAAATACAACCTTTGTAGATCCGGTCCTCCACCTCCATATCTCCGTGATGATGTCTCCTCGCTGCGATCATCGGATCCCGGGCTCTAGCGTCGGCTTCATCGGAGAAATGGGCGGGCTAGGTCGTCGACTTCGATGCCGAAGATGATATACGTCGAGGCAACACAAGATCAAGCTCCAACTTCACCAAGCCATGAAACTTGTTAAGAAAACACCCTATACTACTTGGCAAGTGGTAGAGGATGAAGAAATAGGAAGTGGGTTCACTTTAGAATTGGATTTCTCACTCTTTTTCTCATTTCACCATTGATGGTAGCAAGCTTTTCTTCATTGTTAAGAAGAAGAAGAAAGAATATTATAAGTATATCCAAAATAGAAAATAAAATGATACTTATCATATTCTCAACCATGGTTTAGTGTAGAGAACTAACTAAGGTTTAGTTGAATGGTTAGGGTTAGGAGAAGAAGACAAGAATGGTCACTTTAGTCAAAGATGCATGAAGCATCAAGAAGCTTCATGTATGAAAGCAACCATTTTGTTTTCTTTTATCTTTTAACCAAAATGAATAGATAAATAAATAAGTGAAATGAAACCCTAACCATTCACTAAACATGGTTTAAGTCTTTACACAAACCCAAGGTAGCATGTATCATCAAACATGATACAAACAAGTGCACAAAAATATATCACATATACAACTTGTGCATTTCCAGTGAGAAAATCCATTTAAAGTGAACCAATACTAGTTAATGCAAAGTAATATATCAAATATATAATTATGCATTAAATCATTAAATCAATACTTGATTTAACGATACGGTCATATCGCATATAACCGACTAATATCCAATGTATCGGCTTATCGAATCAATCCTTGATTCGATAACTAGGTTATATCGTATACAACCAATCGATACATTCATCGCGAGAATAGAATACGGTATCACATACACGCATTATTCTCGGTCCCGCACATATCTCATATGCGCTCCTATTTCGTTTCGCTTGAGCCAGGAAACCTCTGTGTAGGACTCTAAAGACTCGTCAATACGCCGGCAGCAGGTGATGATCATATCAAACACCCACAAGCCGCAAGCGGTCTGCTAAACGTAACGGCCACCCGGGTATTGAGCGATCAGAAGATCGACGAGCAAGCCCGCTCACACTCCTGTGAATCCAACCAGTAACACTTACCGTACAGTCAGGTCTGATCGTCTGATATGTCGCATATCTCGCCTTGGGGTGGTAAACGTCAGACCCCAATAGCTCGATAAGTCATGTCGATATGAGGTCTATAACAGTTCGAGAAACTACTGGTAACACTTACCAGTAAATCTCAGCAACCCTGGCCAGGGATTTCCGGTTATAGCCAATCGAACACAGCGCAACATCAACCCCCTATACCGGGAGAGACGAATCCCCTCCTATCGCTCATTGCCTCCATATGATTCGGGACTGTACCCAAAAACCACCGTTTTGCACGCCCTCTTGGACGTGGTAAGGTGGAAATCAAAGCACAGTGGGAATCACACAAGACTCTATGACGATCTTGGGTCTACAGACTACTCTGTACCAATGTCACCAGAGAACTGCCATCTGACGTAATGTATAATACCATATGGGAGTTCTCGGCGAGTCCGTCCAGTGTACCCAGTCTCTAATGAGCACCCGTATATCATCTCTGATGTCAAACACCAATGGATATGGGATCATCCATCGCCCATCTGTATGGGTCAAGAAGGTATACGCTAGTCTACTCTGGTATATCGATGCCCCGTCTTGATACACCCACGACTAGGGACCTTGAAGGATGTACTTATGGACTACCATGTCCCTACTAGTATGATCCGCATCATAGTCCAGGTAGTCAAGTACACATCCTAAGGGCTTTACCAACATGTAACAAAGAGACAATCAGTGTACACGTTAAGGTAAAGAGTAACCAGATAGCATACTATCATGTCAAGCAAGAAAGTCCTCCCTATATATGTCCAAGCATCCACTACAATATACATCCTATGTATAGTAATGGCCTCTAGGGCATACATATAACTAACAATCTCCCACTTGCACTAGGGCCATCTGTAGCAGTGGTTGCAGTATCTCATACTCAACCATCCCATAAAAGTCTCTCTCTGGGAATAGGCCTTTGTGAGTGGATCCGCCGTGTTGTCCTCTGAGTCTGTTCTCTTAACCTCGATCTCTTAGAGATCAACCATCTCCATGATCAGGTGATACTGCCTTAGAATATGTCTGGATCACTGATGGGACGGACGTTCCTTGGCATAAGCCACAACTCCATTGTCACATAATGGGAGGAACTAAGTTCATCTCATGAACAAATATACATCCAGACTGCCTCTTTGGTAGTATCTTAAGTAGCGATGTATCCTGCCTTTATCGTCTAGTAAGCCACGGTATTTAGCTTGGAACTCTTCCACTATACCGTCCCTCTACTGAGGGTAAAGACAATGCCTGTGACTGACATTCAGTCGTCCTTATCACCCTGGAACCTTTCCAGTGATTTTCCCCAGGATCAACTGATACCATCTCACTACAACTAGTGAGTCTCCTAACATCCAAATAGATCTATATCATAGATCCAAAATCCAGGTTTTAGGAGGTATCACTTTGATCCTATATGGAGAATCATTGTGATAAGCGGAGATTGACCAAGCGTAGCATAGGAAACTCCTTCCCTATCAAGAGTATGTCATCCACGTATTCTACGAGGATCGTCACCATACTCCCTACTACCTTTCTGTTTATACAAGGTTCATCTACCATTTTGGTGATGTCAAACTCTTTGACTACTTCATCAAAACAGACGTTCCAACTCCGCGATGCCTGCTTTATCCAATAAAGCATCTTGTACACGTTTCCACTGCTCCCACTGTCTACGAAGCCCTCTGGCTGTGTACTTACAGACGCTCTCTTCTAAAACATCATTTTAGAAAAGCAGCCATGACACCCAACCGCCAGATATCGTAGTCATGGTATGTAGCTGTAGCAAGTAGGATCCGGATGGACTTAAGCATAGCCACTGGAAAAGGTTTCATCATTATCCACGCCTGGTCGATGACGAAAACCTTTAACAAGTCTAGCTTTGAAAGTCTCAACTTTTCCATCTACACCAAGTAATCTTCTCAAGATATACTTGCTCCTGATGGGGATTTAACCCTTCAGATAAAGCAATCAAAGTCCATACTTTGTTGGTGTATAAGGATTCCATCTCAGATCGCTAAGCATCCAGCCGTTCTTACAGGGTCCTACTCCTGATGGCCAGCTCGAAACTAGTTGGGTCATCATCTCATGATGCAGTCCTCACTCCCACTGTCATAGAGAAACCGAAGTATCTCTCTGGCGGGTGAGGAACCTTACTAGATCGGCGGAGAGGCTGAGGTTCGTTGGTAACTATTGAATCCTTTGGTTCTTTCAAATCATCAGCTGCAGTTTGTATAGCTGGAACATTTCCAGTTCTACATATCAGACCTTGCCTCGAGCTTGTCCGGATTTTGCTTTTAGACATAGCCCGGGCAACCCCAAATCTTAACCAACTTAAGATATGGGCTCTTCCCTTATCATATCACATATGAAGTGGTAGGCAACTGATTTGATTTGAACCTAATTCAATAGATATGCAGCTTCTCAAGTGCATAACCCCCAAAAGGAAAAAGGTAACTCAGTAGTACTCATCATAGAGCGCACCTTATCATATAGGGTGTGATTGCTCCGCCCCGATATACCATCGTGCTATGGTGTATACGGAGGAGTAATGCTGAGAGAGAATCACATTCTCCTTTAGAATCATCCAGGAATTCCGTGCTTAAGTATTCTCCTCCTTGATCCCATCATAGGACATAATACTTATACCCGTACTTTGGTTCTTTACTTCTAACTTATATTCTGTGAATATCTCAAAAGGTTCGGACTTGTGTTTCAACAGGAACATATGTCTGAATCTTGAGAGATCATCAGAGAATATAATGAAGTACAAAGAACCGGTCTTGGCATGTGTAGACTGGGGACCTTTATATATCAACATGTATCATCCCAAGAGTTTACCAACTCTTTCTCTGTTTCCAATAAACAGAGCTGAGGTCATCTTATCTTTGTGACATGACCGGCAAGTTTTCACAAGATGTAAATTCAAACAGATTTAAATATGCATCTATATGTAACTTCAGCTAGTCGGGTCGCATTGATATGACCTAGTCTACAATACCTCAAGAAGGATCCGTTCATTTCTGAACTCTTCCTCTTGTGTGTGTTCCGAATACTAAGAACTGTAGTTTGATTTAGAACATCAATGCTTTTAGATAACGTGCCTGAACCGATCAACTTTTGATATAGGAAATGTTCAAAACATTATCCAACAATACAAAATTTTATCGTTTCTTTACTAATAAAGAGACTGATATGATTTTGTATATCAAGTTCGGTATCTAATAACATTCGTTCAGAATCAATATATTGGTAATACAGGGTGACATGACCAACAGACTTGGCTGCAACACTTGCCCCGTTTTCTGTCTCATGAAACTTATCACCCGTTCTCAGTTCTCTGCCTTTCTGTAGCTCTATGAAACAGATTACATATCTGGGATCCTGTTCCGGTATCAGATACCCAGGACGCAGAGGATACTGAGAAACAGTTCTGTGTAACGAACACACCCGAAGGAGATGCATCAACATGCACTTTCTACGTTTGGGCGGCATGGGAAATCTGGTATTCCCCTATTTCCTGCTCTGTCTTATAACAATTATAAGTTGGAGCGGGACCAACGTTCCCCAGCTCAGTATAACAAGCGGGTTCGGTCAATACATCCGTATTATTATCTTGATTAAGTCGTGTTATGGTCGCTACCTGGAGAGAAAGAGAAGAAAACACTCAGCGTGCGCTCTTGCAAGATCAGATTGGTTATTATTTTATCTAACCAGGATGGCTCCCACTGTTTTAATCAAATCTTCCTTCAAACCCTAAAAGGAAAGACTAGCCGGGATTAATTACACACTACAAGTTCGCCAATCTTTCAGCCAGGCCAGTGTCGGTACTTTGAGGGAGGTCCCCCGTGCTTTCGCACGAACCTAATTAATGTAAACCTCGTTTTTCCAGAGGCGTAACACCGTTGACACCTTTCTAGACACCTACTTGATCGGCTAATTGTAATGTGTAAAACTCTCCCAGGAGTAACTCTTACTCGCAGTGGGTATCGGGATCCAACTATCTCATAGAAGGTATGCAATCTCATTGCAAATTTCAACACTTGAAATTCCCAATAATTTTGCCCCAAGCGATCTATGACCTTGACTGAGTCAACAAACCATAGACCGCAAGTAAAGTTCAACCCGTCATTTCTCGATTAAATTAAACCTACCCGCACGACCCTTGACTGAGTCAACAAGGCCGCACGACTACCCAAATCCAATCGCATCATATGCTTTGCAGATAAGCACTAATCAGCTACCGCACACTACGCCTTGACTGAGTCAACAAACACAGCACGAATACTAACTATTACTTATCTGAAATGACGGAGGGCTACGACAGGTTTTTAAGAAAACCTTTTGCGTAATGAACTTTATATCGTTGTAGAATCAAATGATTTTAAAAATGGAGTGTTTTTTAGGCTTTTCTAGTTTTGCTAAAGGGGTCGCTCCCGATGAAGGGATCGTCGGCCCTTTCCTCGTCGAATGAGGTGCGGGATATATCATATATATCACTATGCAAAGCAAAAATTCTTAAAAGAAATCAAAAGACAAACCGAATGTGTAGCATCTGCCAGTTTTTGCTAAAGGAGTCACTCCCGGTGAAGGGATCTCGGTCCTTTCCTTATCGAATAAGGTGCAGGATATATCATATATACCGCTGTGCAAAGCAAAAACTGTAGCTACCTGTTTTATTTTTGAAATTCGACTCTACAACATCTTTATGTTTCTTTTAATGCATTAATCTCATTAATGAAGTCCCATCATTTAAGTCACCTAAACATCACTGATAAATACGACGTACACTTATGCCATCCGCATTCGCCTCGATGTCCCCTCGTGCACCGTTAGGTTAGGTAACTAACGGTAGAGCGGGGCAGGGCTAGCGCGGGTGTAAAACATAAGTAACGTCTATATAATATATCATATATACTATATACAGTATCCATCACAGAACATATCACATGATCACATCACAGATATCGCAGCAGAAGAAACATATATGTAATATTGGATATACTAGGACGTCCGTGTTTTCAATACGAGCCAGTATAAAACACGGATTCCACGGTCGCGATGAATAGCCAAACCCACACCTCTAGACCCCTACGAGAGCGGCAAGCAACCCTACCAATTCTAGAGTTAGGAGATCCGGACTCGACACCTCGAGTTGGTCTCCCACTGGACTCCAGAACCCGGTTACTTGTGCCCTCCTCCATGGGTCTATCCTAGTACGGAAAAGTAAATAATATACAAAAGGTAACATCTTCCGCAACCTGGAAGTGCCCCAATAAAAGAATATTACATACAAGTTTTTACATGAATGAAAATGAAAAACACTCATCTCACGTAAAAAAAACCCGGCTATTCAAACACGACGATCCAATATAACACATCCATCAACACATAACATCACATGTCATCAACGTAAGTAAATATGCGCATCCCAATTATCGTTGACATATAGCAACGAAACCGGCGATATTACATATTACACTTACGGCCACAGAAAAGAAAGTGTAAAACTACAACAGTTGGAATCCGCAACCTCTTTAGACATCGCATGCTTAATCAAATGAATTCCTTAGACATCGCATGCCTAACAATTATAAACCCCGCATTTTAGTCTCATTTATCGAAAACTCTTTTCAATATCAAGTCGGGTAATTCAACAAGATTCCCGACATCCTGATCGAATACTCGTCGCAAACTTTAGTAGACGGCCGCACCCCCGATACCGTCGACGAAGTGCACCAAGGAGGAACACCGCTACTGCGAGCACCCGAACGGATGCTTTCGGCGACGGGGTTCTCCTACAGTCACTTGGTCGGGGCTATGGGGTGTGGCTGTCTATTAAGTTTACCCGGCGAGTATCTGCGTACGCTACGTGATTGCGACGGACTTTTGATCACATCAAAATTCCGTGGCAACCGATCAAGTGAGACTAAACTGCTATGTTTATAACATTCATTCAGTTATCTCATAACTCCTTGTGGATTCCAAATATTGTATCACATTCCAGATAAATAGAAAATGTTAAACTTTCCGATCGAACAGTCAAACACCCAAGTTTTCCCTAAACAGATCAACACATGAAATAGGTTTAAAAACATTCACTTCATGCCTCAGTACCAACGGTCCAGCCGTAGAAGGGTCAAGCCAACACCTCACATGTGGCACGCCGTACTGCCCCAAACCCTAAGGTTCAAAGGGCAGTTCAAGACGGTCACATAATCGAGTTAAGGTTTGTTGTCTTCTAGAGGGACCATCGCGTTACTTGCACTACTTAGAACGTCATTAAACTACGGAAAAATCCAACAATTGGAAATTTCCCGGCAGGGGAAAAAGTGGGTATTTATATCCGGTCGAACTTTCTAACATATTCTAAATTATCCGGAAAAGCACATAGACAAAGTTTGAAATTTCCGATCGAAACATCGAAGCCCTAAAACACCCCAGAAAACTCAACTCTTGAGTGAACATTAAAAATTCCCAGAAAACTCAGCACCTGAAGAGACAAATTACTGTGCAAAAATGGAAGCGTAATCACATAATTTGGCCGCGGAACCGCCGCAGAAGCCATGCTTCTGCCGCGGTTCCGCCACGCTTTGGGCGTATCGTTTGCTCATTTTTGCACCGTAATTCTTAGAATTTCCTGCTGAATTTTTTAAGCATTTTTAATCTGGAAAAAACCCAGTTTTGTAAAAATGTACAGAGAGGGGTCATTTTTAGGGTTTCGGGGTTCGATCGGAATTCTAACATCGTCTACACTTCGCCTAAGGCTCTAGCTAGGCTCTGATACCACTGTAGGGTTCCTAGACACACTAATGAGGTCTCACAAGGCATCAACCATGCCAATTTCAAATTTTACAAGTGCCGAGAAACCCTAATACGGATCGTTGACTAGAGTTTAAGCGAAAACGATAACTAGTTAACAACTTAACTAAGAGTGAACGGAAAATACAACCTTTGTAGATCTGGTCCACTACCTCCATAGCTCCGTGATGATGTCTCCTCGCTGCGATCATCGGATCCCGGGCTCTAGCGTCGGCTTCATCGGAGAAATGGGCGGGCTAGGTCGTCGACTTCGATGCCGAAGATGATCTACATCGAGGCAACACAAGATCAAGCTCCAACTTCACCAAGCCATGAAACTTGTGAAGAAAACACCCTATACTACTTGGCAAGTGGTAGAGGATGAAGAAATAGGAAGTGGGTTCACTTTAGAATTGGATTTCTCACTCTTTTTCTCATTTCACCATTGATGGTAGCAAGCTTTTCTTCATTGTTAAGAAGAAGAAGAAGAAAGAATAATATAAGTATATCCAATATAGAAAATAAAATGATACTTATCATATTCTCAACCATGGTTTAGTGTAGAGAACTAACTAAGGTTTAGTTGAATGGTTAGGGTTAGGAGAAGAAGACAAGAATGGTCACTTTAGTCAAAGATGCATGAAGCATCAAGAAACTTCATGTATGAAAGCAACCATTTTGTTTTCTTTTATCTTTTAACCAAAATGAATAGATAAATAAATAAGTGAAATGAAACCCTAACAATTCACTAAACATGGTTTAAGTCTTTACACAAACCCAAGGTAGCATGTATCATCAAACATGATACAAACAAGTGCACAAAAATATATCACATATACAACTTGTGCATTTCAAGTGAGAAAATCCATTTAAAGTGAACCAATACTAGTTAATGCAAAGTAATATATCAAATATATAATAATGCATTAAATCATTAAATCGATACTTGATTTAACGATCCGGTCATATCGCATATAACCGACTAATATCCAATGTATCGGCTTATCGAATCAATCCTTGATTCGATAACTAGGTTATATCGTATACAACCAATCGATACATTCATCGCGAGAATAGAATACGGTATCACATACACGCATTATTCTCGGTCCCGCACATATCTCATATGCGCTCCTATTTCGTTTCGCTTGAGCCAGGAAACCTCTGTGTAGGACTCTAAAGACTCGTCAATACGCCGGCAGCAGGTAATGATCATATCAAACACCCACAAGCCGCAAGCGGTCTGCTAAACGTAACGGCCACCCGGGTATTGAGAGATCAGAAGATCGATGAGCAATCCCGCTCACACTCCTGTGAATCCAACCAGTAACACTTACCGTACAGTCCGGTCTGATTGTCTGATATGTCGCATATCTCGCCTAGGGGTGGTAAACGTCAGACCCCAATAGCTCGATAAGTCGTGTCGATATGAGGTCTATAACAGTTCGAGAAACTACTGGTAACACTTACCAGTAAATCTCAGCAACCCTGGCCAGGGATTTCCGGTTATAGCCAATAGAACACAACGCAACATCAACCCCCTATACCGGGAGAGACGAATCCCCTCCCATCGCTCATCGCCTCCATGTGATTCGGGACTGTACCCAAAAACCACCATTTTGCACGCCCTCTTGGACGTAGTAAGGTGGAAATCAAAGCACAGTGGGAATCACATAAAGACTCTATGACGATCTCGGGTCTACAGACTACTCTATACCAGTGTCACCAGAGAACTGCCATCTGACGTAAGGTATAATACCATCTGGGAGTTCTCGGCGAGTCCGTCCAGTGTACCCAGTCTCTACTGAGCACCCGTATATCATCTCTGATGTCAAACACCAATGGATATGGAATCATCCATCGCCCATCTGTATGGGTCGAGAAGGTATACGCTATTCTACTCTGGTATATCGATGCCCCGTCTCGATACAACCACGACTAGGGACCTTGAAGGATGTACTTATGGACTACCATGTCCCCACTAGTATGATCCGCATCATAGTCCAGGTAGTCAAGTACACATCCTAAGGGCTTTACCAACATGTAACAAAGAGACAATCAGTGTACAGGTTAAGGTAAAGAGTAACCAGATAGCATACTATCATGTCGAGCAAGAAAGTCCTCCCTATATATGTCCAAGCATCCACTACAATATACATCCTATGTATAGTAATGGCCTCTAGGGCATACATATAACTAACAATATGCAGTTGTTTCTAGTGCATAACCCCAGAAAGATTGCGGCAACTCAGCCTTACTCATCATGGAACGAACTATATCCAATAGGGTTTGATTCCTCCTTTCCGATACACCGTTGTGTTGTGGTGTGTATGGAGGAGTAAGCTGAGAGAGAATTCCATTCTCTTTTAAGTAGTCCAGAAACTCGGCACTCAAGTATTCACCACCTCGATCAGATCTCAGTGTTTTTATACTTTTGCCTGTTTGTTTATCAACTTCATTCTTGTATTCCCGAAATTTCTCAAAGGCCTCAGATTTATGCTTCATTAAGAAGACATGTCCATACCTAGAGAAATCATCTGTGAAAGTAATGAAGTATGAATAACCACTTCGTGCATGTGTAGACATTGGACCACACACATCACTGTGTATGAGTCCCAAGAGCTCGCTTGCTCTTTCTCCGTGTCCAGTGAACGGAGTCTTTGTCATCTTTCCCATGAGACAAGATTCACAAGTGGCATAAGACTGGTACTCGAACAGATCCAGGTATCCTTCTTTATGTAACTTTGTCAACCGTGTCTCATTAATGTGACCAGTCTACAATGCTATTAGAAAGCCTGATTTAATTCCGGAGACTTTCTTTTAAGTGTTTTCTGGACACTGAAAATCTGAGCTTGATTCAATACGTATATCCCATTTTTTTATGTACCTGACCCAATCAGAACTTGATTTTGGTAGATGTTGACCACATCGCTTACAAAAGTAAAGTCATATCCTTCCTTAGAAAGTAAGGATACAGATATGATATTACAAGTCGCACCTGATACATAAAAACAGTCACGTAGAATCAACATCTACCCAGTTGTCAGTCCATGATGATACTCCCCTACGGATTCAGCGTACATGCTCATTCCGTTAGCAACCCTGAGAGTCATATCACATATCCTGATAACCCTACAGTTTCTCAGAGCCTGTAATGAATCACAGATGTGAGATTCTGATCCGGTATCCAATACCCAGGAAGTAGGGTTAACTGACATACAGTTCTCTATTACAAACACACCCGAAGCCGAAGCCACAACATGCTTCGAATCCTGGCTACTGGCTTTACTAGCCCTGCAATCTTTCTGCCAATGTTCATTCCCATAACAATAGGAACGTCCCACTTTTACTATATCCAGTCCCGAAACTTTTGCCCTTCTCTTTCCTTCTACTTCCCTAGTTTCCTTCACGGTAGAAGGTAGAGACTGTAGAATCAAGTCAGCATCTGACCCGTTCTTCAACGTGGTCTTCAGGTCCGTGAGCTCAAAATAGCTGGTCTCTGTAAGGACGTTGCCCCTACAGATAACCCGGCAGCCAACCTCGCTGGAAGCAATTTGTTCGAGGTCTCATATCTTGCGATACGAGATTGCTCTCCATATAAATCTTTGTTATGGAGGAAGATAGAAACTAAGTCCATCTTCTCCTGCTGCCTCTGGTATGCACCATCAACTGAGGCTAACACGAGGCACTTGGCTTTCGCACAGTCTTTTCCCGATGTCTTGTGGATATAAATATCCGTGACAGGGGAAACTGGACCTGAGACGGCAGGGGTTGGATCAGTCAAAAGGTGTCCCAGCTTTTCATAGGCAATGGACATCTGGACAGACCTTTGCCAGTCATAACAGTCAGATTCAGTCATTTTATTATCTAGATGTAACCTATGTCTGGTCACTAGGTTGCTGCATTTAAGAGAGAGAGAAGAAAACACTTTAGCATGATGCTCTTGCAAGTTTAGATTGGTTTTTAATTTATCTAAACAAGATGGCTCCCACTGTCTCTCGAATCCCTCCTCAAACCATAAAGGAAGAATTAGTCGGGATCAATCTCACCGTACACTTCTTGCTTAACCATTCAGCCAGGCCAGTGTCGGTACTTCGAGGGAGGTTTTCCAACTCTTTCGCGAAGTTTCTTAATTAAGTAACCTCTTTTCCCTGTGGGCTTAGCCCCGCTAACACCTTTCTAGACACCTACTTGGTTTATAGCATTGATCGTTAAGCGAGAAAGTTCCCGAGGAGTAGCATATACTCACAGTAGGATCGGGATCCAAATATCATCGTGTGATAAAACTGAAGGAATCCTACCAGAATCATCACACTCCAAATGGTATGCAGCACTAGCAAGTTTCAGTTTCTTTAGAAACTCCCAATGTGGATTTTTGCCCCATGCTCTTATGACCTTGACGAAGGCCAACATATCATAAGTCACATGTCAAGTTCTACCCGTCATTATCCAGGCTAATTTGAACCCACCCGTACATATCCTTGACGAAGGCCAAAATAGTAGTACGACTATCCCAAACCAACGCATCTATCTATGCTACAGATAAATATTCAGTATCTACCAATCACTATGCCTTGGCGAAGGTCAAAATACATAGCTTGAATACTACTGAATGTTTAACTGAAATGACGGAGGGCTACGAATGGTTTTGGAGAAACCGTGAACGTAGTGAACTTGATATAATCGAAGGAACCTGATAGCTTTTAAAAGGAGTGGCTTAAGCTCCGCATTTAAAAGTTGTTTTTGAAAAGAAACCGAGTGGTTTTGAAATTGTTCCAACGACTTTAACTTGGTTTATTTTCTTGCATTAATTTTAATATGTCCCATCATTTAATCCAACCATTGCAGAAAACAACGAAAATATGACGTACGCTTATGCCATCCGCATTCGCCACGGGGTCCCGTCATCACCCGTTAGGTTACTTAACTAACGACAGAGCGGGGGCTGGACTAGCGCGGATGCAAAACATAAGCAACGCGTAAATAGATATCATATATAGATATATACATTCGTCAGATGCAATGATAGCCATTCCAGATCACAGATGAACACTTTGGATATACTAGGAATCCGCGTTTCGTCACGGTCACGATGAATAGCCAAACCCCACCCTAGACCCCTACGGGTGCGGCAAACTACCCGCCAAGTACCCGAAGTGAAGCAACCTCCCTCAACAACGTGAGTAGGCCACTCGGCACTTCGAGATACCCGGTAGTTTGTGCACCCCACCATGGGTCTATCCTAGGAGCAAAAACAGTAAAAAGAAATAATATACAATGGCGGCTACAACCTCATCCCGGATGTGCGGCCATAAAATAATATTACATCAATTATAAAATTTTACATGAATGAAAGAAAAAGAAACTCTCATCTCACATCCACCCGGCTATTCATCCGCGACAATCCACCGAGTTCATATACACAAACCATCAACATTACAGATCACAGATATGTATAACCCCCACTAATCGACGTATAGCGATTAGCAGACGTTCAATACATATATCACATCACAGATAATATCCATTAGCCAAAGTCTACGGAATTCGATCAAAATACGGATTTGTAACCACCCCGAAAACAAATTTGTTCTCTGGAAAATCTGGGCAGAAACAAAATATACTAAAAATCCCAAAACATCTAACTAAGAACACTGCACTAAAAACGGTCCATGGCCGAGTCAACTCGGCCGCGGATCCGCGGCGAGAAGCATGTTCTTGCCGCGGTTCCGTGGCCCTTTGACCGAGTGAGTGGATCGTTTTTGGTGGGTGTCTTTAGAAAACCCTGAGCCGATTTTTCATGTATGTTAAATAATTTTTAAAGAAGTATAAAAAATCGGCAGAAAGTTGATTTTTCCGAACATGTTTTGCGAATTTTTCCCGATCGAGATTCTAAATTCTTTGCTAGCATGCTAGTTTATGTTTAGCTAGGCTCTGATACCACTGTAAGTCCACGTTGCTCACCCCGGTTCTTACGGGGAGGCGAAAACGGCGAAAAACAATTTTTATGGCGCAAAGGCTGTTGGACTAAAAGACGGATCTTTGCTAAAGTACAAACTAGCAAACTACTAGAGGTGCTATCTACTATGCCATAGGGATTATACCTCACGACACCGGTCCTTCAGATCTCCATTCCGCTGTCCGGCTCGTCCATCCACGCTCCGAGGGTCGATCCGGATCTTGATCACCTCCGCGGCCTTCTTGAGTCGAAGACGATCCACCCGAGAGATGTACTCCGAGCTCCACCTCGAGCCGAGGCAACTAGGGCAACAAGATCGCTAGTCTTGATGTCCTAGGATGTGTAGAAGAGGTAGATGGATGTGTTTGTCTATTTGGATCCTTTTTCTCTCAACACATGAGATCAAAGGAAATTTTCAAGAGGAGGAAGATGAAGGAGAACAACCATGGAGCTTTCTCATTTCTTTTCAAAAGAGAGAATGAGAAATGAGAAATGAATTATTGTGCTAGAGAGAATGAACCATGGTTGCAATAATACACCACTATCATCATTACTAATCTTTTCAAGATTAAGTTGATGGCAACAATTGACTTGACCATTATCATAATCCAAAAATAAAAAGAAAACCAAAGAAAACTCTAGACCTCTCATGAAGGTCCAAGTCAACTTTGGTCAAATGGTCAACAAAGTCAAGTATGGTCAAATGGTCAAAGCAATTAGCCATCACACAATAATTACTAAAAAGATTTGTAAATAATGTCCCCGGCTCATTATGGTTTTGACCGAACCAACTGCCAAAACCCTAATGAGTCCGCCACAAAATGGTTTTGACCGAATCAACTGTCAAAACACTAATGAGGCCCCTCCTTCCTCTTCGCTCCACACAACTGTGCATACACACCCGCATCCGCATTCCGTAGAATGCGAATGCACAGAAGAAAAAAAAATCCATCCATGCAATACTAGGATCTGGCTTAAACCAAAGCCCACTAGTATTGCCTGCCCGAACAGCATATGCACACAAGTGTACGTAAGTGATCGTAGCCCTGCCGTAAAACCATACGGCCTCTACACCTTTCGCTCAGTGCAGGGAAGCTCTCTGTGTGGGACTCTAAAGACTTGACACTACGCTGGCAGTGGGTTTAACCAAAGACCGCAAGCGGCACTAGCTGTACGTAACGGTCCCCTGGTAGATGTCGATAAGAAGGCCGATGAGGTAAACCCATCCGAACTCCTACTGAGCCTGTATGTGACAATCTCCGTACAGTCCGGTCTGTTCGTCTAAGAATATCGCATGGCGGGCCTAGGGGGTGGCGAACGTCAGTCCCCTAATAGCGGTACAAGTCGTGTCGGAGTGTGGCCCAGAACACCCTGAGATAACACTGGAAACCTACCAGTATATCTCGCTTGCCCTGTCCAGGGACGACTATGTGTAATGGCTCTCCTAGACACAGCGCGATATCAACCCCCAATACCGGGAGAGACGAATCCTGTCTAACCGTCACTGCCTCCAAGTGCTTCGGGACTGCACCCAACTACTACCTGTTTGCACGACTCCTTTGAGCCGTGGTAGGGTAGTAATCAAAGAACAGTGGGAACACACTCGAGGCGAAGTGACAGTGTCAAGTCAACGGACTAAGCTGTACTCATGTCACCTGGGAACTGATAACTGACGATAGGTATAATACCAACCAACAGTTCCCGACGAGTCCTGTCCAGTGTACTCGTAACCTAACGAGCACCCGCATACTATCTCCAGTACGACGTACTGATGGCTGTGGGACAAACCATCTCCCCTGCTGGGATGAGAAGCGTATACGCCAGTCTACTCCGGAGTATCGATGCCCTGTCTCGATAGTTCTACGACTAGAGACCTGTATAAGGATGTGCTTATAGATTACCCAGTCCCCACAAGTGTGACTGCCATCACAATGCTGGTAATCAAGCAAAGATCCTAAGGCTCCACTAATATGTATATAAGCGATATGCTAAAAGAAACACATGCACATATTGAAGTAGAGACAAACCAAGTAGCATACTACCATTTTGAGCAAGATTGTCTATACAACTGTGAATATCCGAAGCTTCCATTAAGTAATATACAAGCTAGTATGATACAGTAATGGCCTCTAGGACATATACACTAACAGTGTTGATTCGATGAACTGATACAGATTATATTAGTCGGTTATTTGTAAAATAGCAGGATTATCGGATCAAGTGTTGATTCGATAATTTAATGTATAATTATATATTTGATATATTAAATCACATTAACTAATATAAGCTCACAAAAAGATTCTTTTTCTCACTCGGGTAATACATTGATATATATGCGATATATGTTAATTGTATTATTTTATTTTGTTACAATAAATATTTTATATGTGATATATAATATTGTAACATGTTAGGGTTATTAATGCAACATGATTAGTGGAGATTAAACATGATTAAGGTTTGATTTGGGTTAATTTTTCTAGAAGCTTCTAGAAGTTTTTTTGTTTTGTTTTTGCAAAGATATTTTGTAAAGATATTTTTGTATGATATTTGTTAACCCAACCCAACCCTTGACCATGGTTAATTCTCTACATGGGTTAAGTTATCATACTTAACCAATGGTTGCATTTCTAACCTCACATACAATTCATTATTCATCACAAAAGAAATGGTTCTTCTTCTTCCTTCTCTTTTTCAATGGAAAAGCTTTCTAGCTTTTTCATTAGTGATGATTTTGAGTGCGATTAAGAAAATAAATGAGAGCTAAAATCCTACTTCATCATCCTAATCTATCCTAGCCATTTAGATTAGGGTGTTCACTTCATTTATAAGTGAGAGCTTGTGTTAATGAAACTTCAAGGTAGATCATCTTTGTTATCGAAGATCGGAAGCAAGCATGCATCTTTCTCTTCGTGGAACCTCTCTAGAGTCCGGGAAATTGATGGTCGCAGTGAAGGGACCTCAACACGGAGCTTATGAAGTGAAGGACCGGACTACGAAGGTTGTAATCCCAAACTCTTAGATGTTAAAGTGTTTAACATGCTTTGTTTTGCCTAATCTCTAGTTTAAAGATCTTGGTTAGGGTTGTTCGGCACCTAAATTTTAAATCGGGCATGGTTGATGCCTTGTAGACCCTTGTGAGAGTGCTTAGTAACCCTACAGTGGTATCAGAGCCAAGCTAGAGCTTTAGGCGAAATCTAGACGAAATTTAAATTCCGATTGAACTCCGAATACCCGTAAAACCCTAGTTTCTGGAAAAAAATTTAAAAAGTTGACATTTTTCATATTAAAAATGCTCAGAAAATTAAGCAGGTAATTTTATGGATATGTGTGAAAAACGACATCGTAATTCAATTAATGCGCTGCGGAACCGCGGCAAGACCATGTCATCCGCGGCGGTTCCACGGCCGTACAGAGGAATTATGGTTAGTTTTACATACAGTAACATCTGTAGGTATTCTGGCATGTTTCTGGGAATTTTTTATTTTACTCAAGTGTTGAGTTTTCTGGGTTGTATTGGAGCTCGTTGATTCGATCGGAAAGTATAACTTCGTTAAGTTTGTCCGGGTAATTTTTAGAACGTGTTAAAAAGTTCGAACGGATATCAATAACTCACTTTTTCCACTACCGAAAAATTTCCAAGTGTTGGATTTTTCCGTAGTTTAAGAACGTTCTAAGTCGTGGAAGTAACGCGGTGGACCCTCTAGTAGAACAAACCTTAACTCGATTATATGACCGTCTGAACCGCCTCTAAACCTTAGGGTTTATTGCAGTACGGCGTTGCCACATGTGAGGCGTTGGCTTGACCCTTCTACGGCTGGACCATTGGTACTGTAGCATGTGATGGATGTTTTTAAACTAATTTCAAGTGTTGAGAACTATTTGGGAAATCTTGGGTGTTTGTTTATTCGATCGGAAAGTTTAACATTGTCTATTTATCTAGAATGTGATACAATATTTGGAATCCACAAGTAGTTATGAGATAACTAATTTGAATGTTATAAATCTAGCAGTTCAGTCTCAGATGATCGGTTGCCACAGGATTTTGATGCGATCAAAAGTCCGTCGCAATCATGTAGCGTACGCGGATACTCGCCGGGAAACTTAATAGACTGCCACGCCCCATAGCCCCGACCAAGTGACTGTAGGAGAACCCCGTCGCCAAAAGCATCCGCTCGGGTGCTCACGGCAGCGGTGTTCCTCCTTAATGCACTTCGTCGACGGCAACTGGGGTGCGGTCGTCTACTAAAGTTTGCGACGAGCATTTGATCAGGATGTCGGGAATCTTGTTGAATTGCCCGACTTGATATTGAAAAGAGTTTTCGATAATGAGACTAAAATGCGGGGTTTATAATTGTTAGGCATGTGATGTCAAAGGAATTCATTTGGTTAGGCATGCGATGTCTAAGAAGGTTGCGGATTCCGACTGTTGTAGTTTTACACTTTCTTTTCTGTGACCGTAAGCGTAGTATATGGTGTATCGCCGGCTTCGTTGCTATACATCAACGACAATCGGGATACTCATACTTGCTTACGTTGATGATATGAGATATTATGTTTTGCTGTGATATGTTATATTAGATCGTCGTGTTCTGAATAGACAGGGTTTTTTATGTGAGATGGGAGTTTTTCATTTTCATTCATGTAAAATTCATTTGTATGTAATACTCTTTTATTCGGGCACTTCCGGGCTGAGGATGATGTCACCATTGTATATTATTTACTTTTCCGCATTAGGTAGACCCAAGGAAGGGAGCACAAGTAACCGGGTTCTAGGGTACAGTAGGAGACCATCTCGAGGAGTCGAGACCGGGTCTCCTAACCCTAGAATTGGCAGTGTTGCTTGCCGCTCTCGTAGGGGTCTAGGGATGTGGGTTTGGCTATTCATCACGACCGTGGAATCCGTGTTTTATACAGGCTCGTATTTAAAACACAGACCTCCTAGTATATCCAATATTTCATATATGTTCTTCTGCCGCAATGTTCTGTGATGAGATCATATTACTACCTGAGATGAATGTTTATATTATATATATGAGATATATGTTATATTGCAGATTTCGTTTCAAATGTGATGCTTGTGAAGCATAATAAAATGAGACTTCATTAATGAGATTAATGAAACTAAAAGAAATCTAAGATGTTGTAGAAACTAGTTTAAAAATTGGTAGCTCTAGTTATTGCTTTGCATAGCGGTGTTCCTTGTAGAACATCCAGCAGCTTATTTGATAAGGAAAGAGCCGAGATCCCTTCACCGGGAGTGACCTCTTTAGCAATAACTGGCAGATGCTGCATACTCGGTTTGTCTTTTTGATTGCTTCTATAGTTTTTGCTTTGCATAGTGATATTTGTGAAATATCCTGCACCTTATTCGATAAGGAAAGAGACGACGATCCCTTCACCGGGAGTGACCTCTTTAGCAAAACTAGAAAAGGCCTTAAAAACACTCCATTTAAAATCACTCGATTCTACAACGATATGAAGTTCATTACGCAAAAGGTTTTCTTATAAACCCATCGTAGCCCTCCGTCATTTCAGATAAGTAATAGTTAGTATTCGTGCTGCGTTTGTTGACTTAGTCAAGGCGTAGTGTGCGGTAGTTGATTAGTGCTTATCTGCAAAGCATATGATGCGATTGGATTAGAGTAGTCGTGCAACCTTGTTGACTTAGTTAAGGGTCGTGCGGGTGTGTTTAATTCAATCGGGAAATGACGAGTTGAACTTTACTTGCGGTCTATGGTTTGTTGACTTAGTCAAGGTCATAGATCGCTTGGGCAAAATATTATTGGGAATTCTAAGTGTTGAAATTTGCAATGAGATTGCATACCTTCTATGAGATAGTTGGATCCTGATACCCGCTGCGAGTAAGAGTTACTCCTGGGAGAGTTTTACACATTACAATTAGCCGATCAAGTAGGTGTCTAGAAAGGTGTCAACGGGGTTACGTCCCTGGGAAAACGAGGTTTATTTTAATTATGTCCGTGCGAAAGCATGGGGAACCTCCCTCAAAGTACCGGCACTGGCCTGGCTGAAAGATTGGTGAACTTGTAGGGTGTAATTAATCCCGGCTAGTCTTTCCTTTTAGGTTTTGAAGGAAGATTTGACTAAAATAGTGGGAGACATCCTGATTAGATAAATTGATAAACAATCTAATCTTGTAGAAGCGCACGCTGAGTGTTTTCTTCTCTCTCTCTCCAGGTAGCGACTATGTCACGCCTTAATCAAGATAATAATACGGATGTATTGACCTAACCCACTTGTTATACAGCGCTAAGGAACGTTGGTCCCGCTCCAAATTATAATTGTTATAAGACAGAGCAGGAAATAGGGGATTACCAGAATTCCCGTGCCGCCCAAACGGAGAAAGTGCATGCTGATGCATCTTCTTCGGGTGTGTTCATTACCGAGAACTGTTTCTCAGTATCCTTTACGTCCTGGGTATGAGATACCGGATCAGGATCCCGCAAATGTAATTTGTTACATGGGCTACAGATAGGTAGAGAACTGAGAACGGGTGATAAGTTTCAAGAGTTGGAAATGATGCAAGTGTTGCAGCCAAGTTTGTTGGCAGTTATCACCCTGTATTATAAGAATACATTGATTCTGAACGAATGTTATTAGATACCGAACCTGATATACAACATCATATCAGTCTCTTTATTAGTAAAGAAGGACATAATTTTGTATTGTTGGATAATGTTTTGAACATTTCTTATATCAAGAGTTGATCGGTTCAGGCACATTATCTAAAAGCATAGACGTTCTAAATCAAACCACAGTTCTTAGTATACAGAAGACACACAAGAGGAGGAGTTCAGAGATGAACAGATCCTTCTTGAGGTATTATAGACTAGGTCATATCAATGTGACCCGACTAGCTGAAGTTACATTTAGATGCATATTTAAATTAGTTTGAATTTGCATCTTGTGAAACTTGCCGGTCATGTCACAAAGATAAGATGACCATAGCTCTGTTTATTGGAAAAAGAGAAAGAGTTAGTGAACTCTTAGGATTGATACATGCTGATGTATGAAGGTCCCCTGTCTACACATGCCAAGACCGGTTCTTTGTACTTCATTACATTCATTGATTATCTCTCAAGATCCGGACATATGTTCCTGTTGAAACACAAGTCTGGAACTTTTAAGAAATTCAATGAATATAAGTTACAAGTAGAGAACCAAAAACGGGTATAAGTATTATGTCCTTTGATGAAATCAGGGAGGAGAATACTTGAGCACGGAATTCCTGGACTATTCTAAAGGAGAATGAGATTCTCTCTCAGCATTACTCCTCCGTATACACCACAGCACGTAGGTGTATCGGGACGGAGAAAACTCACCCTATTAGATATGGTGTGCTCTATGATAAGTACGACTGAGTTTCCTATTTCCTTTTGGGAGTTATGCACTTGAGAAGCTGCATACCTATTGATAGGGTTCCAATCAAATCAGTTTCCTACCACTTCATATGTGATATGGAATGGGAAGAGCCCATATCTTAATTATGTTAAGATTTGGGGTTGTCCAGCCTATGTCTAAAAGCATAATCCGAACAAGCTCGAGGCAAAGTCAGTTCTGTAGAAGTTTGTTGGATATCCCAAGCATTTGCAATGGAATATCTTCTACGAAACCAAGAAACAAAAGTGTTTTGTTTCTCAGCATGCCACCTTTGTGAAAGGGAATTTCTTGTGAAGAAATTAGTGGTCATGAGGTAGAACTGGAAAGAGTTCCAGCTATACAAACTGCAGCTGATGATTTGGTAGAACCAAAGGATTCAATAGATTCTAACGAACCTCAGCCTCTCCGCCGATCTAGTAGGGTTCCTCACCCACCTGAGAGATACTTCGGTTTCTCTGTGACAGTGGGAGCGAGGATTGCATCATGAGATGATGACCTAACTAGTTTCGAGCAGGCCATCAGGAGTGGAACTCTGTAAGAATGGCTGGATGCTTAGCGATCTGAGATGGAATCCTTATACACCGACA
Organism: Agapanthus africanus; assembly: GCA_030015575.1. NCBI lineage: Eukaryota > Viridiplantae > Streptophyta > Magnoliopsida > Asparagales > Amaryllidaceae > Agapanthus > Agapanthus africanus. Next base: position 97,433,196 of record JASDDO010000029.1, on the reverse strand, counting down.
AAGTATGGACTTTGGTTGCTTTATCTGAAGGGTTAAATCCCCATCAGGAGCAAGTATATCTTGAGAAGATTACTTGGTGTACATGGAAAAGTTGAGACTTTCAAAGCTATCCTTTAAGTCCATCCAGATCCTACTTGCCACTGCTACATACCATGACTACGATATCTGGTAGTTGGGTGTCATGACTGCTTTTCTAAATGATGATTTGGAAAAGAGCGTCTATAAGTACGCAGCCAGAGGGCTTCATAGACAGTGGGAGCAGCGGAAACGTGTGCAAGATGTTTTATGTGATAAATCAGGCATCGCGGAGTTGGAAAATCTGTTTTGATGTAGTAGTCAAAGAGTTTGACTTCATCAAAATGGTAGATGAACCTTGTATATACAAAAAGGTAGTAGAGAGTATGGTGGTGATCCTCGTAGAGTACGTGGATGGCATACTCTTGATAGGGAAAGAGTTTCCTATGCTACGCTCGGTCAATCTCCTCTTATCACAAAGATTCTCTATAGGATCAAGGTGATACCTCCTAAATCCTGGGTTATGGATCTATGAGATAGATCTAATTGGATGTTAGGATTCTCACTAGTTGTAGTGAGATGGTATCAATCGATCCTGGGGAGAATCACTGGAAAAGTTCCAGGGTGATAAGGACGACTGAATGTCAGTCGCAGGCATTGTCTTTACCCTCAGTGGAGGGGCGGTATGTTGGAAGAGTTCCAAGCTAGATACCGTGACTTACTAGACAATTAAAGGCAAGATATATCGTTACCAAGGATGCTACCAAAGAGGCGGTCTGGATATATATAAGTTCATGAGATGAACTTCGTTCCTACCATTGTGTGACAATGGAGTTGTGGCTTTTGCCAAAGAACCCCCATCCCATCAGAAATCTAGATATAATTCTTAGGCAGTATCACCTGATCATGGAGATGGTTGATCTCCAGGGAGATCGAGGTTAGGAGAGTAGACACAGAGGGCAACAGCGCGGATCCACTCACAAAGGCCTTTTCCCAGAAGAGACTTTTATGGGATGGTTGAGTATGAGATACTTCAACCACGGCTAATTGTTGGGTATGCGATACCACAACAGATGGCCCTAGTGCAAGTGGGAGATTGTTAGTTATATGTATGCCCTAGAGGCCATTATTATACATATGATGTATATTGTAATGGATGCTTGGACATATATAGAGAGGACTTTCTAGCTCGACATGATAGTATGCTATCTAGTTGCACTTTATCTTAACATGTACTCTGATTGTCTCTATGTTACATGTTGATAAAGCCCTTAGGATGAGTACTTGACTACCAGGACTATGATGCGGATCATACTAGTAGGGACAGTGTAGTCGTCAAGTACATCCTTCAAATTTTCCTAGTCTTAGGTGTATCGAGACAGGGCATCGATATACCAGAGTAGACTAGCGTATGCGCTTCTTGACCCATATGATGGGCGATGGATGATCCCATATCCATTGGTGTTTAACATCAGAGAAGGTATACGGGTGCTCAATGGAGACTGGGTACACTGTACGGACTCGCCGAGAACTCCCAGATGGTATCATACCTCACGTCAGATGGCAGTTCTCTGGTGACACTGGTACAGGTTAGTCTGTAGATCCAAGATCGTCATAGAGTCTTGTGTGATTCCCACTGTGCTTTGATTTCCATCATACCACATCCTAGAGGGCGTGCAAAAAGGTGGATTTTGGGTACAGTCCCGAATCACATGGAGGCAATGAGCGATAGGAGGGGATTCGTCTCTCCCGGTATAGGGAGTTGATGTTGCGCTGTGTTTGATTGGCTATAACTGGAAATCCCTGGCCAGGTTATCAGTAGTTTCTCGAACTATTATAGACCTCATATCGACACGACTTATCAAGCTACTAGGGTCTGACGTTTAGCGCCCCTAGGCGAGATATGCGATATATCAAACGAAGAGACCGGACTGTACGGGAGTGTTACTGATTGGATTCGCAGGAGAATGTACAGGCTTGCTTGTTGATCTTCTGATTGCTCAATACCTGGGTGGCTGTTACGTTTAGATGACCGCTTACAGCTTGTGGGTGTTTGATATGATCATCACCTACTACCGGCATATTGACGATTCTTTAGAGTCCTACACAGAGGTTTCTTGGCTCAGGCAAAACGGAGTAGGAGCACCTATATGATATGTGCGGGACCGAGAAAAATACATGTATGTGATACCGTATTAGATTCTCGCGATATGAGATATCGGCCGGGTATATGTGATATAGCCAGGTCATCGGATCAAGTGTTGATTCGATGAACTGATACAGATTATATTAGTCGGTTATTTGTGAAATAGCCGGATTATCAGATCAAGTGTTGATTCGATAATTTAATGTATAATTATATATTTGATATATTAAATTACATTAACTAATATAAGCTCACAAAAAGATTCTTTTTCTCACTCGGGTAATACATTGATATATATGCGATATATGTTAATTGTATTATTTTATTTTGTTACAATAAATATTGTATATGTGATATATAATATTGTAACATGTTAGGGTTATTAATGCAACATGATTAGTGGAGATTAAACATGATTAAGGTTTGATTTGGGTTAATTTTTCTAGAAGCTTCTAGAAGCTTTTTGTTTTGTTTTTGCAAAGATATTTTTGTATGATATTTGTTAACCCAACCCAACCCTTGACCATGGTTAATTCTCTGCATGGGTTAAGTTATCATACTTAACCCATGGTTGCATTTCTAACCTCACATACAATTCATTATTCATCACAAAAGAAATGGTTCTTCTTCTTCCTTCTCTTTTTCAATGGAAAAACTTTCTAGCTTTTTCATTGGTGATGATTTTGAGTGAGATTAAGAAAATAAATGAGATCTAAAATCCTACTTCATCATCCTAATCTATCCTAGCCATTTAGATTAGGGTGTTCACTTCATTTATAAGTGAGAGCTTGTGTTAATGAAACTTCAAGGTAGATCATCTTTGTTATCGAAGATCGGAAGCAAGCATGCATCTTTCTCTTCGTGGAACCTCTCTAGAGTCCGGGAAATTGATGATCGCAGCGAAGGGACCTCAACACGGAGCTTATGAAGTGAAGGACCGGACTATAAAGGTTGTAATCCCAAACTCTTAGATGTTAAAGTGTTTAACATACTTTGTTTCGCCTAATCTCTAGTTTAAAGATCTTGGTTAGGCTTGTTCGGCATGTCTAAATTTTAAATCGGGCATGGTTGATACCTTGTAGACCCTTGTGAGAGTGCCTAGTAACCATACACTATACGCACTTACACACGTCTTGAAACTCGGGATAGTAGAGGATACCTTGAAATGCTCTTGTCTAAAAGCCAAAGTATGAAGGAAATAATAATTGAATAAAATATAAAATGGTGTTAAGAAAAAAATGAACACTGGTTTTGTTATCACCAAGGCAGCAATAAAAAAATATAGCGAGGGTGCTTCATCACCTAGTGCCTTAGACCAACTGGTTTGGGAGTCACTGCTAAGCCTTAGGTGGTGCAAGATGAGGAAAATACTAATACACCTAATAAGCAAGCACATGAGTAATCGGTCGGTTAGTCCTCAAGAAGTATTAACGGTCGCATGAAAAATGTGTGAGCAAATCCATCTAAATATTCATCAAATTAAAAAGTACTGAGATAGATGGACAAGAGTATGATAGCTTGAATTGAATTCTCCGAGTGTAGGGATGTCTTTTACACATACATAGGGGTATATGATCGATGTTTGGAAGAAAGGTAGGAATGAAGAATAAAGACGATGTTTTATTGAGGGATAATGTGATTTCTAGCATCTTTTCATGACTATTAAGATAGGGCTCATGACAACCGAAAAGCTAGTGTAGTTGGAAACTCTAATTTTCAAAGTCTTTCTTTTATAATTCTTATCTTTACATGTAACTTTCACGGTCTTCATTTTATTATGGGATTTTGTGGGTGCAATCCGCTGAAAACCCTCAGGAGAAAACACACCTCCTACTAGGGACACCTAGAGGTTTAAAGGCTTGTTGCACGTGCTCAGTGCAATCGTGTTGCCTACGAAAGTGTTGTAAGTCCGCGGCGGCGCCCTGGCCTCCATTCCGAGGCCAAATGCGGAAGCGATGGTTAACTTTAATTTTTCAAACCGGCACCACCGCGCACTTTTCACCTGGATCGGGCCATTAACCTAGCAACTAGCAAACTAAAAGACGGGTAGAGAAGTATACCAAGCGATCCGTGTCCTTCGGTTTTCGTCTCCACTCCGATCTCCTGCGGAATCTCCGTCTGTCACGTCCTCGTCGGAAAGGGCACCACGTAGCCGAAATCTTTTATGGGCTCCCACCTCTGGACCGAGGCAACTCGGGCGCGAAGTTGGCTAGCCGACGCGTCCAAGATGTGCTGTAGAATAGTGTAGTAGTCTATGTCTCTTTGGGGTTTAGTTGCCATGGAGGATGGAGGAAGAGGTTAAAGAAAATTGGTGCTTTCAATTTTCTAGCAAGAAAAATGAGATGAAGAATCATGCTACCACTCCAAAATGAAACTCTCTCATATCCCCCTCAAATTGTGGCCGGCCCCTTCTTACATGAAATGGTGGAGGGAATGAATCAATAATAAGAAGGGAGATGATGGTAGTAAAAGCAAAAGGGGTGACCATATCAAAAAGGCAATGATAACAATGTCATTTCCATTCAAATCAACTCTAATCCATTCTAATCAAAGGATAAGATGCAAATGGAATCTAATGATTAAAGAACCATCATGATGCCACAAATTGCAAGAAACCCCTCCACAATAAGTTATTTGCAAATTTGCAAATAACCCCCTCCATCGGAAAAGTCCGGCTGGGAAAGAACAAAGGAAAACCGGTCGGAACGGAATGCAAACTGGCAACTTCAGAAAACTGATCCCGTAATAAATTACAGGAAAACCCCACTACTGCATATACATGCCCGCATTTGTATTCCCACTGAACACAAATGCAAAGAGACAAAATCTACACTGCCTAATACTAGGATCCGGCTTAAGCCAAAGCCGGCTAGTAAAATCCGTCCGATCACGATCCATGCAATACCGCACGTATCTGATCGAACCCTGCCATATCTCCATATGGCCTCTACAGCGTTTCGCCCGAAACTTGAGTAACTGTGTGTGGTGGACTCTAAAGACTCGTCAATACTATGGCTGTGGATTTAACCACTAGCACGTCAGAGGTATTAGCCATACGTGACGGGCTACCAGCTATTGACTAAAAGGGACGTCGATGAGCGAACTCATCCTGACACCCTACTGAGCCTGTCAGTGACAATATCCGTACAGTCCGGTCCGTTCGTCTATGAGCATCGCATGGCGGGCCTAGGAGGTTGGTAAAAGTCTGACCCCCAAAAGCGGTACAAGTCGTGTCGGAGTGTAGCCCAGAACACCCTGAGATACTACTGGAATACCTACCAGTAAATCTCTTGCCTTGGCCAAGGACTTTTCATGTTCTGGCTTTCCTAGACACAGTGCGACCTCACCCCCAATACTGGGAGAGACGAACCCGTGAAGATCCGCTCACTGCCTCCATGTGGCTCGGGACTGTACCCAACTAAAACCTGTTTGCACGTCTCCTTTGAGCGTAGTAGGGTAGTAATCAAAGCACAGTGGGAACTCACACGAGACAAATGATGATCTCAGGTCGATGAACTAACATGTACACATGTCACCTGGGAACTGCTATCTGACGTCTGGTATAATCCCAACTAGCAGGTTCCCGGCGATTCCTGTCCGGTGTACTCATAACCCAATGAGCACCTGTATACATCTTAGGTGAACCAACTGACACCAGTGGCTTGTGAGACCGGCCACCGCCCCTCGTCGGGGTCTCGACTGTATACACTAGTCTACTCCGGAGTATCGATGCCCTGTCTCGAAACTCCCACGACTAGGGACCTTTTAAGGATGTGCTTATAGACCCCAGCTCTCACGTATATGATCGCCCTCATACTGCTGGAAGTCAAGCAAGAATCCTAGAGGCTCTATCAACGTGTAATAGCGACTCGTAAGGTCACCTAAAGCGGTACACGATGATAAAGATAAACCAGATAGCATACTATCATCTCGAGTAAGACTGTCCTACCGGCATAGGTCCTCCTCAATCATTGCAATCACGTGCCTGTGATCCAATAATTGACTCTGAGGGCACTATCTCCAACAATCTCCCACTTGCACTCAAGGCTAATTATTGCGATGTCGCATACTCACAGCCCGTGTGATACCGAACACCCAACTCCTCTACTAGTCAGTCTCACAAAGCTCGTTTGTGAAACTATTGCGTTCGAGGAATAGCCTCAGTGAGTGGATCCGCTCTGGTGTTTCTTTCTATGTCTCTCTTTATCTCAAGTTCGCGGAGAAAGCCATCTCCCGAAATGAGCAATACCTGTCTTAGAATGTGTCTGGATGTCTGATGGGACCTAGCTCATAAATGAACTCCAAATCCAAACTTCTTAGACTGTATCGTCAACTGAACTTAATCAGTATCCCGCGCCATGCCTCCCTCAGTATCCGCCTGGACCACCTGTCCAAAATACTGCCCCTCGTCAGAGGGAAAACTATAACTCTGACAGTCACTCTGTCATCTATGTCACCTTGGAAGCCTGGAATGATAATCGTCTCCTAAAGGAGGCTGCCGTTATCATTTCCCTAGAACATTCACTTATGTTCTAAAACTGCTTCCGACTGTTTTTCCAGGATTGGATTAATATCAACTTATTGCATCTACTGCAAGAACAACATCTGGTGTGGTACTTGACATCTCATGATTGACTCAATTGCCTAAGCAAGTGATCTGCCAATCATGCACATCCCTTTCTACTTTAGTCTATAAGACACCTTTAGAGAGGATGACTCCATCACCTGCAGGTACACTACCGTGTCAGGAGTCGTCCATTCTAAATACTCATAGAATGCTGTCAAAGTACCCAGATTGGGAAACAATCCAAATCTAGATCTAAAACTATAGATCTAGTAACCAGAATGTCCGATATAAGATCCAAGTCCTTTGTGGAGAAACCACTGTGTGACGACCAAAGTATAACCGATCGTAGTATAGGAATATCACTTACTACTCTGTGTATGTCATTAAATACCAGGACATCACACCCTACAACCTTCTTAACAGATCCATCCCCTATTCTGATGAAGTCAAACCTATGACTGTCACATCAGAAATAGATGATCTATCTCCGCTATATCTGCTTTAGTCTATAAATAGACATAAGCCTGATGTCCACCAATGCTTCCGCTGCTCCCACTGACTACAACAACCCTCTGGCAGAGTCATATAGACGTACACTTCTAAAGCTAGTTCAGAACGACGCTATACTCATCCTCCTGCCGGGTCTCACAGTCTGGAACAACAGCAATGGCAAGTCTGGATAAACAAGAACCTCCCTGCCACCGTCCTTGAGCATACCGAAGTACCTCTCGGGTGCCTGAGGTTACCCACCATATCTGCGGAGTGGCCAATGGAATGTCAAACCAGATTGAATCTTTAGGTTCTTATCAAATCTTCAGTAATCGTTTGCGGTTCTAGAATCACTTCCAGTTCTACCATACTCCCACTACTGTTTTCTGAAAAAATCCATTTTTAATTAAAACTGTGGCGAGTTAAGAACAATATCACTATTGATATTCCAGATGGTAGAAAGTCAACCCTCGTCATAGCCCGGGTCAACCCACAAACAGCCATTACAGAAACGTGCCTTGAGTTATCCGGAGTCTGGTTTTAAGCATAAGCCGGACAACTCCCCGTATCTTAACAATGTCAAGATATGAACTGTTCTATATCCAATACAGAAACAGAGGCACTGATTTAATTGAACCAGATTCAAAACATGCAGCTGTCTCCAGTGCATGTCAAGTAAATGGAAGGAGGTCGATCAGCGTTACTCAACTTAGGAGCACTTCCAATTAAGAGTAACCTGAAAGAGAAGCAAGTTCTCTTAACCATTACTATCAACTGAATACCATATACAAGTATCTACATCTTCGATCACTTTGAAGAATCCCGATACTTGCAATACCCGGTTCTCTATTTTACTCATATACCTATAACTTCTCAAAACTTCGACCTTGTGTTTCTACGAAACACCTGTCTAAGAACTAGAGAAGTTATAAGTAAACCGAATATAGTACGAGGACCATCCCCTATGTCCTAATGGATACTGGACAATATACAATACTCTGTATAAGTTCCCTGAGTCTAGTGACTCATTCACTGTGTGTCGTAGGTTGAAAACTGTACTATGGTTATGAAGAATTACACCGCTGTTCAATGCTCCTTACCTAACCATCCACTGATATAGGTAAATGTCATAGACATAATTTCAAAAAGGTATATCTCACTCTATAAAAATAGACGTACAGATATATCAATTTGAAATTGGTGCATAACAACGGATATTCAAAACCAAATATTTGCCGTCCGGCAAACAACCCAGGTGACTTCCTCAAATATCACCAATTACAACGAATTCCGATATAATGAGGATGATCACCTAATTCCCAATAACTTACTCCTACTCATCATCTGTAAAACCATACAGATGTGAGAATCATACCTGGTAAATACATATCCTGGAGCAAGTGTCTAATTAGGAAATCAGTTTTCTTTTAACAGTACACAGTGAAACTGAAACATTAAAATGTTTCGATGGGGTATCCTGGTATTCCTAGTAATGCCTCTTCCATTATCCAGATTCACAACTTTAGCCGTATATCTCTTTGCCATCTCTCTAAATCCCTTTATATGTCTCTAATCATTACCTTCTGTACACCCCTTTAGGCCAAATGGTTTTCTTCCTTCCCTACCGTTCGGCACCAGCCTATGGTTTGGAAGAAGACTATCCAATAAGCATAATGGGTGTACTGTCCTAATCCTGGGAGCACTCGCAAAGCGAGAGAAGGTGATGATAAAAGACAACCGAATGAACCTTATTCCTATTTCTCCTGAACTAGGATCCATCCCCTAACTGGAACAAGTTCCTTTCGAGTTCGTATATAACCATACGATGGATTATCCAATAAACTTGGGATCTTCGTAGTGATACGGAGTGTCCTGGAGAAATACAAAGGTGATTTAGGATTGGCGAAGAAATACTTGGTTTGGTCGTGAATAGCAGTCGCGGTTTACTTTGCCCTCTTACTAATCTCTTGCTTTGTCTTAACTTAATACCTTCTATACACCGTTTAGGCTAACTGGTTTTCTTCATTCCCTACCGTTCGGCACCAGCCTAAGGTTTGGAAGAAGACTATCCAATTTGCGTAATAGGTGTATTATCTCCTAAACCAAGGAGTACTCGCAACCTGAGAGAAGGTAAAAAGGAAAAGACAACTGAATAGTCCTATTCGTTTTCTCCAGAACCAGAAACCATCCTTGAATAAATTCCTTCGAGTTCGTATATAACCATACGATGGTTTTGTCCAATGGAAGTGGACGTTCGTAGTAATACGGGGTGTCCTGGAGAAAAGGGTAAAAGTAGGAGTGGCAATGAGGTTTGCAACTCTGACAATCCAAAAGCCAGTGTTAAAGAAGATTCGGTCAACTTGGTCACTGAGTCATAGTCTAGGGTCGGGTCAATGGTCGCTGCCAAACAGAGAGAGAAAAGAAACACTCAGCGTGCACTCTAACCTAGATCAGAATGGTTATCACTTTATCTAATCTGGAAACCTCCCACTGTAACGTCAAATTCTTCCCCAAACCTGAAAGAAGAATTAGCCGGGATCACCCGAGGAGTAAACCAACTCATCAGTGGGAATCGGGATCCAACTATCATCGCATGATAACGTGACGGAATCCGCTCACGCTATCACACTCCAGAAGGTATGCGCATATCTGGCAAGTTTTGTAGGGTTGCTGTTCACGCGCACAAGGGTCTACGAGGCATCAACCATGCCCGATTAAAATTTTAGCCGTGCCGAACAACCCGAATACGGATCTTTAAACTAGAGATTAGGCGAAAACTAGCATGCTAAACACTTTAACACTAAGTGAGAGGGATTACAACCTTTGTAGATCCGGTCCTTCACTTCATATGCTCCGTGTTGAAGTCCCTTCGCTGCGATCATCAGGTTCCGGACTCTCGAGAGGTTCCACGAAGAGAAAGATGCAGTCTTGCTTCCGATCTTCGATACAAAGATGATCTACCTTGAAGTTTCGTTAACACAAGCTAACACTCACTAAAATTGAGTGAACACTCTCATCTAAAGGGCAAGGGAAGATGAGGATGATGAAGCAGGATTTTTGCTCTCTTTATTTATCTTTTTCTCACATTTATTCATCACTTTGAAAAAACAAGTAAGCTTTTTCATGAAGAAAGAAAGAAGGAAGAAGATGAACAATATCATTAAAATTCCATTTGTGATGAATAGAAAAAGAATTAATATGATGAATAATGCAACCATGGTCAAGCAAACTCATGTAGAGAATTAACTAGGGTTAGGGTTTGGGTTAGGTTAAAGATGAGTCACACACAAATATCTTCATCAAGACAAAATAAAAACCTTCTAGAAACATTTAGGAAGAGCTAACCCTAATCAAACCCTAACCTTGTTTAATCTCCACTAAACATATTGCATTAGTTATCATATCATGTTACAATATTATATATCACATATATAATATTTATAGTAACAAAATAAAATAATACATTTAACATATATCGCATATATATCAATGTATTACCCGAGTGAGAAAAAGAATCTTTTAGTGAGCAAATATTAGTTAATGTAATTTTAATATATCATATATATTATTATACATTAAATTATTGAATCAACACTTGATCCGACAATCCGGCTATATCGCATATAACCGACTAATATTTATCCGTACCGATTCATCGAATCAACACATGATCCGATGACCCGGCTGATATCATATATCGTGAGAATAGAATACGGTATCTCATATCGCATTATCCTCGGTCCCGCACATATCACATATGTGCTCCTACTCCGTTTTGCCTGAGCCAAGAAACCTCTGTGTAGGACTCTAAAGAATCGTCAATACGCCGGCAGTAGGTGATGATCATATTAAACACCCACAAGCTGCAAGCGGTCAGCCAAACGTAACAGCTACCCAAGTATTGAGCGCTCAGAAGATCAACAAGAAAGCCTGTACATTCTCCTGTGAATCCAAACAGTAACACTCCCATACAGTCCGGTCTCGTCGTCTGATATGTCGCATATCTCGCCTAGGGGTGGTAAACGTCAGACCCCAGTAGCTTGATAAGTCGTGTCGATATGAGGTCTATAACAGTTTGAGAAACTACTGATAACACTTACCAGTAAATCTCAGCAACCCTGGCCAGGGATTTCCGGTTATAGCCAATCGAACACAGCACAACATCAACTCCCTATACCGGGAGAGACGAATCCCCTCCTATCGCTCATTGCCTCCATGTGATTCGGGACTGTACCCAAAAGCCACCTTTTTGCACGCCCTCTTGGACGTGGTATGATGGAAATCAAAGCACAGTGGGAATCACACAAGACTCTATGACGATCTCGGGTCAACAGACTACTCTGTACCAGTGTCACCGGAGAACTGCCATCTGACGTAAGGTATAATACCATCTGGGAGTTCTCGGCGAGTCCGTCCAGTGTACCCAGTCTCCACTGAGCACCCGTACACCATCCTTGATGTCAAACACCGATGGATATGGGATCATCCATCGCCCATCATATGGGTCAAGATGCGTGTACGCTAGTCTACTCTGGTGCATCGATGCCCTGTCTCGATACACCCTCGACTAGGAACAGTTATAGGATGTACTCGTCGACTACCGTGGCCCCACTAGTATGATCTCATCATAGTCCCAGTAGTCGAGTACATATCCTAAGGGCTTTATCAACATGTAACATAGAGACAATCAGAGTACATGTTAAGATAAAGTACAACCAGATAGCATACTATCATGTCGAGCAAGAAAGTCCTCCCTATATATGTCCTAGCATCTACTACAATATACATCGTATGTACAGTAATGGCCTCTAGGGCATACATATAACTAACAATCTCCCACTTGCACTAGGGCCATCTGTTGTGGTATCGCATACCCAACAATTAGCTGCGGTTGAAGTATCTTATACTCAACCATCCCATAAAAGTCTCTATTGGGAAAAAGGCCTTTGTGAGTGGATCCGCGCTGTCGTCCTCTGTGTCTACTCTCCTAACCTCGATCTCCCTGGAGATCAACCATCTCCATGATCAGGTGATATTGCCTACGAATTATATCTGGATTTCTGATGGGACGATAGTTCCTTGGCTAAAGCCACAACTCCATTGTCACACAATGGTAGGAACGAAGTTCATCTCATGAACTTATATATATCCAGACTGCCTCTTTGGTAGCATCCTTGGTAACGAAATATCTTGCCTTTAACCGTCTAGTATGTCACGGTATCTATCTTGGAACTCTTCCAACATACCGTCCCTCCACTGAGGGTGAAGACAATGCCTGCGACTGACATTCAGTCGTCCTTATCACCCTGGAACCTTTCCAGTGATTCTCCCCAGGATCGATTGATACCATCTCACTACAACTAGTGAGTATCCTAACATCCAATTAGATCTATCTCATAGATCCAAAACCCAGGATTTATGAGGTATCACTTTGATCCTATATGGAGAATCCTTGCGATAAGCGGAGATTGACCGAGCGTAGCATAGGAAACTCCTTCCCTATCAAGAGTATGTCATCCACGTACTCTACGAGGATCACCACCATACTCCCTACTACCTTTTTTGTATATACAAGGTTCATCTACCATTTTGATGAAGTCAAACTCTTTGACTAGCACATCAAAACAGATGTTCCAACTGCGCGATGCCTGTTTTATCACATGAAACATCTTGCACACGTTTCCGCTGCTCCCACTGTCTACGAAGCCCTCTGGCTGTGTACTTATAGACGCTATTTTCTAAAACATCATTTAGAAAAGCAGTCATGACACCCAACCACCAGATATCGTAGTCATGGTATGTAGCCGTGGCAAGTAGGATCTGGATGGACTTAAGCATAGCTTTAAAAGTCTTAACTTTTCCATGTACACCAAGTAATCTTCTCAAGATATACTCGCTCCTGATGGGGATTTAACCCTTCAGATAAAGCAACCAAAGTCCATACTTTGTTGGTGTATAAGGATTCCATCTCAGATCGCTAAGCATCTAGCCATTCTTACAGAGTCCCACTCCTGATGGCCAGCTCGAAACTAGTTGGGTCATCATCTCATGATGCAATCCTCGCTCCCACTGTCATAGAGAAACCAAAGTATCTCTCAAGTGGGTGAGGAACCCTACTAGATCGGCGGAGAGGCTGAGATTCGTTGGAAACTATTGAATCTTTTGGTTCTACCAACTCATCAGCTGCAGTTTGTGTAGCTGGAACATTTCCAGTTCTACATAACAGACCTTGCCTCGAGCTTGTCCGGATTTTGCTTTTAGACATAGGCCGGACAACCCCAAATCTTAATAAGCTTAAGATATGGGCTCTTCCCTTTTCATATCACATATGAAGTGGTAGGCAACTGATTTGATTTGAACCCTATTCAATAGGTATGCAGCTTCTCAAGTGCATAACTCCCAAAAGGAAATAGGAAACTCAGTAGTACTCATCATAAAGCACACCATATCAAATAGGGTGCTATTGCTCCGCCCCGATACACCGACGTGCTGTGGTGTATACGGAGGAGTAATGCTGAGAAAGAATCTCATTCTCCTTTAGAATGGTCCAGGAATTCTGTGCTCAAGTATTCTCCTCCTTGATCTCATCAAAGGACATAATACTTATACCTGTTTTTGGGTTTCTAACTTATATTCTGTGAATATCTCAAAAGGTTCGGACTTGTGTTTCAACAGGAACATATGTCTGAATCTTGAGAGATCATCAGAGAATGTAATGAAGTATAAAGAACCGGTCTTGGCATGTGTAGACAGGGGACCTTCATATATCAGCATGTATCAATCCCAAGAGTTCACTAACTCTTTCTCTGTTTCCAATAAACAGAGGTATGGTCATCTTATCTTTGTGACATGACCGGCAAGTTTCACAAGATGTAAATTCAAACAGATTTAAATATGCATCTAAATGTAACTTAGCTAGCCGGGTCGCATTGATATGACCTAGTCTACAATGCCTCAAGTAGGATTCATTCATTTCTGAACTCTTCCTCTTGTGTGTGTTCTGTATACTAAGAACTGTAGTTTGATTTAGAATGTCAATGCTTTTAGATAACATGCCTGAACCGATAAACTCTTGATATAGGAAATGTTCAAAACATTATCCAACAATACAAAATTATATCCTTTCTTTACTAATAAAGAGACTGATATGAAGTTGTATATCAGGTTTGGTATCTAATAACATTTGTTCAGAATCAATGTATTCTGCTAATACAGGGTGATAGTGACCAACAGACTTGGCTGCAACACTTGCACCGTTTTCTGTCTCATGAAACTTATCACCCGTTCTCAGTTCTCTACCTATCTGTAGCCCATGTAACAGATTACATATGCGGGATCCTGATTCGGTATCACATACCCAGGGCGTAAAGAATACTGAGAAACAGTTCTATGTAATGAACACACCGGAAGATGATGCATCAGCATGCACTTTCTTCGTTTGGGCGGCACGGGAAATCTGGTATTCCCTAATTTCCTGCTCTGTCTTATAACAATTATAAGTTGGAGCAGGACCAACGTTCCCCAGCTCAGTATAACAAGCGGGTTCGGTCGATATATCCGTTTTATTATCTTGATTAAGGCGTGATATGGTCGCTATCTGGAGAGAGAGAGAAGAAAACACTCAGCGTATGCTCTTGCAAGATTAGATTGGTTATCTAATATATCTAATCAGGATGTCTCCCACTGTTTTAATCAAATCTTCCTTCAAACCCTAAAAGGAAAGACTAGCCGGGATTAATTACACGCAACAAGTTCGCTAATCTTTCAGCCAGGTCAGTGTCGGTACTTTGAGGGAGGTCCCCCGTGCTTTCGCACAAACCTAATTAAGGTAAACCTCGTTTTCCCAGGGGCGTAACCCCGTTAACACCTTTCTAGACACCTACTTGATCGGCTAATTGTAATGTATAAAACTCTCCCAGGAGTAACTCTTACTCGCAGCGGGTATCGGGATCCAACTATCTCATAGAAGGTATGCAATCTCATTGCAAATTTCAACATTTGAAATTCCCGATAATATTTTGCCCCAAGCCTCCTATGACCTTGACAAAGGCCAACAAACCATAGGCTGCTAGTCAAGTTCAACCCGTCATTTCTTGATTGAAGTAAACCCACCCGCACGGCCCTTGACAAAGGCCAACAAGGTCGCACGACTACCCTAATCCAATCTGCATCATATGCATAAGCAGATAAGTACTATTCAGCTACCGCACACTACGCCTTGACAAAGGCCAACAAACGCAGCACGAATACTAAACAGTCCTTATCTGAAATGACGGAGGGCTACGACAGGTTTTTAAGAAAACCCTTTGCGTAATGAAGTTGATATCGTTGTAGAATCGAGTGATTTTAAATGGAGTGTTTTTGAGGCTTTTCTAGTTTTGCTAAAGGGGTCACTCCCGGTGAAGGGATCGTCAGCCCTTTCCTCATCGAATAAGGTGAAGGATATTTCACAAATATCACTATGCAAAGCAAGAACTATAGAACCAATCAAAAGACAAACCGAGTTTGTAGCATCTGCTAGTTTCACAAAAGAGGTCACTCCCGGTGAAGGGATCTCGGCTCTTTCCTTATCGAATAAGGTGCTGGATGTTCTACAAGGAACACCGCTATGCAAAGCAAGAACTAGAGCTACCAGTTTTTTTTAAACAAGTTTCTACAACATCTTAGGTTTCTTTTAGTTTCATTAATTTCATTAATGAAGTCCCATGTTATTATGCTTCGCAAGCATCACATTTGAAACCGAAATCTGCAATATAACATATATCTCATATATATAAAATAAACATTCGTCTCAGGCAGAAATATGATCTCATCACAGAACATTGCAGCAGAAGAACATATATGAAATATTGGATATACTAGGACGTCCGTGTTTTCAATACGAGCCTGTATAAAACACGGATTCCACGGTCGCGATGAATAGCCAAACCCACATCCTTAGACCCCTACGAGAGCGGCAAGTAACTCTGCCAATTCTAGGGTTAGGAGACCCGGTCTCGACTCCTCGAGATGGTCTCCCACTGGACCCTAGAACCCGGTTACTTGTGCTCCCCGCCTTGGGTCTACCTAATGCGGAAAAGTAAATAATATACAACGGTGACATCTTCCGCAACCTGGAAGTGCCCCCAATAAAAGAATATTACATACAAATGAATTTTACATGAATGAAAAAGAAAAACTCTCATCTCACATAAAACCCCCGGCTATTCAAAACGCGACGATCCAATATAACATATCACAGCAACACATAATATCTCATATCATCAACGTAAGCAAGTATGCGTATCCCGATTGTCGTTGATGTATAGCAACGAAGACGGCGATACACCACATACTACGCTTACGGTCATAGAAAAGAAAGTGTAAAACTACAACAGTTGGAATCTGCAACCTCTTTAGACATCGCATGCCTAACCAAATGAATTCCTTAGACATCGCATGCCTAACAATTATAAACCTCGCATTTTAGTCTCAATATCGAAAACTCTTTTCAATATCAAGTCGGGCAATTCAACAAGATTCCCAACATTCTGATCGAATGCTCGTCGCAAACTTTAGTTGACGGCCGCACCCCCAATGCCGTCGACGAAGTGCACTAAGGCGGAACACCGCTGCCGCGAGCACCCGAACGGATGCTTTTGGCAACGGGGTTCTCCTATAGTCACTTGGTCGGGGCTATGGGGCGTGGCTGTCTATTAAGTTTATCCGGCGAGTATCCGCGTACGCTACGTGATTGCGACGGACTTTTGATCACATCAAAATTCCGTGGCAACCGATCAACTGAGACTAAACTGCTATGTTTATAATATTCAAATTAGTTATCTCATAACTTCCTGTGGATTCCAAATATTGTATCACAATCCAGATAAATAGACAATGTTAAACTTTCCGATCGAATAATCAAACACCCAAGATTTCCCCAATATATCTCAACAATTGAAATCAGTTTAAAAACATCCATCACATGCCACAGTACCAATGGTCCAGCTGTAGAAGGGTCAAGCCAACGCCTCACATGTGGCACGCCGTACTGCCCCAAACCCTAAGGTTCAAAAAGCAGTTCAAGACGGTCACATAATCGAGTTAAGGTTTGTTGTCTTCTAGAGGGTCCACCGCGTTACTTGCATGACTTAGAACGTTCTTAAACACGAGAAAAAATCCAACTTTTGAAAAAATTTCCGACAGGGGAAAAAGTGAGTTATTGATATCCGTTCGAACTTTTTAACAGTTTCTAAAAAATATCCGGACAAACTAAACAAAGATAAATTATCCGATCGAATCAACGATTCCCTAATACAACCCTTGAAAACTCAACACTTGAGTGGAATTAAAATATTTCCAGAAAAAATTAACAAGAAAGGGCCAAAAAATAATTACATGAAATTTCAGGGACTAAGTCAAAATTTTGGCCGCGGAACCGCCGCAAAACCCATGGTTTGGCCGCGGTTCCGCGGTCAAATTTTCGAGTTAGAAGTCCGTACTTCACAGTAATTCTTAGTTTTTCCTACTTAATTTTCTGAGAATTTTTAATTCAGAAAAAACCACATTTTTGAAAATTGTCCAGAGAGGGTTCCGTATCGGGGTTTTGACGTTCGATCGGACCTTAAACTTCGGCTAGACTTCGCCTAAAGCACTAGCTTGTCTCTGATACCACTGTAGGGTTGCTGTTCACGCGCACAAGGGTCTACGAGGCATCAACCATGCCCGATTAAAATTTTAGCCGTGCCGAACAACCCGAATACGGATCTTTAAACTAGAGATTAGGCGAAAACTAGCATGCTAAACACTTTAACACTAAGTGAGAGGGATTACAACCTTTGTAGATCCGGTCCTTCACTTCATATGCTCCGTGTTGAAGTCCCTTCGCTGCGATCATCAGGTTCCGGACTCTCGAGAAGTTCCATGAAGAGAAAGATGCAGTCTTGCTTCCGATCTTCGATACAAAGATGATCTACCTTGAAGTTTCGTTAACACAAGCTAACACTCACTAAAATTGAGTGAACACTCTCATCTAAAGGGCAAGGGAAGATGAGGATGATGAAGTAGGATTTTTGCTCTCTTTATTTATCTTTTTCTCACATTTATTCATCACTTTGAAAAAAACTAGTAAGCTTTTTCATGAAGAAAGAAAGAAGGAAGAAGATGAACAATATCATTAAAATTCCATTTGTGATGAATAGAAAAAGAATTAATATGATGAATAATGCAACCATGGTCAAGCAAACTCATGTAGAGAATTAACTAGGCTTAGGGTTTGGGTTAGGTTAAAGATGAGTCACACACAAATATCTTCATCAAGACAAAATAAAAACCTTCTAGAAACATTTAGAAAGAGCTAACCCTAATCAAACCCTAACCTTGTTTAATCTCCACTAAACATGTTGCATTAGTTATCATATCATGTTACAATATTATATATCACATATATAATATTTATAGTAACAAAATAAAATAATACATTTAACATATATCGCATATATATCAATGTATTACCCGAGTGAGAAAAAGAATCTTTTAGTGAGCAAATATTAGTTAATGTAATTTTAATATATCATATATATTATTATACATTAAATTATCGAATCAACACTTGATCCGACAATCCGGCTATATCGCATATAACCGACTAATATTTATCCGTACCGATTCATCGAATCAACACATGATCCGATGACCCGGCTGATATCATATATCGTGAGAATAGAATACGGTATCTCATATCGCATTATCCTCGGTCCCGCACATATCACATATGTGCTCCTACTCCGTTTTTCCCGAGCCAAGAAACCTCTGTGTAGGACTCTAAAGAATCATCAATACGCCGGCAGTAGATGATGATCATATCAAACACCCATAAGCTGCAAGCGGTCAGCCAAACGTAACAGCTACCCAGGTATTGAGCGCTCAGAAGATCAACAAGAAAGCCTGTACATTCTCCTGTGAATCCAAACAGTAACACTCCCGTACAGTCCGGTCTCGTCGTCTGATATGTCGCATATCTCGCCTAGGGGTGGTAAACGTCAGACCCCAGTAGCTCGATAGGTCGTGTCGATATGAGGTCTATAACAGTTCGAGAAACTACTGATAACACTTACCAGTAAATCTCAGCAACCCTGGCCAGGGATTTCCGGTTATAGCCAATCGAACACAGCACAACATCAACTCCCTATACCGGGAGAGACGAATCCCCTCCTATCGCTCATTGCCTCCATGTGATTCGGGACTGTACCCAAAAGCCATCTTTTTGCACGCCCTCTTGGACGTGGTATGATGGAAATCAAAGCACAGTGGGAATCACACAAGACTCTATGACGATCTTGGGTCAACAGACTACTCTGTACCAGTGTCACCGGAGAACTGCCATCTTACGTGAGGTATAATACTATCTGGGAGTTCTCGGCGAGTCCGTCCAGTGTACCCAGTCTCCACTGAGCACCCGTACACCATCCTTGATGTCAAACACCGATGGATATGGGATCATCCATCGCCCATCATATGGGTCAAGATGCGTGTACGCTAGTCTACTCTGGTGCATCGATGCCCTGTCTCGATACACCCTCGACTAGGAACAGTTATAGGATGTACTCGTCGACTACCGTGGCCCCACTAGTATGATCTCATCATAGTCCCAGTAGTCGAGTACATATCCTAAGGGCTTTATCAACATGTAACATAGAGACAATCAGAGTACATGTTAAGATAAAGTACAACCAGATAGCATACTATCATGTCGAGCAAGAAAGTCCTCCCTATATACGTCCTAGCATCCACTACAATATACATCGTATGTACAGTAATGGCCTCTAGGGCATACATATAACTAACAAGTTTCAGTTCTTTTGAAACTCCCGATGTGGATTTTTGCCACAAGTTCTTATGACCTTGGCGTGAGGTCAAAATATCATAAGTCACATGTCAAGTTCTACCCGTCATTGTCCAGGTTAATTTGAATCCACCCGTACATACCCTTGACGTAGGCCAAAATAGTAGTACGACTGTCCCAAACCAACGCATCTTTCTATGCAACAGATAAATACCCGGCAGCTACCAAACACTATGCCTTGGCGTGAGGTCAAAATACATAGCTTGAATACTACCGAATATTTAACTGAAATGACGGAGGGCTACGAATGGTTTCTGGCGAAAACCTTTAACGTAATGAACTTGATATCGTTGAAGGAACTGATAGCTTTTAAAAATATAGTGATGAAAACCGTTGCTAAAGAGGTCACTCCCGGTGAAGGGATCTCGGCTCTTTCCCCATAGAATGAGGTGCAGGATATTCCAACTGAATACCACAATGCAAAGCAAAAAGTAATCGGCTATAGTGAAGTTATTGTCCTGACACAAACTTCTGTCCAAGGGGTCACTCTCGGTGAAGGGATCTCGGCCCTTGCCTCGTTGACTGAGGAGCAGGATATTCCAACTGAATACCACGATGCAAAATAAAAGAGAACGCCTTGCAATAACAGCCTTTTGAAAAATGTTCCAACAACATCAAAATAGATTTGTTTATCTTGCATTGATCCGAATCAACGCAGTCCCATCAATTGATCACACCACAAAGAACGAAAATATACTGACGTACGTATATGCCATCCGCATTCGCCACTGGGTCCCGTCATCACCCGTTAGGTTAGCTAACTAACGACGGAGCGGAGACTGGACTAGCGCGGATGCAAAACATATACAACATATACTAGTATATATATAATATATAATTTTCGCTCAAGGCGTGATAAAATGCAACATCACAGAAATGTACAGCATCACAGAATAATACAGATATCTGGAATCCCCGGGTTTCACAGAGCCGCTGCTGAAACCCGACGTTCCCCTTGGTCGTGTGGATAGCCTGTGCAATGAAAACCTAGACCCTACGGGCGCGGCAAGTCACCCGCCAAAACGTGAAGCGAGGCAGCCCCCTTCAGCAACGTGAATGGACCACCCAGCACTTCACGGAATCCGGTAACTTGGGCACCCCTCCTGGGTCAATCCTATACCCCCTACGAGTGCGGCGAATAGCCCGCCAATTCTAGAGTAAAACCCCCTCCATCTCAACGCCATGAGATGTGGGCTCGTTGCCCTCTAGAACCCGGCTATCCGTGCGCCCCTCCATGGGGCAATCCTAGTACAGAAAGTAAAATATACATACAACGGATACATCGACCGCAACCTGGTCGTGCCCCAAAATAATAATACAAACAGGCAGTGACGGCAGTCCACATGTCAGACGCTCGTCCCGCAATATCAAATGTACATAATACAACAAAAACTGTACTACCATTGCATCCAGGCTATCCTTCACGACCGATCCGCAACATCACAGCAAAACACAGAACATCAATGTGAAAGTCACGTTCGCAAATCCGTCTAACCGGGCTATAGCAGTTAGACTGGATTTACCGATCAAGTGATATTCACGGTCGCAGATATAATGTAAATACTGTGAACTAACATGTTTAAAATATCCGATCGACCAAATTTTATCAAGTGGGCCCCAAGCAGTACTGTAGCACTTACAGAAAATCTGGGCCCAAAAATAATATCCCAAAACCCCTATTTCCTATTCAAAAGCCCACTGGAAAAATTTGGTTCAACGATTCCACTTACCCACCGCGGAACCGCAGCCAAACCAGGGGTTTGGCCGCGTTTCCGCGGTCATAGTAAGGAATCAGTGAATAGTATTTTCCCAGAATTCTTAGAATTTCCTGCTTGTGTTTCTGTAATGACCTGAAAAATTTTTGGAGCAGAAAAAATTTCGACAGAAAACACAATGCATTGAAAATACGGATTTTGGGGATTTTGTTCGATCGGGTTTTAAACACACTAGAGCAAGCTAGGCATGGTTAATGGCGTGGCTCTGATACCAATGTAAGTCCGCGGCGGCGCCCCGGCCTCCATTCCGAGGCCAAATGCGGAAGCGATGGTTAACTTTAATTTTTCAAACCGGCACCACCGCGCACTTTTCACCCGGATCGGGCCATTAACCTAGCAACTAGCAAACTAAAAGACGGGTAGAGAAGTATACCAAGCGATCCGTATCCTTCGGTCTTCGTCTCCACTCCGATCTCCTGCGGAATCTCCGTCTGTCACGTCCTCGTCGGAAAGGGCACCACATAACCGAAATCTTTTACGGGCTCCCACCTCTGGACCAAGGCAACTCGGGAGCGAAGTTGGCTAGCCGACGCGTCCAAGATGTGCTGTAGAATAGTGTAGTAGTCTATATCTCTTTGGGGTTTAGTTGCCATGGAGGATGGAGGAAGAGGTTAAAGAAAATTGGTACTTTCAATTTTCTAGCAAGAAAAATGAGATGAAGAATCATGCTACCACTCCAAAATGAAACTCTCTCATATCCCCCTCAAATTGTGGCCGGCCCCTTCTTACATGAAATGGTGGAGGGAATGAATCAATAATAAAAAGGGAGGTGATGGTAGTAAAAGCAAAAGGGGTGACCATATCAAAAAGGCAATGATAACAATGTCATTTCCATTCAAATCAACTCTAATCCATTCTAATCAAAGGATAAGATGCAAATAGAATCTAATGATTAAAGAAACATCATGATGCCACAAATTGCAAGAAACCCCTCCACAATAAGTTATTTGCAAACTTGCAAATAACCCCCTCCATCGGAAAAGTCCGGCTGGGAAAGAACAAAGGAAAACCGGTCGGAACGGAATGCAAACTGGCAACTTCAGAAAACTGATCCCGTAATAAATTACAGGAAAACCCCACTACTGCATATACATGCCCGCATTTGTATTCCCACTGAACACAAATGTAAAGAGACAAAATCTACACTGCCTAATACTAGGATCCGGCTTAAGCCAAAGCCGGCTAGTAAAATCCGTCCGATCACGATCCGTGCAATACCGCACGTATCTGATCGAACCCTGCCATATCTCCATATGGCCTCTACAGCGTTTCGCCCGAAACTTGAGTAACTGTGTGCGGTGGACTCTAAAGACTCGTCAATACTATGGCTGTGGATTTAACCACTAGCACGTCAGAAGTATTAGCCATACGTGATGGGCTACCAGCTATTGACTAAAAGGGATGTCGATGAGCGAACTCATCCTGACACCCTACTGAGCCTGTCAGTGACAATATCCGTACAGTCCGGTCCGTTCGTGTATGAGCATCGCATGGCGGGCCTAGGGGGTTGGTAAAAGTCAGACCCCCAAAAGCGGTACAAGTCATGTCGGAGTCTAGCCCAGAACACCCTGAGATACTACTGGAATACCTACCAGTAAATCTCTTGCCTTGGCCAAGAACTTTTCATGTTCTGGCTCTCCTAGACACAGTGCGACCTCACCCCCAATACCGGGAGAGACGAACCCCTGAAGATCCGCTCACTGCCTCCTTGTGGCTCGGGACTGTACCCAACTAAAACCTGTTTGCACGTCTCCTTTGAGCGTGGTAGGGTAGTAATCAAAGCACAGTGGGAACTCACACGAGACAAATGACGATCTCAGGTCGATGAACTAACCTGTACACATGTCACCTGGGAACTACTATCTGACGTCTGGTATAATCCCAACTAGCAGGTTCTCGGCGAGTCCTGTCCGGTGTACTCATAACCCAATGAGCACCTGTATACATCTTAGGTGAACCAACTGACACCAGTGGCTTGTGGGACCGGCTACCGCCCCTCGTCGGGGTCTCGACTGTATACACTAGTCTACTCCGGAGTATTGATGCCCTGTCTCGAAACTCCCACGACTAGGGACCTTTTAAGGATGTGCTTATAGACCCCAGCTCTCACGTATATGATCGCCCTCATACTGCTGGAAGTCAAGCAAGAATCCTAGGGGCTCTATCAACGTGTAATAGCGACTCATAAGGTCACCTAAAGCGGTACACGATGATAAAGATAAACCAGATAGCATACTATCATCTCGAGTAAGACTGTCCTACCGGCATAGGTCCTCCTCAATCATTGCAATCACGTGCCTGTGATCCAATAATTGACTCTGAGGGCACTATCTCCAACAATTGTGCTAGTTAGTTTTTCTTTTTCTTTTATTTTGTCCTTCTCTTTCTAATAAAACAAGTTTGCTCGAGACGACCAAAATTAAGTTTGGGGGAATTTGATCAGTCGAAAATATTGCATTTTTAACACATCAATTTCCCTACTCTTTGCAATCATCTAAAGGTGTTTGGTATAAATATAGCACATATTAGCAATTTGTCTGCAAAATACCAAATAACATGTGTTATACATTATAACCGGCATTTTGAGGGAAATTGTGTGTTTATTATTGCATGCATGATCTTTTGTGAATCAACACTTGTCTCGAGATTGTGTGCAGGAAATTCTCCAGGTAAAAGAGCCGGAACTGCTAAAAGTGCTGATAAAATACGTCAACTCAAAGACTTGAGATCTGGCAGAAATCAAGAAATAAAAATAGGATTCCAGACATCAGATAAAGACCCTAAACCCAACAGAAGAATCCCCTGGAAATTGCATGTAGGACTTCACTAAAATGGCCGCGGATCCGCGGCTAAGTTGGCCTATCCGCCGCAGATCCGCGGCTAGTTGGACACGTCAGCATTTCAAATTCCTCCACGTGGCTTCTTGTAACGGCCAGGCTTCCAGAAGACTCCTAAAGAGCACGTGGCTTTATCCAGAAGGCTCGGCCTAACAACCTTATCCTAGAATATTCCTTATTCTAGAATATTCCCTCCAACAAACTTCTTCTAGAAGGATCTCTCTAACAACCTAGCTTTGGAAGGAAGATTCAAATGAGTGGTTATAAAAATGGATCTAGATCTAGGGTTTAGAGGTTGTTGAATTTGGAGGGAAATCATTTTGAGTGGTGAAAATTGTAGGTCCAAATCATTTCAAAATCAAATTGAGTGACACAATTTGATCCAAATCAAGATCCACCGAGTACCGAGCCAAAGCAAGCCTTCAACGAGCCTTTTGAAGCGACGCCGATCTTCATCCGAGCAAGAGATACACGACGATCCATGACTCAAGAAGACGATGCGAAGCTAGTTTTGACGATTGAGTTCTCTCCTCAAATTCTTGTAATCTTTGAGTGAATTGTAACGAAACGTTGATTTATAAAAGGTGAAAATTCTTGATCTTGCTTTTCATTACGTTTGAGCATTATGATGAGTTGTCAATTCTTGATTGTTTTCTTTTTCATGATGTTTGAGTGAAAACTCCGCTTGTGGAGGAATCGAGAAAATAGGTAGATGATGATGATTAAATTCTTGAACGATTCTTAAGTCTTATGAGTTTTCTAAACTTTAGGAAATTGAATCATCGAAAACCTAATTTGAGCGAGATGCTTTCTTGAATGTTTTCGCTCCAAATTAGAGATCAACGATCGACGATTGAATTTCCTAGAGGCTAGAATTTGAATGCTAATCAACGAAAGGACAAGGGATAGAAGGAGAAACCTTAGTTTCTTCATTAGATCCCTAATCCTCGTTGATCGTCATCGATCTAGCAACAAATCATCGATAGATATGAATTTGTAATCATAATTCTTCATCATCACTATCGATTGGATCGATTCCTACATGCCTCTTTACAAATCTTGATAATTCATTCAATTTGGACATCTTCTTGAACATTATTAATTCTTGATTCTAGATCTATATTCTTTATGTTTCTTGAATTGAAATCTTTCAAATCTTGAATCAATTTTCTTGCATTTTCTTTTACATTTTCATTTCGACTCATCTAAAACAAGATTGATCAAAACACACATCTCAGTGGACGATCCGTATTCATTAACGCGCTACATCGACACCATTAATTGATTGCGGTATAAATTTCTTTGATTGTGAACACTTTACATTTCAACACAACTTAGACGATCAATCAGGTTATACCTAATAGATCCATGTCCTTCGGTGTTCAACCATCATGCCAAGCTCCTAGGGGCTTCCTTGATCAAGCTTGATCTCCGGTCTCCCTCCATCGAAGATGATCCACCCGAGAGTCTATGCAATGAGCTCCAACCTTATATCCGAGGCAACTAGGGTACCTAGATCGCTACTCTAGATACCGTAGATGAAATAGAGAGTGATGAAGGATTAATTTGTCTCAAGACACCCAAGAATTCTCAACTCATGAGAGGGTTTGGGTGGAGCTAGAGGTAGAAGAAGATGTCATGAGAATGAGGTGTTGAGAGCAACTTAAGAGAGAGAAAAAGAAAATGAATAATGGATTGTGTTTTTGTTTGTTGTGTGAGTGTGATAAGAAATAATGGAGCCATCACATAAATGTCCATGTCTCCAAAATATCTTAGTCAACAAAAAATATCTCAAGTCAACATAATCTCACAACAAACAAAAACCCTAAGCATGCTAGAATATTAACCATGGGTCACTAATTAGCCATGCCACAAAAATGCAATAAACACCTCATCCTACACCTCAATAACCTTTTAATCCAAAAGGTCTAAACCATGATGAGGTGTAATCTTCTAAAAGTAATCTTGTAATAAATTACAAGAATACCCCTCAACCGTATATACATACCCGCATCTGTATTCCGAAGATTACAAATACAAAGAGACAAAAATAATCCAATAAATATAATACCAGGATCCGGCTTAAACCAAAGCCCACTAGTATTATCCGTCCGAACATCATCCATGCACAAGTACACGTATGTGATCGAACCCTGCCGTAAAACCATACGGCCTCTACATCGTTTCGCCCGAAGCAGGGAAACCCTCTATGTAGGACTCTAAAGACTTGTCAATACGCTGGCAGTGGGTTTAACCACAAGCACGTCAGCGGCACTAGCTGTACGTAACGGCTATCCAGGTATTGAGCGAAAGGGAGGCCAACGAGCAAACTCATCCTGAAACCCCTACTGAGCCTGACAGTGACAATATCCGTACAGTCCGGTCCGATCGTCTATGAGTATCGCATATCGAGTCTAGGGGGTGGATAAAGTCAGACCCCTAATAACGCGACATTTAGTGTCGGTATGAAGCCCATCACCACCTGAGAAACTACCGATCCTAGATCGGTAATTCTCGACGACCTTGGCCAAGGATTTCTGGTGATGGCTACCCGTGCACAACCGCGACATCAACCTCCAATACCGAGAGAGACGAATCCCCCGACAATTCGCTCACTGCCTCCATGTGGCTTGGGACTGTACCCAACTAACACCTGTTTGCATGACTCCTTTGAGCCATGGTAGGGTAGTAATCAAAGGATGATAGGAACTCACACGAGACAAATGACGATCTCAGGTCAATAGACTAACCTGTACACATGTCACCAGGGAACTGCTATCTGACAATAGGTATAATACCAACTAGCATGTTCCCGGCGAGTCCGTCCGGTGTACTCATAACCCAATGAGCACATGTATACATCTTAGGTGAACCAACTAACACCAATGGCTTGTGAGACCGACCACTGCCCCTCGTCAGGATCTTGATCAGTATACACTAGTCTACTCTTGGAGTATCAATGCCTAGTCTCAAAACTCCCACGACTAGGGACATTTTAAGGATGTGCTTATAGATCACTCAACTCCTATGTATATGATCGACATCATACTGCTGGTAGTCAAGCAAGAATCCTATGGCCTATATCAACATGTAATAGTGATCTGTAGTGTCACCTGAAGCATGTACACGATGATAAAGACAAACCAGATAGCATACTATCATCTCGAAGAAGATTGTTCTACCGGTATAGGTCATCCCTCAATCATTGCAATCACGTGTCTGCGATCCAATAATTGACTTGAGGGCACTATAGCCAACAATAAAGAAAAGGTTATTATATTGCACATCATCGACGGTACGTAATAACAATCATTCAAAATCAATGTATTACCATTTGGCAATACGAGGTGATATTCGCCGACAGCTTCGGCGGCAACAATTGCTCCATTCCCTACTGTAAGGGACATATCACCCTTTCCCAGTTCTCTACTTCTCTTTAACCATTGTAACAGATTATAAATATGGGATTCTGATCCGGTATCCAATACCCAGGACGTAGAGAAAATTGAGAAATAGTTCTCAATAACTAACACACCCGAAGAAGATGCATCAGAATTCTCTTTCTTCAGTTAGGTTGCATAGGAATCCTTGCATTCCCCTATCCCTTGCCCAGACTTATGACAGTTGTCATAAGATACAGCAGAACCAACGTTCCCCAGTCCAGTATAATAAGCGGGTTCGGTCAATACATCCATATTATTATCTTGATTAAGGCGTGACGTGGTCGCTACCTGGAGAGAGAGAAGAAAACACTTTAGCATGCGCTCTTGCAAGATTAGACTGGTTATTATCTTATCTAATCAGGATGGCTCCAACTGTTCTTATCAAATCTTCCTTCGAACCCTAAAATGTAAGATTAGCCGGGATTAATTACACCCTACAAGTTTGCCAATCGGTCAGCCAGGCAGGTGTTGGTATTCTGAGGGAGTCTCCCCGTGCTTTCGCATGGAACTAATTAAATAACCTTGTTTCCGCAGGGGCATAACCCCGTTAACACCTTTCTTAGACACCTATTGGATTAGCTAATTGTAAAGTGGAAAACTCTCTCAGGAGTAACACTTACTCGCAGTGGGTATCGGGATCCAACTATTATAAAAAGGGTATACAATCTCATTGCAAATTTCAACACTTGAAATTCCCGATATCTGTTTTTACCCCATGCGGTTTATGACCTTGACAAGGTCAACAAACCATAAACCGCAAGTCAAGTTCAACCCATCATTTCTTGATTGAAATAAACCCACCCGTACGTCCCTTGTGTAAGCCCATGCCACACACCCCACGGGATCGCAGGGAGGAGGAATTTTCAAAAAACTGTTTTCAAAAGCTTTGTGACATAGACTATACACCAAGATCGTTGCTAAACCTTTACTAACAACAAGAACATGAGATCTAACTACATGTACAGAAGTTATACCTCACGTTCATGTCCTTCGGGTCTTCATTCCTCACTGTCCTCCATCTCGTCGTTGACTCTTTGGATCGTATCGGATCGTCGCCTTCTCGTCGGCCTTCTCAAATCGAAGATGATCCACCCGAGAGAATGTGCATCAAGCTCCTACCTCAACCGAAGCTACTAGGGCATCATGTTCGCTACACAAGATGCCGTGGATGATGTAGAGTATGAAGATGGATTGGTATATCACTTTTCATCCTAGGTTACTCAACACATGAGTGTTCTAGGGTATGAGGAACAAGATGATAGGTTTTGGAAAAGCTAGTGAAGTTTTTGCATAAGAATGAGAATGGCTTTCTTGTTGTGATGTGAACTGAACCAAAACCTTTTTCCTTATGAATAAATCATTTAGGAAAATGAATTAAGGTTCAAATTCAATAAAGTGACTCATGGGATGAAAACCCTACAAGTGGCACTTTAAGCCATTTCCAATTCTATGCAGAAATCCACCCCATTTCCAACATGCATAATTCAATAAACATTTAATCCAAGATGTTTAATACAAATTATGATGTGTCATCTTCTAGAAGCATCTTTGAATAAATTGCAAAAACGCCCCTCGTCCGTATATACATACCCGATCCGTATTCCAAAAAATACGAATACAAAAGAGACGAAAAAGTATCCATCAATACAATACTAGGATCCGGCTTAAACCAAAGACCGCTAGTATTGTCCGTCCGTATCATCATCCGTATACAAGTACACGTACATGACCGAACCCTGTCGTATTACCATACGTCCTCTACATCTTTTGCCCGATGCAGGGAAACCCTCTGTGTGGGACTCTAAAACTCGACAGTACACTGGCAGTGGGTTTAACCACAGGTCGCAAGCAGCACTAGCTGTACGTAACGGCCCCCAGGTATATGTCGATGAGAAGGCCGGTGAGAATAACTCATCCGAACTCCAACTGAGCCTATCTGTGACAATCTCTATATAGTCCGGTCTGTTCGTCTTAGAGTATCGCATATCGGTCCTAGGGGGCGGCAAGCGTCAGACCCCTAATAGTGCAATAAGTCGTGTCGGAGCGTAGCCCATTACACCCCGAGAAACTACTGGAGTACCTACCAATAAATCTCGTTTGCACTGGCCAGGGACTTTGTGTAATGGCTCTCCAAACACAGCGCGATATCAACCCCCAATACCGGGAGAGACAAATCCTATCTAACCGCTACTGCCTCCAAGTACTTCGGGACTGCACCCAACTATTACCTATTTGCACAACTCCTTTGAGTGTGGTAGGGTAATAATCAAAGTACAGTGGGAACACACTCGAGGCGAAGCAGCAGTGTCAAGTCGACGGACTAAGCTGTACTCATGTCACCTGGGAACTGCTACCTGACGATAGGTATAATACCAACCAACAGTTCATGACGAGTCTTGTCCGGTGTACTCATAACCAAATGAGCACCTACATACTATCTCCAGTACGACGTACTAATGGCTGTGGGACATACCATTTCCCCTGCTGGGATAAGAAGCGTATACACTAGTCTACTCTGGAGTATCGATGCTCTGTCTCGATAATCCTACGACTAGGGACCTGTATAAGAATGTACTTATAGACTACCCAACCCCCACTAGTGTGACTGTCATCACAACGCTGGTAATCAAGCAAAAGATCCTAAAGGCTCTACCAATATGTATAAGCGATATGCTAAAAGAAACACATGTACATATTGAGGTAGAAACAAACCAGGTAGCATACTACCATTTTGAGCAAGACAGTTAATACAACTGTGAATATCCCAAGCTTCCATTAAGTAATATACAAACCAGTATGATACAATAATGGCCTCTAGGGCATATACACTAACAATCTCCCACTTGCACTAAGGCCATGTATTGGCATATTGCAGACCTATCATCTCGATTCGCCTCTCGAACTGTGTCTGAGGGATGGCCTTCGTGAGTGGATCTGCAGTGTTGTTCTCCGTATCTACTCTCCGCACCTCGATCTCATGGCGATCAATGATCTCCTTGATCAGGTGGTAGCGCCTCAAAATATGTCTGGACTTCTGATGGAACCTGGGTTCCTTCTCCAAAGCTATAGCGCCGTTGTTTTCGCAATACAGAGGTATTGGATTTACAATGGACGGAACCACCTGAAGTTCTGTTAGGAACTTCTTCACCCAGACAGCTTCTTTTGCGGCGTCACAAGCAGCGATATACTCCACTTCCATCGTCGAGTCTGCAACGGTGTCCTTCTTGGAGCTCTTCCAACAGACCGCCCCTCCATTGAGGGTAAAGACATAACCTGACATAGACTTGGAGTCATCCTTGTCACTCTCGAAGCTGGAGTCAGCAAAGGCCTCGATATGGAGGTCTTCTCCGCCATACACCAAGAACATCTCCTTAGTCCTTCTCAGGTATTTGAGAATATTCTTTACTGCTATCCAATGCTTTTCCCCTGGGTTTGACTAATACCGGCTTACCACGCTTAGTGCGTAAGCAACATCTGGTCTGGTACACAACGTCCCATACATTATAGAGCCTACCGTAGAAGCGTAGGGTATAGATGTCATGCAAGCCCTTTCCAAATCAGTCTTTGGAGACATCTCTTTGGAGAGGGTGATTCCGTGACAAGCTGGTAGATTACCGCGCTTAGAATCTTCCATACCAAATCGTTTTAGTATGGTGTCGATGTACCTGGACTATGAAAGTCCCAACATCCTTTTGGATCTATCACGATAGATCCGGATCTCCAGAATGTAGGAGGCATCACCCAGGTCTTTCATGGGGAACATTTGTGACAAGAATCCCTTGACTGATTGTAGCATAGGAATGTCATTTCCTATCAAGAGAATGTCATCCACGTACAAGATAAGGAATACCACATTTCTCTCTACAATCTTACTATATATGCATGGTTCATCTGGATTTTTGATAAAGTCGAATTCTTTGACCGTCTCATCAAAACAGATGTTCAACTCCGCGATGCCTGCTTTAGTCCATAAATGATTTAACCAACTTGCACACTTTCCCGCTGCTCCCACTCTGAATGAAACCTTCTGGCTGATCCATATAGACGCACTCTTCCAAATATCCATTTAGGAAAGTCGTCTTTACGTCCATCTGCCAGATCTCATAATCGTGGAAGGCAGCAATGGCAAAAAGGATCCGAATGGATTTGAGCATGGCTACTGGAGAAAAAGTTACATCATAGTCCAAACCAGGTCTTTGACGAAAACCTTTTGCAACAAGTCTATCCTTATAAGTTTCAACCTGTCCATCTACACCAATCTTCTTTTTGAAGATCCATTTGCAGCCTACGGGTTTTACCCCTTCTGGAGCCAAGTCCAAAGTCCATACTTTGTTGGTGTACATGGACTCCATCTCGGCTTGCATCTAGCCATTTTACCGAGTCGCCGCTCTGAATGGCTTGCTGGAAGCTAGTTGGCTCATCATTGTCAATGATTCAATCCTCTCTATCTCCGTCTATGAAAAAACCATAGTATCTCTCGGGCGAATGAGACTTCCTACTACTTCTGCGGAGTGGCGCTGGGATGCCGGTTCTTCTGAAATTTCTGGTTCCACTATGCTTTCAGTAATAGCTTGTGTTTCTAGAATTTCTTCCAGTTCTATTGCGCTCCCACTTATCTAATTTTCCAAAAATTCAGTTTCCAAGAAGCGGGCATGACGAGAAACAAAGACCTTTTGTTCTTCTGCGTAATAGAAAAGATACCCCTTGGAGTTCTTTAGGTATCCCACAAACTTACACAGTACTGAGCGTGTTTCGAGCTTGTCCGCATGCTGCTTTTTAACAAAAGCTGGACATCCCCATGTTTTAAAGTGTTTAAGACAGGGTTTCTTCCCACTCCACATATGATATGGTGTGGTAGGCACTGACTTAGTAGGAACCTGGTTCAAAAGATATGCAGCTGATTCTAGTGCATAACCCCAGAAGGATCGCAGTAACTCGGCCTTACTCATCATGGAACGAACCATATCCAATAAAGTTTTGTTCCGCCTTTCCGATACACCGTTGTGTTGAAGTGTGTATGGAGGAGTAAGCTGAGAGAGAATACCATTCTCTTGTAGGTAATCCAGGAACTCGGCACTCAAGTATTCACCACCTCGATCAGATCTTAGTGTCTTGATACTTTTGCCTATTTGTTTTTCCACTTCATTCTTATATTCCCGGAATTTCTCAAAGTCCTCGGATTTATGTTTCATCAAGAAAACATATCCATACCTAGAGAAATCATCCGTAAAAGTAATGAAATAGGAATAACCACTTCGTGAAAGTGTAGACATTGGACCACACATGTTGCTGTGTATGAGTTCCAAGAGCTCTCTTGCTCTTACTCCGTGTCTAGTGAACGGAGTCTTTGTCATCTTTCCCATGAGACATGATTGACAAGTAGCATAAGACTAATATTCGAACGGATCCAAATATACCTCTCTATGTAACTTCGTCAACCTTGTTTCATTGATGTGACCCAGTCTACAATGCCATAAGAAAGCCTTATTTACTTCTGGAGACTTTATTTTAAGTGTGTGCTGGACGTTGAAAACTTGAGCTTGATTCAATACGTATACACCGTTATCTAGTGTACCTGACCCAATCAAACTTTGATTTAGGTGGATGTGGACCACATCACTTACAAATGTAAAATCATACCCTTCCTTAGAAAGTAAGGATACAGATATGATATTACAAGCCATACTAGGTATACACAAACAGTTACGTACGATCAATATCTGCCCACTTGTTAATCCTAGGTGATACTCCCCTACGGATACAACGTCCACGCTCATTCCGTTAGCAACCCTGAGAGTCATATCACCTGCCCTTATAACTCTACGGTTTCTCAAAGCCTATAACGAATTACAGACATGATATCCTGATCCGGTATCTAGTACCCAGGAAGTAGAGTTAATTGACATGCAGTTCTCAATCATAAACACACCCGAAGTCGAAGTCACAATGTGCTTCGGATCCTGGATTCTGGCTTTCCAAGCCCTGCATCCCTTCTGCCAATGCCCTTTCCTGTAACAATAGGAACAATCCTCCTTTGCTACTGTTAGCCCCGAAACTTTTGCCCTTCCTTTTCTTTCTACCTTACTAACACCGTCTATCAGCTTTTCGGAGGTTTTCTTCTTCTCACCCTTGGCTATCGCCTCGGATCCAGAAGAAGAAGATCCTCCAATAAGCAGAACGGGTGTTTCCCTAGTTTCCTTCAGGATGCCCTTTTCTGGAAGTATATGTAACATTTCAGAAAAATAAAATATTATTTTGGGAAGTTAAATAATTAAAATAATAAATATTATGAATATTTTAATGTGTGGAAATTAGTTTTAATGTTATGGTATAATTATATACCGATAAATTGGGAAATACTTGGAAATTATATCAAATTTTGATTTTAAAAGAATTTATGAAAATTGGGAATTTTACAATTTAGTATACAATGATTTGTATATAAGTTAGTGTTACTAAACTCGATTAGTATTTAATCATGCATTGATTGTGTTTTGTGCATGTGACATGCACCATATTATATTTGCCAGCATTTGTTACATTTTTTCTACCATAGCTTTTTTCTTTTTCATGCATGCCTTTGTTTTAAATGAGATGAAGAGATAAAGAAAAAAGAAAAGAAAAAGAATTTTTAAATGTGGCATGGGGAGACAAGGGGGTATGGGCAAGATAGAGAAGAGAGAGAGAGAGGGTGAGGGGTTCTCTTGACCTTGGCCCATTTTCTTTCCTTCATTTTTTCCTCCATCATTTCCCTCCTCTTCCTCTTCCTGGCTGCCCTCACTCCCCTACCTCCTGTAAACCCTCGCAACACCACCAAAATCACATCAAAACACTTCATTCCCTTCATTAAATACATGCACAAGCTCACTACAAGCATGGGGAACCAAGAAAGTTTGGATTTTGAAGACTTGGGACAACTCAATAATTTTCTTGAGTTGCCAAATGATATAATTCTTTCACCATTAGGGTAGTATTTCAATTACCTTAGCATCTAATTTAGTTTAGAAGTGTTTAGAAGTGTAAATTGAGGTTAGTAGAGGCCATACAACCCCTCTAGTGTTAGAATTCAGGACAAAACCTGAGACTAAAACCTCTTAACCCAAACTTAGAAACCCCGATATCAGAAGATTGTGGGAATTGTGATGATATTTAGGGATCTGCTACGACCCGGGGCACCTGAAAAATATTTAGCAATTACAGTGAAGTGTGCAGGTGATTTGGAGTACACCCTAAAGACCCGAAGCCCCATCTCCCATTCATGGCTGCAAATTAATCCTTCATGGCCGCAATTTGTGGCCTGGGTACTTCTAATTAGGTTCGTGCTTGGTCCATAGCTCCATTTTCTATAAATTAGACCCTCCCTATATGCAGAATTGGCCAATTTTACCTGGAGTAAAATCTGGAAGTGTTTTTCAAAGTTTCTGGTTTCGGTTTGTGAATTCTGTGAACTTGAACTTTGGTATTTGTGTTTTATCTCGATCACTTGACGTTTGTACGTCGATATTGGGGGTTGTTTAGTTATTTTGCGTGCGTGACCATAGGTTTTAACCTATGTGCGATTCGTGCACCGTTTTGGTTTTCGTACGCGATCCTGTTTACAATACTATGTGTTTGTATGTGTAGGCACCCTCGCAAGAAATTCAGGACGACAAGGAGGAACATGGCGTTATCTATTTCGGCAAGCAAAGATCAAAGTGAGTAGATGTATATCTACGGGGGAAGTCGGGTGAATGGCGTATAACACCCCCGCAGTTTCGTAGTGTAGCACGCGAATGCGTTATGATATATATTATATGTGTTTTTGTGAAACATGGATATAGAGTAAGAAGGGCCTTAGGAGATCATGGGATAGTGTTAGAATATTAGAAGTTAGTGTTTTTAGTTTAATTCTTAGTTACGGAACCCTAGCGTAAAGGTATACACACACACATGCACACACGTGATATGTTCTGGTGTACATGTTATATGTATATGTGTGTGTGTGTGTGTGTGTGTGTGTGGATGTGTTGCTATATATACATATATATACATATACGTATACACATATGATGAGGATAGTATATGATACTCGGAGGAGAGTCGATATGATCAGGCATGATGCCGTGAGATCGGATGTGTGACTTAGGTCGTATTATGAGATACGACCTAATATTATAGCAGATCATTGGGCGATGTATTTTCATACACACGCGATATATGTTGATGGTATCGGAATGTACTAGACTTTAGATCAATACCCCTAGTTCATGATATGATGGTAATGATACCAGTTGAATAATGAGGTATTTGTGATATTTGTTGGATATAGTGCCCTCAGAGTCAATTATTGGATCACAGGCACGTGATTGCAATGATTGAGGGAGGACCTATACCGGTAGGACAATCTTACTCAAGATGATAGTATGCTATCTGGTTTATCTTTATCATCATGTACTGCTTTAGGTGATCTTACAAGTCACTATTGCGCGTTGATAGAGCCCTTAAGATTCTTGCTTGACGGCCAGCAGTATGATGGCGATTATATACATGGGAGCAGGGGTCTATAAGCACATCCTTAAAAGGTCCCCAGTCATGGGAGTTTTCGAGACAGGGCATCGATACTCCAGAGTAGAATAGTGTATACAGTCGAGACCCCGACGAGGGGCGGTGGCCGGTCTCACAAGCTACTGGTGTCGGTTGGTTCACCTAAGATGTATACAGATGCTCATTGGGTTATGAGTACACCGGACAGGACTCGCCGGGAACATGCTAGTTGGTCTTATACCTGACGTCAGATAGCAGTTCCCTGGTGACATGTGTACAGGTTAGTTCATCGACCTGAGATCGTCATTTGTCTCGTGTGAGTTCCCACTGTACTTTGATTACTACCCTACCACGGCTCAAAGGAGTCATGCAAACAGGTTTTAGTTGGGTACATTCCCGAGCCACATGGAGGCAGTGAGCGGATCTGCAGGGGTTCGTCTCTCCCGGTATTGGGGGTGAGGTCGCGCTGTGTCTAGGAGAGCCATTACACAAAGCCCTCGGCCGAGGCAGGAGATTTACTGGTAGGTATTCCAGTAGTATCTCAGGGTGTTCTGGGCTACACTCCGACACGACTTGTACCGCTTTTGGGGGTCTGACTTTTACCAACCCCTTAGGCCCGCCATGCGATGCTCATAGATGAATGGACCGGACTGTACGGATATTGTCACTGACAGGCTCAGTAGGGTGTCAGGATGAGTTCGCTCATCGACGTCCCTTTTGGTCAATACCTGGTTGCCCATTACGTATGGCTAATACCTCTGATATGCTAGTGGTTAAATGCACAGCCAAAGTATTGACGAGTCTTTAGAGTCCCCCACAGACCAGTTTCTCAAGTTTCGGGGGAAACGCTGTAGAAGCCGTATGGAGATATGGTAGGGTTCGATCTTATACGTGCGGTATTGCACGGATCATGATCGGACGGATAATACTAACGGGCTTTGGTTTAAGCCGGATCCTAGTATTGTACAGTGTAGATTTTGTCTCTTTGCATTTGTATTCGGTCGCAATACAAATGCGGGTATGTATATACAGTCGCGGGGTTTTCCTGTAATTTATTACGGGATCAGTTTTTTGAAGTTGCCAGTTTGCATTCCGTTTCAGCCAGTTTTCCTTTTTTCCTTTCGTTGGCTGATATTTGATGGAGGGGCTAATTTGCAAGTGTGCAAATTAGTTTTGTGGAGGGGGTTTCTTGTAAATGGATGATTATGATAATACAAGCATCTTTGCTTTTTCTTTCATCATGGCTTGCATTAAATGTGATGGATTATGAAAGGATTTTGGATTGGAAATTGATGTGATTATTTTTTCTTGTTATCATCCTTTTTCTTATAGTCACCTTGACATTCTCTTGTGCTCACCCCCTTTACTTTTTCCTCCTCCATATTATTGAGGGGCCGGCCACTTCTTGGGAGTGAGAGGGATTCATATTTGATGAGGGAATTTTGTTGTTCTCATTTTTGGCTTGCTACATATATTCATCACTCTCTCTCCAAAGTTCATTCTCTCCTCCATCTAAAATGGCAACTTCAATCACCCCATAGAGGCAAACCTTTCTACACTATTCTGCAGCAAATCTTGGACACGTTGGCTCGCCAACTTCGTGCCCGAGTTGCCTCGGTCCAGAAGTGGGAGCCCGTAAAAGAACCCGGCAATGTGGTGCCCGTTCCGACGAGGAGATGAAGATCGGAGATTCCGCAAGGAGATCGGAGTGGAGGCCGAAGACCGAAGGATACGGATCGCTCGGTATAGCTTCTATCCCATCTCTTGTTAGCTAGCATTAGGTTAATGGTTACGATTCGGGTTTTTAGGATGCGGTAGTGCCGGTTTAAAGTCAAGAAAATTTTTCGTTTCCGCATTTTGGCTTCAGATAGACAGCCGGGGCGCTACCGTAATCCTACAATATTGACCCGTACCCCGATTTTGGGATGCCGTGTGATGGATTTTACCGTACGATATATAAATATGATGATTGATCCGCACTCTCGACTCGAGGATGGTTTATAATATATTTTATCGTACGTGACACTCTTGAGGCGGGATCACCGACTACTAGATATATCGACTCAGACTTAGCTGGATTTCCTTACCCTGTTGATTTAGTATCTTAGTTTAGTCCTGTAGTTATCAGGTAGATATTAGATTGGGCTCGAGTCATACTTATTTTCAAAATTAATGAATCGTGAGTATTTTAAAGACAGGTCTAGGGATACTACGGATTTTTTAAAGGATGCGTCTTTTCTCAAAGACCCCATAGCCTTATACTTACTAAAACCACGATTCGTGCGATTTCAGATACCAAAAAATGTATGACTCGTATATAGGAATGTATATTTCTTTATTGTTGCATTTACTATTCATTTGCCATATATTCTTGCTTTTCGTATAGCATTGCATGCTTATATGTGTTTTCGTTAGTTATTATAAAACCTGTTGGCAGGACACCAGCACCATTACCGATGATGCGTATGCCCCACGTACACTTATTTGCCGGCTCACACACATCAACATCGGTAATTTTCATGTCACATACACATTAGAAAACACTACTTCATTGGTATAAATTGCTAGTTGGTAGTTTCGACATAGTACTAATACACTTGCTTTTATATGTTAGTTTAATTATTGCATTCCTTACTTGATATCCGATGCATTCATATAACCATTTGTCATGCAATATTATGGGCTTTATACCAGTATTCACTGTTTATTGACATCGTGATTTTGAGATTTCGGATTTCCATGAGATTTCTAGATTTGGAGAAACCGCAAGGATTTTATAAACTGATTATCATTTCTAAAAATAGAAATTACGGTTTTCTCGTGATATGATATGAGATATGTCCACCATGAGTTTTCTCGGCTCTTAAACGATATCATACACCCGATTCGAGGAGGAGGAGGAACAGTCTGCGGATGCATGGTGGACCCGGTGCGGTACCCCAGGACAAGATGGTCGCAGATAATGGCGTTGAGCCTGGCAGGGGAGCACTACCGACCGATTATTTATGACGCGGAGGATATCCGGAGGTGTTCAGTTGATAAAACTGCACATTTGTATTACATTTTTCCTACCATTTTCATATTAAAAAAGGATTTTATTATAATATATCATACATATGGGGGTTTATGTGTAAAAACACCATTTTCCATGTGTTAATATATTTTAACTAGCATTTGGTAGGAAAATGTATGCAAATAAATTCATTGACCTAATCCTAGTAGAACTAGGTCTACTAAATCTTATTTGAGTTGTTGTGCAGAATATTTCCAAGTTGTGCAGAATTTTCCAAGATTAGAATCAAGAAAATCAAGTTGTTGAAAAAGACTTGCCTAATTAAGAATCAAAACTTGAAGACCAAGTCTGGCAGCAACCAAGAGAAGATTTCTGAAATAAAAAGGTTCCTAGGATCGCCACATGTCACAAGGAGGCATCCCCTGAAGTTTGATAAGCGGAGGAGATTAGATGGCCGCGGATCCGCGGCCATAACCACCCTTGGGCCGCGGATCCGCCGCAGATCTATGGAATTGGAAGCTCAGAAAAATTGGGGAGAATCTTTTCTACATTTTACCTAATATTGAAGCTTGTATTCTGGCTTTGGCATTATAAAAAGGCACCGAGAGCCTCTTGGAAAATTTATCAAGCCGAAGAGATCACGAAGCTCCAGACGCTCACGCATCCAGGCTGATCATCAACTGTTCGACTACCTCCTTAGGAAAGATCGAGAAGCAACTAGTTTGTAATCATTTTCTACGGAATAAAAGTGTAGATTGTTCAAGTTGATTAATAAAGGTAGTTATTTTATTTAATTATTTTTGCATTTTACATTATGTTTTCCCTCTCTTTCTTTCCATCTTCTTCTCCCAACATGTGCGAGTAATTCTCCGCTTGTTAGGGTTCGTAGGATTAGGGTAGGCTAATGGACGATGAAAATAACTAAATCCTTTTTAAGTCCTATAAAGTTTAGGAACTTTATCAAAAGAATCATTAACATCCTAATCGGGCGCGCTAGCAATTCTTTGCTAGTTCCGACCGCGATTAGAGATTAGATTAATGATTGTTTTGGTAAAGGCTAGATATGAACGGAGTTCCGTGTCGAGATAAGGGTTAAGAGTGGGATTCCTTTTCCCTCCAGAAACCCTAATTTACACGCATCACTGTCGTTCTAGTTTTAAAGCCATTAATGGATAAAAAGGGTAACTTTTAATTAATCGTCCATAACTACTAAATCCTAACGAACCCTACAAGCCCCTTTATTATATTAACTACATCCTTGAAATAATCTAGATCTATATTTTACACTCTTGTTTAACGTAGATCTAGAAACCATTCTATAAAATTCTTTATCCCTTCTCTCTTTTTCAACACATCTAAAGTAAAAATAAAAGGTTCAACGTTTCCCTGAGGACGACCCGTACTCATCTCGGTCTAGCTACGCGCGACACCGTTATTGATTGCGGTTAAACTACAAACACTTTTTCGTATCAATCAAATGGCGCCGTTGCCGGGGATATGTGCGTAATTTTTTATTTTTACTATTTGTGTTGAATTCTTAGACGAGTCATATCATTATTAACACAAAACTGCAAATTGCATATTTAACGATTTGTGCGTGAATTTTGCAAGGAGATATGGAGTCACAGAATTAAGGAGAACAGGGAACAGAGACATTTTTTGAGATCCAGAGGAGCACAGAAGGCTATAGAAAAATTTTCATCAACTGTTCTCTCTGCCACGCGGCGGAACCGCGGCATAAAGGCACCTTTGGCGGCGGAATCGCTGCAGGATAGAAGAGTTAGGGCTTCAATCTTCTCTGGTATCTTTCTTAACTCCTTCTCTCTCTCCTCAAATCCAATAAAATCTATTTTCTGCAGGATTCTTTGCAAAATTGCGCCGCTAAAAAATCTTTTTGCAAAATTTTTGTGATCGGTTTTGTTTTGCATATTTAATACGGACTTTAAGGGGCAAAGACCAAATCAAGATTAGGTGGGGATTTCATCACCCTTCCTAAGCCCCACAAATCACAAACTGAGGATATAGATCAGCCCTTCATTAATTTAAAAAATATCTAGACCAGACTCTAAGGACTGTCGCGCTCAATAAGGACAGAGGAAGGTCGTGGGTAATCTATCGTTTATCCGCATTACTTTTGTAGTGCCTAGGCAAGTGTGACAAAGGCTAGTGGTTTTTAATTAGGCCCACGACGTGGTTCCTTCCCACTTACCTGGCACTTATCTGGCTACAAAGGTAGTACGGAGGCGGTAGAGGATTGATCCTGCGGCTTGTCCTTTGGAAGTCCAGGAGCGGTCTAGAGACTGGACCTAGGTGACCTTAGTTCTAGGGTTGCTTGTGCATCTTAGGGTGATTTGTCTTGAGTCCCACTTTTTCAGAAACAAACCAATTTTAAAATCACACACACGCTGCCACTTGCACTAAACCCGCTTAGTGCATGCTCGGCTGGACACGGGATCCTAGTGCCCGTCTTGTCCGCGTTCCTGCTATCGACGCCGAAGTCGGTACTTCTTCATCTTCTTTTCCCCCACCACACACCACATCGACCGTGATGGACGGCACTCCATCTAATTATAACACCACACTGCCACCGCCCGTAGGTGAGCAGAATCCACCGCGCATCTCTCTCCAAGAGAGATGCTATCCTATTCGTGGTCCCCTTCCTACTTGTCTATCTCTTCCACCACCTAACGGGGATAATTTTGAAATTAAACCCCACTATATCAATCTGCTGCCCAAATTTCACGGGCTTGAGTCGGAAGACGCGTACGTTTTCATCACCAAATTCGAAAACGTATGCGCAATGATGGGTACTTCACAATTGACTTTAGATGCTATGCGCTTACGTCTTCTCCCATTCACACTGTGCGACTTGGCAGAAAAATGGCTTTACAATACTGCCGCACACTCTATCACTAATTGGGACGAATTCGTTATAGCATTTCTTAAGAAGTTTTACCCAAATCATAAGACTGCCCACATTAGGAGCGAGATCAACCAGTTCACCCAGCTTCCCAATGAACCATTTTGGAAGTGCTTTGAACGTTTCAAAGATCTTCTTATCCAATGCCCCCATCACGGAATACAAAGATGGGATTTATGTCGGATTATATATGAGGGCATTAATCCTGCGACAAAGCAGATGCTTGAAACAATGTGTCAATGCAATTTCATGTCTAAAGATGACGGTGAAGCATGGAAATATCTGGAAGATCTCGCAGAAAGTACTTTGCAGTGGGAAAGCGTAAGACCACCTTCAACTAAGGGAGGTATTCACCAGCTCGATGTTTCTATCGCAGTAAAAGCCGACATGGCAGCGATACAGAAGAAACTCGACGCTATCGAAAACAAGTTCTCATCTTTCTCCCTAAATCAGGTCACGCTTCCTAAGACCGTCTGTGGTTGCTGTTCGGATCCGTCACACTTAACGGAAGAATGTCCTATGAATGCATCGTTTCAAGCTAATGCTGCTTTTCAGCAGCAACCTAGAAACGACCCTTATTCTTCCACATATAATCAAGGATGGAGGAATCATCCTAACTTTGCTTGGAATCAAAACCAACAAAACAATTATCAAAGACCTCCTCCACAGCAACCACAACCACAGAATCAGCCCCCCTTTCAGTCACAGAATTTCTAAAATCCGGCCAACATTTTTACACCACAAGTGGCCGGTACTGACAACTCACTTGCACAAACTTTCGATATGTTCATGAAACAATCCATGCAAAATTCGGCTGAGATGAGGTCTTCTATTGATGCTCTAACGAAAAACTCCTCCTCCCATGGTGAGAGTATTAAATCAATAGAAAACCAAATCGTACAGTTAAACGCCGCAATGAGTGCGAGAGAGAAAGGGAAACTCCCATCTCAACCCCTACCGAATCCTGGCCATTCACAAAATTCTTTATTCCTCCTCTCTTTTTCAACACATCTAAAGTAAGAGTAAAAGATTCAACGTTTCCCTGAGGACGACCCGTACTCATCTCGGTCTAGCTACGCGCGACACCGTTATTGATTGCGGTTAACTACAAACTCACTTTTTCGTGTCAATCAGGAGGATACCGACGTAGTCGTGAGATTTGATGATTTGGGCCAGTCCAGATTGCCGGAGCACGGGGCCAGTCCGGATTGGCGGAGCCCGAGATAGTGAGATTTGATGATATGGGCAAGTCCGAATTGCCGGAGCCCGAAATATTGAGATATTGGGATATATGTTTTGTGTCGATACTTGACACGGATTCTCTGTTGATTTCATTGATGATATTTCAGTTTTATACAGAAATCTCACTGAGATAAGAAAACAGTTTTCTCATTTAGATGTATTCTATTTTCATGCATTCATACATCATATATATGATATGTTGTTACCTGAGGCACTGACACGAGCACTTAGTATTACACTTATGTATAGATGTTTACCCTTGCCATTATTATATGCTTCAGGCTATATTATTTTGAGGATATTACTATTGTATGACCTAGGATAGAGTCATACATGCGATTTCTTCTCGGTGATGTTTTCTACTCATGAGTTGGCAACTCACCTCTATTGTGCCACGGTTTCTTGTAGGTTTTGCTGTACAGGTTTCCTTGGCGGCTTTGCTGGCACACTGCTTCCTTCCGGGTGATTGCTTTGGTAGGTGGGTTCACTTGTATCGTGACCACCGTAGTATTTGTATTTCCATTCAGTTGTATCTAGTAAACTCCATCA
The DNA here is from genome assembly GCA_030015575.1 of Agapanthus africanus. Taxonomy (NCBI): domain Eukaryota; kingdom Viridiplantae; phylum Streptophyta; class Magnoliopsida; order Asparagales; family Amaryllidaceae; genus Agapanthus; species Agapanthus africanus. The sequence continues at coordinate 97,388,794 of JASDDO010000029.1, read as the reverse complement.
ACCAGACATGTATATTAGATAGACTTATAAGACCAATGTATATTCTTTCGACCTTAGAGTCACGCGCTTGTATTATTATGGTTTTCTCTGGTTTTCGTGAAAATGATGGTTTTCATTCTGAGTTTTGATCATCGCCCTTCGGCGTTGTATATTATATTGCATTGCGTGGTTGTCTCCGCCAATTGGCGAAGAGCTAGCTTCCGCTTGGGGATGCCTTTATATTATGCATGTTTGTACCCGTTTGGGGCCAGTATTTATAAAGGAAACTCTGCCGAAATTTTTGGAAAAGACTTAATGTTTTAAAAATGCTTACTACGGCTTATTTTGTTAAAACACTTGCTTTAAAACTAAGTTTTTCCCCCACTCCCTTTTCAAATGGTTTAGATTTCTGGGCTTTTAGCTTACTTGGATTATGTGGGGTCCTATAGACTTCACATGATTCAAGTGCCAGTCACGTGCTATTTCGGGTCGTGACAGTATAACTTTCTTCCCCTGGGCGTAAGTAGAAGGTTGGGACTGTAGAATCAAGTCATCACTCGACTTGTTCTCCAACGTGGTCTCCAAGTCCGTGAGCTATTTAATACAGCTAATTATTGTATGGACATGGTCCCCTACAGATGATCTGACAGCCAACCTCGCTTGAAGCAATTCCTTCGAGGTCTCATATCTTGCGATACGAGATTGCTCTCTATATAAAATTTTGTTATAGAGGAAGATAGAAGCAAAGTCTATCTTCTCGTGTTCCCTCTGGTTTTCACTGTCTACTGAGGCCAACACGAGGCACTTGGCATTCGCACAGTCTTTCCTTTTGTCTTACAGATATCATCCACGACGGTGGAAACTGGACCTGGGACGGAAGGGGCGTGAGTAGTAATGAGGTGGTCCAGCTTGTCATAAGCAATGGACATATGGACAAACCTTTGCCAATTAATATAGTCTGTTTCAGTCAAATTATTAGCTAGCTGTAACCAATGTTTGGTCACCCAGTCGCTGCAATTAGGAGAGAGAGAAGAAACACTTTAGCATGATGCTCTTGCAAGTTTAGATTGGTTTTTAGTTTATCTAAATAGGACGGCTCCCATTGTTTCTCGAATCCCTCTTCAAACCATAAAGGAAAAATTAGTCAGGATTAATCTCACCCTACAATACTTGCTTAATCGTTCAGCCAGGCTGGTGTTGGTACTTCGAAGGAGGTTTTCCAACGCTTTCGCGAAGTTCCTTAATTACATAACCTCTTTTCCCAGGTGGCGTAGCCCCGCTAGCACCTTTCTAGACAACTACTTGGTTTATAGCATTGATCGTTTAGTGAAAAAATCTCCTGAGGAGTAGCATATACTCACAGTAGGATCGGGATCCGAATATCATTGTGCGATAAAGCTGAAGGAATCCTGCCAATTTTATCACACTCCAAATAGTATGCAGCATTAGCAAGTTTCAGTTTCTTTAGAAACTCCCGATGTGGATTTCTGCCCCATGCTCTTATAACCTTGACCAAGGCCAACAAATCATAAGTCATATGTCAAGTTCTACCGGTCATTGTCTAGATTAATTTGAACCCACTCGTGCAAACCCTTGACTGAGGCCAACAAAGTAGTACGACTGTCCCAAACTAACGCATCTATCTATGCTACATATGAATACCCAGCAGCTACCAATCGCTATGCCTTGACTAAGGCCAACAAACATAGCTTGAATACTACTGAATATTCATATGAAACGACGGAGGGCTACGAATGGTTTTGGCGAAACCGTGAACATAGTGAACTTGATATAATCGAAGGAACCTGATAGCTTTTAAAAGGAGTGGTTTAAGCTCCGCATTTAAAAGTCTGCTGTTTTAAAATAACCAAGTGGTTTTAAAATTTGTTCCAACGATTCAGCTTTGGTTTGTTTGCTTTGCATTAATGTAATGCAGTGCCATCAATTACGCCTATCATCACAGAAAAAGACGAAAATACAACGTCCACGTATGCCATCCGCATTCGCCACTGGGCCCCGTCTAACACCGTTAGGTTACTTAACTAACGCCAGAGCAGGTCTGGACTAGCGCGTATGCAAAACATAAGTAGCGTCTATTATATAACATATATAATAATAGCATTCGTCTGACGCAATAATAGGCATTCCAGATCACAGATGAACATATTGGATATACTAGGAATTTCGCGTTTCGTTTAAGCCTGTAATGAAAGACGGATTCCACGGTCGTGATGAATAGCCAAAACCCTACCCCAGACCCCTACGGGTGCTGCAAACTACCCGCTAAATTCCAGAAGTTAAGCAATCTCCCTCAACAAAGTGAGTAGGTCACTCGGCACTTCAAAGAATCCGGTAGTTTGTGCACCCCACCTTAGGTCTATCCTAAGATCAAAAAACAGTAAAAAGAAATAATACAACGGCGGCTACAATCTCAACCCAGATGTGCCCCGCAAAATAATATTATATCAAATTACAATTTACATCGAATGAAAGATAATATCACTCATCTCACATCCTCGGCTATTCATCCACGACGATCCAACAAATTCTATATACACAAATCAACAGATATGTGCAACCCCAGACTAACCGACATATAGCAATTAGCTGAAGTTTAAAAACACATATAACAATACAGATAAAAACCCGATTAACCAAGAACATTTGAATTTCGATCGAATTATATTTTCCGTGTCCACCCCAAGTGCAAACTAGCACTCCAAAAAATCATGGGTAGAAACCAAATATTCCAAAAAACAATACACAAGAAAATAAGAATAACAGAAGAAATCAAAGTTGACTCGGTCTTGAATCGGCCGTGGATCGGCGGCGAAACGCACCGTTACGCCGCGGTTCCGTGGCGTTCTTAACGATTCATGGTCTCAGATTTCTTGAGCATTCTTAAAAAACCGTGCACTTAATTTTAAGAACCCTGAAACAATTTTTCTGGCACTTTTCAAAAACAACAGAAACTGGGTTTTGTGTATCGTATTTCTGATTTTTCCGACGATCGAACTTCTAATACTTGCTAACAAGCTAGTAAAGGTTTAGTTGGCTCTGATGCCACTGTAAGACCATGCCACACACCCCACGGGATCGTGGGGAGGTGGAATTTTCAAAAAACTATTTTCAAAAGCTTTGTGACAGAGACTATACGCCAAGATCGTTGCTAAACCTTTACTAACAACAAGAACATGAGATCTAACTACATGTACAGAAATTATACCTCGCGTTCATGTCCTTCGGGTCTTCATTCCTCGCTGTCCTCCATCTCGTCGTCGACTCCATGGATCGTATCGGATCGTCGCCTCCTCGTCGGCCTTCTCAAATCGAAGATGATCCACCCGAGAGAATGTGTGTCAAGCTCCTACCTCAACCGAAGCTACTAGGGCATCATGTTCGCTACACAAGATGTCATAGACGATGTAGAGTATGAATATGGATTGGGATGTCTCTTTTCATCTTAGGTTACTCAACACATGAGTGTTCTAGGGTATGAGGAAGAAGATGATAGGTTTTGGAAAAGCTAGTGAAGTTTTTGCATAAGAATGAGAATGGCTTTCTTGTTGTGATGTGAACTGAACCAAAACCTTTTTTCTTATGAATAAATCATTTAGGAAAAAGAATTATGGTTCAAATTCAATCAAGTGACTCAGGGGATGAAAACCTTACAAGTGGCACTTTTAGCCATGTCCAATTCTATGCAAAAATCCACCTCATTTCCAACATGCATAATTCAATAAACATTTAATCTAAAATGTTTAATACAAATTATGATGTGTCATCTTCTAGAAGCATCTTTGAATAAATTACAAAAACGCACATCGTCCGTATATACATACCTGTATCCGTATTCCGAAAAATACGAATACAAATGAGATGAAAAAGTATCCACCAATACAATACTAGGATCCGGCTTAAACCAAAGCCCAGTAGTATTGTCCGTCCGTATCAACATCCGTATACAAGTACACGTACGTGACCGAACGCTGTCGTAAAACCATACGACCTCTACATCTTTTGCTCGATGCAGGGAAACCTTCTGTGTGGGACTCTAAAGACTCGACACTACACTGGCAGTGGGTTTAACCACAGGCCGCAAGCGGCACTAGCTGTACATAACGGACCCCAGGTATATGTCGATGAGAAGGCCGATGAGAATAACTCATCCGAACTCCAACTGAGCCTTTCGGTGACAATCTACGTACAGTCCGGTCTGTTCGTCTAAGAGTATCGCATATCGGTCTTAGGGGGCGGCAAGCGTCAGACCCCTAATAGTGCAATAAGTCGTGTCGGAGCATAGCCCATTACACCCCGAGAAACTACTGGAGTACCTACGAGTAAATCTCGCTTGCCCTAGCCAGGGACTTTTTGTAATGGCTCTCCAAATGCAGTGCGATATCAACCCCCAATACCGGGAGAGACGAATCATATCTAACCGCTACTGCCTCCAAGTGCTTCGGGACTGCACACAACTATTATCTGTTTGCACAACTTCTTTGAGCGTGGTAAGGTAATATTCAAAGTACAGTGGGAACACACTCGAGGAGAAGCAGCACTATCAAGTCGACGAACTAAGCTGTACTCATGTCACCTGGGAACTGCTACCTGACGATAGGTATAATACCAACCAACAGTTCCCAACGAGTCCTGTCCGTTATACTCATAACCTAATGAGCACCTGCATACTATCTCCAGTACGACGTACTAATGGCTGTGGGACATACCATCTCCCATGCTGGGATGAGAAGCGTATACACTAGTCTACTCTGGAGTATCGATGCCCTGCCTCGATAATCCTACGACTAGGGACCTGTATAAGGATGTGCTTATAGACTACACAGCCCCCACTAGTGTGACTGCCATCATAACGCTGGTAATCAAGCAAAAGATCCTAAGGGCTCTACCAATATGTAAATGTGATATGCTAAAAGAAACACATGCACATATTGAGGTAGAAACAAACCAGGTAGCATACTACCATTTTGAGCAAGACAGTTAATACAACTGTGAATACCCCAATCTTCCATTAAGTAATATACAAACCAGTATGATACAATAATGGACTCTAGGGTATATACACTAACACCTTGACAAGGTCAACAAGGCCGTACGACTACCCTAATCCAATCGCATCAACATGCGACAGAAAAGCACTAATCAGCTACCGAACACTACACCTTGACAAGGTCAACAAACGCAGCACGAATACTAAATAGTACTTATTTGAAATGACGGAAGGCTACGACTGGTTTTGAAGAAAACCTTTAGCGTAATGAACTTGATATCATTGTAGAATCTAGTGATTTGAAAAGGAGTGGTTTAAGCTCCGCTTTAAAATCGAATAGTTTTCAAAACAAACCGAGTGGGTTGTAGAATATGCTAGTTTTGCTAATGAGGTCATTCCTGGTGAAGGGATCTAGGCTCTTTCCTCATCAAATGAGGTGTTGGATATTCATAATGGAATACCGCTATGCAAAGCAAGAACTAGAGCTACCTTTTTGAAAATTTTTATTCTACAACATCTTTTAGGTTTCTTTTCTTTTCATTAATCTTATTAATGATGTCCCATCATTTATGTTTCCTAAACATCACAGAAGAAACGAAAATAAAACACACATATATGTCATCCGCATTCGGCACAGGGACCCGGATCTTCAACGTAAGGTTACTTAACTTACGGCAGGGCGGGGTCAGGACTAGCGCGGATGCAAAACATATATAGTGTCTACTAGTATATAATATATATAAGTAGCATTCGTCTCATGCAGTCATATGTGTTGGATATGTATGCCATAGAGGCCTTTATTGTATAGGATGTTAGGGATATGTATGTACAGAATCAATTTTTGCTCAATATGATAGTATGCTATCTGGTTTATCTTTATCTTAACATGTGATGTGTTTTACCTAGTGTAGGGTGTTTTTCGTCACCCCATTGAGATGGGAATACGCGCACGCTTGTCAGGCGTACTACAGATTCCCCCTGCCTAGGGTAGGCCGGGGTTTAATGATTGTGGGGATCCGAATCTCCGGCAGCCGCGGACTAAGCTGCCGTTAATTACCCCTCGCCTTTGGGGCGAGGGAACCTCCGATTAACGGGTTAAACTGGTCATGCGAATTCAATGTGCAGTGTGCGTGTGTTCTGTTCTGAAAGGGGGGTTTTGGATATATCGGGAGCCACGCAGAGTTTTTACGGGGGTCCCGCTACCCGGATAGCGGGCTGGGGGTCAAGGGGGCTAGCAGCCCCCTTGCGGGGTGCGGGGCAGCGCCCCGTTAGAAATTTTTTTCTAACAGGGACAGTGTCGTGGAGTACGTGTATGTATAAATTTGTATACATATGTATATGTGTATATATGTACACAAAAGAGGGGGAAAAGACATCCAAGGGATGCGCAGGTGCGCAAGCGCGCGCGCCACGTGTCGGCACGCGGGCGACTTGCGCACTTGCGCAGTTGCGCAAGCGCGCGCGCCACGTGTCGGCACGCGGGCGCCTTGCGCACTTGCGCAGTTGCGCAAGCGCGCGCGCCAGTTGCGCAAGCGCGCGCGCCACGTGACTGCACGCGGGCGCCTTGCGCACTTGCGCAGTTGCGCAAGCGCGCGCGCCACGTGTCGGCACGCGGGCGACTTGCGCACTTGCGCAGTTGCGCAAGCGCGCGCGCCACGTATCGGCACGCGGACGACTTGCGCACACAACAGGCTTTTAGCCTAAAAAGATTTCTCTGAAGAGAAATCAAAGAGGAGTTAGACTCCTGAGTGTGTGTTTTTTTTTTGTTGGGTTAATGGAAGGGTTCTTCTTCTTCCTCCTGTTGCTTGCTGGATCTTGAGGATCAAGAGATGTAAAATCTCAAAATCTCTCCTTTTTAAGATCTGATGGCAGATCCAAGTTCCCCTTTGTGGGTTTTGTGGTGGAAAACTATTTAGTTTTGAAAAAGGAAGAGTAAAACTCTTGATTTAATTCAAGAGAAAGAAGAAGGTTTTGGAACCTTGAAGAAGGAGAAAGAGATCTCAGATCTAGAAATTTCTGGAGAGAAAAAAAAGTTGTTGAGATATTTCACTATCTTTGCCTTTATAGGCTATACACTTTACACATAGCCCCTTGGGCTTCACAAAATGGCATTTTGCCTATTTCATGGCTCATGTGCCATTTCTTTTTGCACATAAGCCATGGGCTTTACAAAAATTTGGCTTTTATGCCCATTTTCTTACATTTATCCATAAAATAAAATAAAAGAAAATGCAGCAAAATTATTTATTACAAAAATTTTATCTTGGCGTGGAGGAGGCCGGCCGCTTCATGTTCGGGCTCGACTCGGGCATGGGCCCACTGGGTCTGGGCTTGGGCCCACTTGGCTTGGGGTTGACTTGGATTTTGACTTGGTCAACCGGGGTGTAAATTTTTACCCCAACAAATTGCCCCCCATCAATAAATGCACACCACATATGTTGGTCGTGTGCATGAAATTGATGGATTTTCTTTCACGTGGAGGCGGCTTGATTTGGTTCCCACCTTTTGGGAAGCTGGCACTGCCCTTTTTACGACATGGACGGTCGTTGCTTGACATGTCTCTGAGACGGAGTGTCCGTGATAGACGTTTCCCTGGCCCGGAGTGATCTGGTTCCCGCTTTGTAGGAATCCTGTGCTGCCCTTTTTACGACGTGGACGGTCGTTGCTGCCCTTTTAGCGACGTGGACGGTCGATGCTGCCATTTTTGCGACTTGGACGGTCGATGCTGCCCTTTTAGCGACGTGGACGGTCGGTTCTGCCCTTTTTGCCACTTGGACGGTCGGTGCTGCCATTTTAGCGACGTGGACGGTCGGTGCTGCCCTTTTAGCGACTCGGACGGTCGGTGCTGCCCTTTTTGCGACTTGGACGGTCGGTGCTGCCCTTTTTGCGACTTGGACGGTCGGTTCTGCCCTTTTTGCGACTTGGACGGTCGGTGCTGCCCTTTTTGCGACGTGGACGGTCGTTGCTGCCCTTTTAGCGACTTGGACGGTCGATGCTGCCCTTTTTGCGACGTGGACGGTCGTTGCTGCCCTTTTAGCGACTTGGACGGTCGGTGCTGCCCTTTTTGCGACGTGGACGGTCGTTGCTGCCCTTTTAGCGACTTGGACGGTCGATGCTGCCCTTTTTGCGACTTGGACGGTCGGTGCTGCCCTTTTAGCGACTTGGACGGTCGATGCTTGATTTGACTTGCTCTGCTTCTTGCAGTGTCAGGGGTAGACTTGACTTGCTCCGCTTCTTGCGGTGTTGAGATTGGATTCTGACTTGCTGATTTTGATTGGGTTGACATCAGCATCGCTATACTGGAATATGGTACCAGGAGTGAACCATCATATGTCATGGAGAGGATTTTGGGATTTTGGTTTTTGTTTGGCATCTGCATTGCTGCACTGGAATAATGCCAGGAGCAACTCATCATTTGCCCCGAGAGAATTTGAGAACTGATGGCTTAGGAGGCAGGTTTAGATCCCTATCACCTAAGACTTTTCAATTTTATGGGCCGTGAGGGTCCCATAAAAGCATTTTCTCCCTACGAGTCGAAAGGATCTCGTAGGCGTATTTTCTCCATAGGAGTCGTGGGGACTCCTAAGTGTGTTGCTCCTTTGTGAGTCGTAAGGATCTCACGCGGGAATTTCCTCCTCTCAAAGTCGAGAGGACTTTAAGAGTGCATTTCATCTTCTTTTCACGAGTTTGCGCCCTTTCAGGTTTTCACAAACTCGTCGGCAGTCCTGCTGTTTTTACTCATGGAGCCCTTTCGGGTTTTCCTCCGTGCCCATTTTGCTTGTGGACATACCGTTTATTTTTTTTTTTTTTTTTTTTTTTTTTTTTTTTTAGTGGGACTTTGAATGTGGTCTCACCGGTAGGACTTAGGAGAGATTGGGATTGTTGTACGCCCGTGGATTGTATACGGTTTTGCAGGATGTATGATCCAGACCGTAGGGCCAGAAAGATTTCAGGGATTTGTTGGCGTCTGCATCGCTGCACTGGAATGTGGTACCAGGAGCGACTCATCATTCGCCGTTGGGGTATGGGATTTGGAATTTGGTTGGCGTCTGCATCGCTGCACTGGAATATGGTACCAGGAGCGACTCATCATTCGCCATTTGGGGACTTGGAATTTGGATCTTGTTTGGCATCAGCATTGCTGCATTGGAATAATGCCAGGAGCAACTCATCATTTGCCTTGGGAGGACTTGGGATTTGGGTTTTTGGTCGGCATCAGCACCGCTAACACTGAAGCGAAATGCCAGGAGCGACTCATCATTTGCCGTTGCCCGTTGGGGAACGATGGCTTAGGAGATAGGTTTGGGTCCCTACCACCCAAGGCTTTTCAATTTTATGGGCCGTGAGGGTCCCATAAAAGCATTTTCTCCCTACGAGTCGTAAGGATCCCGCAGGTGTATTTTCTCCTTAGGAATCGTGAGGATTCCTAAGTGTGTTGCTCCTTTGTGAGTCGTAAGGATCTCACGCAGGGGTTTTCTCCTCGCAAGGTCGAGAGGGCTTTGCGAGTGTATTTCATCTCTTTTCACGAGTTTGCGCCCTTTCGGGTTTTCACAGACTCGCCGGTAGTCCTGCTGTTTTTACTCACGGAGCCCTTTCGGGTTTTCATCCGTGCCCGTTTTGCTTGTGAACATACCGTTTTTTTTTTGTTTTTTTTTTTTTGTTTTTTTTTTTTTGCCGCTGGTGGGACTTTAAAAGTAGTCTCACCGGCAGGATTTGGGAGAAATAGGGGTCATTTACGCCCGTGGATTGTATACGGTTTTGCAGGATGTCTGATCCAGACCGTAGGGCCGATGTGCTCAATTCGCCTGCGACTTGGAGCATTCATGTGTAGTATTTCTTGAGATATCGGCCATTGATGGGTGGCATGGGCCTTTCTCCCTCGGCACTTATTAGTTGGTAGGATCCTCCGTCGAACACTTTCTCGATGACGTATGGTCCTTCCCAGTTCGGCTCGAATTTTCCCTTGGCATGTCGATTGGGGATGATCGGTCTTTTGAGGACCAACACCAATTCACCTTTCTTGAAAGTGCGGAGACGGGTTATCTTGTCATAGGCCCGTGACATTTGGGCTCGGTATAGCTCCAGATTTTGCTGCACCGCGAGCCTCTTTTCTTCGAGGGCATCGAGTTCTTCAAGTCGAAGGAGCACGTTTTCTTCCTCCGTCAACTCATGTTGGACGGCCATTCTTAAGCTTGGAACTTCAACTTCGAGGGGGAGGACCGCCTCCACTCCGAAGAGCAATGAGTATGGAGTGGACTGAGTTGGAGTACGGTGTGTGGTACGATATGCCCACAACGCCTCGTGAAGTTTGAGATTCCAGTCTCTCTTGTTGGCTGAAGCATTTTTCCTCAGGAGCTTGCATAGAGTCTTATTGAAGGCTTCGGCTAGCCCATTGGCTCTTGGATTATAGATGGAGGAATATCTCCAGTCTATCTTGTGCTGAGTAGCGAACCTTGAGACATTGAAGCTCTTGAAAGAAGGCCCGTTGTCAGAAATGATTCTTCTTGGTGTACCGAAGCGGTATAGAATATTATGCTGGAAGAATGTCAGAATATCCTTTGTCTTAACTTCTTTTAGCGGGACAGCTTCAGCCCATCTGGAGAAGTAGTCTGTCGCGGCCAGTATAAACCGATGGCCTTTGGATGACGGAGGATCAATTGGGCCAACAATGTCGGTGCCCCAGACTTCGAAGGGCCACGACGCCACTGTAGGATGCAATGGATTGGGATGCTTGTGAATAAAATCACCGTGAATTTGGCAGATATAACATTTCTTTGCATGCTCTCCGCAATCCCGTATCATGGTGGGCCAGTAATACCCAAGCCGTTTGATTTGAAGTCGCATCTTGGGGCCAGATTGGTGAGCACCGCAAACGCCCGAGTGGACATCTTTCATGACCTTTTGGGCTTCGGCCAATGACAGACACCTGAGCCATAGTTGGTCGTATGACCTGCGATATAACGTGTCATTTACAAACACGTATCGGAGAGCTCTTTTCTTCAGCTGAATCCTCGCAGATTTTTCTTCGGGCAGCTTGTCGTATCGGAGGTACTCTATGAAGGGTTCTCTCCAATCGGGCTCGTCTTGGATGATCGAAGCTTCTTCCACAGGACTGCTCTTCTGTTCCGCGCTTTCCTCTTCTCGTAGAGAGACTGGGGGTAGAATTTGCCGGCTCCTGACTGTGATCAGAATTTCGTCCATGTCAGGATCAGCCAGCTCCTTGGCCAAGCGAGCGAGTACATCAGCCTTTCCGTTCAACGCTCTAGGGACTCTCGTTAGTTCAATATGAGTGAATCTTTTCATGAGTTCCACCACTCGACCTCTGTACCGAGCTAACTCGGGTTTGTATATCTTATAGTCGCCGCTTACTTGGTTGACGACAAGCTGGGAGTCACCGTAGACTCGTAGCCGAAGGATTTCCATTTCTATGGCGAGTTCCAAACCAGCTATCAGAGCTTCATACTCAGCTTCATTGTTCGTTCGAGGCTCGGTGAGAGCAAAAGAACGTCGTAGGGTTCCCATTGATGGTGTGATGAACACCAATCCTATCCCTGCTTTTATCTCTGGGACGCTTGATTTACTGGAGGTCCTTATTGACGAGGCTCCATCGAAGTAGAGCTCCCAACATGGCTCATCTTCCTCGAGGTGCATCACTTGTTCATCGGGTAACTCACAATTTAGCGGCGACCCTTCTGGTATGGGATGAGCGGCGAGAAAGTCTGCAATAGCTTGCCCTTTTACTGCTTTCTGAGGGGTATAAACTATGTCAAACTCAAGTAGCATGACAGCCCATCTTGCCATCCTGCCGGCTAGGCTTGCTTTGGTCATCAAGTGTTTGAGCGGGTCGACCTTGGAGATCAGCATAACCCGATGAGCCAGCAGATAGTGCCTCAGCTTCTTCACAGCAAATATCAGAGCCAGGCATTGCTTTTCGATTGGGGAATAGTTGTGTTCCGCCCCGACTAGAGTTCGACTGAGGTAGTAGAGGGCATTTTCCTTTCCCTCCTCGTTATTCTGGGCGAGGAGCGCACCGAGTGACTCATCTAGCGCGGCAGTGTAGAGAATCAACGGTTTATTTGGAATGGGAGCAGCCAGCACTGGAGGGTGCAACAAGTATTGTTTGATGCTTTCAAACGCTGCTTGACATTCGGCATCCCAGATAAAAGGAGCTCCTTTCTTCATGAGCTTTGAGAAGGGCCTACATCTCCCCGATAAATTTGAGATAAACCTCCGTATATAAGCAAGCTTGCCTTGAAAAGATCTTAGCTGCGTCAGACTCTTCGGAGGGGGCATCTCCATGATGGCCTTTATCTTTGATGGGTCAACTTCGATCCCTCGATGTCGGACTATGAAGCCCAGGAATTTTCCCGATGACACGCCAAAAGCGCACTTCAGAGGGTTCATCTTCAGATCGTATTCCCTCAGTCTGGTGAGAACGGTCCTGAGATCTTGGATATGATCGGCCTTGGCTTTAGTCTTGACGACCAGATCATCAACATAACATTCGACGACTTTATGGATTAGGTCATCAAAGATATTAGTCATCGCCCTTTGATATGTAGCACCTGCGTTCTTCAGTCCGAATGGCATTACCTTGTAGCAATATATTCCGATCGGGGTTCGAAATGCTGTGTGCTTCTCATCCTCAGGCGACATCTTGATCTGATTATATCCAGACGAGCCGTCCATAAAGGTGAACAGTTCGTAATTTGAGGTGTCATCGACCATCATTTCCATGACCGGTAGCGGGAAGTCATCTTTAGGACATGCCTTATTGAGGTCCCTGAAATCGACACAGACTCGGATCTGCCCATTTTTCTTCTTCACTGGGACTATGCATGCGATCCAGTCTGCATATTTCTCTTCCCTGATGAAGCCGGCATCGATGAGCTTCTTAGTTTCCTCGATGACCTTTTCTTCTAGTTCCCTTCTCATTCTTCGAGGAGCTTGTTTGACTGGCTTAGCATCAGGAGATATAGCCAACTTATGTACGGCCACTTCAGGTGAAAGGCCAGGCATTTCTTTGTATGTCCACGCGAAGCAGTCGACGAACTCATGCAGCAGGGCGATTATCTGCGCTTTCATTTCCTCTGACAAGAGCGAGCTGATATAGGTCGGCCTTGGATTATCGGGCGTTCCTAAGTCAATCTCGGTTAGCTCGTCAAAGGTTGCTTGCCCGCCATCTTCGAGCTCTTGAGGAGCTTCTTCTGGCTCGGCTATCTCGTCGTCATCATTCGATCTTTCGCTGGCCTCACCAACATGGATCATGTAGCATGCTTTGGAATCAGGTTGAATGTAGCCTATGCCCCGTCTATCTGGAATTCGTCCATCGATGAGTGCTCGGACCTGGGGCGGATGCCATAGCCCTTCGTAAAACTTTGCTTCGGACTCCATTTGATATAACCGGCATCCGCACTTCTTAAAGTATTCCCGCATCTCGGGCGCATAGTATCTGGGATTGAGGACGGCTCTTATGCCTCTCTCATAGGGAAGGCATGCGACAGAAAGATCGTCCGGGTGCACAACGGGGTTTGACCCATAAAACAGGATGCCCTTCTGTCCACTTTTCCTCCCGGGAACGTAGAAAGTTTTCAGCTGGTCCACGGTGGAGATTGATAATGCATCGAGCTCTTTGCACATTTGCTCTGGTACCCTTGTAACGGCTAGGGACCCTTCTGCAACTTCGAAGGTCTCTCGTAGTTTCGCTTGTTGAGTGGGGGTCCAATCTGCACCGCTGTTACACGACAGGTCCTCCTCCTCTGACTCTTCAGTGTCGCTGCCAAGATGAGGGCGGACTTTACTGCTAGATGGGGCTTCAGTGACGGATTCATCCGTATCGCTGCCGAAACGAGGGCAAGTTTTATGGAAGGACGGGCTTCCAGCGTCGGACTCATCAGTGTCGCTACCGAAATGTGGGCGCACTTGGGCGTTTTTACTTTTGAAAGTGACAACCGGCGCAGATTTGCTTTTGGGTCTCGGGGCCGGTCTATCCTCAGTCAGTTGTGGCTTAGCATTTTGGTGGTTCATAAAGTACCGAGAATCTTCATAGCGGACTTCATGCACACCGAACGGCTGGATGTCTCCGTCAATGCGTCTTTCTTCGCCATTTTTAGTATACTTCATGCATTGATGGAGAGTTGATGGAATGATGCCGTAATCGTGGAGCCACGGCCGCCCCAGGAGAATCTTATAAGACGTGTCGGCGTCGATCACGTATATCTTAGCTTCAGTTTGCAGATCCCCGAATTTGATTGGCAAAGCTATGGACCCCAGAACTTGCTGGCAATTTTGGTTGAAGCCTTGAATGACAATCCTTTCCCTTGACAGGTGTCGGATGTCCATTGACAAACTCTTCAGGGTTCGTAAGTTCATGATGTTCACTGAGGACCCCGGATCAATCAATATACGATTAATTCGATCTCCGTCGCTGTACCCGGTCACGTAAAGCGGCCGATTATGCTCAGCCGTTCCCAGTAGCAAGTCTTCATCCTTAAATGTGACTGCGGCGGCATGCAAAGCGTGCTGGGCTTCTTTCATATTAATTTCCGCAAAGTGGGCCTGATACCGCTCGGGGTTTTGTAGAGCGTGGATGAGAACATCTCTAAGCTCCTTAGATAGGACCAAGGCGTCGTAGATGCTCAGGAGAGACGGAAGCTTCCGGAGATGTGCCAAGACATTATAGTCCACCGAGGAAGGACTTATGTTTTCATCAATCGGTTCTCTGCCATCTTCTTCATTAGCGACTTGTTTTTCCTTCCCTTTTGGGGCGTTGCACTGATTCGGCGGTAGAGCCCTGCCGCTTCTGAGCTGGATTTGATTGGTCGTTGTGGCGAGCTCCTCATCCTCTTCGGGAAAACAAAGATCATCCTCGGAGTCGCTGCCAAGATGGATGGCGTAGCAGGTCACTACTGGGATCTCTTTATTGGAGTCTTCTTCTAACTCCTCCAGAATTTCAGCCGCTTGTACAGGGAAGAACTCCTTCAATTAAATCAATGTTCTTTCCCTTTGTTCATATTCTTCGAGGGAATCGATATATTTTTGAATGGTCGATCTCCCTGCAGGCTCCTTTTCGCGCCGAGCTACACTTTTCTTCTTCTTGAGCTTCTTGGATTTTGAGCCTGATGGAGCTGCATTGGCAGCTGGACTGGTAGGCTTCTTTTGCCCTTCCCATTCCGTCCTGGGTTCTTTCTGAAGTAGCTTTAGCAGCTTCTTCGTCTTATTAGATATGTGCGTACTCCACGGAGGCTGCGATGAGTCGGTTTCGTTTGTCAGGGCAGCGGGTTCAGCTGTCTGTTCCCAGAAGGCTTCAACTTCTGTCTGTATAAAGTTGGCGGTCGCAACTTGATTGTTCACCAACACGCTTTTGGACAGCTCGATCTCTCCAGCCTTGTACTGCTTCTCGACCCAATCCTTGAAGATATAGCAATCCTCGATCGCATGGCTCACTACTCGGTGGTACGGGCAATACAGAGGATTGTCGGTCATTTTTGCTTCTTGGGGTCTTTTCGACTCCGGCAATTGGAGGCCGTTGTTCAAGGCATCTTTAAATATCTTGCGGACTTTGTCCCTCCTGAAAGAGTAAACCTTGTTCTTTTTCTCCTCTAGGGAAGGCCCATCTCCTCCCAGCAATGGCTTTCGAGACCGGTTAGTTTTGGATTCGGCCGCCTTTCGCTTTTCTTCATTGTCGGACGCATTGAAGACATTGGTACTGCTGGAACTCCCGCTTCTACGGTTGTCGTCCCGCTTGCTTTTCCAAGTTTTGTCTCTCTGAGTGTCCGGCGGGGACTCTTGCTTTGAGCGTTCCAGCATTTGGACTTTCTTGGTTAGCTCCTGAAATGTCTTGAGGCCCGCTGTACACAAGAATGGGACCATCCAATTGCTGAGGTTCCCAATGAGAAGGCTGACGGACTGGTCCTGCTCCAGCGGCGGTTCGCATTTGACTGTGAGATTACGCCATCGGGCGATAAAGTCGGTGTTGCTTTCATTCTTCCCCGGCTTAGTCCTCACAAGGTCGGCAATGGAGATTTTATCACTGACACTCATGAACCTTTGCCGAAACAGGGACTCCATTTGGGCAAAGGTAATGACGGACCCGTCCGGTATACTCGCGTACCAGTCGAAGGCGACGCCGGTCAGGCTGTTGACAAACTGACGAAGAAGGAGCGCGTCATTGCCCCCTGTATTTCCGCACGATGCTTTGAAGTGGGCGACGTGCTGGTTTGCATTCCCCGTTCCATCAAATCTTCCGAACTTAGGAATGACGTAGCCGCTTGGGAACTCAATCAGATCGTACTGCGCGGGATATGGCCGCCCACTACTGCCGATTTCTTTCTGAGCTTCAGCTTCGGCCACCAATGTTTTAACCTTGCTGGTGACCAAATCCATTATCCGATCCTGTGTTAGCGGGATGGTGCTATCTGGGGCCAAGGCGTCCCCAGAAGCGGAATGTAGCCGGCTTTCATTTGGCTCGACCAGTCTTGGTCCCAAAGGAACAGGCATTGGCTGCCTCGGATTGTCATCACCCGGCTGATTAGTAGCGGCTTGTGCTTGATTAGGAGGCGCTCGAGCAATTTGAGCCGTAAGCTGCATCACCACGTTCGTTAAGTCGTCAATCTTCGAATAGAGCTTGGCCATCTCTTTATCTTTGCTCCTGAGCTGTTTTCGAAGTTCTTGAAGCAGCTCTTGCTCCGCAGTCCTAGGGCGGAAAGTCGGCTCTTCCTCGCTGTCCGAGCTTGACTCTGCATGGACCGAGGGGTCTTTCTGCCTATCATCCTCATCGAGAGGGTTTTCTTCATCCAGCAGGGGCGGCTGTTCTTGGGCAGCGGCAACCACATTCGGGCTAGATTGAGCTTGGGATGTGGTGGCTCCGTCCTTGCTTTTGCTGCGAAGGTTGTCGCTGGGGCGCCCGCCCGCCATATAGACCGTATGGATGATATATCCGTCCGTCTTTCTATCATTGGCAGTTGATTTCGTGGATCGCTGTCTTGACCCCCTTGCTTCGGTAGCTGGTAGTCGATTGAAGGCGGCTGGCCTAACCAGGTTCTTGAATGGTGCTGGCGCATCTTTTCTGGGTTTTCCCTGCTGCTTTCGTGCGGCACAAAGCGCTTGATAGACTCTTGATGAGACAGTGTCATACTTCTTCCGTTGGGGCCGGGACACGTCTCTTTGTGGCACTGTTCGGACCGCTGTCTTCTTGATTCTGGCGGTCATGGCGTTTTTCTGAACCCACTTCAGAGGCTCGAAGGAATTGCTGATTCTTACGTCCGACTCGGCCGTCGTCGCCGGGCAACCCTGCACTTGGAACTTCACACGATTCCATTTGGCCGAAGCCTTGGCCCTCTTGTTGGCTCGATACCTGAGCCGCTTCTGCCTTAACTTTTCTGTTCTAAGCACCTGGCAGACTTCAACTCTTTGGGAAGACGTCGCAGACCGGGCGATGGAAGGCCTTGGAGATACGCTCGATTGTGCATTTGTTGGAGTAATCGCGTGAGCTCGTCCGCAACATTGGATGTTGCCCTTTGTACCGGAGTTCTTGCCCCCCGCTGGAGCACCAGAGAATCGTTCACACACCGTCTTGAGTTTCGGTTGTGGTGCCTTGGCGATCACGACATTCGGCCTCTTGCCCCTTGGGACCGGCTTGACCACCTGTTCCGCCGGGATTTCCGCCAGATGAGCGCTTCCAGCAGGGTAGATGATGACGGAGCCAAACTGGCGGGGCGGTTCCTCCCACTGTCGACTGAGGCTTGCAGGGAGAACCACACGAGCGTTGATCTTGACCACGTATGGAATCGGGGTCGCTTTGGAAGTTGAATTCGTCTGGGAAGACATTGTCGTTGAAGGTTGATTGCTGCACGGAAAAAAGAACATCATTTCAGTATAGGCAATCGATATGTATATTGATTGAGTTCGCATGAACGTTTAACCCGAAATATGGGAGGAGAGAAGGGTCCCACCGGGCGTGCCAGAATCTGTAGGGTGTTTTTCGTCACCCCATTGAGATGGGAATACGCGCACGCTTGTCAGGCGTACTACAGATTCCCCCTGCCTAGGGTAGGCCGGGGTTTAATGATTGTGGGGATCCGAATCTCCGGCAGCCGCGGACTAAGCTGCCGTTAATTACCCCTCGCCTTTGGGGCGAGGGAACCTCCGATTAACGGGTTAAACTGGTCATGCGAATTCAATGTGCAGTGTGCGTGTGTTCTGTTCTGAAAGGGGGGTTTTGGATATATCGGGAGCCACGCAGAGTTTTTACGGGGGTCCCGCTACCCGGATAGCGGGCTGGGGGTCAAGGGGGCTAGCAGCCCCCTTGCGGGGTGCGGGGCAGCGCCCCGTTAGAAATTTTTTTCTAACAGGGACAGTGTCGTGGAGTACGTGTATGTATAAATTTGTATACATATGTATATGTGTATATATGTACACAAAAGAGGGGGAAAAGACATCCAAGGGATGCGCAGGTGCGCAAGCGCGCGCGCCACGTGTCGGCACGCGGGCGACTTGCGCACTTGCGCAGTTGCGCAAGCGCGCGCGCCACGTGACTGCACGCGGGCGCCTTGCGCACTTGCGCAGTTGCGCAAGCGCGCGCGCCAGTTGCGTAAGCGCGCGCGCCACGTGACTGCACGCGGGCGCCTTGCGCACTTGCGCAGTTGCGCAAGCGCGCGCGCCACGTGTCGGCACGCAGGCGACTTGCGCACTTGCGCAGTTGCGCAAGCGCGCGCGCCACGTGTCGGCACGCGGACGACTTGCGCACACAACAGGCTTTTAGCCTAAAAAGATTTCTCTGAAGAGAAATCAAAGAGGAGTTAGACTCCTGAGTGTGTGTTTTTTTTTGTTGGGTTAATGGAAGGGTTCTTCTTCTTCCTCCTGTTGCTTGCTGGATCTTGAGGATCAAGAGATGTAAAATCTCAAAATCTCTCCTTTTTAAGATCTGATGGCAGATCCAAGTTCCCCTTTGTGGGTTTTGTGGTGGAAAACTATTTAGTTTTGAAAAAGGAAGAGTAAAACTCTTGATTTAATTCAAGAGAAAGAAGAAGGTTTTGGAACCTTGAAGAAGGAGAAAGAGATCTCAGATCTAGAAATTTCTGGAGAGAAAAAAAAGTTGTTGAGATATTTCACTATCTTTGCCTTTATAGGCTATACACTTTACACATAGCCCCTTGGGCTTCACAAAATGGCATTTTGCCTATTTCATGGCTCATGTGCCATTTCTTTTTGCACATAAGCCATGGGCTTTACAAAAATTTGGCTTTTATGCCCATTTTCTTACATTTATCCATAAAATAAAATAAAAGAAAATGCAGCAAAATTATTTATTACAAAAATTTTATCTTGGCGTGGAGGAGGCCGGCCGCTTCATGTTCGGGCTCGACTCGGGCATGGGCCCACTGGGTCTGGGCTTGGGCCCACTTGGCTTGGGGTTGACTTGGATTTTGACTTGGTCAACCGGGGTGTAAATTTTTACCCCAACACCTAGTATTTCATATCTTTTATACATGTTGATAAAGCCCTTAGGACCTTTGCTTGACTTCCAGGACTATTATGTAGATCATACTAGTGGGGCTTGGGTAGTCCACAAGCATATCCTTTAATAGTTACTAGTCGAGGGAATATCGAGACAGGGCTGTAGGGTGTTTTTCGTCACCCCATTGAGATGGGAATACGCTCGCGCTTGTCAGGCGTACTACAGATTCCCCCTGCCTAGGGTAGGCCTGGGTTTATTGATTGTGGGGATCCGAATCACCGGAAGCCGCGGACTAAGCTGCCGTTAATTACCCCTCGCCTTTGGAGCGAGGGAACCTCTGATTGACGAGTTAAACTGGTCATGCGAACTCAATATGCAGTGTTTTGTTTTGTTTTGGATGGGGGCTTGGATATATCGGGAGCCACGCAGAGTTTTTACGGGGGTCCCGCTACCCGGATAGCGGGCTGGGGGTCAAGGGGGCTAGCAGTCCCCTTGCGAGGTGTGGGGCAGCGCCCCGGCCCAAAACTTTTTGGGGGGGACAGTGTAGTGGAGTATGTGTGTATGTCTGTACATATATATACATGTATATATAAAAAAAAAGGAAAAAGTGCCCAAAAGACGCGTGGGGCCAGCGCCTTGAGCGCTGTGCGCTTAGGTGCTGTGCGCTTAGGCGCTAGCGCGCCACGTATCGGCATGTGGGCACTTTGCACTTGAGCGCAAGCGCGCCACGTGTCGGCGCGTGGGCACTTTGCGCTTGAGCGCAGGGCGCTGGAGCGCAAGCGCGCCATGTGTCGGCATGTGGGCGCTTTGCGCTTGAGCGCTGGGCGCTTGAGCGCAAGCGCGCCACGTGTCGGCACATAGGCGCTTTGCGCTTGAGCGCAGGGCGCTGGAGCGCAAGCACGCCACGTGTCGGCATATGGGCGCTCTGCGCTTAAGCGCTGGGCGCTTGAACACAAGCGCTCCACGTGTCGGCGCGTGGTCGCTCTGCGCTTGAGCGCTGGGCGCTGGAGCGCAAGCGCGCCACGTGTCGGTACGTGGGCGCTCTGCGCTTGAGCGCAGGGCGCTGGAACGCCAGCGCGCCACGTGTCGGCACGTAGACGCTCTGCGCTCGAGCGCTAGCGCGCCACGTGTCGGCACGTGGGCGCTTGGCGCTTGAGCGCTTGGGCGCCGGCGAGAAAAATGGGGCTTTTAATCCCAGAAGCTATGCTTCAGAAATGAAATATTTATTATGTATATATATATATGGAGTTAGACTCCTAGGATGTTTTGAAGCTGATGAAGGGCTTCTCCCCTTGAGCCCTAGTTCTTCCCCAAAGTGGGGTTTCTGGAGATAGGTCTTCTTCTTCTTCCTTTGTTGGCCGGATCTTGAAGATCAAGAGATGAGAGATTTTAAAAATCTCTCCTTTCTGAGATCTGATGGCAGATCTGAGTTCCCCTTTGTGGGTTTTGTGGTGGAAAACTACTTAGTTTTGGAAAAGAAAGAGTAAAACTCTTGGTTTAATTCAAAAGAAATAAGAAGGTTTAGAACCTTGGAGAAGAAGTTGAAGGCACAAAGAACCCTAGTTTTGGAGGGAATGAAAAAGTGTTACTTTATTCATCATCATGTTGCCTTTTATAGGCTTACATATTTACATATAGCCCCTTGGGCTTCACAAAATGGCATTTTGCCTATCCCATGGCTCATGTGCCATTTCATTTTTGCACATAAGCCATGGGCTTACAAAATATTGGCTTTATGCCCATTTTGTATACATTCATGTATAAAAAATTACATAAAAATTATTTATTACATGGTTTTGTTGTTGGCATGGGGAGGCTGGCCGCGGGCTCGACTTGGGCGTGGACCCGCTTGACCTGGGCTTGGGCCCACCTAGCTTGGGGGTTGACCTTGACTTTGACTCAGTCAATTGGGGTGTAAGTTTTTACCCCAACAAATTGCCCCCCATCAATAAATGTACACAGCATATGTGGGTCGTGTGCATGAAATTGATGAATCTTCATTCGTGTGGAGGCGACTTACTTTGGTTCCCACTTTTTGGGATGCACTGCCCTTTTTACGACGTGGTCGGTCGACGCTTGACGTGTTTCCGAGACAGAGTGTCCGTGGTAGACGCTTCCCTGGCTCGGAGTGATTTAGTTGACGTGACTCCGGCGCAGGGTGTCTGTGTTGGACGTTTCCCCGAGAAGGAGTGTCGCTGTTGGTTGACGTATCCCTAAGATGGAGTGGCTGCTGGCTGACGTGTCCCCAGCATGGAGTGTCTGCTGTTGGACGTTTCCCTGATGCGGAGTGTCTGTGTTGGACGTATCCCCGATGCAGAGTGTCTCTTGTTGACATGTCCCCGGCACGGAATGTCTGCTTGACGTTTCCCCGACACGAAGTGTCACTGGTTGACGTGTCCCCGAGACGGAGTGTCCGCTTGAAGTTTCCCCGTTACGGAGTGTCGTTGTTGGACGTTTCCCCGAGATGGAGTGGCTGCTGGCTGACGTGTCCCCGGCACGGAGTGTCTGCTGTTGGACGTTTCCCTGATGCGGAGTGTCTGTGTTGGACGTATCCCCGATGCAGAGTGTCGCTTGTTGACGTGTCCCCGGCATGGAGTGTCTGCTTGACATTTCCCCGGCACGGAGTGTCACTGGTTGACGTGTCCCCGAGACGGAGTGTCTTCTTAACGTTTCCCCGTTACGGAGTGTCGCTGTTAGACGTTTCCCTGATGCGGAGTGTCTGTGTTGGACGTATCCCTGATGCAGAGTGTCGCTTGTTGACGTGTCCCCGGCACGGAGTGTCTGCTTGACGTTTCCCCGGCACGGAGTGTCGCTGGTTGACGTATCCCCGAGACGGAGTGTCTGCTGGTTGACGTGTCCCCGACACGGAGTGTCTGCTGTTGGACGTTTCCCCGGTACGGAGTGTCTGTGTTGGACGTTTCCCCGAGACGGAGTGTCTGTTGTTGAACGTTTCCCCGGTACGGAGTGTCTGTGTTGGACGTTTCCCCAAGACGGAGTGTCGCTGGTCGACGTGTCCCCATTACGGAGTGTCTGCTGTTGGACGTTTCCCCGGTACGGAGTGTCTGTGTCGGACGTTTCCCCGAGACGGAGTGTCTGCTTGACGTTTCCCCGTTACGGAGTGTCGCTGTTAACTGACGTGTCCCCAGCACGGAGTGTCTGCTGTTGGACGTTTCCCTGATGCGGAGTGTCTGTGTTGGACGTATCCCCGATGCAGAGTGTCGCTTGTTGACGTGTCCCCGGCATGGAGTGTCTGCTTGACGTTTCCCCGGCACGGAGTGTCACTGGTTGACGTGTCCCCGAGACGGAGTGTCTGCTTGACGTTTCGCCATTACGGAGTGTCGCTGTTGGATGTTTCCCTGATGCGAAGTGTCTTTGTTGGACGTATCCCCGATGCAGAGTGCGCTTGTTGACGTGTCCCTGGCACGGAGTGTCTGCTTGACGTTTCCCCGGCACGGAGTGTCGCTGGTTGACGTATCCCCGAGATGGAGTGTCTGCTGGTTGACGTGTCCCCGGCACAAAGTGTCTGCTGTTGGACGTTTCCCCGGTACGGAGTGTCTGTGTTGGACATTTCCCCGAGACGGAGTGTCTGTTGTTGGACGTTTCACCGGTACGGAGTGTCTGCGTTGGACGTTTTCCCGAGACGGAGTGTCGCTGGTCGACGTGTCCCCGTTACGGAGTGTCTGCTGTTGGACGTTTCCCCGGTACGGAGTGTTTGTGTCGGACGTTTCCCCGAGACGGAGTGTCTGCTTGACGTTTCCCCGTTACGGAGTGTCGCTGTTGGCTGACGTGTCCCCGGCATGGAGTGTCTACTGTTGGACGTTTCCCTGATGCGGAGTGTCTGTGTTGGACGTATCCCCGATGCAGAGTGTCACTTGTTGACGTGTCCCCGGCATGGAGTGTCTGCTTGACATTTCCCCGGCACGGAGTGTCACTGGTTGATGTGTCCCCGAGACGGAGTGTCTGCTTGACGTTTCCCCGTTACGGGGTGTCGCTGTTGGACGTTTCCCTGATGCGGAGTGTCTGTGTTGGACGTATCCCCGATGCAGAGTGTCGCTTGTTGACGTGTCCCCGGCACGGAGTGTCGCTGGTTGACGTATCCCCAAGACGGAGTGTCTGCTGGTTGACGTTTTCCCGGCACGGAGTGTCTGCTATTGGACGTTTTCCCGGTATGGAGTGTCTGTGTTGGACGTTTCCCCGAGACGGAGTGTCTGTTGTTGGACGTTTCCTCGGTACGGAGTGTCTGTGTAGGACGTTTCGCCGAGACGGAGTGTCGCTGGTCGACGTGTCCCCGTTACGGAGTGTCTGCTGTTGGACGTTTCCATGGTATGGAGTGTCTGTGTCGGACGTTTTCCCAAGACGGAGTGTCTGCTTGATGTTTCCCCGTTACGGAGTGTCGCTGTTGGACGTTTCCCTGATGCGGAGTGTCTGTGTTGGACGTTTCCCCGATGCAGAGTGTCGCTGGTTGACGTGTCCCCGAGACAGAGTGTCTGCTTGACATTTCCACATTACGGAGTGTCTGCTGGCTGACGTGTCCCCGGCACGGAGTGTCTGCGTTGGACGTTTTCCTGAGATGGAGTGTCGGTGTTGGACGTTTCCCCGTTATGGAGTGTCTGTGTTGGACGTTTCCCCGATGCAGAGTGTCGCTGGTTGACGTGTCCCCGAGACGGAGTGTCTACTGGCTGACGTGTCCCTGGCACGGAGTGTCGCTGTTGGACGTTTCCCCAGTACGGAGTGTCTGTAGGTGACGTTTCCCTGGTGCGGAGTGTCTGTAGGTGACGTTTCCCCGGTACGGAGTGTCGCTGGTCGACGTGTCCCCGAGGCAGAGTGTCGCTGGTCGACGTTTCCCCGTTACGGAGTGTCTGTTGTTTGACGCGGAGGTCGATGTTGGAATTGGTTGGATTGATTTGTTTGATTTGAGTTGACATCGGCATCGCTATACTGGAATATGGTACCAGGAGCAAATCATCATCTGTCTTTGAGAGGATTTGGGGATTGGTTTTTGTTTGGCATCAATATCGCTACACTGGAATATGGTACCAGGAGCGAATCATCATTTGCGCTTGCTTATCAGGAAGCGATGGCTCAGGAGACAGGTTTTAGGTCCCTATCACCTAGGATTTTCAATTTTGTGAGCCGTAAAGGTCTCACAAAGCATTTTCTTCCTATGGGTCGTAAGGATCCCGTAGGTGTATTTTCTCCTTAGGAGTCGTGGGGACTCCTAAGTGTGTTGCTCCTTTGTGAGTCGTAAGGATCTCACGCGGGAATTTTCTCCTCACAAAGTCGAGAGGACTTTGTGAGTGCATTTCATCTTTCTTTCATGAGTTTGCGCCCTTTCGGGTTTTCACAAACTCGCCGGCAGTCCTGCGGTTTTTACTCACGAAGCCTTTTCGGGTTTTCATCCGTGCCTGTTTGCTTGTGGACATACCGTTTTTTTTGGACTTTAAAAGTAATCTCACCGGCAGGACTTGGGAGAGATTGGAATTGTTTTACGCCCGTGGATTGTATACGGTTTTGCAGGATGTATGATCCAGACCGTAGGGCCATAAAAAATTTTGGACTTTGTTGGCGTCTGCATCGCTGCACTGGAATATGGTACCAGGAGCGACTCATCATTCGCCACTGGGGTATGGGATTTGGAATTTGGTTGGCGTTTGCATCGCTGCATTGGAATATGGTACCAGGAGCGACTCATCATTCGCCTTTGGGGGTATAGAATTTGGAATCTGGTTGGCATCTGCTTCGCTGCACTAGAATATGGTACCAGGAGCGACTCATCATTCGCCATTTCAGAGTTTGGGTTTGGTTGGCGTCTGCATCGCTACACTGGAATATGGTACCAGGAGCGACTCATCATTCGCCACTTGGGGATTGGGGAGCGATGGCTTAGGAGACAGGTTTAGATCCCTATCGCCTAAGGCTTTTCAATTTTATGGGCCGTGAGGGTCCCATAAAAGCATTTTCTTCCTACGAGTCGTAAGGATCCCGTAGGTGTATATTCTCCTTAGGAGTCGTGAGGACTCCTAAGTGTGTTTTTCCTTTATGAGTCGTAAGGATCCCACAACGGTTTGTTCTTCTCATGTATCGTGAGGACACATGAGTGGGTCTTCTCAATGGAGGTCGACTGTTCCCAGTTTAACGACTTAGAGGTCGACTGTTCCCAGTTTAATGACGTGATGGTCGATTGTTCCCAGTTTAACAACGTGGTGATCAGTTGTTCGCTTATCCCAGCTCCTCGAACTTTGATCTTGGCGGGGCTATGTTGATGACCGTAGCTCTGTGGCCTGTCGGTACATCTGACGACTGTGAGGCTTTCTCGAGTTTGTATTGGTTCTCTACCTAATCTTTAAAAATATAGCAGTCTTCAATGGTATGACTCACCATTCTATGGTATGGGCAGTATATGGGATTGTTGGTCATGTTCATCTCGTGTGGCCTCTTTGGAATAGGCAGTTGAAGACCGTTGTTCAAGGCGTCCACGAATATTTCGCGTACTTTATCCCTCCTGAAGGAGTAAACTTTCTTCTTTCTCTCTATTGGAGTAGGTACCCTTACTGATGCCGGACCCCGAGGACGATAAGTCTTTGGTTCACCTAATGTCCGCTTACCATGTTCAGTGTACGTATCGGAGGGACTGGAGGCTGATCGCGTCCGTTTTTCACAAAGGTGTTCCGCTCTCGGGCTGGATGGAGCATCGGTCGGCTGCTTCCGAATATCAATCCCCAGCTCACGAACCAAAATTTGATTTTGCTGTAATTGCAATCAGGCGACTTGGATCTTGAGGTCCGTCGCGTCATTTGCCAGCTCGTCAACTTTAGAATGGACCTTGGCCATCTTCTCATCCCTGTCCTGAAGTTGCCTTTGAAGCCATTGGAATAATGCTTGTTCTATAGTTCCGGGTATGAAAACGGGGTCATCCCTACCTCCTGAACTTGACTCAGCATGAACCACGGGTTCCTTTGGCTCAATGGCCTGAGCGGGCTCTTCATCATTTGGATCGGGCCGATGTTGGATGACAACAACCGCGTCATCGTCATGGTTATAAGGCGTAGGAGGACTTGTTCCTCTGAGCTCCATCATATAAACCGTATGGGTTGTGTACCCGTCTATTGCTTCTTCATTGGCAATGTTGTTCGCTTGGCCCTTAGCTTGTTGCCTTGGTCCGCTCTTTTTAGAGAAAGGCAGATGTCTGAGAGGATCAGGTCCCTGAAGGACTTCGGTCCCCGTTTGTATGAAATTGGCGGTCGCAGCTTGATTGTTTGTTAGCACGCCAGGGGACAATGATATTTCTCCCGCCTTGTATTGTTTCTCGTCCCAATCCTTGAAGATGCAACAGTCTTCAATAGTGTGTCCCAGCACTCGATGGTACGGGCAAAAGTTGGGATGATCAGTCTTGTTCGCTTCACTCAGCCTTTTTGGTTCTGGTAGCCGCAAGCCATTCTTCAGAGCATCTTTAAAAAATTTGTGGACCTTGTCCCTTCGGAAAGAGTAGACCTTATTTCTTCTTTCTTCCAGAGTTGGCTCTCGAGATTTGTTAGTCTTTGCTCCATCCGCTCTCTGCTTATCCAGAGAATCGGTGCTATTGGAGCTTTCGTTTTTCCGGTTGTCGTCCTTTTGGTTTCTCCGGGACTTATTGTTATCTTGGGAATCCAAGGAGGACTCCTGCTTTGAGCACTCCAGCATCTGAACTTTCCTGGTCAGCTCTTGGAATGTTTTGAGACCCGCGGTGCATAGAAACAGGGCCATCCAATTGCTGAGATTTCCGATAAGGAAGCTGACAGATTGATCCTGCTCTATCGGCAGTTCACATTTGACGGAGAGGTTGCGCCATCGGGTTATAAAATCCGTGCTGATTTCGTTGTTCTTTGTCTTGGTCCTTACGAGGTCGGCGATGGTGATCTTATTGCTAACGCTCATGAACCTCTGCCGAAACAGAGACTCCATTTGGACGAAAGTTGTGACGGAGCCATCCGGTATGCTCGCGTACCAGTCGAAAGCAACATCGGTCAAGCTATTAACGAACTGGCGGAAGAGAAGCGCATCATTGCCCCCAGTATTCCCGCATGAGGCTTTAAAGTAGGCGACGTGTTGATTCGCATTTCCCGTCCCATCGAATCTTCCGAATTTAGGGATGACATAGCCGCTAGGAAATTCTACCAGGTCATACTGAGCAGGATATGGTCTCCCACTACTGCTGATATCTTTTTGTGCTTCGGCTTCGGCCACCAATGTTTTGACTTTGCTGGTAACCAAATCCATGATTTGATCCTGAGTTAGCGGGCTACTGTCATCTGTAGCCAAGACATTTCCCGAGATAGGATGCGACTGATTTTCATGTAATTCGCCCACTTTTGGATTTGAGGGAACGGGTGTCGGCTGTTTCGGGACACCGCTTCGCGGTTCATGAGAGCCATGCGCCTGATTGGGCGGCTGAGAGGCAAGTTGGGCCGTGAGCTGTAGGACGACATTTGTCAAGTCGTCAATTTTTGAGTAGAGCTTGGCCATCTCCTTGTCTTTGTTTCTGAGCTGCTTTCGGAGCTCTTGAAGCAGCTCTTGCTCTGCGGTCCTGGGGCGGAAAGTCGGCTCTTCTTCGCTTTCCGAGCCCGACTCCTCATGGACTGAGGGGTCTTTCTGCCTGTCATCCTTGTCGAGAGGGTTTTCATCATCAAGCGGAGGTGGCTGTTCTTGGGAAGCGGCAACCACATTCAAGCCAGATTGGATTTGAGATGTGGTGGCCCCGTCCTTGCCCTTGCTGCGTGTGCCCACCGTATAGACAGTGTGGACCACATATCTAGACATTTCCTCATCTTCGGTGGGGTAACCCTGTTCTTCGAACCTCATGAAGTTCCACCTAGCAGGAGCCCTAGCCCTTTGGTTGGCTCTATATCTGAGCCTTTTCTGCCTTAGCTTCTCTGCCTTGAGCGCTTGGCAGGCTTCTGCTCTCCGGGAAGTCGCCATAGGCTGAGTGATGGGGAGCTTAGAGAAGATACCCAATTGAGCAGTTGTCAGGGGCATCGTCGGAGCTTGCTCGAGACGCTCTGTTGCTTTGTTGGTGTTGATGGCCTTGCCCCCAGCTGGGGCCAAGGAGAGTCGTTCGAACACCGACTTGCGTTTGCGTTGGGGCGCCTTCGAGACCACCATATTTGGCCTCTTGCCTTTCGATACCGGTTTGTCTGTCTCCAGGGCTTGAGGAGCTGGGATGGCGTTAGCGGACACGAACGGAATAGAGCCAAATGGTAGCGGCAACTCTTCCCACTGTCGTCCGAGACTGACCGGGAGGACCGTCCTGGCGTCCATCTTCATCGTGTAGGAGATAGGAGTCGTGCTGAGAGTTGAGTTCATCATAAGAGACATTGTTGAAAAGTGATTGCTTGAAAACCTGCATGAAAAAGCATTATTTTAGTATAAATATAGACATGTATATTGATTGAGTTTGCATGAACGTTTAACCCGAAATATAGGAGGAGAGACGGTCCCACCGGGCGTGCCAGAATCTGTAGGGTGTTTTTCGTCCCCCCATTGAGATGGGAATACGCTCGCGCTTGTCAGGCGTACTACAGATTCTCCCTGCCTAGGGTAGGCCGGGGTTTATTGATTGTGGGGATCCGAATCTCCAGAAGCCGCGGACTAAGCTGCCGTTAATTACCCCTCGCCTTTGGAGCGAGCGAACCTCCGATTGACGGGTTAAACTGGTCATGCGAACTCCATGTGCAGTGTTGTGTTTTGTTTTAGAGGGGGGCTTGGATATATCAGGAGCCACGCAGAGTTTTTACGGGGGTCCCGCTACCCGGATAGCGGGCTGGGGGTCAAGAGGGCTAGCAGCCCCCTTGCGGGGTACGGGGCAGCGCCCCGGCCCAAAAAAATTTTGGGGGGACAGTGTAGTGGAGTATGTGTGTGTGCCTGTACATATATATACATGTATATATATAAAAAAAAAGGGAAAAAGCGCCCAAAAGACGCGTTGGGTCAGCGCCTTGAGCGCTGTGCGCTTAGGCGCTAGCGCGCCATGTGTCGGCATGTGGGCACTTTGCGCTTGAGCGCAGGGCGCTGGAGCGCAAGCGTGCCACGTGTCGGCATGTGGGCGCTTTGCGGTTGAGCGCTGGGCGCTTGAGCGCAAGCGCGCCACGTGTCGGCACGTGGGCGCTTTGCGCTTGAGCACAGGGCGCTGGAGCGCAAGCGCGCCACGTGTCGGCACGTGGGCGCTTTGCGCTTGCGCTGGACGCTTGAGTGCAAGCACGCCACGTGTCGGCACGTGGGCGCTCTGCGCTTGAGCGCTGGGCGCTGGAGCGCAAGCGCGCCACGTGTCGGCACGTGGGCGCTCTGCGCTGGAGCGCCAGCGCGCCACGTGTCTGTAGGGTTCCTAGGCACCCCAAGGAGGTCTCACAAGGCATCATCCATGCCAATTTCAAAAATTACGGTGCCGAGAAACCCTAGTGTATGGATCGTTGGCTAGAAATCTAGGCGAAACAATAAACTAGTTAACACTTAACTAAGAGATACGGAAATACAACCTTTGTAGATCCGGTGCTCCACCTCCATAGCTCCGCAACGAAGTCCCTTCGCTGTCCAAGTGAACTCCCGGGCTCTAGCGTCGGCTTCGTCGAAGAATAAGCGAGCTAGGTCGTCGATGTCCATGCCGAAGATGATCTACGTCGAAGCATCGCAAGATCAAGCTCTCACTTCACCAAGTCATGAAACTTGTGAAGAAAACACACTCTACTACTTGGCAAGAGGTAGAGGATGAAGAAATAGGAAGTGGGTAGACTTTAGATTTGGATTTCTCACTCTTTTTCATCACTTGCCAATTGATGGAGGCAAGCTTTCTTCACTTGAAGAAATGAAGAAGAAGAAGGAAATTGTTATGATAAGTTAATTTCAAATAAAATGAAAATCAAAACTTATCATAATCCAACCATGGTTATGTGTAGAGACTAAACTAGGGTTAGTGGGAATGGTTAGGGTTAAGGATAAGATAAGAATGGTTACAAAGTCAAAGCTTCATGAAGCTTCAACTAAACTCCAAAACTAGCAACCATTCTTTTCTCATCTCTTCAAAATAAATAAATAAATAAGTAAGAAAAGAAAACCCTAACCACTCTCACAACCATGGTTTAATCTTCACACAAATCCAAGTTAACTTATATCATCAAACATGATACAATCAAGTGCACAAAAATATATCGCATATATAATGCGCACATCCGAGTGAGAAAATCCATATAAAGTGAACCAATACTAGTTAATGCAAAGTAATATATCAAATATATAATTATACATTAAATCATTAAATCAACACTTGATTTAACGATCCGGTCATATCGCATATAACCGACTAGTATCCTATGTATCGGGTTATCGAATCAATGCTTGAATCGATAACTAGGTTATATCGCATACAACCAATCGATACATTTATCGCGAGAATGGAATACAGTATCACATACACGCATTATTCTCGGTCCCGCACATATCTCATATGCGCTCCTATTTCGTTTCGCTTGAGCCAGGAAACCTCTGTGTAGGACTCTAAAGACTCGTCAATACGCCGGCAGCAGATGATGATCATATCAATCACCCACAAGCCGCAAGCGGTCTGCTAAACGTAACGGCCACCCGGGTATTGAGCGATCTGAAGATCGACGAGCAAGCCCGCTCACACTCCAGTGAATCCAACCAGTAACACTACCGTACAGTCCGGTCTGATCGTCTGATATGTCGCATATCTTGCCTAGGGGTGGTAAACGTCAGACCCCAATAGCTCGATAAGTCGTGTCGATATGAGTTCTATAACAATTCGAGAAACTACTGGTAACACTTACCAGTAAATCTCAGCAACCCTGGCCAGGGATTTCCTGTTATAGCCAATCGAACACAGTGCAACATCAACTCCCTATACCGGGAGAGACGAATCCCCTCCTATCGCTCATTGCCTCCATGTGACTCGGGACTGTACCCAAAAACCACCGTTTTGCACGCCCTATTGGACGTGGTAAGATGGAAATCAAAGCACAGTGGGAACCACACAAGACTCTATGACGATCTCGGGTCAATAGACTACTCTGTACCAGTGTCACCAGAGAACTGCCATCTGACGTGAGGTATAATACCATCTGGGAGTTCTCGGCGAGTCCGTCCAGTGTACCCAGTCTCTACTGAGCACCCGTATATCATCTCTGATGTCAAACACCAATGGATATGGGATCATCCATCGCCCATCTGTATGGGTCGAGAAGGTATACGCTAGTCTACTCTGGTATATCGATGCCCCGTCTCGATACACCCACGACTAGGGACTTTGAAGGATGTACTTATGGACTACCATGTCCCCACTAGTATGATCCGCATCATAGTCCAGGTAGTCAAGCACACATCCTAAGGGCTTTACCAACATGTAACAGAGAGACAATCAGTATACACGTTAAGGTAAAGTTCAACCAGATAGCATACTATCATGTCGAGCAAGAAAGTCCTCTCTATATATGTCCCAGCATCCACTACAATATACATCCTATGTACAGTAATGGCCTCTAGGACATACATATAACTAACAATCTCCCACTTGCACTTGGGCCATCTGTAGCAGTGGTTGTAGTATCTCATACTCAACCATCCTATAAAAGTCTCTCTCTGGGAACAGGCCTTTGTGAGTGGATCCGCTGTGTTGTCCTCTGAGTCTACTCTCCAAACCTCGATCACCCTGGAGATCAACTATCTCCATGATCAGGTGATACTGCCTTAGAATATGTCTGGATCACTGATGGGACCTTCGTTCCTTGGCATAAGCCACAACTCCATTGTCACACAATGGGAGGAACATAGTTCATCTCATGAACCAATATACACCTAAACAGCCTCTTTAGTAGCATCTTTAGTAGCGATGTATCCAACCTTTATCGTCTAGTATGCCACGGTATCTAGCTTGGAACTCTTCCAACATACCGTCCCTTTACTGAGGGTAAAGACAATGCCTGCGACTGACATTCAGTCGTCTTTATCACCCTGGAACCCTTCTAGTGATTCTCCCCAGGATCGATTGATACCTTCTCACTACAACTAGTGAGAATCCTAACATCCAATTAGATCTATCTCATAGATCCAAAACCCAGGATTTAGGGGGTATTACTTTAATCCTATATGGAGAATCATTGTGATAAACGGAGATTGACCGAGCGTAGCATAGAAAACTCCCTCCCTATCAAGAGTATGTCATCCACGTACTCTACGAGGATCGTCACTATACTCCCTACTACCTTTTTGTTTATACAAGGTTCATCTACCATTTTGATGATGTCAAACTCTTTGACTACTTCATCAAAACAGATGTTCCAACTCCGCGATGCCTGCTTTATCCTATAAAGCATCTTGCACACGTTTCCGCTGCTCCCACTGTCTACGAAGCCCTCTGGCTGTGTACTTATAGACGCACTCTTCTAAAACATCATTTAGAAAAGCAGTCATGACACCCAACCACCAGATATCGTAGTCATGGTATGTAGCCGTGACAAGTAGGATCTGGATGGACTTAAGCATAGATCCTTAGAAAAAGGTTTCATTATGATCCATATCTGGTCAATTATGCAAACCTTTAACAAGTCTAGCTTTGAAAGTCTTAACTTTTCCATCTACACCAAGTAATCTTCTCAAGATATACTTGCTCCTGATGGGGATTTAACCCTTCAGATATAGCAACCAAAGTCCATACTTTGTTGGTGTATAAGGATTCCATCTCAGATCGCTAAACATCCAGCCATTCTTACAGAGTCTTACTCTCGATGGCCTGCTCGAAGCTAGTTGGGTCATCATCTCATGATGCAATCCTCGCTCCCACTGTCATAAAGAAAACGAAGTATCTCTCAGGTGGGTGAGGAACCATACTAGATCGGCGGAGAGGCTGAGGTTCATTGGTAACTATTGAATCCTTTGGTTCTTTCAAATCATCAGCTGCAGTTTGTATAGCTGGAACATTTCCAGTTCTACATAACAGTCCTTGCCTCGAGCTTGTCCGGATTTTGCTTTTAGACATAGCCCGGACAACCCCAAATCTTAACTAGCTTAAGAGATGGGCTCTTCCCTTTCCATATCATATATGAAGTGGTAGGCAACTGATTTGATTCGAACCCTATTCAATAGGTATACAGCTTCTTAAGTGCATAACTCCCTAAAGGAAATAGGTGACTCAGCAATACTCATCATAGAGCACACCATATCATAAAGGGTGTGATTGCTCCGCCCCGATATACCATCGTGCCATGGTGTATACGGAGGAGTAATGCTGAGAGAGAATCTCATTCTCCTTTAGAATAATCCAGGATTTCCGTGCTCAAGTATTCTCCTCCTTGATCACATCAAAGGACATAATACTTATACCCGTATTTTGGTTCTCTACTTCTAACTTATATTCTGTGAATATCTCATAAGGTTCGGACTTGTGTTTCAACAGGAACATAGGTCTGAAACTCGAAAGAGATCATCAGAGAATGTAATGAAGTACAAAGAACCAATCTTGGCATGTGTAGACAGGGGAGCTTACATACATCAACATGTATCATATCCTAAGAGTTCACTAACTCTTTCTCTGTTTCCAATAAACAGAGCTGGTGTCATTATATCTTTGTGACATGACTCGCAAGTTTCATAAGATGTAAATTCAAACTGATTTAAATATGCATCTATATGTAACTTCAGCTAGTCGGGTCACATTGATCTGACCTAGTCTACAATACCTTAAGAAGGATCCGTTCATTTCTGAACTCTTCCTCTTATGTGTGTTCCGTATACTAAGAACTGTAGTTTGATTTAGAACATTAATGCTTTTAGATAACGTGCCTGAACCGATCAACTTTTGATATAGGAAATGTTCAAAACATTGTCCAACAATACAAAATTTTATCGTTTCTTTACTAATAAAGAGACAGATATGATTTTGCATAACAGGTTCGGTATCTAATAACATTCGTTCAGAATCAATGTATTGTAATACAGGGTGACAGTGACCAACAGACTTGGCTGCAACACTTGCCCCGTTTTCTGCCTCATGAAACTTATCACCCGTTCTCAGTTCTCTACCTTTCTTTAGCCCTATGTAACTGATTACATATCTGGGATCCTGATCTGGTATCACATACCCAGGACGTAGAGGATACAGAGAAACAGCTCTTTGTAGTGAACACACCCGAAGATGATGCATCAGCATGCACTCTCTTCGTTTGGGCGGCACGGGAATTCTGGTAATCCCCAATTTCCTGCTCTGTCTTATAACAATTATAAGTTGGAGCGGGACCAACGTTCCCCAGCTCAGTATAACAAGCGGGTTCGGTCAATAATCCGTATTATTATCTTGATTAAGGCGTGATATGGTCGCTACCTGGAGAGAGAGAAAAGAAAACACTCAGCGTGCGCTCTTGCAAGAATAGATTGGTTTTTATTTTATCTAATCAGGATGGCTCCCACTGCTTTTTATCAAATCTTCCTTCAAACCCTAAAAGGAAAGACTAGCCAGGATTAATTACACACTACAAGTTCGCCAATCTTTCAGCCAGGCCAGTGTCGGTACTTTGAGGGAGGTCCCCCGTGCTTTCGCACGAACCTAATTAATGTAAACCTCGTTTTCCCAGAGGCGTAACCTCGTTAACACCTTTCTAGACACCTACTTGATCGGCTAATTGTAATGTATAAAACTCTCCCAGGAGTAACTCTTACTCGCAGCGGGTATCGGGATCCAACTATCTCATAGAAGGTATGCAATCTCATTGCAAATTTCAACACTTGAAATTCCCGATAATATTTTGCCCCTAGCTCGCTATGACCTTGACGGAGGCCAAACAACCCATAGTCCGCTAGTCAAGTTCAACCCGTCATTTCCTGATTGAATTAAACCCACCCGCACGACCCTTGACAGAGGCCAAACAACGCCGTACGAATACCCTAATCCAATCGCATCATATGCTAGCAGATAAGCACTAGTTAGCTACCGTACACTACGCCTTAACGGAGGCCAAACAACCGCAGCACGAATACTAACTAGTACGTATCTAAAATGACGGAGGGCTACGACAGGTTTTTCTGAAAACCTATTGCGTAATGAACTTGATATCGTTGTAGAATCAAATGATTTTAAAATGGAGTGCTTTTGAGGCTTTTCTAGTTTTGCTAAAGGAGTCACTCCCGGTGAAGGGATCGTCGGTCCTTTCCTCGTCGAATGAGGTGCGGGATATATCATATATATCACTGTGCAAAGCAAAAACACTTAAAAGTAATCAAAAGACAAACCGAGTGTGTAGCATCTGCCAGTTATTGCTAAAGGAGTCACTCCCGGTGAAGGGATCTCGGTCCTTTCCTCATCGAATAAGGTGCAGGATATATCACATATACCGCTGTGCAAAGCAAGAACTGTAGCTACTTGTTTTATTTTGAAATTCGATTCTACAACATCTTAGGTTTCTTTTATTTCATTAATCTCATTAATGAAGTCCCATCATTAAAGTACCTAAACATCACAGATAAATACGACGTACACTTATGCCATCCGCATTCGCCTCGATGTCCCCTCGTGCACCGTTAGGTTAGGTAACTAACGACAGAGCAGGGCAGGGCTAGCGTCGGTGTAAAACATAAGTAACGTCTATATAATATATCATATATACTATATACTGTATCTATCATAGAACATCACATGATCACATCACAGATATCGCAGCAGAAGAAACATATGAAATATTGGATATACTAGGACGTCCGTGTTTTCAATACGAGCCAGTATAAAACACGGATTCCACGGTCGTGATGAATAGCCAAACCCACACCCCTAGACCCCTACGAGAGCGGCAAGCAACCCTACCAATTATAGAGTTAGGAGACCCGGACTCGACTCCTCGAGTTGGTCTCCCACTGGACTCCAGAACCCGGTTACTTGTGCCTTCCTCCTTGGGTCTATCCTAGTGCGGAAAAGTAAATAATATACAAAAGGTGACAACTTCCGCAACCTGGAAGTGCCCCAATAAAAGAATATTACATACAAGTTTTTACATGAATGAAAATGAAAAACACTCATCTCACATAAAAAACCCCGGCTATTCAAACACGACGATCCAATATAACATATCCAGCAACATATAACATCACATGTCATCAACGTAAGTAAATATGCGCATCCCAATTGTCGTTGACATATAGCAACGAAACCGGCGATATCACATATTACACTTACGGTCACAGAAAAGAAAGTGTAAAACTACAACAGTTGGAATCCGCAACCACCTCAGACATCGCATGCCTGACCAAATGAATTACTTAGACATCGCATGCCTAACAATTATAAACCCCGCATTTTAGTCTCAAAATCGAAAACTCTTTTCAATATCAAGTCGGGCAATTCAACAAGATTCCCGATATTTTGATCGAATACTCGTCGCAAACTTTAGTAGGCGGCCGCACCCCCGATACCGTCGACGAAGTGCACCAAGGCGGAACACCGCTGCCGCGAGCACCTGAACGGATGCTTTTGGCGACGGGGTTCTCCTACAGTCACTTGGTCGGGGCTATGGAGTGAGGCTGTCTATTAAGTTTACCCGGCGAGTATCCGCGTACGCTACGTGATTGCGACGGACTTTTGATCACATCAAAATTCCGTGGCAACCGATCAAGTGAGACTAAACTGCTACGTTTATAATATTCATTCCGTTATCTCATAACTTCTTGTGAATTCCAATTATTGTATCCCATTCCGGATAAATAGAAAATGTCAAACTTTCCGATCGAACAATCGAACACCCAATTTTTCCCGATACAGCTCAACACATGAAATAAGTCTAACAACATTCCGTTCGTGCCTCAGTACCAACGGTCCAGCCGTAGAAGAGTCAAGCCAACGCCTCACATGTGGCACGCCGTACTGCCCCAAACCCGAAGGTTCAAAGGGCAGTTCAAGACGGTCACATAATCGAGTTAAGGTTTGTTGTCTTCTAGAGGGTCCATCGCGTTACTTGCACTACTTAGAACGTCGTTAAACTACGGAAAAGTCCAACACTTGGAAATTTCCCGATAGGGGAAAAATTGGGTATTTATATCCGGCCGAACCTTTTAACATATTCTAAGATTATCTGGAAAAGCCACACTGACAAAATTTGATAATCCGATCGAATCATTGATTCCCTATACAACCCCAGAATACTCTTCTGTATAGTCACAATAAAAATACCCCAGAAAATACAGCATTATATTATATGAGTTACTGTGCAAAAATTATTAAACAAGGGAACAGTACGGCCGCGGAACCGCCGCACCATGCATAGCACGTGCCGCGGTTCTGCGGTGGAAAAGTTGATTCAGGCCCTCGTATTTCACAGTAATTCAAATAACACCCTACTTATGTTTCTGCATATTTTTAATTGACAAAAATGCACAGTTTTGAAAAAAGGACAGAGAGCATGGGAAATATGCGGTTTCGGGTTCGATCGGACTTCAAACTCCGTCTAGACTTCGCCTAAGGCTCTAGCTAGGCTCTGATACCACTGTAGGGTTCCTAGGCACCCCAAGGAGGTCTCACAAGGCATCATCCATGCCAATTTCAAAAATTACGGTGCCGAGAAACCCTAGTGTATGGATCGTTGGCTAGAAATCTAGGCGAAACAATAAACTAGTTAACACTTAACTAAGAGATACGGAAATACAACCTTTGTAGATCCGGTGCTCCACCTCCATAGCTCCGCAACGAAGTCCCTTCGCTGTCCAAGTGAACTCCAGGGCTCTAGCGTCGGCTTCGTCGAAGAATAAGCGAGCTAGGTCGTCGATGTCCATGCCGAAGATGATCTACGTCGAAGCATCGCAAGATCAAGCTCTCACTTCACCAAGTCATGAAACTTGTGAAGAAAACACACTCTACTACTTGGAGGTAGAGGATGAAGAAATAGGAAGTGGGTAGACTTTAGATTTGGATTTCTCACTCTTTTTCATCACTTGCCATTGATGGAGGCAAGCTTTCTTCACTTGAAGAAATGAAGAAGAAGAAGGAAATTGTTATGATAAGTTAATTTCAAATAAAATGAAAATCAAAACTTATCATAATCCAACCATGGTTATGTGTAGAGACTAAACTAGGGTTAGTGGGAATGGTTAGGGTTAAGGATAAGATAAGAATGGTTACAAAGTCAAAGCTTCATGAAGCTTCAACTAAACTCCAAAACTAGCAACCATTCTTTTCTCATCTCTTCAAAATAAATAAATAAATAAGTAAGAAAAGAAAACCCTAACCACTCTCACAACCATGGTTTAATCTTCACACAAATCCAAGTTAACTTATATCATCAAACATGATACAATCAAGTGCACAAAAATATATCGCATATATAATGCGCACATCCGAGTGAGAAAATCCATATAAAGTGAACCAATACTAGTTAATTCAAAGTAATATATCAAATATATAATTATACATTAAATCATTAAATCAACACTTGATTTAACGATCCGGTCATATCGCATATAACCGACTAGTATCCTATGTATCGGGTTATCGAATCAATGCTTGAATCGATAACTAGGTTATATCGCATACAACCAATCGATACATTTATCGCGAGAATGGAATACAGTATCACATACACGCATTATTCTCGGTCCCGCACATATCTCATATGCGCTCCTATTTCGTTTCGCTTGAGCCAGGAAACCTCTGTGTAGGACTCTAAAGACTCGTCAATACGCCGACAGCAGGTGATGATCATATCAATCACCCACAAGCCGCAAGCGGTCTGCTAAACGTAACGGCCACCCGGGTATTGAGCGATCTGAAGATCGACGAGCAAGCCCGCTCACACTCCAGTGAATCCAACCAGTAACACTACCGCACAGTCCGGTCTGATCGTCTGATATGTCGCATATCTTGCCTAGGGGTGGTAAACGTCAGACCCCAATAGCTCGATAAGTCGTGTCGATATGAGGTCTATAACAATTCGAGAAACTACTGGTAACACTTACCAGTAAATCTCAGCAACTCTGGCCAGGGATTTCCTGTTATAGCCAATCGAACACAGCGCAACATCAACTCCCTATACCGGGAGAGACGAATCCCCTCCTATCGCTCATTGCCTCCATGTGACTCGGGACTGTACCCAAAAACCACCGTTTTGCACGCCCTCTTGGACGTGGTAAGATGGAAATCAAAGTACAGTGGGAACCACACAAGACTCTATGACGATCTCGGGTCAACAGACTACTCTGTACCAGTGTCACCAGAGAACTGCCATCTGACGTGAGGTATAATACCATCTGGGAGTTCTCAGCGAGTCCGTCCAGTGTACCCAGTCTCTACTAAGCACCCGTATATCATCTCTGATGTCAAACACCAATGGATATGGGATCATCCATCGCCCATCTGTATGGGTCGAGAAGGTATACGCTAGTCTACTCTGGTATATCGATGCCCCGTCTCGATACACCCACGACTAGGGACTTTGAAGGATGTACTTATGGACTACCATGTCCCCACTAGTATGATCCGCATCATAGTCCAGGTAGTCAAGCACACATCCTAAGGGCTTTACCAACATGTAACAGAGAGACAATCAGTATACACGTTAAGGTAAAGTTCAACCAGATAGCATACTATCATGTCGAGCAAGAAAGTCCTCTCTATATATGTCCCAGCATCCACTACAATATACATCCTATGTACAGTAATGGCCTCTAGGGCATACATATAACTAACAGTGTCGGCACGTGGGCGCTCTGCGCTCGAGCGCTAGCGCGCCACGTGTCGGCACGTGGGCGCTTGGCGGTTGAGCGCTTGGGCGCCGGCGAGAAAAATGGGGCTTTTAGTCCCAGAACCAGAAGCTATGCTTCAGAAAGGAAATATTTATTATGTGTGTGTGTGTGTGTGTGTTTGTGTGTGTGTGTGTGTGTGTGTGTGTATATATATGGAGTTAGACTCCTAGGATGTTTTGAAGCTGATGAAGGGCTTCTCCCCTTGAGCCCTAGTTCTTCCCTAAAGTGGGGTTTCTGGAGATAGGTCTCCTTCTTCTTCCTTTGTTGGCCGGATCTTGAAGATCAAGAGATGTGAGATTTTAAAAATCTCTCCTTTCTGAGATCTGATGGCAGATCTGAGTTCCCCTTTGTGGGTTTTGTGGTGGAAAACTACTTAATTTTGGAAAAGAAAGAGTAAAACTCTTGGTTTAATTCAAAAGAAATGAGAAGGTTTAGAACCTTGGAGAAGGAGCAGGAGGCACAAAGAACCCTAGTTTTTGGGGGAATGAAAAAGTGTTACTTTATTCATCATCATGTTGCCTTTTATAGGCTTACATATTTACATATAGCCCCTTGGGCTTCACAAAATGGCATTTTGCCTATCCCACAGCTCATGTGCCATTTCATTTTTGCACATAAGCCATGGGCTTACAAAATATTGGCTTTATGCCCATTTTTGTATACATTCATGAATAAAAAATTACATAAAAATTATTTATTACATGGTTTTGTTGTTGGCATGGGGAGGCTGGCCGCGGGCTCGACTTGGGCGTGGACCCGCTTGACCTGGGCTTGGGCCCACCTAGCTTGGGGGTTGACCTTGACTTTGACTCGGTCAACTGGGGTGTAACTTTTTACCCCAACAAGGGTATTGATATTCCAGAGTAGACTAGTGTGTACGTTTCTTGACCCTATATGGGGCGATGGTTGATCCCATAACCATTGGTGTTTGACATCAAAGATTGTACACAGGTGCTCATTGAAGAATGGGTACACCGAACAGGACTCGCCGAGAAATCCTAGATGGTATTATACCTATCGTCAGATAGCAGTTCTCTGGTGACACTTGTACAGGTTAGTCTGTAGACCCGAGATCATCATAGTTTCTTGTGTGGTTCCCACTATGCGTTGATTTCCTCACTACCATGGCTCATCAGAGTCGTGCAAACAGGTGTATTTTGGGTACAGTCCCAAATCACATGGAGGCGGTGAGCGATAGGAGGGGTTTCGCCTCTCCCGGTATAGGGAGTTGATGTTGCGCTATGCTCGATTGGCTAACAGCAATTCCCTGGCTAGGGTTGTTGAGATTTACTGATAAGAGTTATCAGTAGTTTCTCAAACCGTTATGAGCCACACATCGGCATGACTTATCAAGTTACTGGGGTCTGACGTTTACCACCCCTAAACTCGATATATGACGTATCATACAAAGAGACCGGATTGTACGGTTAGTGTTACTCATATGCTCGTTGGGGTTAGGATGAGTTCGCTCGTCGGCCACCTTTTCGACATGTACCTGGGTAGCCGTTACGCACAGCTAGTGCCGCTGACGGGCTTATGGTTAAACCCACTGTCAGTGTACTATCGAGTCTTTAGAGTCCCACACAGAGGGTTTCCCTGGTTCAGGCAAAACGATGTAGAGGCCATAAGGTGTTTCGGCAGGGTTTCGATCATATACGTGTACTGGCTACACGAATGATGTTCGGAAGGATAATACTGGTAGGCTTTGGTTTAAGCCGGATACCAGTATTATATTATTGGATTATTGGTATCTCACTGTATTCGTATTTTTCGGAATACGAATACAGGTATATTTATACGGTATACGGTGAGGGGCATTCTTGTAATTGTATAAGGAAAGGCTTCTAGAAGGAAACACCTCATATATGGAATTTATTTTGTAAAAATAAATAAATGAGGTGGAATTTGGAGACTTTTTCAAAGCATGGATGAAAAAATGGCTAATGAATATTATATTTATTTGGCTTCACTATTGAAGCATGGTTGATTATTTTTGAGAAAAATAATCCATGCTTCAATAATTGGAAGCTTAGCCATATCATTTGGTTCATGCTTAACCTAGCTCACTCTCACATTCTCTCTCCAAATTATCTCCTCCTCTCTTGCACAACCCTAACCCTTCAAATGAATTGTGATTCATAGGGTATTGATATCAAATAATCCTCTAGATATTCTCTACATGAATGAAAATGAAAAACTCTCATCTCACATAAAAAAAAACGGCTATTCAAAACACGACGATCTAATATAACATATCCCAGCAACACATAACATCACATGTCATCAACATAAGTAAATATGCGTATCCCAATTGTCGTTGACATATAGCAACGAAACTGGCGATACACCACATATTACACTTACGGTCGCCGAAAAGAAAATGAAAAACTACAACAGTTGGAATTCGCAAGCACCTTAGACATCATAAACCCAATGTATCATATACTTTGGATTTCATGCCTAACTAAATGAATACCTTAGACATCACATGATTAACAATTATAAACCCCGCATTTTAGTCTTGATATTGAAAACACTTTTCAATAATCGGGTAATTCAACAAGATTCCCGACAGCCTGATCGAATGCTCGTCGGAAACTTTAGTAGATGGCCGCACCCCCGATGCCATCGACGAAGTGCACCTAGACTGAACACGACGGCCGTGAGCACCCGAACGGATGCTTTTGGCAATGGGGTTCTCCTACAGTCACTTGGTCAGGGCTATGGGGCGTGTCTATCTAGTAAGATTACCCGGCGAGTATCCGCATACACTACGTAATTGCGATGGACTTTTGATCCACATCAAAATTCCGTGGGAACCGATCAAATTAGACTAACTTGCTAGATTTATAAAATTCAAATTAGTTATCACATAACTAATTATTGTGGATTCCAAATATTGTATCACAATCACAGATAGCTAGACGATGTTAAACTTTTCAATCGAATAAATAAACACCCAAAATTCCCAAAGAGCTCAACACTTGAGCGGAGTTCAAAAAGTACCCAGAACATGCCACGGCACCTATGGACCAATCGTAGAAAGGTCAACCCTTGCCTCACCTATGGCGCCGCGGAACTACCGCAAACCTTAAGGTTTTGTGGCGGTTCCGACGGTCACAGAATCGAGTTAGGGTTTCGTTCTTCTAGAGGGTCCACAGAACCACCTGCATGATTTTCTGAAAATTTTAAACTTGGAAAAAATCCAACTCTTGGAAAATTTCCAGCGAGCGAAAAATTGGGTTATTGATATTCATTCGAACTTTTTAACGTCGTCTAAATAACCCTAATAGATGTTAGAATTACGACTACGAAACACTCCGAATTGCCTTTGCACAAAGATAACATCACATGCAATTTTACCAAAAACAAGCAACACCTGAAACACCAAAATCCATAGACTGGAACACCAGAAAAATACGAAGCCCAAACTCATGAAATGGACCGGCCTGGCCGGATTTTTTGTACATGTGGCCGACCATTTTCCCACTAGAGGGGTTCGTTTTCCTGTGGTGTTCATGTGACATCTCATGTAATATTCTGCAGTTGCTTAAAAAACATTTTGACACCTTAAAAATTTCGACAGAAACTGTGTTTTTGTATCGGGTTTTTCGGAGTTGTTTCGGTTTTGTAATCCTACAAATATCGTATAATTCTCTAGCATGGCTCTGATACCACTGCAGGGTTCCCTAGACGGCCGCTGGGTTTCAGGAGGTATCGACCATGCCGTTTTCAAAATAATGGCGCGCTAAAGAAATCTAACGCTAGAATCTAAACTAGAGAATTGGATGAACAAGCATGTAAACATCTTTACATCTAAGTGAATGAGGAATACAACCTTTGTAGATCGGTCATTCACTTCAATAGCTCCGTATAGTAGTCCCTTCGCTCCAAGTAGTGATCTCCCGGACCCTAGTGAGACTCCACAAGATGAAATGAACTTGCTTGAAATCTTCGACGCCGAAGATGGTCTACGTCGAGGAGACACTAACTCAAGCTACCTCTTCACTTAGTGATGAACTAGTGAAGAAACAACCCAATCTAAATGGCTAGTAGAGAAGAGGTTGATGAAGTAGGAATTTTGCTCACTTTAGAAATAATTTTCTCACTATTTTTCTTCATCTCCCGTAAACCCAGAGAGCTAAGCTCTTGATGAAGAAGAAGATGAAGAGAGAAGAGAATGAAACTCATCATGTGAGAATAGCAACCATGGGTGAGTTAGTGTCATACACTAACTCATGTAGAGAATAAACCATGGCTAACAATAATGGTTAGGTTAATAAATATCTAAAAGTAAAACAAAACTAGTGGACTAAGTCAAAGATGCTTAAGCTTCTCCAAGCTTCCAAGCATGACAATTTCCAACTAATATTGAATTACTTTAAATAAATAAAACCTCACATTATTATAAGCAGGGTGTGTCTCATACACCCATGTAGCATGACACAAAAGATGTATATTAATATATATCACATATATACTAAGTGTACACTATTGAGAAAAAGAAATTTTAAGTGAGCTAATATTAGTTAATGTAAGATAATATATCAAATATATAATTATACATTTAATTATTAAATCAACACTTGATT
Organism: Agapanthus africanus; assembly: GCA_030015575.1. NCBI lineage: Eukaryota > Viridiplantae > Streptophyta > Magnoliopsida > Asparagales > Amaryllidaceae > Agapanthus > Agapanthus africanus. The sequence continues at coordinate 97,344,000 of JASDDO010000029.1, read as the reverse complement.
TTATAATCCGGCTATATCACATACAACCGACTAATATCAAATGTATTAACTTGTCGAATCAACACTTGATTCGACAGCCCGGCTATATCACATATAACCGACCGATATCACATATCGCGAGAATAGAATACGGTATCACATACACGTATTAATCTCGGTCCCGCACATATCACATATGTGCTCCTACTTCGTTTCGCTTGAGCCAGGAAACCTCTATGTAGGACTCTAAAGACTCGTCAATACGCCGGCAGTATGTGGTGATCATATCAGTCGCCCAAAAGCCGTAAACGGTCTACTAAACGTATTGGCCACCCGGGTATTGAGCGATCAGAAGATCAACAAGCAAGTCTGCTTATACTCCTGCGAATCCATCAAGTAACACTACCGTACAGTCCAGTCTCTTCGTCAGATATGTCGCATATCGCAGCTTGGGGGTGGTATAACGTCAGACCCCAATAGCCTGATAAGTCATGCCGATGCAAGGTCCATAACGGTTCGAGAAACTACTGATAACACTTACCAGTAGATTTCAGCAACCCTGGCCAGGGATTTCCTGTTATGGACAATCGAGCATAGCGCAACATCAACCCCCAATACCGAGAGAGACGAATCCCCTCCTATCGCTCATTGCCTCCATGTGACTCGGGACTGTACCCAAAAACCACCATTTTGCACGATCTCTTGAACGTGGTAAGGTGGAAATCAAAGCACAGTGGGAATCAAACAAGACTCTATGACAATCTCGGGTCGACGGACTAACATGTACCAGTGTCACCAGAGAACAGCTATCTGACAATAGGTATAATACCATCTAGGAGTTCTCGGCGAGTCCGTCCAGTGTACCCAGTCTCCACTGAGCACCCGTATACCATCTCTGATGTCAAACACCAATGGATATGGGATCATCCATCGCCCATCATATGGGTCGAGAAGCGAATACGCTAGTCTACTCTGGAATATCGATACCCTGTCTTTATACTCTCTCGACTAGGAACATTTGAAGGATGTACTTACCGACTACCGTGTCCCCACTAGTATGATCTGTATCATAATCCTGGTAGTCAAGTACCCATTCTAAGGGCTTTATCAAGATGTAATAGAGAGACAATAAGTGTACATGTTAAGATAAAGAGCAACCAGATAGCATACTATCATGTTGAGCAAGACAGTTCTCCCTATATATGTCTAAGCATCCACTACAATATACATGTCACGACCCGAAATTTGGCATGTGACGGTCCTTAAACCACGTAACATCTACAGGCGTAACGCAATTTAAGTAAGCCGAAAACCCAGCAATCTAAACCATCAAAAAGTAGTAAGTGATAAGAACATTGTTAAGACTTTTGAAATCTCAAATACAAATTCTTTAAAGTCCAACCTTTACTTCCTTTAAAATTTTGGCAGCACCTCCTTTGTAAAAACTAGCCCTAAAAAGGGTACAACATAGAATATAAGTAAAACATCCCCAACGGGAGTAAATCCATGCCCAAAGGCGGAAAACAACCACAACAACAGATATACGACGCCGTAGCGAAGAAAAAGACGATATAAAGTGAAACATCATAAAAGACATCCTGAGTCACAAAAATATATTATCGTCCTCACAACCCGTCTTTAAGTCAATACATGAAAAGTAGATGGAGAGTACTGGATACAACGAATATACAATGAGCAACATCGGATAACCGCAAAACCCACCTATAGCAAAACTGCACTCAGTCAGCCGTAGCGATATCCACTGCAAAAGATGATACGATAGATGAAAGCCCTGCCAACGACCGCTCTGAGGGACAACCTGTACAACTATGTGGCACAACGGGGGTGAGTTGCCAACTCATGAATAGTAAATAACATATGCAGGTAATCGCAAGTATGCACGTACTGCGATGGTCTATCACATGCAAGCTGATAGCAATAAATGGCAATATGTATATGCAACAGTCATGAAAGGTACTCTGTCAGGTACTACTAATACATGACGCAATGCAAATCAAATAAATGTGGAGTACGGAATAAAACACATCCTGTAAGTCTCATGAAACCTGAGTGTCTAATATCGACACCCGAAAACATCATGAAAACTAGTGTCTAGCATCGACACATAAATACTCCTCTATCAGGTGTCGTCGCCACGACTGGCCCTGATAGGTACGTATCATACGCTAACGAAACCCGAGTGCCCAGCTTCGACACTCGAAAGCCCACGTATCCATACGTACATGACTCCGGTCGGTATCCCCACGATAACCGCCTAGTACGAATAATATCACCGGTAGGTAGTGGTCCCTCTGCCAGGCTCATCGTCGACACCACGAAATCACCTCTCGCCCCGGGGTACCATACCGGGTCCACCATGTACCCGCAGACGGTGCCTCCCGCTCCTCGAATCAGGTATCACATGCCAATCTTAGAACCGAGAAATCACATGGTGGACGCATCGAAAATATCATATCAAGAGAATCAGAAAACTTGCAAAGATCATTATGATGATATAGTATGTAGGTGTACATATATATACATATATATATGTCAGCGTGCCATACCACTGATATATATACGCAGGAGTAAAACATCCAGAAAACAACATATGAAAACCATATCTCAATGAAATATAATATATGCAACATGAAACAGTAATATGAGCATATAAAGGAAAAACCGCTGTTTAACTGCAACAAGTTATTAAATATATCATGCGGTTCCTAATTTCTCCAAAATCCATACAACATCATATAAAGGTGAACATGTAGCTATAGCCAGGTATGCGTAACCATGTCGGTATAGTAAGATATGTGTATCTACCTAGCAATAATGATGTAATACCCTCCAGGTATGTGTGTAGCTATATCAAGCTAGGTATGTGTATATATATGTCAATAATGATACAATACCCTCCAGGTATATGTGTAGCTATATCAACCTAGATATGTGTACATGTAAGTATGTATGCAAGGTGTACATGTAGCTGTGTCTCATATGTGTATATACCTATCTCTAATGGTACAATACCATATAGGTATAGGGTAGCTAGCATGTAGGCATGGCAAGGCATATGTGTAAGCATGTAGGTATACAGGTATGCTATATGTCATATGCACAAAGGAATATGAATCAATATCTCAATGTCCCTAACCGATGCTATATCACATAAGTATAGGTGTAAACATGTAAGGATGCAATGTATATGTATGTATGCTATCTCTCCTATACACAATGGAAATAAGGATCATGTCTTAATGTCCCTAACCAATACTATATCACATATGTATAAGTGTCAACTATATCGCGTATGTATGTGGGTTGTGCGTGTCATGGCAATTATCGATGGAGTGTGTGTAGCATACAATTAGTGCTCGTGTAACATGAACCGTCAATAATGGTGTTGTGTCTCATTAATACTATATCCATATGCAAATAGGAAAATGAGGTATGCAACAAAGGTACACATGCACAATCAATGTTCATATACTAAATATCAAGAATCATATCATTTAATCTAGCCCAGACGCATAACGCCATGCGGGCGATTCCCCTGTAGATGTTAAATCTACTCACTGATGATCTTGGGCTAAGTAAAGCCAACCACTCGCTTTCCCTTCTTCGCAGCGTCCAAAGTCCTCTCCTGCGTCCCTAAGATCATAAAACAACAATATAACAAGTGTATATTAGCAATCGACCAATAACACATACAAACTACATTTGACCGACGTACCAACTCCAAACATACTCTCAAGTGTTCGTCTAGTAGCCAACGTGCATAGCGACACTACGAAACCAACCCAAGAGCAACAGATACACAAAGACACGAACCGTATCGGATAACGTAACACGCGTAATTGAAACACTAGAAATAAGCAAAGTGATCCCAGATTTTGCTAACCAAACAATTTGTAAAAGTTGCAAGTACCACGAGACCACACACAACCCCAGAGACCTCTACCCCAAAACACAACCCCCCAGCCCCTACTCTAGCCGCAAATTGCAGCCAAACCAATAAATCTGCGGCCTGTTAGAGAAGGAATGGGCTCAGGTTTTTATGGTGGGTTCTAGGTCACTACACAAGGTCACTGTGATGGGAACTTTTACAACAAATACCTGGTTTGATAGCAGATCATCCGAGACATCAAAACTACACTAAAAATACGATATTTTCCCGAAACTAAACTTTACACGTTCTAAACTAAAACTAACAAGCTACGCAACATTAAAAAAGCTTACTTAACAGAAAGAGATCATTACCTACTCCCACAAGCTCAAAAATCCTAGATTTCCAACCTCCAAGGGATCCCAGAGGCAAAACAAGGTTAAGGATATGAAGAGTGAAGCTTTTTGAGAAGTTTTGTGTAGGTTTAGTGAAGGATTGATGAAGGTTTCAGTTTGAGAGTGAAGGGAGATGAAGAAATTGATGAGAAAGAGATAGAGTGAGAGAGAATGAGAGGGTTAGGTGATAAGGATGAAAGGGGGTGAGTACACCCTTACACTTACTCTCTCCCTCTCCTCGATTAAAGCAACATTAAATGCTCATTTGTTGGATATATGTATGCCCTAGAGGCCATTATATGTATAGTGGATGTATGGACATGTATATATATATATAGATTACTTTCTTGCTCGACATGATAGTATGCTATCTGGTTTACTTTATCTGACATGTTGATTTGATCATGTTTTTATTCATTTGCACATGTTGATAAAGCCCTCAGGATATTTGCTAGACTACTGTGACTATGATGCAGATCATAATAGTGGGGCACGTGTAGTTTATAAGCATATCCTAGAATTGTTCCTAGTCGTAGGTGTATCGAGACGGGGCATCGATATTCCAGAATAGACTAGCGTATACTATTCTTGTCCCATATGATAGGCGATGGATGTTCCCATATCCATCTGGTGAGGTGACACCAAAGAATGTATGCGGGTGCTCAGTGGAGACTGGATACACTGAACGGACTGACAGAGAACTCCTATGTGGTATTATATCTATCGTCGGATAGCAGTCTCAGGTAACACTGGTACAGGTTAGTCTGTAGACCCGAGATCGTCATAGAGTCTTGTGTGTCCTCCCACTGTACTTTGATCTCCACCCTACCACGGCTCTACTGAGTCGTGCAAAAAGGTGGTCTTTGGGTACAGTCCCGAGGCACATGGAGGCAATGAGCGATAGGAGGGGTTTCGTCTCTCCCGGTATTGGGGGTTGATGTTGTGCTATGCTTGATTGGCTATAATAGGAAGTCCCTGGCTAGGGCTACTGAGATTTACTGATAAGCGTTATCAGTAGTTTCTCGATCTGTTATCAGCTAAATACCGGCATGACTTATTGAGTTATTAGGGTCGACGACACCATCCCCATACTTGATATGCAACATATTTGACGAGGAGACCGGACTGTACGGTAAGTGTTGCCAGATGGCTCGACGGGAGTTTTGACAGCTTTGCAGGTTTTCTTCTGATCGTTCAATACCCGGGTGGCCGTTACGTTTAGCCGACCGCTTGCGGCTTGTAGGTGTTTGATATGATCATCACCCACTACCGGCGTATTGACGAGTCTTAGAGTCCCACACAGAATTTTCCTAGCCCAGGCGAAAAGATGTGGTGTGCATATGAGATATGCGCGGGGACCCGATTGAATACGACTATGTGATACCGTATGTTAATCGGGCGTTTTTCTATTAGTCAGGTCGTATGCGATATGACCGGATTGTTAAATCAATTGTTGATTTAACATTTTGACTTTTAGTTTTATTTTAATTCTTTAGTCAAACACTTTTTATTAAAGAGGAAGAATGGATGCACATGTTGATGTGCATGTATGCACATGTTGATGTGCATAGATACATGCATGCAAAGTGTCATGGTTGTTGATACACGTATGAAGGCAATATAAGACTTACATGGAACTTGATTTATATATATTCTTTTTGCATTTAAATTAAAAGGAAAAGAAAAGGATTATTCATCCATAGTTATCTTCTACACTCTTCTTGAAGTTAACCTTGCTCACCCACTTTTTAACCTTGGATTAATATTCCTTTTGCCTTTTAACTCAAGTGCAATAATATCTAAATTAAGTAACCATGGTTTGAGATGAAGAGTAGAAAATATATATACTTATCTTTTCTATTATTTCATTAAGCTTTATCATTATCAAAAGCTTTTGCCTTCATCTTCTTCTTCCTCCTTGCTCTCTAGGTTTTTCCAAAGTGAGTGAGAGATAAAAAGAAATAGTTTTGACAAAAGAAAACTCACCACTTCATCATTCTACTCTAATCTATCCAATTAGTTTAAAGTGTTTAGCTTCATCTTCTTCTTGCATCAAGTGGAGCTACAAGTTTGGAGCTAGTGAACTTCGGGTGGATCATCGTGGACGTAGGAGCTTACTAACAAGCCTTTCCAACCTCTCAAAGATCCTAGGAGTCACTGCAAAGAGGACTACAAAGGTTGTATTCCTTTCACTTAGTGTAAATTTAGTTCTAGTATATGATACTTGTGATGTTACCCTAGAAATTCTAGTTAAAGATCCATGCTTTGTTTGCTTAGCACCTCTAGAAATTTTAAAGTGGCATGCGTGATACTTCCATATTCATTAGTAGGTGCTAGGGAAACCCAACACTGGTATCAGAGCCAAGCTAGAATTCTGGACTTGGTGTTATTGCAAATACGAAAACAAATCCGACTACGAAAAATACGATTTTACGGAACCCATGGATTGCTCTCTGGAAATTTTATAAAAGATCGTCTAAAAAATTTTCAAACAGGTACAGAGTCATATTTGGATAGATATAAGCATACAGGTGAAATACCGGGGGGGGTCATTGGATTTGGGCCGGCCACCCTAGCAAAAATTCCGGCTAGGCCGGCCCCCTTCACCCAGAACCCTCCCGTATTCCTCCAGTGCTCATTTGGGTTCATTTTGGGTTTTGTGGTATTGTTTATTTTAGCCCAGTTTTCCAGTGATGACTGTTTAGACTTGGGGCTAATTCGTTGTGATTCGTAGTCGTATTTTTTAACACAAAAAAGGTAACCTAGACTATTTTTAGCATTTCGAACGAACATCGGACACCCCACTTTCTACCCCACTGAAATTTCCAAGTGTTGTAATTTTCCTAAGTTAACTTTATATTCAATAGTAGCGCAAGTATCCTATGGACCCTCTAGAAGATTATAATAACCTTAACTCGATTCTATGCCCATGGAACCGCGAACGAACCTTCGGGTTTGCCGTAGTGCCGTGGTGTCATAGGTGAGGCGTTGGTTAACTCCTTCTACGGCTGGATCACAAGACACTGTAGCGCAATTTTGGGTATTTGTAACTTTGCTCAAGTGTTGAGCTCTTGGGGTAAAACGTGGGTGTTTGTTGATTCGATCAAAACTTTAAACATCGTCTTGATATCTGTGATTGCAATTGTTGTTTTTCACTTTCTTTTCTGTGACCGTAAGCGTAGTATGTGGTGTATCGCCGGCTTCATTGCTATATATCAACGACAATCGGGATACGCATACTTGCTTACGTTGATGATATGAGATATTATGTGTTGCTGAGATATGATGCAAGATTGTCGCGATTGAATAGCCGGGGGTTTTATGTGAGATGAGAGTTTTTAATTTTCATTCATGTAAAAGTTAAATGTATGTAATATTCTTTTATTTGGGGCACTTCCAGGTTGAGGATGATGTCACCTCTATTGTATATTATTTACTTTTCCGCATTAGGATAGACCCAAGGAGGGGAGCACAGGTGATCGGGTTCTAAGGTTCAGTGGGAGGCCATCTCGAGGAGTCGAGACCGGGTCTCCTAAACTCTAGAATTGGCAGGATCACTTGACACTCTCGTAGGGGTCTAGGGGTGTGGGCTTGGCTATTCATTGCGACCGTGGAATCCGTATTTTCTATTACTGGCTAAATAAAAAATACGGACCTCCTAGATATCCTTTTTATTTTCATATGTGCTTCTGCTGCTATTGATATTCTGTAATGTGATTACTTAGTATCTGAGACGAATGGATTATTATTATATATATGATATATAATAAACGTTGCTTATATTTTACACCCGTGCTAGTCCCGACCCGCTATGCCGTTAGTTAAGTAACCTAACGGTGCATAACGGGACACTGTGGCGAATGCGGATGGTATAAGTATACGTTCTATTTTTCGTTTCTTTTCTGTGATGGCTTAGGAACTTAAATGATGGGACTACATTAATGAGATTAATGTAAAGTAAAAGAAATCTAAAGATGTTGTAGAATCAGATTTGAAAACCACTCGGCCTTTTTATGAAAAATGCAAGTTTCAAAAGATGCGGAGCTTAAGCCACTCCTTTTCTAAATTGTTTTGATTCTACAACGAGATCAAGTTCAAAGCGTTAAAGGTTTTCATAAAAACCATCCGCAACCCTCCGTCATTTTAGGAAGCAGAGTACTTAGTATTCGTGCTACATATGTCGACCATAGCCGGGGCGTAGTGTATGGTAGCTAAGTGATGTCTTCCTACACCGCATATGATACGATTAGTTAGGACGGTCACATGATTATGTCGACCATAGCCGAGGATCATATGGGTAGGCCTAATTAATCACGAAATGACGGGTAGAACTTGACTAGTGCTTATGATATGTTGACCATAGCCAAGGTCATAAGCATCTAGGGGTAAAAACCATATCGGGAGTTTCAAGAGTTGAAATTTGCAATGAGATTGCATACCATCTATATGATATTTGGATCCCGATCCCACTGTGAGTAAGAGTTACTCCTAGGAGAGTTTTACATTTTGCAATTAGCTAATTCAGTAGGTGTCTAGAAAAGTGTCAACGGTGTTTGACCTCTGGGAAAACGAGGTTTATTTTAATTAGGTCCGTACGAAAGCACGGGGAACCTCCCTCGAGTACCGACACTGGCCTGGCTGAACGGTTAGCGAAGTTGTAGACTGTAATTAATCCTGGCTAGTTTTCTTTTCAGGTTTTGAAAGAAAATTTGATAAAAGCAGTGGGAGATATCGATTAGATAAGATAATAACCAATCTAATTCTTTGCAAGAGCATTTCGCTGAGTGTATTCTTTTCTCTCTCCTAATGGCAGATACCGATGACTGGACTTAAGCTTCTACTAGAGAAAAACAAACTGACTGGGCCGAATTATAAAGAATGGAAGAGGAACTTGAACATTGCACTTGCATATGATAAAGTATCATATGTCCTCACTACCAAAGCCCCACCCGTCCCAGGACCTGAATCATCTGTTTCGGATAGAGAGATCCGAAAAACATGGGATATTGATTGCAACACGGCCAGGTGCCTCGCGCTTGCTTCTATGGACAACATCCATCAAAAACAGCACGAGAAGATGGATGTACAATCCATCTTTCTTCATACAAAGGAGTTGTATGAAGAGCAATCTCGTACTTTGAGATATGAGGCATCTAGAAAGCTGTTTCAGATATGAATGGACCCTGGTGCATCAGTAGGAGACCATGTTTTGAAGATGATTGGTCTTATTGAAGAACTTGAGAAACTGGGATGGACTATGGATAATGAGCAATATACGGATGTTGTTCTGCAGTCTTTCTCCCCCGCCTTTGCTCTGTTCATAGTGAATTTCAATATGAACGATTTAGAGAAATCATTGCCTGAACTTCTCAATATGTTGAGAAGTGCAGAGAGCACACTGAAAACAGCAAAGACTCCCGCTCTACTTGCTGGGCCATCTTCCTCTTCCGTCCCAAAAGCCAAGGTAAAGGGAAAGAAGAAGAAGAAGTCCATCAAACCGAAAGGTGGAGTCCAAAAGGCGAAGGGGAAAGACAAAACCGGGGCCGCGGGAAGTGGAAAAGGGGAATGTTTTTTCTGCCGCAAGACGGGACATTGGAAACGGAACTTTGCTTTGTATCTTGCTGATCTCAAGAAGAAGAAGCATGTTGATGCTTCCACTTCAGGTGTGTTTGTAACTGAGAACTGTTTTTCAATTAACTCTGCATCTTGGGTATTAGATACCGGTTCTGGTTCTCACATCTGCAATTGTATGCAGGGGCTGAGAAACAGTGGAGTTTTGATGACTGGACACCATACTCTGCGGGTTGGAAATGGTTCCAATGTACATGCTGTATCCGTAGGAGAGTATCATCTTGGGTTGCCTTCGGGTTGTATTTTGGTTTTGAATCCGTGTTATTTTGTACCAAGTATGCTATGTAATATAATATCCGTTTCTATTTGGACAATGAAGGATATCATTTTGTGTTGCAAAATAATATTATGAACATTAACTTGAATCAAGAGTTGATTGGGTATGGTACATTAAATAACGGTATTTACGTCCTGAACCAACACATAGTTTTCAACATACAACATACTAATAAAAGAAAACTTTCAGAAATAAATGAAGCTTTTCTTTGGCATTGTAGACTTAGTCATATTAATGAAACCAGACTAAACAAGCTACATAAAGATGGATATTTAAATTCTTTTGAATATAAATCTTATGCAACTTGCCAGTCCTGTATCAAAGGTAAAATGACCAAAACTCCGTTTACTGGACACAGAGAAAGAGCTGTGGAACTCTTAAGCCTCATACATAGTAATGTATGCGGATCAATGTCTACACATGCACGGGGTGGTTTTTCATACCTCATCACATTTACTGATGATTTCTCAAGATTTGGACACGTGTTTTTGATAAAGCACAAATCTGAAGATTTCGAGAAATTCAAGGAGTACAAACTTGAAGTAGAAAAACAAACAGGCTTGAGCATCAAGAAACTTCGATCAGATCGAGGTGGAGAGTACTTAATTACAGAGTTTTCAGACTTCTTAAAAGAGAACGGAGGAATCGTACCCTATTAGATATGGTACGATCAATGATGTGTGATGCTGAGTTACCGCTTTTCTTTTGGGGGCATGCATTGGAGACAGCAATGTATCTGTTAAACAGAGTTCCAACCAAGACTGTGTCTACCACTCCATATGAGATATGGAGTGGAAAGAGACCATCTCTTAAAAGAGTTAGGATATGGGGTTGTCCGGCTTATGTCAAAAAGCAGAATCCGGATAAACTCGAGACACGATCGGTCATGTGTAAATTTGTGGGATATCCAAAACATTCCTATGGATATCTATTCTACCACAAGGAGGAACAAAAGGTGTTTGTTGCTCAGCATGCCATATTTTTGGAAAATGAAGTCTTTTCAGAAAGTACTGATGGCAATACGGTAGAACTAGAAGAGGTTCTAGAGACAAAAATTACTCAGGACGAATTGGTTGAAACTGATGTTACAGTAGAACTTCAAGAACCTCAACCACACCAGAGATCTAGTAGAACTTCTCGCCAACCGGAGAGATACTATGGGTTTCTCATTGATGGTGATAGAGAAGATTGCATCATGGATGATGATGACCCTACTAGTTTTCAGCAAGCTATCACAAGTAGTGACTCTGTGAAGTGGCTGGAAGCCATGAGATCTGAAATGGAGTCTATATACACCAACAAAGTATGGACTTTGGACGTTGCACCTCCTGGGATAAAACCCGTTGGGTGCAAATGGATCTTTAAGAGAAAGATTGGTGTAAATAGACAGGTAGAGACCTATAAAGCAAGGCTTGTAGCGAAAGGTTTTCGTCAAAGACCAGGATTGGACTATGATGAAACTTTCTCTCCAGTAGCAATGCTTAAATCCATTAGGATCCTACTTGCTATTGCTGCTCACCATGATTATGAAATCCGGCAGATGGACATTAAAACTGCATTTCTGAATGGTGATTTAGAAGAATGCGTTTTTATGGATCAGCCAGAGGGCTTCATTGATAGTGGGAGCAGCGGGAAAGCATGTAGATTTCTTAAATCCATTTATGGATTAAAGCAGGCCTCACGGAGCAGGAACATCTATTTTGATGATACAATCAAAGAGTTTGATTTTATCAAAAATATAGATGAACTATGCATTTATAAGAAGATTGTAGGGAATACTGCCGCATTCCTCGTATTGTACGTGGATGACATTCTCCTGATAGGAAATGATATTCCTATGCTACAATCGGTCAAACTATTCTTATCACAAAGGTTCTCTATGAAGGACCTGGGTGATGCCTCGTGCATTTTGGGCATAAGGATCTATAGAGATAGATCCAAGAGGTTATTGGGATTGTCCCAATCAAAGTACATTGACACCATCCTAAAAAGGTTTAGTATGGAAGATTCTAAGCGTGGTGCCTTGCCCGCTTGCCATGGAATCACTCTCTCCAAAGACTTCTGTCCGAAGACTGATGAAGAGAGAGCTCGCATGAGCATTATACCCTACGCTTCAACCGTGGGATCTATAATGTATGTGATGTTATGTACTCGCCCTGATGTTGCTTATGCACTAGCTGTTGTAAGCAGGTATCAATCCAACCCAGGGGAGAAACATTGGATAGCAGTGAAGAACATTCTTATGTACTTACGAAGGACTAAAGAATTGTTCTTGGTGTATGGTAATGGGGATCTCTAAATGGAGGCCTTTACTGATTCCAGCTTCCAAAGTGATAAGGATGACAGCAAATCTATCTCAGGGTTTGTATTTACCCTCAATGGAGGGGCGGTTAGTTGGAAGAGTTCCAAACAGGATACCGTTGCAGACTCCACGATGGAAGCTGAGTATATTGCTGCAAATGATGCTGCCAAGGAAGCCGTCTGGATGAAGAAGTTCGTCACGGAACTAGGAGTAGTTCCAACCATTGTTGATCCAATACCATTGTATTGTGATAATAATGGGGATATGGCATTAGCCAAAGAACCCAGATCCCATTAGAAGTCCAGACACATCCTAAGGCGATATCATTTGATCCGGGAGATGGTACATCGCCGAGAGATCGAGATTCGGAGAGTAGATACAAAGAATAACACAGTAGATCCACTCATCAAGGCCCTTCCACAGCCGCAGCATGAGCGACTTTTTGAGATGTTGGGTATGAGATACGCCAATAACTGGCCTTAGTGCAAGGGGGAGATTGTTGGATATATGTATGCCCTAGAGGCCATTATATGTATAGTGGATGTCTGGACGTGTGTATATATATATTATAGATTACTTTCTTGCTCGACATGATAGTATGTTATCTAGTTTACTTTATCAGACATGTTGATTTGATTATGTTTTTATTCATTTGCCCATGTTGATAAAGCCCTCAGGATATTTGCTAGACTACTGTGACTATGATGCAGATCATACTGGTGGGGCACGTGTAGTTTATAAGCATATCCTAGTCATAGGTGTATCGAGACGGGGCATCGATATTCCAGAGTAGACTAGCGTATACTATTCTTGTCCCATATGATGGGCGATGGATGTTCCCATATCCATCTGGTGAGGTGACACCAAAGAATGTATGCGGGTGCTCAGTGGAGACTGGGTACACTGAACGGACTCACAGAGAACTCCTATGTGGTATTATATCTATCGTCGGATAGCAGTTCGCAGGTAACACTGGTACAAGTTAGCCTGTAGATCCGAGATCGTCATAGAGTCTTGTGTGTCCTCCCACTGTACTTTGATCTCTACCCTACCACGGCTCTACTAAGTCATGCAAACAGGTGGTCTTTGGGTATAGTCCCGAGGCACATGGAGGCAATGAGCGATAGGAGGGGTTTCGTCTCTCCCGGTATTGGGGGTTGATGTTGTGCTATGCTTGATTGGCTATAACAGGAAGTCCCTGGCCAGGGCTACTGAGATTTACTGATAAGCGTTATCAGTAGTTTCTCGATATGTTATCAGCTAAATACCGGCATGACTTATTGAATTATTGGGGTCGACGACACCATCCCCAGACTTGATATGCAACATATTTGACGAGGAGACCGGACTGTACGGTAAGTGTTGCCAGATGGCTCGACAGGAGTTTTGACAGCTTTGCTGGTTTTCTTCTGATCGTTCAATACCCGGGTGGCCGTTACGTTTAGCTGACCGCTTGCGGCTTGTGGTTGTTTGATATGATCATCACCCACTGCCGGCGTATTGACGAGTCTTAGAGTCCCACACAGAAGTTTCCTAGCCCAGACGAAAAGATGTGGTGTGCATATGAGATATGCGTGGGGACCCGATTGAATACGACTATGTGATACCGTATGTTAATCGGGCGTTTTTTTATTAGTCAGGTCGTATGCAATATGACCGGATTGTAAAATCAATTGTTGATTTAACATATTGACTTTTAGTTTTATTTTAATTCTTTAGTCAAACTCTTTTTATTAAAGAGGAAGAATGCATGCATGTATGCACATGTTGATGTGCATGTATGCATATGTTGATGTGCATAGATACATGCATGCAAAGTGTCATGGTTGTTGATACACATATGAAGGCAATATAAGACTTACATGGAACTTGATTTACATATATTCTTTTTGCATTTAAATTAAAAGGAAAAGAAAAGGATTATTCATCCATAGTTATCCTCTGCACTCTTCTTGAAGTTAACCTTGCTCACCCACATTTTAACCTTGGATTAATATTCCTTTTGCCTTTTAACTCAAGTGCAATAATATCTAAATTTAGTAACCATGGTTTGAGATGAAGAGTAGAAAATATATATACTTATCTTTTCTATTATTTCATTAAGCTTTATCATTATCAAAAGCTTTTGCCTTCATCTTCTTCTTCCTCCTTGCTCTCTAGGTTTTTCCAAAGTGAGTGAGAGATAAAAAGAAATAGTTTTGACAAAAGAAAACTCACCACTTCATCATTCTACTCTAATCTATCCAATTAGTTTAGAATGTTTAGCTTCATCTTCTTCTTGCATCAAGTGGAGCTACAAGCTTGGAGCTAGTGAACTTCGGGTGGATCATCGTGGACGTAGGAGCTTACTAGCAAGCCTTTCCAACCTCTCAAAGATCCTAGGAGTCACTTCAAAGAGGACTACAAAGGTTGTATTCCTTTCACTTAGTGTAAATTTAGTTCTAGTATGTGATACTTGTGATGTTACCCTAGAAATTCTAGTTAAAGATCCATGCTTTGTTTGCTTAGCACCTCTAGAAATTTTAAAGTGGCATGTGTGATGCTTCCATACTCATTAGTAGGTGCTAGGGAAACCCAACATCATTAAGGCCTCCATGACTCACTTAGCCACCTCTCTCATCCAAAACAAATATCTCACACAAAAACTAGATGTTTAAGGTTAAGGTTAAAAAAGGAAAGATTAGCTTAAGGTATGGATTAGATCAAGGTGTCAAGGTTGCTAAACTAAATTAACACAAACAAACCCTCACATTAACATGCACAAGTGTGTGCAAGCCATAACAAATAATAATAAATTATTAATTAAATGTTATAAAATGTGAGGAACCCAAATTGGTATACTTTTTACAGAAAACCCGCATTATCGTCTAATTAACACTAAACGAAATCCTAAGGTGTTACAATACATCACATGTACAGTAATGGCCTCTAGGGCATACATATAACTAACACACAAACTACCGGGTTCTTGAAGTGCGAGTGGCCTACTATTTTATTGAGGGGGGTTGCTTCACTTCGGGAATTTGGCGGGTAGTTTGCCGCACCCATAGGGGACTAGGGTTGGGTTTGGCTATTCATCACGACCGTGGAAACCGTCTTTCGTTCAGGGCTTAAACGGAACACGGAATTCTTAGTATATCCAATATATTCATATGTGATCTGGAATGCTTATTATAGCGTGAGACGAATGGTTATATATATATATATATATATATATATATATAAGATATATAATAAACGTTTCTTATGTTTTGCACCCGTGCTAGTCCAGCCCCCGCTCTACCGTTAATTAAGTAACCTAACGGTGAATGACGGGCCCCGTGGCGAATGCGGATGGCATAAGCGTACGTTCTATTTTCTTTTCTTTTTCTGCAATGATAAGGTTAAATGATGGGACAACATTGATGAGATTAATGTTAAGAAAAGAAACCTAAAGATGTTATAGAATCAAAAAATTTCAAAATGGGTAGCTCTAGTTATTTCTTTGCATAGTGGTATTCCTTTGTCATGACTCGAAATTGGCACGTGATGGCCCTTAAACTACGCAACGTCTACAGGCGTAACGCATTTTAAGTAAGCCGAAAACCCAGCAATCTAAACCATCAAAAGTAGTAAGAAATAAGAATATTGTTAAAACTTTTGAAAATCTCAAGTACAAATTCTTTAAAGTCCAACTTTACTTCCTTAAAAATTTTGGCAGCACCTCCTTTATAAAAAAAACCAGCCCCAAAAATGGGTATAACAAAGATATAAGTAAGGCATCCCCAAACGGGAGCAAAAATACGCCCAGAGGCATAAAACAACCACCACAACAGATATACGACGCCGTAGCGAAGAAATAAAAAACGATATAAATAAAACTGCATGAAAGACCTCCAAGTCACAAAATAATATACAATATCGTCCTCACATCAAGTCTCTAAGTCATACATGAAAGTGGTAGATGGAGAGCACAAGATACAAAGATCAACATCGGATAACCGCAAAACCCACCTATAGCAAAACTGCACACAGTCAGCCGTAGCGGTATCCTCTGCAAAAGATGATACGATAGATAGAAAATAGCCCTGCCTCTATGTAACACCTTAAAATGTGTTTTGTGGCTAATTATATTTTAATATATGGTTTTTAATAAAAAGTTTACCCAATTGGTTTTTAATTAGTTTATCCTATTTATTGAATATTTTATTAGAATTTTTCTAGGCATACACACACTTGTGCATGTAAACTAGGGTTAAGACATGGGGCTAAACCATGATTAGCAACCATGGTGGACTAACCATTTTCTTAAGCTATTTTAAAGTTTAAAATAAGTGTTTTAGGTTTTTAAATTAGTATGGTTGTTTTTCTTTTTTTAAATGGGTAACCATTTGAATTGTTTTGGCTTTGACTTGGTGAGAGAGAGAGAGAGTGCATGATGGGGCATAATGGCCTTGCCATGCTTCAATTAATGAAGAGAGAGAAAGAGAAGGGGGTTGACTTGTTTGTGTTATCATTCTTGCCTCTCATCCTTTTCACTCCTCTCATTTTTTTCTCACTCTCTCACTCACACACCCATACATCTTCAGCTAAAGCAAGAGGAGCAGCAGCTGCAGAAGCATCAGCAGCAGCAGAAGATAAAGCAGTGGCAGCAGCAGAGCCATTAGCAGCAGCAGAAGCAAGCAGCATCAGCACAGGCAGCATCAGCAACATGCAGCCCCTGCATCACCAGCAGCTCTAGGAACTCAGTTCTTCTCCTTCACCTACTTCTTAAGGTCCCTTTAAGGTATATTTTCTGAACTCTATTCCCTAGTTGCTGAGCTTATGTGTTAATTAGCGTCGGTTTGTGTTAATTAGTGAGTTTAGTGCTAATTATGGTGATTTGGGTGGAATGTTGGTTAAGTGATGTTTGTGTTAGCTAGCATAGCTTATTTTAGTGTTGTTAGGGTTACTTTAACTGAGAATTGACCCAGATTACACTAAAATACCATAAGGTTTGTGTTTTGTGCAAAATTGGTGTTTTTAAAGCGATATATTAGCATTTTGTAATCTGCTATTGACCCGGACCCTTCAGGGTAAAATTGAGGATACTGGAGCATGCTCATTAAGTTTAGACAACACCACCAGAACACGAACCCACCATTCCCAATGCAGGCCGCCAATTTATTGCATCTGGCCCAAATTGCGGCCAGGAAGGGGACAGGGGTGTTGGGGTCTTGGCTAGGGTTCTCTGCTGTGTTATTTAGTGTTTTGGCATGTATAATTTTGTAAGATTTGACCTGTAGGAAAATCTGGGACAATATATCGTATTGCATGTCCGTTTTGTTTGCGCGATACGCGCGATACGTGAGTGGGTTCTGCGATCCAGCGTATCGCGGCGTGTCGTGGTAGTTTTAGACGCGTATACACACGTTTCAGCGTATCGTGCACACGCGCGTTTAGTTCGCGACGCGAGTTTCTCGTTTGGGTTCGATATCTTGTTTTGTGAGATATTTGGCTTATATATGTATTCCTTGTCTCATTTTCAGGTTTGCAGGCGGGGACTACGGACACTGCTACAGGGGGAGCAGATGGTAGGATTCACCTGGTTTGGAGCGTAGGTGAGTAGATTTAATATCTACAGGGGAATCGCCCGCATGGCGTTATGCGTCTGGGCTAGGATTCTAATATTTGTTGCGTATTCTACAACATTGTTAGAATTGCGCCTTACCCTATTTATTAGATATAATGGTACTGTGACTAGCAGCCGTAGGACACTGCATATATTATTGACGGTTCATGTTGCATGAACACGGATTGTATGCTACTCACACACCGTCAATAATTGCCATGTCACACACAAACCATTATAGATAACTTATTGGTTGGTTAGGGACCTTATGACATCGATTCACATTACTTGTCACTTTGGACATTTAGTTACCGATATACCTTACTCACCTATTCCACTCATACCCGGATGGGGTATACTTCATCAGTTCTTATAGGTAGATACCTATACATTGCTACACCTGTATGTTACATACATATTCAGTTTCAGTTACATAAT
The DNA here is from genome assembly GCA_030015575.1 of Agapanthus africanus. Taxonomy (NCBI): domain Eukaryota; kingdom Viridiplantae; phylum Streptophyta; class Magnoliopsida; order Asparagales; family Amaryllidaceae; genus Agapanthus; species Agapanthus africanus. The sequence continues at coordinate 97,325,499 of JASDDO010000029.1, read as the reverse complement.
TACCTTTACTGATGTTACTTAGCTGTACCTTATTGGTTTCGCATACATCTGGTTTCAGCTACATATTCTCATTTATATGCTCGCATTTCAGATATATCGCATATATTTATTCCCGGATTTGCGCATTGTTTATTTGGATTTTACATGATGTTTTCTGGATTTGGGAACCGTGGGAGTTCATGAAATTATGCATACATTGAAAAACCCGGTTTCCTTGATACGATATTTGCGCAGCCACCATGAGATTTATCGGTTCTGATTATATACTCCATACGAGGTGTGGTTGCCGTATGAGGGTACATGGTGGGGCCCGGTATGGTTCCCCTCGGCAAGAAGATCGATGGATTTTGCCGATTGAGCCTGGAGGCGGGCTAGTACCTACCGGTGACAGTACCAATGACTCGGCGGAGATCATGGAGATACCGTTGGGAGTCATGCACGTATGCATACGTCGAAAGGCGAGGGTCGGAGCTAGGCACTCGTGCTTTCGGGATAGCGTATGATACGTACCTATCAGGATTTCTGTGTCGATGCTTGGCACATTGTTTTCATGATATTTCCTTTAAACACCTTTGTATATATAACAGGGGATTTAGCCGTTGTTATATATACCCTTACACCAATATTAGTGGAATAGGACGCTAATATATGTGTATTGACCCCATCATATTTATTTCTGCAAATATATACCTTTAGGATGTTAGAATTCTACTTGAGATTTGATTTGGGATATCAGGTGATTCATTAAGATTGGATATTGGATATACATATGGGATTACTGATTTGTACATTCGGGATATAAGAGATTACTCAATATTGTACATTAAGAAGATATGAGACTTATATGATGTGAGAGCCCAACTTAGAGGCTTATTTGAGGAATTGGGATTTGAGTTTCTTGATGGATTGTGATCCTACCACGATGACAGGATTCCGTGGGATGACATATTTCACTCCATACCTCATACCTTTTCACTTATGCACTGTTCCATGTATTAGGAGTACCTGTTAGTGTACACTTCATGATTGCTGCATATTTACATTCCCATATCCCTATTGCATAGTTATTGCATACTACTGTCATGTTATTACTGCTTCACATATTGATTATACCTGCTAGTGTACTTTCCATTATTCTGCATTCACATGACCTGTTATTACTGTAAATTGTATATCTTAGATTCATGTTGTACGTACATTCCTGCGATTACCTGCATATGTTATCTACTATTCACGAGTTGGCAACTCACCCCCGTTGTGCCACAGGTGTTGCAGGTTGTTCCCCAGAGTAGTCGAGGCAGGCTATTCAGCTATTCATCTACCATCTTTTGCTACATATACCGCATCGGCTCACAGTATACTATTTTGCTTAGGTGGGTTTTGGTGGTTATTTGTATTTCATATTGTACATTCGTTGTATCTTGTATTCTCCATCTACTATTATGTTGTTGACTTAGGGACTTGGTGAGGACGTTATTGTATATTATTTGTAGATTTGTTGTCTTTTATATACAGTTTCCTTCCTATTGTCTCTTATTTCTTCGCTACGGCGTCGTATATTTATGATGTGATTGTTTTCCGTCTCTGGGCTAGTTTTACAAAAGGGGTGTTGCCAAAAATTTTAAGGAAAGAAAGTGGGACTTTTAAAGAAATTGGGTTGTGATTTCAAATGTTTCAAAATACTTTTATTATCTTTTCCGTATTTTCATGGTTTAGATTTCTGGGTTTGGCTTTCTTTTACTGCGTTACGTCTTTAGGCGTTGCGTAGTATTAGGGCCGTCACGTGCCAATTTCGGGTCGTGACACTCTACTACTCTGAGGAACAACCTGCAAAACACTATGGCACAACGGGGGTGAGTTGCCAACTCGTGAATAGTAAATAACATATGCAGGTAATCGCAAGTATGCACGTACAGCGCGAATCTAACATATGCAAGCCAATAGTAATAAATGGTCATATGCATGCAACAGTCATGAAAGGTACTCTATCAGGTACTACTAATACATGAAGCAATAATATGACAATATGTATATGCAACAGTCATGAAAGGTACTCTAGCAGGTACAACTAATACATGAACAATAAATGGAAATATGTATGCAACAGTCATGTAAGGTACTCTATCAGGTACTACTAATACATGAAGCAATAATATGACAATATATATATGCAACAGTCATGAAAGGTACTCTATCAGGTACTACTAATACATGAAGCAATGCATATAAAGTAAATGCGGAGTATGGGATAAAGCATGTCACTCCCACGGAATCCTGACCTCGTGGCAGGACCAAAGTCCATCATGACAATCCAAATCCCAATTTCCTCAAATCAGCCCCCAAATTGGCTCTCATATCATGTAAGTCTCATATATCCTGAGTGTCCAATATCACGTAAATCTCATATATCCTGAGTATCCAATATCAAGTAAATCTCATATATCCTGTATCCAATATCAAGTAAATCTCATATATCCTGTATATTTGCATGAATCATTATGATGATGTGTATAAATTAGATATGTAAACACATATATTAGCGTCCCATTCCACTAATATATAACAGCGTCTCCCATTCCACTGCTATATATACTTAGGAGTAAAAATATCATGAAACCAAGTGTCAAGCATCGACACATAAATACTGATCTATCAGGTGATGTCACCACGACTGGCACCCTGATAGGTACGTATCATATGCTATCCCGAAAACTCAAGTGCCTAGCTCTAACCTTCGCCTTTCGACGTATCCATACGTACATGACTCATGTCAGTATCCCCACGATAACCGCCGAGTCATAGGTACTGTCACCGGTAGGTATGGTTCCCCTGTCAGGCTCATCGGCGTGGTACATCGAAATACCTTTCTTGCCCTGGGGTACCTCCGGGCCCCACCATGTACCCTCACACGGCCCACGACGCCTCCTCGCATGGGGTATATATATATCAGAACCGATAAATCTCATGGTGGCTGCTGAAATATCATATCAAGAGAAACCGGGTTTTTCAAATAATGCATAATTTCATGAAACTACCACGGTCCTCAAATCCAGAAAACATCATGAAAAATCCATATCTCAATGCGAAAATCCATGAATATAATATATGCAACAAGAAACTGTAATGTGAGCATATAAAGGAAAAGCCGCTATTTAACTGCAACAAATTAATATATATATCATGCGGTTCCTAATTTCTCCAAGTCCAATATAACATCAAATAAAGGTGAACATGTAGCTATAGCCAGATATATGTGTAAACATGTAGGTATAGCAAGGTATATGTATCTACCTATCAGTAATGATGTAATATGCCCTCCAGGTATAAGTGTAATTATGTATGCAAGATGTACATGTAGCTATGTCTCATATGTGTATATACCTATTGTAGGGTTACTAGGCACTGTCACAAGGCTCATAAGGCATCAACCATGCCAAATCTAAATTTTTTCAAGTGCCGAACAACCTAAAGCAAGGATCTTTGCTAGAGTTTTAGGGTTAACAAAGCATGTAAACAACTTTACATCTAAGAGAAAGTGATTACAACCTTTGTAGTCCGTTCCTTCGCTTCATAAGCTCCGAGTAGTAGTCCCTTTGCCGTGATCCATGAACTTCCGGACTCTAGAGATGCACCATAAGCCGAATGATCCATGCTTGCTTGAAGTCTTCCTTTTCGAAGATGATCTACCTTGAAGAATCTTTAACTCAAGCTCTCACTTCTCTAATCAAGTATTAGTGAAGTGAACACCTTAATCTAAGTGGCTAGAATAGATAAGGATGATGAAGTAGGAATATAGCTCTCTTTTATTATCAATTTCTCACACTAAATCATCACAAAACCAAAAGCCAGTAAGCTTTTCAAGGAGGAAGAAGAAGAAGAAGGCTTTTGTGATGAACAATGAATTATTGTTATTGTTACAAAACCAACCTTGAGTTAATAATATCAAGGCTTTAACTCATGTAGAGAATGAACTAGAGTTAAGGGTTTGGGTTGAGTTAAATAATATCTACAAAATATCAAAGGAAAATATCTAAGCTTAAAACAAAACAAAGCTTCTAGAAGCTTCATGAAAAAGCTAACCCAAATGCTAACCCAAATCAAACCCTAACTTGTTTAATCTCCACAAATCATGTTGTATTTGTAACCCTAACTTGTTACAATATTATATATCACATATATAATATATTTTGAAACAAAAGATAATAATACAATTAACATATATCGCATATATATCAATGTATTATCCGGTGAGAAAATGAATCAATAAAGCGAGCTTATATTAGTTAACGTAATGTAATATATCACATATATAATTATACATTAAATCATTGAATCATCACTTGATCCGACAATCCGGCTATATCGCATATAACCGACTAATATATCATGTACCGATTCATCGAATCAACACTTGATCCGATGACCCGGCTATATCACATATACCCGGCCGATATCATATATCGCGAGAATAGAATACGGTATCTCATATCGTATTATTCTCGGTCCCGCACATATCACATATGTGCTCCTACTCCGTTTTGCCTAAGTCAAGAAACCTCTGTGTAGGACTCTAAAGAATCGTCAATACGCCGGCAGTAGGTGATGATCATATCAAACACCCATAAGCTGCAAGCGGTCAGCTAAACGTAACAGCCACCCAGGTATTGAGTGATCAGAAGATCAACAAGCAAGCCTGTACATTCTCCTGTGAATCCAATCAGTAACAGTACCGTACAGTCCGGTCTCTTCGTCTGATATGTCGCATATCTAGTTTAGGGGTGGTAAACGTCAGACCCCAGTAACCGATAAGTCATGTCAATGTGAGGCTCATAACAGGTCGAGAAACTACTGATAACTCTTACCAGCAGCACTCCATATCATCCCTGGCTAGGGACTTCCAGTTATAGCCAATCGAACACAGCACAACATCAACTTCCTATACCGGGAGAGACGAATCCCCTCCTATCGCTCATTGCCTCCATGTGATTCGGGACTGTACCCAAAAGCCACCATTTTGCACACCCTCTTGGACGTGGTATGATGGAAATAAAAGCAAAGTGGGAATCACACAAGACTCTATGACGATCTCGGGTCTACAGACTAACCTGTACCAGTGTCACCAGAGAACTGCCATCTGACGTGAAGTATAATACCATCTGGGAGTTCTCGGCGAGTCCGTCCAGTGTACCCAGTCTCCACTGAGCACCCGTACACCATCTTTGATGTCAAACATCGATGGATATGAGATCATCCATCGCCCATCATATGGGTCAAGATGCGTATACGCTAGTCTACTCTGGTGTATCGATGCCCTGTCTCGATACACCCTCGACTAGGAACAATTATAAGATGTACTCATTGACTACCCTGGCCCCACTAGTATGATCTCATCATAGTCCCGGTAGTCGAGTACATATCATAAGGGCTTTATCAACATGTGAGAGCAAGACAGTAAACTAATATAAGTCAACATGTTAAGACAAAGTGAAACCAGATAGCATACTATTATGTCGAGCAAGAAAGTCCTCTATATATATATCCAAGCATCCACTATAATATACATCATATGTACAATAATGGCATCTAGGGCATATACATAACTGACACCTATCACTAATGGTACAATACCATATAGGTATATGGGTAACTAGCATGTAAGCATGTCAAGGCATATGTGTAAGCATGTAGGTATACAGGTATGCTATATGTCATATGCACGAAAGAAAATAAGGATCAAGTCTCAATATCCTTAAACAATACAATAACACATATGTATAGGTGTTGTGTGTGTCATGGCAATTTTTGAAGGTGTGAGTGGCATACAATCAGTGCTCGTGCAACATGAGCCATCAATAATAGTGCAGTGTCCTAAGGGTACAAGTCCAAGCACAACAAGTAAATATGCAATGAAGTGTATGCGCAAAATCTATATATGCAATAGGATATGCGACTAATATCATGTCATCTCTATCCCAGACGCATAACGTCATGTGGACGATTCTCCTGTAGATGTTAAATCTACTCACCAACGCTCCTGGCTAAGTAAAGCCTACCACCTGTTTCTCCTTCTTCGCAGCGTTTGAAGTCCCCACCTGTGAACCTAAAACATAAAACAATATAACAAGTATATATTAGCAATAGACCCAAAACACGTACAACTACGTGACCGACGCACCAACTCAAAACATACTCTCAAGTGTTCGTATTGTGTTTAACGTGCATAGAAACACAACGAAACCAACTCAGAGCAACAGCAACACAGAACACGAACCGTATCGGATAACGTAACGCGTGAAACGAAATACAAGAAAACAAGCAAGTGATCCCAGATTTTGCTATACCAACAATCTGTAAAAGTTGCAAGTACCATGAGACCACACACAACCCCAGAGAGCCTTACACCAAAACTCAACCCCTCAGTCCCCACTCTGGCCGCAAATTGCGGTCAGAAGCAATAAATCTGCGGCCAGTCTACAAGGGAATGGGCTCGTCTTTTGAGGATAGGTTCTAGGTCACTACACTAAGTCACTATGATGGGAACTTTTGCAAGAAATACCTGGTTTGATAGCAGATCATCCGAGACCCAAAACAACACTAAAAATACGATATTTGCACGAAACGATACATAACGCATTCTAAACCGAAACTAATAAGCTACGCTACACAATAAACACCTACTTAACAGAAAGAGATCATTACTTACCCAAAAAAACTCAAAGATCCTAGCTTTCCAAGCTCCAAGGCATCCAAGAGGCAAAACTAAGCAAAAGAAGTGATTTTGGTGAGATTTAGTGAAGTTTGTGATGGTTTAGTGAAGGGATTAGCAAGTGTTCAGTTGAGGGTGAGAGGAATGAGAAAATAATGTGAAGAGATGAAGTGAGAAAGAAATAGAGAGAGTGTGAAGAAAAGAGAGAAAGAGGTGAGTGCAAGAGGGTGAGTGCACCCTTGCATTAACTCCTTATTAATGCAAGGCCATGACTCCCCATGCCACCTTTTCTCCAAACAAAATCCAAAAGAAAAAATCTTCGCTCTCAACAAATATCTAGAGAATAAGGTTAAGGATAAGGTTAAACAAGAATTGGATTAAGCAAAGGATTAGGATAAGGGTTAAGTTGTCATGGTCACTAATCTAGATTAGCACAAATAAACCCTCACATAAACATGCATATGTGTGTGCATGCCATAACAAATAATAATAAATTATTAATTAAATGTTATAAAATATGAGGAACCCAAATTGGTAAACTTTTTACAGTAAAACCGCACTACCGTCTAAACTAACACTAACCGCAATCTAAGGCGTTACATCCTTGATGAATATCCAGCACCTCATTTGACGAGAAAAGAGCCGAGATCCCTTCACCGGGAGTGACTTCTTTAGAAAAACTAGCAAATGCTACAACCCACTCGGTTTTTCATGATTAGGTTCTCTAGTTCTTACTTTGCATAATGGTATTCCTTGATGAATATCCAGCACCTCATTCGATGAGGAAAGAGCCGAGATCCCTTCACCGGGAGTGGCCTCTTTAGTAAAAGCTAGAAAAAGCTACTCGGTTTGTTTTTTGAAAAACTACTCGATTTTTAAGCGGAGATTAAACCACTCCTTTTCAAATCACTAGATTCTACAATGATATCAAGTTCATTACGTTAAAGGTTTTCATCAAAACCATTCGTAGCCTACCGCCATTTTAGAGAGTACTTAGTCTTCATGCTACGTTTGTTGACTATAGTTAAGGCGTAGTTGTAACAACCTAGTTCATTTATACCAATTCCACTTCTCGTATTTCCTTAATTGTGGTATTTTCCGGATTTATCGTGTTTTGAGTGCGTATAGTATTTTACATTTTACATTGCATTCGACCCGACCCGCTTGCTTGAACTTGTTTGATTCATATTTATGAATTATCTTGACTTGTTACATAGACATGTGCATTTTCATAAATACTGCAAATTTGCATTTTATCTGGCATTGCATCTTTTACCATATAACATTTTAAGTCATATAAAATATTTTAAAAATACATAACATGGCCTGCATGATACCCCTAACCCCGTGGTAGCATCCGCGCATCTTGTTCTCGTCCCGTTCAGTGAAACGGACGTGTTTGGATGGCTACGCGCACTTACGTGGATCCGTTCTTGTGGGTATGCATTTTCGTTACCCGAGCTTTCATTTTTAAATTTGGACGTCGCATATATTTTTCATATTTTAAATCTGAATTTTTAGACCCGACCCGGGCGTGTTTTGGAATATTTTGTATCCCGCCAAAATTCAAATTAATTAATTTAATATCATTATATTTTAATCGACGGCTTAAAATTTACATAACAAACTAAAATCTTTTTTTAATTTAAAAAATCTTAAATCCTAACTACTACGCAGCTCTCTCCCTCTCTCTCTTTCTCCCTCTGGTCCCACCAAGCCTTCACCTCTCTCTTTCTTTCTCTCTTTCTCTCTCCCCCGCTACCTTCCAACTTTCTTTCTCTTCCTCCTCTCTCTCCTCTCGCTCTCTCTCTATCTCTCTCCTCTCGCGACCTCTCTCTCTCTCATCTCGCGGTTTCTGTAGCAGTAGGGTTACGGTCACCTCCACGCGAGTGCGGTCACCTCCCCGCGAGTGCGATCACAATATCCCCATATATTTTCTCTCTCTCCTCCTATATCTCAACTCCCTCCTCCATTTTCTTCCTAAACCCAGCAACCTCGCCACGAACCCACCACTCCTCACTCCTCTTCAAACCCCAACCCTAACTCCCTTGCCTCTCTTCTCTCGATCTCGCCTCCACCCTCATCTCCATCATCTCCTTCATTCTCCTCTACCTTCTCCCTTCATTCCCGAGCAACCCCACTGCACCTGAGAACCCAGCACCACCACCTCGTTGCCCCCTCGTTTCCCTGACCACAGTGCAACCTAGTGAGCCTCTGCCTTTCCTTCTCCTTCCCCTTCTTTTCTTCTTTCTTTCTATTCTTTCTTTATTTCTTTCTTTAAAATATTGTTCTTTGTTTGCATAGTTCGCCGGAGCCGGGCGTGACGCCGACGATCCAGACGATCCAGCGAACGTGCCTTGACTGTGCGATCACCCTCGTGCGTTACTTGGACCCGTTTCGTGTACCGTGCGCGCGACGCGAAATTTTGCCGACGTCGGACGTACCGTACACATCTGTTTCTTGATCCGTCGAGGCAGGTTAATCTTGCTACATGCTATATAACTCATTATATACCTATTTAAATAAATATCATACCTGTATTTTAAATCTAGTATCCCATGTTTCATATTATAGCTTTTCGATGTTCCGTTTGCATCCATTCATATCATTTCAGATCTAGATCATGAAAACCTATCTTGTTACATACTAGATTATAATATATTGCATCCATATCAATATTTACATCACATATTGCTTAGTTGTACATCCCACATTACCATTTTATAGTTTTAAAACTTTTCGGATACCCGTTTGCATCCATCTCATTTAGAATATATATAACTGCATCCATAGATCATATTAATACATAACACTGCGATATTAACACCCCATGTTTAATAAAGTGCATCCTAATTAGTATTGGAACTATAAATGTAACCCTAATCGATAATTGTGCATCCATATCTTTGAATTTATATCTATTTGCATACCATATCACATTATTCCATTTTATTGTTATATTAGTACTCCATACTTGTTTTTGTGTACCCGTACTTATTACAGTTTGATTATGAGCACCCACTCAACACTTGTGCACTATTTGACATGACCTGATACACTACTACAGACATGACTTGATACATGTGCATTACTTGACATGATTTAATCCATACATGACCTGATGTACCACAGCGTGACATATTACCTGTTCTTGTTACTAATGCCGACAATCTTGACATGTTGTCCCTACGGACATTTCCTGTTGTCTATACAGACAAACCTGTACCTGCTTGATCCTGTATTGGCATTAGTCTCAGATTTATCAATACCTGACTTACACACATAACCTTGGGGGTATGGGGAAATCAAGAATGTATCCGAACGTAACTCAAAGGACTATTACATCTTGTTACCGTGGTCCCGTGGGGTTGAATGGGACATAGACTCACAGTCTGTTACATCGTGTTACCATGGTCCCGTAGGGTTGAACGGGACATAGACTTACAGTCTATCATATCTTGTTACCGTGGTCCCGTAGGGTTGAACGGGGCATAGACCGATGGATTATGATGAGGATTACATTAATTGATTTCGAATAACTTTAGAGTAGATAACTCTATGGCACAGTTTAGACTACTTACTGCACTTCACCTGTTTATATCCTGTTCACTGATCTATATTCATGTTACTGTTTACTTGTTACTGAGGACTTGTTACTGTTCATACTTCATACCTGCATATTTCATTATATCCTGCTTGCCTTGAATTATTGATATTATGACGCACTGACGTCTGGGTTTTGCATGGCCCAGATCCCTTGTCCTTATCGCAGGTTGTCCAGGAGTACTTTGATCAACAGGCCGAGCGGTGATGACCTGTTATTAGTTTAGTTTAGTTTCCTTTCAGTATTTTCATTCCTGATGTGAGCCCGCATTATGGGACGTACATTCCAGTTTATTATTGTATTGGATCTTTTTTGCTTCCGTATTATTTTATTCTTGACTCGTTATTCTGGCTCATGGACATGTATTAGATATTTATTATTATTGTTCTTGATATCTCTACAGCCGTAATGTGACTGTGGAGGGATATTTCCTATCCACAGGTAGCATGGTTGGCTCTGTCACGTGCCTATCTTAGCGTACTCTGGAAAGCGGGGCGTGACAGGGTTTGTTTGGTATCAGAGCCACAGGATCTAGGTTAATCGGGTTTGATTCTTTTTTAGTTGGGTATTAGACCCAATACACGAATCAGAATACTCGTGATTAGGAGCATGTCCTGCCACATTGTTATCGTGATTCTTGAATCATGTCTTTCTCTTGACCCTTTGTCTTGACGATATGCAAACAACTTTGCATCTCGGCTTGAAATCTTCTTGATTCCTTATTGTTTATCTCTCGTATTCCTTCGATTCTGATACTAGGATTTGGGCGACTTGAGTGGAGTTATGTGATTGTAACTATGTACCGCGGCATGGTTACAATGTGGTACTCTATTTAAGTAACTTGGAGTCCTGGTCTTGATTCATTTCCTTGTTTCATGGTTGTTTTATTACCTTGGTTCTCTCAGTTTCATTGCTTACCAGTTCATGTTTTGTAGATTTCTTGGTGATCAATACTGGCAGCTATGACGTTGGCTTGGGAATAGACTTTCTCGGCACTTTCCACGCTCATATTGATTGTAGGGCAAAGAAAGTGATTTTCCATATTCTCGGACATCCGGAGTTTGTTTTTGCTGGAGGAGCAGTTCTGTCGGGCCAGTCGAGTTTAGGGCTAGGCCAATAAACAATGTTCTTCCGACAATGGAAGTTGATAAGGAGGAAGCACCAGCTGTAGTTCGAGAGTTCATGGACGTGTTCGAGGACATCTCGGGTTTACCGCCAAAACGTGATGTGGAGTTCGCGATCGATCTTATTCCTGGCGCAGCGCCAATCTCTAAGACGTACTATCCAATGGCACCAGTGGAGTTGGAAGAAGTCAAAAAGCAGGTTACCAAATTACTTGAGAAGGGTTGGATTCGCAGCAGTAACTCACCTTGGGGAGCTCCAGTTCTTCTACTCAAGAAGAAAGATGGCACAAGGAGGATGTGCATCGATTATCGAGAATTAAACCGAGTGACTATTAAGAACAAGTACCCGATCCCCCGCATTGGCGAATTATTCGAGCAGCTTAGTGGCACAAGGGTATTCTCGAAGCTGGATTTGCGATCCGGATATCATCAGGTCCGAGTTAAATCAGAAGATATTTGCAAGACTGCGTTCCGAACTCGGTATGGACATTACGAGTATTTAGTGATGCCCTTCGGAGTAACAAATGCACCAGTGATATTTATGGACTTGATGAACCAAATCTTTTCACCATTCTTGGACCAGTTTATAGTGGTGTTCATTGATGATATTCCGGTCTACTCAAAGAGTATAGAAGAGCATGCAGAACACTTGAAGATCGCACTGCAGACCTTGAGGCAAGAAAGATTGTATGCAAAGATGAGCAAGTGCGAGTTTTGGCTTGAAGAAGTGAAGTTTTTGGGGCATGTCGTGTCCGGAGATGGAATCGTCGTTGATCCCGAAAAGATTGTAGCAGTTCAAGATTGGCCGATTCCGAAGAACGTTGCAGAGATCAGAAGTTTTCTTGGACTTGCAGGATACTACAGAAGGTTCGTAGAGAATTTTGCTCGTTTGGCTGAGCCTCTGACCAAGCTTATGAGCAAGGAAGTACCATTTGTGTGGACGGATAAGTGTGCGTCATCTTTTGAGGTGTTGAAGCAGAGATTGATAACCGCTCCTATTTTAACCGTGCTAGACAGTTCCGGAGGATTGGTGATTCACAGTGACGCATCTGAGAAAGGATTGGTATGTGTTTTGATGCAGCATGGGAAGGTTATAGCTTACGCATCGAGACAGTTGAAGACCCATGAGAAGAATTACCCAACTCATGACTTGGAGCTAGCAGCTGTGATTTTTGCTTTGAAGATTTGGAGACACTACTTATTGGGCGAAAAGGTCGAAGTATTCACCGATCACAAAATCCTGAAGTATGTGTTCACACAGAAGGAGCTTAATATGAGGCAGCGTAGATGGTTGGAGCTGATGGCTGATTACGATCTTGATCTTAAGTACCATCCGGGGAAAGTTAATGTTGTGCCAGATGCGCTTAGTCGGTTGCCAGCAATTCAGACGTTGACTGCACAGAAGAAACTTATTGAAGACTTTCGGAGATTCGATTTGGAGATTGTGCTACCGCATTCTTCGGGATAGTTGATGCAGCTGCAAGTAATATTAAAGCCGCGTAATTACAGGACCCTAGATTGCAAAAGTTTCGAGAACAGGTTGAAGCTGGACTTCGAACGGACTTATTGATTCATGAAGATGGTTCGTTGCGATATGGTAGTCGTTTGTGTATGCCAAAGGGAGATTTTCGCGAAGAAGTTATGAAGGAGACGCACAGTTCTGTATATTCCGTACATCCAGGAGGCACGAAGATGTACCGAGATCTACGACAGCATTTCTGGTGGGAAGGCATGAAACGGGAGATTGCCCGCTTCGTAGCGAAATGCTTGGTGTGTCAGCAAGTTAAGGCTGAACATCATAGGGTTGCTGGTTTATTGCAACCACTTCCGATTCCTCAATGGAAGTGGGAACATATAACCATGGATTTCGTGACGGCTTTACCGCGGAGTCCAAAGGGCAACAATGCAGTTTGGGTGATTGTTGATCGATTGACCAAGGCAGCTCATTTCATACCATTTCGAGTTGGTCAATCAACGGAAGCATTGGCAGAACGGTACATGCAGGAGATTGTAAGATTGCATGGAGTACCGGTGAGCATCGTGTCCGACCGTGACACCCGTTTCTTATCACACTTCTGGAGGAGCTTACAGGAATGTTTGGGGACTCGATTGAAATTTAGCACAGCTTATCATCCTCAGACAGATGACCAGTCGGAGAGAACGATCCAAACTCTTGAAGACATGTTGAGAGCTTGCATGTTAGACTTCAAGGGTTCATGGGAGGATCACCTATACTTGGTGGAGTTTTCTTACAATAACAGTTTTCAGGCGACTATTCAGATGGCTCCATTCGAAGCATTATATGGTCGCAAGTGTCGTTCACCTGTCTGTTGGGATGATGTTGGAGAACGAAGATTGTTGGGACCGGATTTGATCGTGCAAACAGTGGAGAAAGTTAATACTATCCGGAATCATATGAAGGCAGCACAAGATCGGCAGAAGAGTTGGGCCGATACATTGAGAAGACCTCTAGAGTTCGCTGTTGGTGATCTGGTATTCTTGAAGATATCACCGACTCGAGGAGTGATTCGTTTTGGGAGTCGAGACAAGCTTAGTCCTCGATTCATGGGAACTTTCGAGATTTTGGAACGTGTTGGAGAAGTGGCTTATCGATTGGCTTTACCACAATCTTTGGCGAATGTTCATGACGTGTTTCACGTATCTCAACTCCGTAAGTATGTTCGAGATGAAACACACGTGCTAGATCATTCGGAGCTGACTGTAAGAGAAGATTTAACCTTTGAGGAACGACCGATGTCGATTGTGGATCGAAGGGAAAAGGTTCTTAAGAACAAGGTTATCCCTCTCGTACTTGTTTCTTGGGGAAATCGCTCGCATAGAGAATCGACTTGGTGTAAGTCTACGTTAGCGCCCCGGCAGTCTACAGACGCCAAATGCGGAATAAAACTTTTAAACTTGGCGCTATCGTATACTTTAACCCGGATCTACCATTATTGCTAAACTAACAATCCACTGTAAAGAGGGAAGAAGGGTTGTACCGAACGATCCGAGTCCTTCGTTCTTCAACCATCATCCCACGCTCCGTTGCGGCTGCTCCGATCTCGTCGATCTCCGATCTCCTCCGTCGAAGTGGCACCACATGATCGGTTCTTTAAACGGGCTCCCGCCTCTGACTCGAGGCAACTCGGTCGTCAAGTTTGCTAAAAGAGACGACCAAGATTGATGTAGAGAAAGAGTAGATGACTTTGTCTCGTTCCGTCCAAAGCTATGGACGGACGGTTAATGAAGTTGCCGTGGAAATCGGGTGATGGAATGAAATGAACTGTAAATTCCATACACCCCAAACTATCTATCATAATCCTTTTCCAATGAATCAAGTGTGTGAATGAGAGAGAGAGAGGAGGCTATATATATCAAAGGAGGGAGGTGAGTGTAGGAGGGATCAAGTGGTGACCATATCCTTCATAGTTATCATAACCATTAAGAAAGAATGAATCATTTAAATGTAACCAATAAGAACAAACCTAGTCATCTTTGCATTAATGACACCATTAATGCAACCAATGAAAACTTAACACCAAGTAGCCTAGTCACCACATCTAGAATATTCTAGAACACTGACTCACCTCATCTGTAGAAAAGATAAATCCGTCTTTAACAGAATGTTAAAAGACGGCTGATAGAAAACTGGAAACTGGCAACTTCCAAAAGTGATCCTGAAACAACTTTCAGGAAAACCCCGAAACTGTATAAATATACCCGCATTTGTATTACGACCGAATACAAATGCAACTGAGACAAAGATATTATACCTACTCAATATAATACTCGGATCCGGCTTAAACCAAAGCCGACCAGTATTATCTGCCCGAAAAATAACACGTGCGTAAACGCACGTGCATTTTCCGAACCCTGCCATAAAACCATACGGCCTCTACAACGTTTCGCCCGAACTTGGGAAACTGCCTGTGGGGGACTCTAATGACTCGTCAGCACCCTGGCAGTGGGTTTAACCACAAACCGTCAGCGGCACTAGCAATGCGTAACGGCTGCCCACGGACTGACCTCAAGGGTGGCCGAGGAGCGAACTCAAGGGAGACCGATGAGCGAACTCCTCCGAAAACCCTACTGAGCCTAACAGTGACAATGTATATACAGTCCGGTCCGTTCGTCAATGAGTATCGCATATCCGCCTAGGGGGCTAGTAACGTCAGACCCCCAGAAGCAGTATAAGTCGTGTCGGAGTGAAGCCCAATTACACCCTGAGATACTACTGGAGTGTAAGTGCACGGCGGCGCCCCGGCCGTCAATCCGACGCCGGAATGCGGAAACGGTGATAAACTTAAATTTTGCGGACTTTGCAAACCGGCACCACCGCGCACTTTAACCGGATCGTAACCATTAACAAGTCTAGCTAACCAATAAGAAAGGGAAGAGATGTATACCGACGATCCAAGTCCTCCGGTCTTCATCTCCACTCCGATCTCCTCGCGGGATCTCCGTCTGTCTCCTCCTCGTCGGAAAGGGCACCACATCGCCTGTAGCTTTTACGGGCTCCCACCTCAATACCGAGGCAACTCGGGCGCGAAGCTGGCGAATCGACGCGTCCAAGATTTGCTGTAGGAAGTGTAGTGTAGAGTGCATGTCTCGCTTTGGGGTTGGTTGCCATTTGAAGATGGAGGAATGAGGGTATGAAAAATGGTGCTTTCATTTTTCCTTGTATCAAAATGAGATGAATGAATTTGCCATACTACAAAATGAAAACCACTCTCCCTCTCACTAAGATGTGGCCGGCCATATCAAGTAAGAAAATGATGGAGGGAACAAAATACATCTCATGAAGGGAGGTGAGGGTAGGAGAGGTCAAGAGGTGACCACAAACAACAACCATGCTTCAAATAAAAAAACAACCATACCCTTTCAAATCTCATCCTCATTCAATCAAATCATATTAAAACAAAAGCATGGTGCAAAAGAAAAGATTCTTATCATATCAAACCCTTTTGCAATAAAACCCCTCCACAAATGTAATTTGCAAAACTGCAAATTACCCCCTCCATCGGAAAAGTCCGGCCGGGAAAGAACAAAGGAAAACCGGCCGGAACGGAATGCAAACTGGCAACTCCAGAAAACTGGTCCCGTAATAAATTACAGGAAAACCCCGATACTGTGCATACACACCCGCATCTGTATTCCGTCCGGATACAAATGCAATAAGACAAAATCTACACTGTACTAAACTAGGACCGGCTTAAACCAAAGCCGGCTAGTAAAAACCGTTCGATCCTGATCCGTGCAATACCGCACGTATCTGATCGAACCCTGCCATATAACTATACGGCCACTAGTACAAAACTGTCCGATCCTGATCCGTGCAATACCGCACGTATCTGATCGGACCCTGCCATATCTCCATACGGCCTCTACAGCGTTTCGCCCGAAACTTGAGTAACTGAAAGTGTGGTGGACTCTAAAGACTCGTCAATACAATGGCTGTGGATTTAACCACTAGCCCGTCAGAGGTATAAGCCAATACGTAACGGGCCACCAGCTATTGACTAAAAGGGACGTCGATGAGCGAACTCATCCTGACACCCTACTGAGCCTGTCAGTGACAATATCCGTGCAGTCCGGTCCGTTCGTTTATGAGTATCGCATGGCGGGCCTAGGGGGTTGGCAAAAGTCAGACCCCCAAAAGCGGTACAAGTCGTGTCGGAGTGTAGCCCAGAACACCCTGAGATACTACTGGAATACCTACCAGTAAATCTCCTTGCCTTGGCCAAGGACTTTGTGTAATGGCTCTCCTAGACACAGCACGACCTCACCCCCAATACCGGGAGAGACGAACCCCTGAAGATACGCTCACTGCCTCCATGTGGCTCGGGACTGTACCCAACTAAAACCTGTTTGCACGACTCCTTTGAGCCGTGGTAGGGTAGTAATCAAAGTACAGTGGGAACTCACATGAGACAAATGACGATCCCCAGGTCGATGAACTAACCTGCACACATGTCACCAGGGAACTGCCATCTGACGTCTGGTATATGACCAACTAGCATGTTCCCGGCGAGTCCTGTCCGGTGTACTCATAACCCAATGAGCACCTGTATACATCTTAGGTGATCCAACTGACACCAGTGGCTTGTGAGACCGGCCACCGCCCCTCGTCGGGGTCTCGACTGTATACACTAGTCTACTAATGGAGTATCGATGCCCAGTCTCGAAACTCCCACGACCAGGGACCATTTAAGGATAAGCTTGTAGACCCCCAGCTCCCACTTATATGATCGCCCTCATACTGCTGGTGGTCAAGCAAGAATCCTAGGGGCTCTATCAACGTGTAATAGCGACTTGTCATGTCACTTAAAGCAGTACACGATGATAAAGGTAAACCAGATAGCATACTATCATCTCGAGTAAGACTGTCCTACCGGGATAGGTCCTCCCTCAATCATTACAATCACGTACCTGTGACCTAATAATTGACTCTGAGGGCACTATCTCCAACAATCTCCCACTTGCACTCAAGGCTAATTATTGCGATGTCGCATACTCACAGCCCGTGTGATACCGAACATCCAACTCCTCTACTAGTCAGTCTCACAAAGCTCGTTTACGAAACTATTGCGTTCGAGGAATAGCCTCAGTGAGTGGATCCGCTTTGTTGTTTCTTTCTATGTCTCTCTATATCTCATGTTCGCGGAGAAACCCATCTCCCGAAATGAGCAATACCTGTCTTAGAATGTGTCTGGATGTCTGATGGGACATAGCTCATAAATGAACTCCAAATCCAAACTTCTTAGACTGTATCGTCAACTGAACTTAATCAGTATCCTGCGCGCCATGCCTCCCTCAGTATTGCCTTGGATCACCTGTCTAAAATACTGCCCCTCGTCAGAGGGAAAACTATAACTCTGACAACCTCCTTGTCGTCCATGTCACCTTGGAAGCCTGGAATGATAACCGTCTCCTGAATGAGGCTGTCGTTATCATATCCCTAGAACATCCACTTATGTTCTAGAACTGCTTCCGACTGTTTCTTCAGGATTGGATTAATGTCAACTTATTGCATCTAGTGCAAGAACAACATCTGGTGTGGTACTTGACATCTCACGATTGACTCAATTGCCTGAGCAAGTGATCTGCCAATCATGCCCGTCCCTCTCCCCTTTAGTCTGTAAGACACCTTTGGAGAGGGTGACTCCATTACCTGCAGGTACACTACCGTGCCAGGAGTCGTCCACCCTAAATACTCTTAGAATGCTGTCAAGTACCCTGATTGGGAAACCACCCAAATCTAGATCTAAAACCATAGATCTAGTAACCAGTATGTCTGATATAATACCCAATTCCTATGTGGAGAAACAACTGTGTGACGACCAAAGTATAACCGATTGTAGTATAGGAGTTTCTTTTCCTATTCTGTGTATGTCATCCAGATACCAGGACATCACACCCTACTACCTTCTCAACAGATCCATCCCCTATTCTGATGACGTCAAACCCATGACTGTCACATCAGAAATAGATGATCTATCTCCGCTACATCTGCTTTAGTCTATAAATAGACATAAGCTCCCTGTCCACCAATGCTTCCGCTGCTCCCTCTGATTACGACAACCCTCTGGCAGAGTCATATAGACGTACACTTCTAAAACTAGTTTAGAACGACGCTATACTCATCCTCCCGCCGGGTCTCGTAACCTGGAACAACAGCAATGGCAATTGTGGGTAAACAAGAACTTCCCTGTCGCCGTCCTTGAGGCTACCGTAGTGCCTCTCGGGTGCCTGAAGTTACCCACCTTATCTGCGGAGTGGCCAATGGAATGTCAATCCAGATTGAATCTTTAGGTTCCTTATCAAATCTTCAGTAATCGTTTGTGGTTCTGGAATCACTTCCAGTTCTACCATACTCCTACTAGTGTTTTCTGAAAAAAAAAATCCATTTTTAATAAAACTGTGGCGAGTCTAGAACAATATCGCTATTGTTCATCCAGATGGTAGAAAGTCAACCCTCGTCATAGCCTGGGTCAACCCACAAACAGCCATTACAGAAACGTGCCTTGAGTTGTCCAGTGTCTGGTTTTAATCATAAACCGGACAACTCCCCGTACCTTAACAACGTTAAGATATGAACTGTTCTATATCCAATATAGAAACAGAGGCACTGATTTAATTGAACCAGATTCAAATCATGCAGCTGTCTCCAGTGCATGTCAACTTCATGGAGAGAGGCCGATCAGCGTTACTCAACTTAGGAATGCTTCCAATTATGAGTAACCTGAAAGAGAAGCAAGATCTCTTAATCATTACTATCAACTGAATACCAAATACAAGTATCTACATCTTCGATCACATTGAAGAATCCCGATACTTGCTACACCTGGTTCTCTACTCTATTCAAATACCTATAACTCCTCAAAACTTAGACCCTGCGTTTCTACGAAACACATGTCTAAGAACTAGAGAAGTTAAAAGTAAACAGAATATAGTATGAGGACCAACCCCTCTGTCCTAATGGACACTGGACAACATACAATACTCTGTATAAGTCCGCTGAGTCTAACAACTCTTTCACTGTGTGTCGTAGGTTGAAAACTGTACTTTTGGTTATGAAGAATTACACCGCTGTTTAATGCTCCTTACCTAACCATCCACTGATATAGGTAAATGTCATCGACATAATATCAAAAGGTATATCTCACTCTATGAAAATAGACGTACAGATATATCAATTTGAAATTGGTGCACAACAGCGGATATTCAAAACCAAATATTTGCCGACCGGCAAACAGCCCAGGTGATCTTCTCAAATATCACCGATTACAACGAATCCCGATATAATGAGGATAATCACCCAATTCCAAATAACTTACTCCCACTCATCATCTGTAAAACCATACAGATGTGAGAATCGTATCTGGTAAATACATACCCTGGAGTAAGTATCTAATCGGGAAATCAGTTTTCTATTAACAGTACACAGTGAAACTGAAACATTGAAATGTTTCGATGGGGTATCCTGGTATTCCTAGTAATGCCTCTTCCAGATTCACGACTGTAACCGTATAGTTCTTTGCCACCTCTCCAAATCCCTTCATATGTCTTTAGTCTTTACCTTCTGCACACCCCTTTAGGCCAAATGGTTTTCTTCCTTCCCTACCGTTCGGCACCAGCCTATGGTTTGGAAGAAGACTATCCAATAAGCATAATGGGTGTACTGTCCCAATCCTAGGAACACTCGCAACACGAGAGAAGGTGAAGATAAAAGACACCTGAATGTACTTTATTCCTATTTCTCCTGAACCAGGATCCATCCCCGAACTGGAACAAGTTCCTTTCGAGTTCGTATATAACCATACGATGGAATATCCAAATAAACTGTGGATCTTCGTAGTGATACGGAGTGTCCTGGAGAAATACAAAGGTGATGTGGGAGTGGTAACGAAATATTTGGTTTGGTCGTGAATATCTGTTGCAATTTACTTTGCCCTCTTACTAATCCCTTGTTTTGTCTGAACTTAATACCTTCTGTACACCGTTTAGGCTAACTGGTTTTCTTCATTCCCTACCGGTCGGAACCAGCCTATGGTTTGGAAGAAGACTATCCAATTTGCGTAATAGGTGTACTACTCCTAAACCAAGGAGTACTCGCAACCTGAGAGAAGGTGAAAAGAAAAGACAACTGAATAATCCTATTCGTTTTCTCCAGAACCGGAAACCATCCTCGAATAAATTCCTTCGAGTTCGTATCTAACCATACGATGGTTTTGTCCAATGGAAGTGGACGTTCGTAGTAAAACGGGGTGTCCTGGAGAAAAGGGTAAAAGTAGGAGTGGCAATGAGGTTTGCAACTCTGACAATCCAAAAGCCAGTGTTAAGAAGGTTCGGTCAACTTGGTCACTGAGTCAAAGTCTTAGGGTCGGGTCAATGGTCGCTGCCAAAGAGATAGAGAAAAGAAACACTCAGCGTGCACTCTAACCTAGATCAGAATGGTCACCAATTTATCTAATCAGGAATCCTCCCACTGTACCTCAAATTCTCCTCCAAACCTGAAAGAAGAATTAGTCGGGGTCACCCGAGGAGTAAACTAACTCATCAGTGGGAATCGAGATCCAACTCTCATCGCATGATAACGTGACGGAATCCGCTCACGGTATCACACTCCAGAAGGTATGCGCATATCTGGCAAGTTTCAGTTCTTTTGAAACTCCCGATGTGATTTCTGCCCCATGCTCTTATGACCTTGACTTTGGCCAACAAATCATAAGTCACATGTCAAGTTCTACCCGTCATTCTCCAGGTTGATTCGAATCCACCCGCACAAGCCCTTGACTTTGGCCAACAAGGCTATACGACTGTTCCAAACCAACGCATCTATCTATGCTGCATATGAATAACCAACAGCTACCAAACACTGTGCCTTGACTTTGGCCAACAAACACAGCTTGAATACTATTGACTACCCATATGAAACGACGGAGGGCTACGAATGGTTTCTGGCGAAAACCTTTAACGTAATGAACTTGATATCGTTGAAGGAACGGATAGCTTTTTAAAAAATATAGTGACGAAAACCTTTACTAAAGAGGTCACTCCCGGTGAAGGGATCTCGGCTCTTTCCCCGTAGAATGGGGTGCAGGATATTCCAAATGAATACCACGATGCAAAGCAAAAGTAATCGGCTATAGTGAAGTTAATGCCCTGACGCAAACTTTTTGTCCAAGGGGTCACTCCCGGTGAAGGGATCTCGGCCCTTGCCTCGTCGACTGAGGAGCAGGATATTCTAAATGAATACCGCGATGCAAAACAAAAGTGAACGTCCTTGCAATAACAGCTTTTTGAAAAGTGTTCCAACAACATCTGATTAGGTTTGTTTTTAACTTGCATTGATCCGAATCAATGCAGTCCCATCAATTGATCACACCAAAAAGAACGAAAATATACTGATGTACGTATATGCCATCCGCATTCGCCACTGGGTCCCGTCATTACCCGTTAGGTTAGCTTACTAACGACAGAGCGGGGACTGGACTAGCGCGGATGCAAAACATATACAACATCTACTAATATATATACCAATATATTATATTCGCTCAAGGCGTGAATAAAATGCAACATCACAGAAAAGTACAGCATCACAGAAACAATACAGATATCTGGGATCCCCGGGTTTCACAGAGCCACTGCTGAAACCCGACGTTCCCCTGGTCGTGTGGATAGCCTGTGCAATGAAATCCTAGACCCCTACGGGCGCGGCAAGTTACCCGCCAAAACCTGAAGCGAGGCAGCCCCCTTCAGCGCCGTGAATGGACCACCCAGCACTTCACGGAATCCGGCAACTTGGGCACCCCTCCTGGGTCAACCTGTACCCCCTACGAGTGCGGCGAATAGCCCGTCAATCCTGGAATGAAGCCCCTTCCGTCCCAATGCCATGAGATGCGGGCTTGTTGCCTTCTAGAACCCGGCCATCCGTGCACCCCACCGCGGGGTAATCCTAGTACAGAAAGTAAAATATACAAACACCGGGTACATCAACCGCAACCAGGTCGTGCCCCAAAATAATAATACAAACAGGCAGTGACGGCAGTCCACATGTCGGACGCTCGCCCCGCAATATCAAATGTACATAATACGACAACACAGTACTAGCATTGCATCCAGGCTATCCCCACCGACCGATCCGCAACATCACAGCAAATACATAGAACATCAACGTGAAAATCACGTTCGCAAATCCGTCTAACCGGGCTATAGCAGTTAGACCGGATTTACCGATCGAGTGACATTCACGGTCGCAGATATAATGTAAATACTGTGAAAAATGTGTTTAAAAAATTTCCGATTGATCAAACAATTAACAAGTGGGCCCCAAAGAAAACTGTAGCACTCACAGAAACAATTGGCCCAACTTTAATATTCCAAAGCCCATATTTTAAGCCCAGAAAGCCTCTGTAAAAAAATGGTGAAGTGATGTGAATAGTGCGCGGCGGAAGGGCCGCACAAAGGTGGTTTTCGCGGCGGTTCCGCGCTCCAACTGTGGAGTTACTTCATCAAATTTTTACAGAACTCTTAGATTATCCAGTACATCAATATTTTACAACCTGAAAAATTTTTCGAGACTGAAAAATTTCAACAGAAACTGTCGTGGGTAAAATGCAGTTTTGGAACTTTTTGATCGATCGGAAATGCAAACACATTACACAAAGCTAGACTAAGTTAATGGCGAGGCTCTGATACCACTGTAAGTGCACGGCGGCGCCCCGGCCGTCAATCCGACGCCGGAATGCGGAAACGGTGATAAACTTAAATTTTGCGGACTTTGCAAACCGGCACCACCGCGCACTTTAACCGGATCGTAACCATTAACAAGTCTAGCTAACCAATAAGAAAGGGAAGAGATGTATACCGACGATCCAAGTCCTCCGGTCTTCATCTCCACTCCGATCTCCTCGCGGGATCTCCGTCTGTCTCCTCCTCGTCGGAAAGGGCACCACATCGCCTGTAGCTTTTACGGGCTCCCACCTCAATACCGAGGCAACTCGGGCGCGAAGCTGGCGAATCGACGCGTCCAAGATTTGCTGTAGGAAGTGTAGTGTAGAGTGCATGTCTCGCTTTGGGGTTGGTTGCCATTTGAAGATGGAGGAATGAGGGTATGAAAAATGGTGCTTTCATTTTTCCTTGTATCAAAATGAGATGAATGAATTTGCCATACTACAAAATGAAAACCACTCTCCCTCTCACTAAGATGTGGCCGGCCATATCAAGTAAGAAAATGATGGAGGGAACAAAATACATCTCATGAAGGGAGGTGAGGGTAGGAGAGGTCAAGAGGTGACCACAAACAACAACCATGCTTCAAATAAAAAAACAACCATACCCTTTCAAATCTCATCCTCATTCAATCAAATCATATTAAAACAAAAGCATGGTGCAAAAGAAAAGATTCTTATCATATCAAACCCTTTTGCAATAAAACCCCTCCACAAATGTAATTTGCAAAACTGCAAATTACCCCCTCCATCGGAAAAGTCCGGCCGGGAAAGAACAAAGGAAAACCGGCCGGAACGGAATGCAAACTGGCAACTCCAGAAAACTGGTCCCGTAATAAATTACAGGAAAACCCCGATACTGTGCATACACACCCGCATCTGTATTCCGTCCGGATACAAATGCAATAAGACAAAATCTACACTGTACTAAACTAGGACCGGCTTAAACCAAAGCCGGCTAGTAAAAACCGTTCGATCCTGATCCGTGCAATACCGCACGTATCTGATCGAACCCTGCCATATAACTATACGGCCACTAGTACAAAACTGTCCGATCCTGATCCGTGCAATACCGCACGTATCTGATCGGACCCTGCCATATCTCCATACGGCCTCTACAGCGTTTCGCCCGAAACTTGAGTAACTGAAAGTGTGGTGGACTCTAAAGACTCGTCAATACAATGGCTGTGGATTTAACCACTAGCCCGTCAGAGGTATAAGCCAATACGTAACGGGCCACCAGCTATTGACTAAAAGGGACGTCGATGAGCGAACTCATCCTGACACCCTACTGAGCCTGTCAGTGACAATATCCGTGCAATCCGGTCCGTTCGTTTATGAGTATCGCATGGCAGGCCTAGGGGGTTGGCAAAAGTCAGACCCCCAAAAGCGGTACAAGTCGTGTCGGAGTGTAGCCCAGAACACCCTGAGATACTACTGGAATACCTACCAGTAAATCTCCTTGCCTTGGCCAAGGACTTTGTGTAATGGCTCTCCTAGACACAGCACGACCTCACCCCCAATACCGGGAGAGACGAACCCCTGAAGATACGCTCACTGCCTCCATGTGGCTCGGGACTGTACCCAACTAAAACCTGTTTGCACGACTCCTTTGAGCCGTGGTAGGGTAGTAATCAAAGTACAGTGGGAACTCACATGAGACAAATGACGATCCCCAGGTCGATGAACTAACCTGCACACATGTCACCAGGGAACTGCCATCTGACGTCTGGTATATGACCAACTAGCATGTTCCCGGCGAGTCCTGTCCGGTGTACTCATAACCCAATGAGCACCTGTATACATCTTAGGTGATCCAACTGACACCAGTGGCTTGTGAGACCGGCCACCGCCCCTCGTCGGGGTCTCGACTGTATACACTAGTCTACTAATGGAGTATCGATGCCCAGTCTCGAAACTCCCACGACCAGGGACCATTTAAGGATAAGCTTGTAGACCCCCAGCTCCCACTTATATGATCACCCTCATACTGCTGGTGGTCAAGCAAGAATCCTAGGGGCTCTATCAACGTGTAATAGCGACTTGTCATGTCACTTAAAGCAGTACACGATGATAAAGGTAAACCAGATAGCATACTATCATCTCGAGTAAGACTGTCCTACCGGGATAGGTCCTCCCTCAATCATTACAATCACGTACCTGTGACCTAATAATTGACTCTGAGGGCACTATCTCCAACATGGAGTACCTACCAGTAAATCTCTTGCCATGGCCATGGACTTTATGTAATGGCTCTCCTAGACACAGCACGATCTCGCCCCCAATACCGGGAGAGACGAATCCCCTGCCGATCCGCTCACGTGCCTCCATATGGCTCGGGACTGTACCCAAAAGCTACCTGTTTGCACGACTCCTTTGAGCCGTGGTAGGGTAGAAATCAAAGCACAGTGGGAACTCACACGAGACAAATGACGACCTCAGGTCGATGAACTAACCTGTACACATGTCACCAGGGAACTGCTATCTGACGGTAGATATAATACTAACTAGCAGATTCCCGGCGAGTCCTGTCCGGTGTACTCATAACCCAATGAGCACCTGTATACATCTTAGGTGATCCAACTGTCACCAGTGGCTTGTGAGACGGCCACCGCCCCTTGTCGGGGTCTCGACTGTACACACTAGTCTACTCCGGAGTATCGATGCCCTGTCTCGAAACTCCCACGACTAGGGACCACAATTAAGGATATGCATTTAAACTACCCA
This sequence comes from Agapanthus africanus, assembly GCA_030015575.1. Taxonomy (NCBI): domain Eukaryota; kingdom Viridiplantae; phylum Streptophyta; class Magnoliopsida; order Asparagales; family Amaryllidaceae; genus Agapanthus; species Agapanthus africanus. The sequence continues at coordinate 97,299,105 of JASDDO010000029.1, read as the reverse complement.
ACTCTCACGTATATGATCGCCCTCATACAGTTGGTAGTAAAGCAAGATCCTAAGGGCTCTATCAAAGTGTAACATGCAATCAGTCACCTGAACATGAACATGACTGATAAAAGCAAACCAGATAGCATACTATCATTTCGAGTAAGACTGTCCTACCGGGATAGGTCCTCCGCAATCATTGCAATCGCGTACCTGCGATCCAATAATTGACTATGAGGGCACTATCTCCTACAATCTCCCACTTGCACTCAAGGCTAATATTGCGATGTCGACTACTCACAGCCCGTGTGAAACCGAACATCCAACTCCTCTACTAATCAGTTTCACAAAGCCCGTTTGTAAAACTATTGTGTTCGAGAAAATAGCCTCAGTGAGTGGATCCGCCTAGAAGTTTCTTTCTGTATCTCTCATAATCTCAAGTTCGCGGAGAAAACCATCTCCCGAATTGAGTAGTACCTGTCTTAGAATATGTCTGGATATCTGATGGGACCTTAGTTCATAAATGAACACCATATCCAAACTTCTTAGACTGTATCGATCACTGAACCTAATCAGTATCGGGCACTATGCCACCCACAGTATCCTTTGGACCACCTGTCCATAATACTGTCTCTCGTCAGAGGGAAAACTAAAACTCTGACAATCACTCTGTCATCCATGTTACCTTTGAAGCATGGAATGATAACCGTCTCCCGAAAGAGGCTGCCGTTATCAAATCCGTAGAACATGTACTAGTGTTCTAAAACTGCTTCCTTATGTTTCTCCAGGATTGGATTAATACAAACTTATTGCATCTAGTGCAAAAACAACATTTGGTGCGGTACTTGACATCTCATGATTGACTCAATTGCCTAAGCAAGTGATCTGCCAATCATGCACATCCCTCTCCCCTTTAGTCTATACGACACCTTTAGAGAGGGTGACTCCATCACCTGCAGGTACTCTACCATGCTAGGAGTCAACTATTCTAAAAACCATTAGAATATCTGTCAAAGTACCCAAATTGGGAAACCACCCAAATCTAGATCTAAAACCATAGATCCAGAAACCAGAATGTCTAATATTATATCCATGTCTTGTCTGGAGAAACAACTGTGTGACGACCACAGTACAACCGATTGTAGTATAGGAATTTTACTTCCTACTTTGTGTATGTCATTCAGATACCATGACATCACACCCTACTACCTTCTTAACTGATCCATCCCCTATTCTGATTGAAGTCAAACCCATGACTGTCACATCAAAATTAGATGATCTATCTCCGCTATAACTGCTCAAGTCTATAAATAGATATAAGCATCTTGCCCACTATGCTTCCGCTGCTCCCACTGACTACGACAACCCTCCTACCGGGTCTCATATCCTGGAACAACAGTAGTGTCAAGTCAGGGTAGATAAGAACCTCCCTGTCACCGTCCTTGAGCCTACCGAAGTACCTCTCGGGTGTCTGAGGTTACCTACCATATCTGCGGAGTGGCTATTGGAATGTCAAACCTGATTGAATGTATAGGTCCTATTAAATTTTCCGTAATCGTTCGCGGTTCTGGAATCACTTCCAGTTCTACCATACTCCCACTACTATTTTCTGAAAAAGATCCATTTTACTAAAACTGTGGCGAGTCAAGAACAATATCACTATTGATCTTCCAAATGGTAGAATATCAACCCTCGTCATAGCCAGGGTCAACCCACAAAACAGCCATTACAGAAACGTGCCCTGAGTTATCCAGAGTCTGGTTTTAAGCATAAGCTGGACAACTCCCCATACCTTAATTTCTTTTAAGGTACGATCCATTCTATATCCAATACAGAAACTTTGGCACTTATTTAATTGGAACCATATTCAAATCATGCAGCTGTCTCCAGTGCATATCAACTTAATGGAAAGAGGCTTATCAGCATTACTCAACTTAGGAATCCATCCAATTATGAGTAACCTGAAAGAGAAACACATTTCTCAAAACCATCACTATCATCTGAATACCAATCACAAGAATCTACATCTTCGATCTCTTTGAAGAATCCCGATACTTGTGATACCTGGTTCTCTACTTTATTCTTATACCCACAACTTCTCAAAACTTAGACCTTGTATTTCTACGAAACACTTGTCTAAATACTAGAGAAGTTATAAGTAAACAGAACATAGTACGAGGACCTACCCCTTTGTCCTGATGGACACTGGACAACATACAATACTCTGTATAAGTCCGCTGAGTTAAACAACTCAAAACCTGTGCGTCGTAGGTAGAAAACTGTACCCTGGCGATTTCCTCAAATATCACCAATTACAACGAATTCCGATATAATGAGGATAATCACCTAATTCCCAATATCTTACTCCCACTCATCATCTGTAAAACCATACAGATATGAGAATGAAACCTGGTAAATACATACCCTTGGAGTAAGTGTCTAATCGGGAAAACAGGTTTTCTTTTAACGATGCACTGAAACATGAAAATGTTTCGTAGGGGTATCCTGGTATTCATAGCAATGCCTCTTCCATAATCCAATTCATGACTTTAACCGTATATTTTATTGCCATCTCTCCAAATCACTTTATTTGTCTTTAGTCGTTACCTTCTGTACACCATCGTTAGGCTAAATGGTTTTCTTCCTTCCCTACCGTTCGGCACCAGCCTATGGTTTGGAAGAAGACTATCCGGTAAGCATAATAGGTGTACCCTCCTAAACCAAGGAGTACTCGCAACTGAGAGAAGGTGATGATAAAAGACAACTGAATAATACCTTATTCTTTTAAAGGTGAAATAGGAGTGGCGATGAAGTACGCGGTTTTGGTCGTGAATGATATCAGTCGCAATTTACTTTTGCCCTCTTTCTAATCCCTTTATTTTGTCTTTACATATTACCTTCTGCACACCCTACTTAGGCTAATTGGTTTTCTTCATTCCCTACCTTTCGGCACCAGCCTATGGTTTGGAATAAGACTATCCAATAAGCGTAATAGGTGTACTCTCCTAAACCAAGGAGCTCTCGCAACCTGAGAGAAGGTGATAATAAAAGACAACTGAATAAACCAATTCTTTTCCTCCTGAACCTGGATCCATCCTCGAAGAAGTCCCTTCGAGTTCGTATATAACCATACGATGGATCTATCCAATGGAAGTGGATATCCGTAGTAATACGGGTGTTCTGAGAAATGCAAAGGGTAAAAGAAGGAGTGGCAATGACTTATGCAACTCAGACAATCCAAAAGCCAGTATTTTAAGAAGGTTCGGTCAACCTGGTCATTGAGTCATAGTCTAGGGTCGGTCAAAGGTCGCTGCCAAAGAGAGAGAGAGAAAAGAAACACTCTGCGTGCACTCTAACCTAGATCAGAATGGTCATCACTTTATCTAATCCGGAAACCTCCCACTGTCCTGTCAAATTCTCCTCCAAACCTAAAGAAGAATCAATCGGGATCACCCGAAGAGTAAACCAACTCATCAGTGGGAATCGGGATCCAACTCTCATCGCATGTTAACGTGATGGAATGCATCCACGTTATTCATACTCCAGAAGGTATGCGCATACTTGGCAAGTTTCAGTTTCTTTAGAAACTCCCGATATCATTTTCTTGCCCCATGCTCTTATGACCTTGGCGAAAGTCAACAAATCATAAGTCACATGTCAAGTTCTGCCCGTCATTATCTTGTTAATTTGAATCCACCCGTACATACCCTTGACGAAAGACAACAAGGTAATACGACTGTCCCAAACCAACTCATCTATCTATGCAACAAATGAATACCCAGCAGCTACCAAACACTATGCCTTGACGAAAGCCAACAAACATAGCTTGAATACTACTGACCATCCATAAGAAACGACGGAGGGCTACGGCTGGTTTTTGGCGAAAAAACCTTTAGCGTAGTGAACTTGATATCGCTGAAGGAACATGATAGCTTTTTTTAAAATATAGTGGCGAAAACCTTTTGCTAAAGAGGTCACTCCCGGTTAAGGGATCTCGGCTCTTTCCTCGTGGAATGAGGTGCAGGATATTCCACTGAATACCGCTATGCAAAGCAACTTGTAATCGACTATAGTAAAGTTATTACCCTGACGCAAACTTCTGTCCAAGGGGTCTTTCCCGGTGAAGGGATATCAGCCCTTGCCTCGTCGAATGAGGTGCTGGATATTCACACTGAATACCGCTATGCATAACAAAAGGAAACGTCTTTGCAATAACACCTTTTTAAAATTGTTCCAACAACTCAAACAGGTTTGTTTTCCTTTGCATTGATCAGAATCAACGCAGTCCCATCAATCAATCACACCAGAAAAGAACGAAAATAAAATGTACGTATATGCCATCCGCATTCGTCACTGGGTCCCGTCATCACCCGTTAGGTTACTTAACTAACGACAGAGCGGGGACTGGACTAGCGCGGGTGTAAAACATATACAACATCTAATAGTATATAAGCCAATATACATAATCGCTCCAGGCGTGATAATATGCAACATTACAGAAAAGTAATAAGCATCACAGAACAATACAGATATCTGGGATCCCCGAGTTTCACAGAGCCGCTGCTGAAACTCGACGTTCCCCTGTCGTGTGGATAGCCAGTGCAATGAAACCTAGACCCCTACGGGTGCGGCAAGTTACCCGCCAAAACTTGAAGCGAGGCAGTCCCCACAGCATAGTGAATGGAACACCCGGCACTTCACAGAATCCGGTAATCTTGGGCACCCCTCCTTGGGTCAACCTGTACCCCCTACGAGTGCGGCGAATAGTCTGCCAATTCTGAAGTGGGGCCCCTCTGCCTCTCAAAGCCATGAGATGCGGACCCGTTGCTTTCCCGAACCCGGCTATCCGTGCACTCCGTCGCGGGGTAAAACCTAGTACAGAAATGAAAAATAGTACAATAGGTACATCGACCGCAACCTGGTCGTGCCTCAAAAGAATATTATACAACAGGCAGTGACGGCTATCCACATGTTGGACGCTCGCCCCGCAATATCAAATGTACAAATAAACTCAAACTGTACTACCATTGCACACTGCTATCCACCACGACAAATCCGCAACAATACAGCACAACACAGAACATCAACGCGAATGTCACGTTCGCAAACCCGTCTAAAAGAACTATAGCAATTAAACGCGGTTTACCGATCAAATGACATTCCCGGTCGGAGATATAATGTAAGCACTGTAAACTAACGTGTTTAAATTTCGATCGACCAAAGACCAAATTTCAAAAAGTGGGCCCCAAGGCTTACTGGTGAACAGTAACAAAACCTGGGCCAAAACTATATATCTCAAAAACCCCAAAAACCAAAGTAGAACACACTGGAAAATTTTGGACGCACGCTCTCCTCACGTGGCTGCGGAAGGGCGGCCAAACCATGGGTTTGGCCGCGCTTCCGCGCCTCCATGGAGGAATCATGACTCCAAATTTTCTCGTGGGTCTTAGAAAAGCCTGCACGGATTTTTAAGATATATAGAAATCAATTTTGACACCGTTTGAAAATAACAGAACTGTCAAGTGAAGAAAATTGTGATTTTTTGCAGTTTTCGATTTTCGGTCGGATCGATGTTTTAAACGCGTTAGCACAAGTTAGTATAGCAAAATGGTGAGGCTCTGATACCACTGTAAGTCTACGTTAGCGCCCCGGCAGTCTACAGACGCCAAATACGGAATAAAACTTTTAAACTTGGCGCTATCGTATACTTTAACCCGGATCTACCATTATTGCTAAACTAACAATCCACTGTAAAGAGGGAAGAAGGGTTGTACCGAACGATCCGAGTCCTTCGTTCTTCAACCATCATCCCACGCTCCGTTGCGGCTGCTCCGATCTCGTCGATCTCCGATCTCCTCCGTCGAAGTGGCACCACATGATCGGTTCTTTAAACGGGCTCCCGCCTCTGACTCGAGGCAACTCGGTCGTCAAGTTTGCTAAAAGAGACGACCAAGATTGATGTAGAGAAAGAGTAGATGACTTTGTCTCGTTCCGTCCAAAGCTATGGACGGACGGTTAATGAAGTTGCCGTGGAAATCGGGTGATGGAATGAAATGAACTGTAAATTCCATACACCCCAAACTATCTATCATAATCCTTTTCCAATGAATCAAGTGTGTGAATGAGAGAGAGAGAGGAGGCTATATATATCAAAGGAGGGAGGTGAGTGTAGGAGGGATCAAGTGGTGACCATATCCTTCATAGTTATCATAACCATTAAGAAAGAATGAATCATTTAAATGTAACCAATAAGAACAAACCTAGTCATCTTTGCATTAATGACACCATTAATGCAACCAATGAAAACTTAACACCAAGTAGCCTAGTCACCACATCTAGAATATTCTAGAACACTGACTCACCTCATCTGTAGAAAAGATAAATCCGTCTTTAACAGAATGTTAAAAGACGGCTGATAGAAAACTGGAAACTGGCAACTTCCAAAAGTGATCCTGAAACAACTTTCAGGAAAACCCCGAAACTGTATAAATATACCCGCATTTGTATTACGACCGAATACAAATGCAACTGAGACAAAGATATTATACCTACTCAATATAATACTCGGATCCGGCTTAAACCAAAGCCGACCAGTATTATCTGCCCGAAAAATAACACGTGCGTAAACGCACGTGCATTTTCCGAACCCTGCCATAAAACCATACGGCCTCTACAACGTTTCGCCCGAACTTGGGAAACTGCCTGTGGGGGACTCTAATGACTCGTCAGCACCCTGGCAGTGGGTTTAACCACAAACCGTCAGCGGCACTAGCAATGCGTAACGGCTGCCCACGGACTGACCTCAAGGGTGGCCGAGGAGCGAACTCAAGGGAGACCGATGAGCGAACTCCTCCGAAAACCCTACTGAGCCTAACAGTGACAATGTATATACAGTCCGGTCCGTTCGTCAATGAGTATCGCATATCCGCCTAGGGGGCTAGTAACGTCAGACCCCCAGAAGCAGTATAAGTCGTGTCGGAGTGAAGCCCAATTACACCCTGAGATACTACTGGAGTACCTACCAGTAAATCTCTTGCCATGGCCATGGACTTTGTGTAATGGCTCTCCTAGACACAGCACGATCTCGCCCCCAATACCGGGAGAGACGAATCCCCTGCCGATCCGCTCACGTGCCTCCATATGGCTCGGGACTGTACCCAAAAGCTACCTGTTTGCACGACTCCTTTGAGCCGTGGTAGGGTAGAAATCAAAGCACAGTGGGAACTCACACGAGACAAATGACGACCTCAGGTCGATGAACTAACCTGTACACATGTCACCAGGGAACTGCTATCTGACGGTAGATATAATACTAACTAGCAGATTCCCGGCGAGTCCTGTCCGGTGTACTCATAACCCAATGAGCACCTGTATACATCTTAGGTGATCCAACTGTCACCAGTGGCTTGTGAGACCGGCCACCGCCCCTTGTCGGGGTCTCGACTGTACACACTAGTCTACTCCGGAGTATCGATGCCCTGTCTCGAAACTCCCACGACTAGGGACCACAATTAAGGATATGCATTTAAACTACCCAACTCTCACGTATATGATCGCCCTCATACAGTTGGTAGTAAAGCAAGATCCTAAGGGCTCTATCAAAGTGTAACATGCAATCAGTCACCTGAACATGAACACGACTGATAAAAGCAAACCAGATAGCATACTATCATTTCGAGTAAGACTGTCCTACCGGGATAGGTCCTCCGCAATCATTGCAATCACGTACCTGCGATCCAATAATTGACTATGAGGGCACTATCTCCTACACTTGGGAACGAGAAGATAAAATCCGACAAAAGTTTCCACATCTATTCTTGTAGTTTCTTGATTGTTTATCCTTTCTTGTTCTTGGAATTTCGAGGACGACATTCTTTTTATAGTTGGGTATAATATAACAACCTAGTTCATTTATACCAATTCCAGTTCTCGTATTTCCTTAATTGTGGTATTTTCCGGATTTATCGTGTTTTGGGTGCGTATAGTATTTTACATTTACATTGCATTCGACCCGACCCGCTTGCTTGAACTTGTTTGATTCATATTTATGAATTATCTTGACTTGTTACATAGACATGTGCATTTTCATAAATACTGCATACTGGCATTTTATCTGGCATTGCATCTTTTACCATATAACATTTTAAGTCATGTAAAATATTTTTAAAATACGTAACATGGCATGCATGATACCCCTAACCCCGTGGTAGCATCTGCGCATCTTGTTCCCGTCCCGTTCAGTGAAACGGACGTGTTTGGATGGCTACGCGCACGTACGTGCATCCCTTCTTGGGGGTATGCATTTTCGTTACCCAAGCTTTCATTTTTAAATTTGGACGTCGCATATATTTTTCATATTTTAAATCTGAATTTTTAGACCCGGTCCGGGCGTGTTTTGGAATATTTTGTATACCACCAAAATTCAAATTAATTAATTTAATATCATTATATTTTAATCGACGGCTTAAAATTTACATAACAAACTAAAATCTTTTTTTAATTTAAAAAATCTTAAATCCTAACTACTACCCAGCTCTCTCTCTCTCTCTCTCTCTCTTTCTCCCTCTGGTCCCACCAAGCCCTCACCTCTCTCTTTCTTTCTCTCTTTCTCTCTCCCCCGCTACCTTCCAACTTTCTTTCTCCTCCACTCTCTCTCTCCTCTCGCTCTCTCTCTATCTCTCTCCTCTCGCAACCTCTCTCTCTCTCTCATCTCGCGGTTTCTGTAGCAGTAGGGTTACGATCACCTCCCCGCAAGTGCGGTCACCTCCCTTCACAATATCCCCATATATTTTCTCTCTCCCCTCCTATATCTCAACTCCCTCCATTTTTTTTCTAAACCCAGCAGCCTCGCCATGAACCCACCACTCCTTACTCCTCTTCAAACGCTAACTCTAACTCCCGTGCCTCTCTTCTCTCGATCTTGCCTCCACCCTCATCTCCATCATCTCCTTCATTCTCCTCTGCCTTCTCCCTTCATTCCCGAGCAACCCCACTGCACCTGAGAACCCAGCACTACCACCTCGTCGCCCCCTCGTTTCCCTGACCACAGTGCAACCCAGTGAGCATCTGCCTTTCTTTCTCCTTCCCCTTCTTTTCTTCTTTCTTTCTTTTCTTTCTTTCTTTCTTTCTTTAAAATATTGTTCTCTGTTTGCATAGTTCGCCGGAGCCGGGCGTGACGCCGACGATCCAGACGATCCAGCGAACGTGCCTTGACTGCGCGATCACCCTCGTGCGTTACTTGGACCCGTTCCATGTACCGTGCGCGCGTCGCGACATTTTTCCGACGTCGGACGTATCGTACACATCCGTTTCTTGATCCGTCGAGGCAGGTTAATCTTGCTACATGCTATATAACTCATTATATACCTATTTAAATAAATATCATACCTATATTTTAAATCTAGTATCCCATGTTTCATATTATAGCTTTTTGATGTTCCGTTTGCATCCATTCATATCATTTCAGATCTAGGTCATGAAAACCTATCTTGTTACATACTAGATTATAATATACTGCATCCATATCAATATTTACATCACATATTGCTTAGTTGTACATCCCACATTACCATTTTATAGTTTTATAACTTTTCGGATACCCGTTTGCATCCATCTCATTTAGAATATATAAAACTGCATCCATAGATCATATTAATGCATAACACTGCGATATTAACACTCCATGTTTAATAAAGTGCATCCTAATTAGTATTGGAACTATAAATGTAACCCTAATCGATAATTGTGCATCCATATCTTTGAATTTATATCTATTTGCATACAAAATCACATTATTCCATTTTATTGTTATATTAGTACTCCATACTTGTTTTTGTGTACCCGTACTTATTACAGTTTGATTATGAGCACACACTCGACACTTGTGCACTACTTGACATGACCTGATACACTACTACAGACATGACTTGATACATGTGCATTACTTGACATGATTTAATCCATACATGACCTGATGTACCACAGCGTGACATATTACCTGTTCTTGTTACTAATGCCGACATTCTTGACATGTTGTCCCTACGGAAATTTCCTGTTGTTTATACAGACAAACCTGTACCTGCTTGATCCTGTGTTGGCATTAGTCTCAGATTTATCAATACCTGACTTACACACAAAACCTTGGGGGTATGGGGAAATCAAGAACGTATCTGAACGTAACTCAAAGGGCTATTACATCTTGTTACCGTGGTCCCGTGGGGTTGAACGGGACATAGACACACAGTCTATTACATCGTGTTACCGTGGTCTCGTAGGGTTGAACGGGACATAGACTTACAGTCTATGATATCTTGTTACCGTGGTCCCATGGGGTTGAACGGGGCATAGACCGATGGGTTACGATGAGGATTACATTAATTGATTTCGAATAACTTTAGAGTAGATAACCCTATGGCACAGTTTAGACTACTCACTGCACTTCACCAGTTTATATCCTGTTCACTGATCTAATTCATGTTACTGTTTACTTGTTACTGTTCATACTTCATGCCTGCATATTTCATTACATCCTGCTTGCCTTGAATTATTGATATTAAGACGCGTCCTTGCTTGAAGTCTTCGAGGCCGAAGATGATCTACGTCGAGGGGATGCCAACTCAAGCTTCTACTTCACTAACTAGAGAATTAGTGAAGCAAACACCCTAAACTAAAGTGCTTGTCTAGTAGAGGATGGAGAAATAGGAAGTGGGTTCACTTTAGAATTTAGTTTCTCACAATGTTTCTCACTTTGGATCAAACCCTAGAGAGCTTTTTAGCTCAAGGAAGAAGATGAAGAAAATAATATGAGAAGAGATAATGATCAAGTGAGAAAGCTAACCATGGTGAGTGAGTATCATATACTAACTCATGTAGAGACATAACCATGGCTAATCCTTATGGTTGGGTTAACAAATATCCATAGTAAAAACAAACTTAGTGGACTTAGTCAATGCATCCACAAGCTTCCACAAGCTTCATGCATTTTGCTAATCCTCTACTAATTTTGTAATTACTTTAAATATTAAAACCCAACATAAATAAATAGCATGGTGTAAGTCTCATACACCCTGTAGGAGATAGTGCCCTCATAGTCAATTATTGGATCGCAGGTACGTGATTGCAATGATTGCGGAGGACCTATCCCGGTAGGACAGTCTTACTCGAAATGATAGTATACTATCTGGTTTGCTTTTATCAGTCGTGTTCATGTTCAGGTGACTGATTGCATGTTACACTTTGATAGAGCCCTTAGGATCTTGCTTTACTACCAACTGTATGAGGGCGATCATATACGTGAGAGTTGGGTAGTTTAAATGCATATCCTTAATTGTGGTCCCTAGTCGTGGGAGTTTCGAGACAGGGCATCGATACTCCGGAGTAGACTAGTGTGTACAGTCGAGACCCCGACAAGGGGCGGTGGCCGGTCTCACAAGCCACTGGTGACAGTTGGATCACCTAAGATGTATACAGGTGCTCATTGGGTTATGAGTACACCGGACAGGACTCGCCGGGAATCTGCTAGTTAGTATTATATCTACCGTCAGATAGCAGTTCCCTGGTGACATGTGTACAGGTTAGTTCATCGACCTGAGGTCGTCATTTGTCTCGTGTGAGTTCCCACTGTGCTTTGATTTCTACCCTACCACGGCTCAAAGGAGTCGTGCAAACAGGTAGCTTTTGGGTACAGTCCCGAGCCATATGGAGGCACGTGAGCGGATCGGCAGGGGATTCGTCTCTCCCGGTATTGGGGGCGAGATCGTGCTGTGTCTAGGAGAGCCATTACACAAAGTCCATGGCCATGGCAAGAGATTTACTGGTAGGTACTCCAGTAGTATCTCAGGGTGTAATTGGGCTTCACTCCGACACGACTTATACTGCTTCTGGGGGTCTGACGTTACTAGCCCCCTAGGCGGATATGCGATACTCATTGACGAACGGACCGGACTGTATATACATTGTCACTGTTAGGCTCAGTAGGGTTTTCGGAGGAGTTCGCTCATCGGTCTCCCTTGAGTTCGCTCCTCGGCCACCCTTGAGGTCAGTCCGTGGGCAGCCGTTACGCATTGCTAGTGCCGCTGACGGTTTGTGGTTAAACCCACTGCCAGGGTGCTGACGAGTCATTAGAGTCCCCCACAGGCAGTTTCCCAAGTTCGGGCGAAACGTTGTAGAGGCCGTATGGTTTTATGGCAGGGTTCGGAAAATGCACGTGCGTTTACGCACGTGTTATTTTTCGGGCAGATAATACTGGTCGGCTTTGGTTTAAGCCGGATCCGAGTATTATATTGAGTAGGTATAATATCTTTGTCTCAGTTGCATTTGTATTCGGTCGTAATACAAATGCGGGTATATTTATACAGTTTCGGGGTTTTCCTGAAAGTTGTTTCAGGATCACTTTTGGAAGTTGCCAGTTTCCAGTTTTCTATCAGCCGTCTTTTAACATTCTGTTAAAGACGGATTTATCTTTTCTACAGATGAGGTGAGTCAGTGTTCTAGAATATTCTAGATGTGGTGACTAGGCTACTTGGTGTTAAGTTTTCATTGGTTGCATTAATGGTGTCATTAATGCAAAGATGACTAGGTTTGTTCTTATTGGTTACATTTAAATGATTCATTCTTTCTTAATGGTTATGATAACTATGAAGGATATGGTCACCACTTGATCCCTCCTACACTCACCTCCCTCCTTTGATATATATAGCCTCCTCTCTCTCTCTCATTCACACACTTGATTCATTGGAAAAGGATTATGATAGATAGTTTGGGGTGTATGGAATTTACAGTTCATTTCATTCCATCACCCGATTTCCACGGCAACTTCATTAACCGTCCGTCCATAGCTTTGGACGGAACGAGACAAAGTCATCTACTCTTTCTCTACATCAATCTTGGTCGTCTCTTTTAGCAAACTTGACGACCGAGTTGCCTCGAGTCAGAGGCGGGAGCCCGTTTAAAGAACCGATCATGTGGTGCCACTTCGACGGAGGAGATCGGAGATCGACGAGATCGGAGCAGCCGCAACGGAGCGTGGGATGATGGTTGAAGAACGAAGGACTCGGATCGTTCGGTACAACCCTTCTTCCCTCTTTACAGTGGATTGTTAGTTTAGCAATAATGGTAGATCCGGGTTAAAGTATACGATAGCGCCAAGTTTAAAAGTTTTATTCCGCATTTGGCGTCTGTAGACTGCCGGGGCGCTAACGTAGACTTACAGTGGTATCAGAGCCTCACCATTTTGCTATACTAACTTGTGCTAACGCGTTTAAAACATCGATCCGACCGAAAATCGAAAACTGCAAAAAATCACAATTTTCTTCACTTGACAGTTCTGTTATTTTCAAACGGTGTCAAAATTGATTTCTATATATCTTAAAAATCCGTGCAGGCTTTTCTAAGACCCACGAGAAAATTTGGAGTCATGATTCCTCCATGGAGGCGCGGAAGCGCGGCCAAACCCATGGTTTGGCCGCCCTTCCGCGGCCACGTGAGGAGAGCGTGCGTCCAAAATTTTCCAGTGTGTTCTACTTTGGTTTTTGGGGTTTTTGAGATATATAGTTTTGGCCCAGGTTTTGTTACTGTTCACCAGTAAGCCTTGGGGCCCACTTTTTGAAATTTGGTCTTTGGTCGATCGAAATTTAAACACGTTAGTTTACAGTGCTTACATTATATCTCCGACCGGGAATGTCATTTGATCGGTAAACCGCGTTTAATTGCTATAGTTCTTTTAGACGGGTTTGCGAACGTGACATTCGCGTTGATGTTCTGTGTTGTGCTGTATTGTTGCGGATTTGTCGTGGTGGATAGCAGTGTGCAATGGTAGTACAGTTTGAGTTTATTTGTACATTTGATATTGCGGGGCGAGCGTCCAACATGTGGATAGCCGTCACTGCCTGTTGTATAATATTCTTTTGAGGCACGACCAGGTTGCGGTCGATGTACCTATTGTACTATTTTTCATTTCTGTACTAGGTTTTACCCCGCGACGGAGTGCACGGATAGCCGGGTTCGGGAAAGCAACGGGTCCGCATCTCATGGCTTTGAGAGGCAGAGGGGCCCCACTTCAGAATTGGCAGACTATTCGCCGCACTCGTAGGGGGTACAGGTTGACCCAAGGAGGGGTGCCCAAGATTACCGGATTCTGTGAAGTGCCGGGTGTTCCATTCACTATGCTGTGGGGACTGCCTCGCTTCAAGTTTTGGCGGGTAACTTGCCGCACCCGTAGGGGTCTAGGTTTCATTGCACTGGCTATCCACACGACAGGGGAACGTCGAGTTTCAGCAGCGGCTCTGTGAAACTCGGGGATCCCAGATATCTGTATTGTTCTGTGATGCTTATTACTTTTCTGTAATGTTGCATATTATCACGCCTGGAGCGATTATGTATATTGGCTTATATACTATTAGATGTTGTATATGTTTTACACCCGCGCTAGTCCAGTCCCCGCTCTGTCGTTAGTTAAGTAACCTAACGGGTGATGACGGGACCCAGTGACGAATGCGGATGGCATATACGTACATTTTATTTTCGTTCTTTTCTGGTGTGATTGATTGATGGGACTGCGTTGATTCTGATCAATGCAAAGGAAAACAAACCTGTTTGAGTTGTTGGAACAATTTTAAAAAGGTGTTATTGCAAAGACGTTTCCTTTTGTTATGCATAGCGGTATTCAGTGTGAATATCCAGCACCTCATTCGACGAGGCAAGGGCTGATATCCCTTCACCGGGAAAGACCCCTTGGACAGAAGTTTGCGTCAGGGTAATAACTTTACTATAGTCGATTACAAGTTGCTTTGCATAGCGGTATTCAGTGGAATATCCTGCACCTCATTCCACGAGGAAAGAGCCGAGATCCCTTAACCGGGAGTGACCTCTTTAGCAAAAGGTTTTCGCCACTATATTTTAAAAAAAGCTATCATGTTCCTTCAGCGATATCAAGTTCACTACGCTAAAGGTTTTTTCGCCAAAAACCAGCCGTAGCCCTCCGTCGTTTCTTATGGATGGTCAGTAGTATTCAAGCTATGTTTGTTGGCTTTCGTCAAGGCATAGTGTTTGGTAGCTGCTGGGTATTCATTTGTTGCATAGATAGATGAGTTGGTTTGGGACAGTCGTATTACCTTGTTGGCTTTCGTCAAGGGTATGTACGGGTGGATTCAAATTAACAAGATAATGACGGGCAGAACTTGACATGTGACTTATGATTTGTTGACTTTCGCCAAGGTCATAAGAGCATGGGGCAAGAAAATGATATCGGGAGTTTCTAAAGAAACTGAAACTTGCCAAGTATGCGCATACCTTCTGGAGTATGAATAACGTGGATGCATTCCATCACGTTAACATGCGATGAGAGTTGGATCCCGATTCCCACTGATGAGTTGGTTTACTCTTCGGGTGATCCCGATTGATTCTTCTTTAGGTTTGGAGGAGAATTTGACAGGACAGTGGGAGGTTTCCGGATTAGATAAAGTGATGACCATTCTGATCTAGGTTAGAGTGCACGCAGAGTGTTTCTTTTCTCTCTCTCTCTTTGGCAGCGACCTTTGACCGACCCTAGACTATGACTCAATGACCAGGTTGACCGAACCTTCTTAAAATACTGGCTTTTGGATTGTCTGAGTTGCATAAGTCATTGCCACTCCTTCTTTTACCCTTTGCATTTCTCAGAACACCCGTATTACTACGGATATCCACTTCCATTGGATAGATCCATCGTATGGTTATATACGAACTCGAAGGGACTTCTTCGAGGATGGATCCAGGTTCAGGAGGAAAAGAATTGGTTTATTCAGTTGTCTTTTATTATCACCTTCTCTCAGGTTGCGAGAGCTCCTTGGTTTAGGAGAGTACACCTATTACGCTTATTGGATAGTCTTATTCCAAACCATAGGCTGGTGCCGAAAGGTAGGGAATGAAGAAAACCAATTAGCCTAAGTAGGGTGTGCAGAAGGTAATATGTAAAGACAAAATAAAGGGATTAGAAAGAGGGCAAAAGTAAATTGCGACTGATATCATTCACGACCAAAACCGCGTACTTCATCGCCACTCCTATTTCACCTTTAAAAGAATAAGGTATTATTCAGTTGTCTTTTATCATCACCTTCTCTCAGTTGCGAGTACTCCTTGGTTTAGGAGGGTACACCTATTATGCTTACTGGATAGTCTTCTTCCAAACCATAGGCTGGTGCCGAACGGTAGGGAAGGAAGAAAACCATTTAGCCTAACGATGGTGTACAGAAGGTAACGACTAAAGACAAATAAAGTGATTTGGAGAGATGGCAATAAAATATACGGTTAAAGTCATGAATTGGATTATGGAAGAGGCATTGCTATGAATACCAGGATACCCCTACGAAACATTTTCATGTTTCAGTGCATCGTTAAAAGAAAACCTGTTTTCCCGATTAGACACTTACTCCAAGGGTATGTATTTACCAGGTTTCATTCTCATATCTGTATGGTTTTACAGATGATGAGTGGGAGTAAGATATTGGAAATTAGGTGATTATCCTCATTATATCGGAATTCGTTGTAATTGGTGATATTTGAGGAAATCGCCAGGGTACAGTTTTCTACCTACGACGCACAGGTTTTGAGTTGTTTAACTCAGCGGACTTATACAGAGTATTGTATGTTGTCCAGTGTCCATCAGGACAAAGGGGTAGGTCCTCGTACTATGTTCTGTTTACTTATAACTTCTCTAGTATTTAGACAAGTGTTTCGTAGAAATACAAGGTCTAAGTTTTGAGAAGTTGTGGGTATAAGAATAAAGTAGAGAACCAGGTATCACAAGTATCGGGATTCTTCAAAGAGATCGAAGATGTAGATTCTTATGATTGGTATTCAGATGATAGTGATGGTTTTGAGAAATGTGTTTCTCTTTCAGGTTACTCATAATTGGATGGATTCCTAAGTTGAGTAATGCTGATAAGCCTCTTTCCATTAAGTTGATATGCACTGGAGACAGCTGCATGATTTGAATATGGTTCCAATTAAATAAGTGCCAAAGTTTCTGTATTGGATATAGAATGGATCGTACCTTAAAAGAAATTAAGGTATGGGGAGTTGTCCAGCTTATGCTTAAAACCAGACTCTGGATAACTCAGGGCACGTTTCTGTAATGGCTGTTTTGTGGGTTGACCCTGGCTATGACGAGGGTTGATATTCTACCATTTGGAAGATCAATAGTGATATTGTTCTTGACTCGCCACAGTTTTAGTAAAATGGATCTTTTTCAGAAAACAGTAGTGGGAGTATGGTAGAACTGGAAGTGATTCCAGAACCGCGAACGATTACGGAAAATTTAATAGGACCTATACATTCAATCAGGTTTGACATTCCAATAGCCACTCCGCAGATATGGTAGGTAACCTCAGACACCCGAGAGGTACTTCGGTAGGCTCAAGGACGGTGACAGGGAGGTTCTTATCTACCCTGACTTGACACTACTGTTGTTCCAGGATATGAGACCCGGTAGGAGGGTTGTCATAGTCAGTGGGAGCAGCGGAAGCATAGTGGGCAAGATGCTTATATCTATTTATAGACTTGAGCAGTTATAGCGGAGATAGATCATCTAATTTTGATGTGACAGTCATGGGTTTGACTTCAATCAGAATAGGGGATGGATCAGTTAAGAAGGTAGTAGGGTGTGATGTCATGGTATCTGAATGACATACACAAAGTAGGAAGTAAAATTCCTATACTACAATCGGTTGTACTGTGGTCGTCACACAGTTGTTTCTCCAGACAAGACATGGATATAATATTAGACATTCTGGTTTCTGGATCTATGGTTTTAGATCTAGATTTGGGTGGTTTCCCAAT
Source organism: Agapanthus africanus (assembly GCA_030015575.1). Lineage (NCBI taxonomy): Eukaryota > Viridiplantae > Streptophyta > Magnoliopsida > Asparagales > Amaryllidaceae > Agapanthus > Agapanthus africanus. Next base: position 97,281,312 of record JASDDO010000029.1, on the reverse strand, counting down.
TTGGGTACTTTGACAGATATTCTAATGGTTTTTAGAATAGTTGACTCCTAGCATGGTAGAGTACCTGCAGGTGATGGAGTCACCCTCTCTAAAGGTGTCGTATAGACTAAAGGGGAGAGGGATGTGCATGATTGGCAGATCACTTGCTTAGGCAATTGAGTCAATCATGAGATGTCAAGTACCGCACCAAATGTTGTTTTTGCACTAGATGCAATAAGTTTGTATTAATCCAATCCTGAAGAAACATAAGGAAGCAGTTTTAGAACACTAGTACATGTTCTACGGATTTGATAACGGCAGCCTCTTTCGGGAGACGGTTATCATTCCATGCTTCAAAGGTGACATGGATGACAGAGTGATTGTCAGAGTTTTAGTTTTCCCTCTGACGAGAGACAGTATTATGGACAGGTGGTCCAAAGGATACTGTGGGTGGCATAGTGCCCGATACTGATTAGGTTCAGTGATCGATACAGTCTAAGAAGTTTGGATATGGTGTTCATTTATGAACTAAGGTCCCATCAGATATCCAGACATATTCTAAGACAGGTACTACTCAATTCGGGAGATGGTTTTCTCCGCGAACTTGAGATTATGAGAGATACAGAAAGAAACTTCTAGGCGGATCCACTCACTGAGGCTATTTTCTCGAACACAATAGTTTTACAAACGGGCTTTGTGAAACTGATTAGTAGAGGAGTTGGATGTTCGGTTTCACACGGGCTGTGAGTAGTCGACATCGCAATATTAGCCTTGAGTGCAAGTGGGAGATTGTAGGAGATAGTGCCCTCATAGTCAATTATTGGATCGCAGGTACGTGATTGCAATGATTGCGGAGGACCTATCCCGGTAGGACAGTCTTACTCGAAATGATAGTATGCTATCTGGTTTGCTTTTATCAGTCGTGTTCATGTTCAGGTGACTGATTGCATGTTACACTTTGATAGAGCCCTTAGGATCTTGCTTTACTACCAACTGTATGAGGGCGATCATATACGTGAGAGTTGGGTAGTTTAAATGCATATCCTTAATTATGGTCCCTAGTCGTGGGAGTTTCGAGACAGGGCATCGATACTCCGGAGTAGACTAGTGTGTACAGTCGAGACCCCGACAAGGGGCGGTGGCCGGTCTCACAAGCCACTGGTGACAGTTGGATCACCTAAGATGTATACAGGTGCTCATTGGGTTATGAGTACACCGGACAGGACTCGCCGGGAATCTGCTAGTTAGTATTATATCTACTGTCAGATAGCAGTTCCCTGGTGACATGTGTACAGGTTAGTTCATCGACCTGAGGTCGTCATTTGTCTCGTGTGAGTTCCCACTGTGCTTTGATTTCTACCCTACCACGGCTCAAAGGAGTCGTGCAAACAGGTAGCTTTTGGGTACAGTCCCGAGCCATATGGAGGCACGTGAGCGGATCGGCAGGGGATTCGTCTCTCCCGGTATTGGGGGCGAGATCGTGCTGTGTCTAGGAGAGCCATTACACAAAGTCCATGGCCATGGCAAGAGATTTACTGGTAGGTACTCCAGTAGTATCTCAGGGTGTAATTGGGCTTCACTCCGACACGACTTATACTGCTTCTGGGGGTCTGACGTTACTAGCCCCCTAGGCGGATATGCGATACTCATTGACGAACGGACCGGACTGTATATACATTGTCACTGTTAGGCTCAGTAGGGTTTTCGGAGGAGTTCGCTCATCGGTCTCCCTTGAGTTCGCTCCTCGGCCACCCTTGAGGTCAGTCCGTGGGCAGCCGTTACGCATTGCTAGTGCCGCTGACGGTTTGTGGTTAAACCCACTGCCAGGGTGCTGACGAGTCATTAGAGTCCCCCACAGGCAGTTTCCCAAGTTCGGGCGAAACGTTGTAGAGGCCGTATGGTTTTATGGCAGGGTTCGGAAAATGCACGTGCGTTTACGCACGTGTTATTTTTCGGGCAGATAATACTGGTCGGCTTTGGTTTAAGCCGGATCCGAGTATTATATTGAGTAGGTATAATATCTTTGTCTCAGTTGCATTTGTATTCGGTCGTAATACAAATGCGGGTATATTTATACAGTTTCGGGGTTTTCCTGAAAGTTGTTTCAGGATCACTTTTGGAAGTTGCCAGTTTCCAGTTTTCTATCAGCCGTCTTTTAACATTCTGTTAAAGACGGATTTATCTTTTCTACAGATGAGGTGAGTCAGTGTTCTAGAATATTCTAGATGTGGTGACTAGGCTACTTGGTGTTAAGTTTTCATTGGTTGCATTAATGGTGTCATTAATGCAAAGATGACTAGGTTTGTTCTTATTGGTTACATTTAAATGATTCATTCTTTCTTAATGGTTATGATAACTATGAAGGATATGGTCACCACTTGATCCCTCCTACACTCACCTCCCTCCTTTGATATATATAGCCTCCTCTCTCTCTCTCATTCACACACTTGATTCATTGGAAAAGGATTATGATAGATAGTTTGGGGTGTATGGAATTTACAGTTCATTTCATTCCATCACCCGATTTCCACGGCAACTTCATTAACCGTCCGTCCATAGCTTTGGACGGAACGAGACAAAGTCATCTACTCTTTCTCTACATCAATCTTGGTCGTCTCTTTTAGCAAACTTGACGACCGAGTTGCCTCGAGTCAGAGGCGGGAGCCCGTTTAAAGAACCGATCATGTGGTGCCACTTCGACGGAGGAGATCGGAGATCGACGAGATCGGAGCAGCCGCAACGGAGCGTGGGATGATGGTTGAAGAACGAAGGACTCGGATCGTTCGGTACAACCCTTCTTCCCTCTTTACAGTGGATTGTTAGTTTAGCAATAATGGTAGATCCGGGTTAAAGTATACGATAGCGCCAAGTTTAAAAGTTTTATTCCGCATTTGGCGTCTGTAGACTGCCGGGGCGCTAACGTAGACTTACACACCCAAGTCATGTGTATCATCAACCATGATACAAAAAGAAAACACAATTTTAATATATATCACATATATATTAAAGTTGTGCACTTGTGAGAAAAATCCTTATGTGAACAAGTGTTAGTTAATGTAAACTAGTATATCTAATATACAATTATACACTAAATTACTAAATCAACACTTGACTTAATAATCCGGTCATATCTCATATAACCAACTAACATCCATTGTATCGACTTATCGAATCAACACTTGATTCGATAACCTGGCTATATCATATATAACTGACCGATACAAAAAGTCGCGAGAATAGAATACAGTATCACATACACGCATTATTCTCGGTCCCACACATATCACATACGTGCTCCTATTTCGTTTTGCCTGAGCCAGTAAAACCTCTATGTAGGACTCTAAAGACTCGTCAATACGCCGGCAGTAGGTGATGATCACATCAAGCACCCACAAGCCGTCAGCGGTACTAGCTGGACGTAACGGCTATCCGGGTATTGAGCGATCAGAAGATCAGCAAGCAAGCCCGCTCCAACTCCTGTAAAAGCCTGCCGGTAACACTTCCCGTACAGTCCGGTCTCCTCATCTGATATGTCGCATATCAAGTCTAGGGGTGGTAAACGTCAGACCCCAATAACCGATAAGTCGTGCCGATATGAGGCTTATAACGGGTCGAGAAAATACCGGTAACACTTACCAGTAAATCTCTAAATCAGCCCTGGCCAGGGACTTCCCTGTTACGGCCAATCGAGCACAGCGCAACATCAACCCCCAATACCGGGAGAGACGAAACCCCTCCTATCGCTCATTGCCTCCATGTGACTCGGGATTGTACCCAAAAACCACCGTTTTGCACGCCCTCTTGGACGTGGTAAGGTGGAAATCAAAGCACGGTGGGAATCACACAAGACTCTATGACGATCTCGGGTCTACAGACTAACCTGCACAAGTGTCACCAGAGAACTGCCATCTGATGTGAGGTATAATACCATCTGAGAGTTCTCGGCGAGTCCGTCCAGTATACCCAGTCTCCACTGAGCACCCGTATACCATCTCTGATGTCAAACACCAATGGATATGGGATCATCCATCGCCCATCTCATGGGTCGAGAAGCGTATACGCTAGTCTACTCTGGTATATCGATGCCCTGTCTCGATACACCTACGACTAGGAACATTAAAGGATGTACTTATGGACTACCATGGCCCCACTAGTATGATCTGCATCATAGTCCAGGTAGTCAAATACACATCCTAAGGGCTTTACCAACATGTAACTATAAGACGGTATCAAAAGACAAGTATATATGTTAAGATAAAGAGCAACCAGATAGCATACTATCATATCAAGCAAGAAAGTCCTCTCTATATATGTCCAAGCATCCAATATAATATACATCATCTGTACAATACTGGCCTCTAGGGCATACATACAACTAACAATCTCCCACTTGCACTAGGGCCAGCTGTTTTAGTATGGCATACCAAGCATCCCGAAGAGTCTCTCAAACTGTATCTGGGGAATGGCCTTCGTGAGTGGATCCGCTGTGTTGTTCTTTGTGTCAACCCTCCTGACCTCGATCTCCCGGCGATCAACCATCTCCCGGATCAGGTGATACCGCCTCAGAATATGCCTAGATCGCTGACGGGACCTGGGTTCCTTGGCCAAAGCAACCGCTCCATTGTTATCACAATACAAAGGTATTGGATGCTCAATGGATAAAACCACTCCAAGTTCAGTAATGAACTTCTTGATCCAGACAGCCTTTTTGGCAGCATCGTTGGCAGCGATGTATTCAGCCTCCATCATCGAGTCTGCCACGGTTTCCTGCTTGGAACTCTTCCAGCTAACCGCCCCTCCGTAAAGGGTAAAGACAAATCCCGAGTGCATCTTAGAGTCGTCCTTATCACTCTGGAAGCTCGAATCGGTAAAGGACTCCACTTGGAGTTCTCCGTTACCATGCACCAAGAGCATCTCTTTAGTCCTTCGCAAGTACTTGAGAATGCTCTTCACAGCTGTCCAGTGACTCTCTCCAGGATCAGCTTGATACCTACTCACTACACTTAGTGAGTATGCTACATCGGGTCTGGTACATAGCATCGCGTACATGATAGAGCCTACAGCCGAAGCATAGGGTATCCCTTGCATGCGAGCTCTCTCCAAATCAGTCTTGGGAGACATCTCTTTGGAGAAAGTGAGTCCAGAGATCGTGGGTAAGTTCCCATGCTTGGATTCTTCCATACTAAACCTCTTTAGTATGGTGTCAATGTACCTAGATTGGGATAATCCCAGTATCCGTTTGGATCTATCTCTATAGATCATAATCCCCAGTATGCAAGAGGCATCACCTAGATCTTTCATTGAGAATCTTTGTGATAAGAAGAGCTTGACCGATTGCAGCATAGGAATGTCATTTCCTATCAAGAGTATGGCGTCCACGTACAATACGAGGAAGACAACCTTACTCTCTGCCACCTTCTTATAGATACAAGGTTCATCTATGTTTTTGACGAAATCAAACTCTTTGATAAAGACGTCAAAGCAGATGTTCCAACTCCGCGATGCTTGCTTTAATCCATAAATGGATTTAAGCAGTTTGCACACCTTCCCGCTGCTCCCACTATCTACGAAGCCATCTGGCTGAATCATGTACACGCACTCTTCTAAATCACCGTTTAGAAAGGCGGTCTTAACATCCATTTGCCAGATTTCGTAGTCATGATATGCAGCGATGGCAAGCATGATCAGGATGGATTTAAGCATAGCCACTGGAGAAAATGTTTTGTCATAGTCCACACCAGGTCTTTGACGAAAACCCTTTGCAACAAGTCTAGCTTTGAAAGTCTCCACTTTCCCATCTACACAAAGTTTTTTCTTGAAGATCCACTTGCTCCTAATAGGTTTTACCTCTTCAGGAGCATCTTCGAAAGTCCATACTTTGTTGGTGTACATGGATTCTATCTCGGACTGCATTGCATCCAGCCATTTCACTGAGTCTCCACTCGTGATGGCCTGCTCGAAACTAGTTGGGTCATCATCTATCATGATGCAATCCTCGCTCCCACCATCCATGAGAAAACCGTAGTATCTCTTAGGTGGGTGAGGAACCCTACTAGATCGGCGGTGTGGCTGGGGTTCATCGGGAACTACGGAATCCTCTGGTTCCACCAGATCTTCTGTTGCAGCTTTTGTAGCTGGAACCTCTTCCAGTTCTACCTCATGACCACTAATCTCTTTTGCAAGAAATTCCTTTTCTAAAAAGGTGGCATGCCGAGAAACAAACACCCTTTGTTCCTCAGTGTGGTAGAAGATATACCCTTGTGAATTCTTGGGATATCCTACAAATTTGCATAGAACAGAACGTGCCTCGAGTTTGTCCGGATTTTGTCGTTTGACATAGGCTGGACAACCCCATATCTTTACATAGTTAAGACATGGTCTCTTCCCTTTCCATATCTCATATGGAGTGGTAGGCACAGATTTGGTGGGGGCCATATTCAATAGATGTAAGGCTGTTTCTAGCGCATACCCCCAGAAGGAAATAGGTAACTCAGCTGTGCTCATCATAGAGCGCACCATATCTAATAGGGTGCGGTTCCTCCGTTCTGATACACCGTTGTGCTGTTGTGTATATGGAGGAGTCAGCTGAGAGAGAATCCCATTCTCTTTTAGGAAGTCCAGGAATTCATTGCTCAAGTATTCACCTCCTCGATCAGATCGAAGGATTTTAATACTTTTCCCGGTTTGGTTCTCGACTTCTTGTTTATATTCTCTAAATTTCTCAAAAGCTTCAGACTTGTGTCTTATTAAGAACACATGTCCGTATCTTGAGAGATCGTCAGTGAATGTAATGAAGTACAAAAAGCCATCCCTGGCATGTGTAGACATGGGACCGCATACATCACTATGTATCAGTCCCAAGAGTTCGGTAACTCTTTCTCCGTGTCCCGTAAACAGAGTTTTGGTCATCTTGCCTTTGAGACATGACTGGCAAGTGTCATAAGATGAAAATTCGAACGGTTTCAAATATCCATCCTTATGCAACTTAGCTAGTCGTGTTGCATTTATATGACCAAGTCTACAATGCCACAAGAAGGATTCGTTCATTTCTGAACTCTTCCTCTTGTGTGTGTTTGTTATACTCAGAACTGTTGATTGATTTAGAACATAAATGCCATTGCACAACGTGCCTGATCCAACCAACTTTTGGTTTAGGAAAATGTTCATAACATTATCCTGTAATACAAAATTATATCACTCTTTACTCAACAAAGAAACCGATATAATGTTGCATATCAGGTTCGGCATGTAATAGCATTCGTTTAGAATCAATGTATTACCAGTTGGCAATACAAGGTGATATTCCCCGACGGTTTTAGCTGCAACAATTGCACCATTTCCAACCCTTATGTCTTTATCACCTTCTCCAAGTTCTCTACCTTTTCTAAGCCCATGTAACTGATTACATATATGGGATCCTGACCCGGTATCTAATACCCAGGACGTAGAGTAAATGGAGAAACAGTTCTCTGTAACAAACACACCCAAAGAAAATGCATCAACATGTACTTTCTTCATACGGGTGGCATGGGAATCCTGGTATTCCCCTATATCATGTTCAGTCTTATAACTTTTATAAGAAAAACCGGAACTAACGTTCCCCAGCACAGAATAACATGCGGGTTCGGTCAATACATCCATATTATTATCTTTATTAAGGCATGATATGGTCGCTACCTGGAGAGAGAGAGAAGAAAACACTTTAGTGTATGCTCTTGCAAGATCAGATTGGCTTATTATTTTATCTAATCAGGATGGCTCCCACTGTTTTTATCAAATCTTCCTTCAAACCCTAAAAAGAAAGACTAGCCGGGATTAATTACACCCTACAACTTCGCCAATCTTTCAGCCAGGCCAGCGTCGGTACTTTGAGGGAGGTTCCCCGTGCTTACGCACGGACCTAATTAAAGTAAACCTCGTTTTCCCAGAGGCGTAACCCCGTTGACACCTTTCTAGACACCTACTTGATCGGCTAATTGTCCTGTGTAAAACTCTCCCCGGAGTAACAATTACTCGCAGTGGGTATCGGGATCCAACTATCTCATAGAAGGTATGCAATCTCATTGCAAATTTCAACACTTGAAATTCCCGATAATATTTTGACCCTAACGTGCTATGACCTTGACGAAAGCCAACAAACCATATCCCGCTAGTCAAGTTCAACCCGTACATTTCTTGACTGAATTAAACCCACCCGCACGACCCTTGACGAAAGCCAACAAAGCCGTACGACTACCCTAATCCAGTCGCATCATATGCAGCAGATAAGCAGCATATAGCTACCGCACACTACACCTTGACGAAAGCCAACAAATGCAGCACGAATACTATATAGAACTTATCTGAAATGACGGAGGGCTACGACAGATTTTTCTGAAAATCTATTGCGTAATGAACTTGATATCGTTGTAGAATCATGTGAATTTTGAAATGGAGTGATTTTGAGACTTTTATTAATTTTGCTAAAGAGGTCACTCCCGGTGAAGGGATCTCGTCTCTTTCCATATGGAATAAGGTGCAGGATATATCATATATATCACTATGCAAAGCAAAACTTCAAAAGCAAACCGAGTGTTGTAGCATCTGCCAGTTTTGCTAAAGAGGTCACTCCCGGTGAAGGGATCTCGGCTCTTTCCTCATCGAATAAGGTGCGGGACATATCATATATATCGCTATGCAAAGAAAAAACTGTAGCTACCCTTTTTGAAAAATTTGATTCTACAACATCTTTTTGTTGCGCCACGGCAGCGCCCCGGCCTCGTACTCGAGGCCAAAATGCGGAATCAAAAATTTTCCTTACTCAGAAACCGGCGCTACCGCAGACAATGAAAACCCGGATCGTTTACCATTAACCTAATGCTAGCAATCAAGAGATAGGGTGAGAAGTATACCGAGTGATCCGAGTCCTCCGGTCTTCTCTTCATCGTCCCGATCTCCCGCGGAAAGTCTTGTCTCCATATCGTCGCCTCCTCGCCGGAAAGGGCACCACATCGCCTGCGTCTTTTACGGGCTCCCGCCTCAATACCGAGGCAACTCGAGCATGAAGCCGGCAACTCGACATGCTCAAGATATGCTGTAGAATGTAGTGTAGAAGATGCTTGTCTCATTTGGGGTTTGTTGCCATGGTGATGGAGGAATCAAGAATAGAAAAATGGTGCTTGCATTTTTCTAGCAAGAAAATGAGATCATGAATGAAACTCTCAAGATGAAGCTCTCTTCTTCTTCTTCTCTCTTTCTTTTTCCTCTCATGAAAAACTTATCCTCTAAATGAGAATGGTGGAGGAGGTAATATGAAGCAAGAAGGGAGGTGAGTGTAGGGTAAAGCAAGTGGTGACCACATCAAGACATAATCATCATCAAACTTATATCAACCTCAAATCCAATCTTTTCAAAATAAAGCATGAAATGAATGGTATCTAAAAAGGTTATCATAATAAATCATCTTACAAATAAAACCTCCACCAAAGTGTTATTTGCAAACTTGCAAATAACCCCCTCCATCGGAAAAGTCCGGCCGGGAAAGAACAAAGGAAAACCGGCCGGAACGGAATGCAAACTGGCAACTCCAGAAAACTGGTCCCGTAATAGATTACAGGAAAACCCCGATACTGTGCATACACACCCGCATCTGTATTCTGTCCGGATACAAATGCAATGAGACAAAATCTACACTGTACTAAACTAGGACCGGCTTAAGCCAAAGCCGGCTAGTAAAAACCGTTCGATCCTGATCCGTGCAATACCGCACGTATCTGATCGAACCTTGCCATATAACTATACGGCCACTAGTACAAAACTGTCCGATCCTGATCCGTGCAATACCGCACGTATCTGATCGGACCCTGCCATATCTCCATACGGCCTCTACAGCGTTTCGCCCGAAAGCTGAGTAACTGAAAGTGTGGTGGACTCTAAAGACTCGTCAATACAATGGCTGTGGATTTAACCACTAGCACGTCAGAGGTATAAGCCAATACGTAACGGGCCACCAGCTATTGACCAAAAGGGACGTCGATGAGCGAACTCATCCTGACACCCTACTGAGCCTGTCAGTGACAATATCCGTACAGTCCGGTCCGTTCGTCTATGAGGATCACATGTCGGGCCTAGGGGGTTGGTAAAAGTCAGACCCCCAAAGGCGGTACAAGTCGTGTCGGAGTGAAGCCCAGAACGCCCTGAGATACTACTGGAATACCTACCAGTAAATCTCCTGCCTCGGCCGAGGGCTTTGCGTAATGGCTCTCCTAGACACAGCGCGACCTCACCCCCAATACCGGGAGAGACGAACCCCTGCAGATCCGCTCACTGCCTCCATGTGGCTCGGGACTGTACCCAACTAAAACCTGTTTGCACGACTCCTTTGAGCCGTGGGAGGGTAGTAATCAAAGCACAGTGGGAACTCACACGAGACAATTGACGATCTCAGGTCGATGAACTAACCTGTACACATGTCACCAGGGAACTGCTATCTAACGTCTGGTATAATCCCAACTAGCAGGTTCCCGGCGAGTCCTGTCCGGTGTACTCATAACCCAATGAGCACCTGTATACATCTTAGGTGAACCAACTGACACCAGTGGCTTGTGAGACCGGCCACCGCCCCTCGTCGGGGTCTCGACTGTATACACTAGTCTACTCTGGAGAATCGATGCCCTGTCTCGAAACTCCTACGACTAGGGACCTTTTAAGGATGTGCTTGTAGACTACCATCTCCCACGTATATGATCGCCATCATACTGCTGGTAGTCAAGCAAGAATCCTAGGGGCTCTATCAACGTGTAATAGCGACATGTCAGGTCACCTAAAGCAGTACACGATGATAAAGATAAACCAGATAGCATACTATCATCTCGAGTAAGACTGTTCTACCGGGATAGGTCCTCCCTCAATCATTGCAATCACGTGCCTATGATCCAATAATTGACTCTGAGGGCACTATCTCCAACAATCTCCCACTTGCACTCAAGGCTAATTATTGCGATGCCGCATACTCACAGCCCGTGTGATACCGAACACCCAACTCCTCTACTAGTCAGTCTCACAAAGCTCGTTTGCGAAACTATTGCGTTCGAGGAATAGCCTCAGTGAGTGGATCCGCTGTGATGTTTCTTTCTATGTCTCTCTATATCTCAAGTTCGCGGAGAAAGCCATCTCCCGAAATGAGCAACACCTGTCTTAGAACGTCTGGATGTCTGATGGGACCTAGCTCATAAAAGAACTTCAAATACAAACTTCTTAGACTGTATCGTCAACTGAACTTACTCAGTATCCTGCTCCATGCCACCCTCAGTATTGCCTTGGACCACCTGTCCAAAATACTGCCCCTCGTCAGAAGGAAAACTATAACTCTGACAACCTCCTTGTTGTCCATGTCACCTTGGAAGCCTGGAATGATAACTGTCTCCCAAATGAGGCTGTCGTTATCATATCCCTAGAACATCCACTTATGTTCTAAGACTGCTTCCGACTGTTTCTCCAGGATTGGATCAATATCAACTTATTGCATCTAGTGCAAGAACAACATCTGGTGCGGTACTTGACATCTCATGATTGACTCAATTGCCTAAGCAAGTGATCTGCCAATCATGAGTATCCCTCTCCCCTTTAGTCTATAAGACACCTTTAGAGGGGGTGACTCCATCAACTGCAGGTGCACTACCGTGTCAGGAGTCGTCCATTCTAAATACTCATAGAATGCTGTCAAGGTACCCAGATTGGGAAACCACCCAAATCTAGATCTAAAACCATAGATCTAGTAACCAGTATGTCTGATATAATATCCAAGTCCCTTGTGGAGAAACCACTGTGTGACGACCAAAGTATAACCGATCGTAGTATAGGAATATCACTTCCTACTACCTTCTCAACAGATCCACCCCCTATTCTGATGACGTCAAACCTATGACTGTCACATCAGAAATAGATGATCTATCTCCGCTACATCTGCTTTAGTCTATAAATAGACATAAGCCTGATGTTCACCAATGCTTCCGCTGCTCCCACTGACTACGACAACCCTCTGGCAGAGTTATATAGACGTGCACTTCCAAAGCTAGTTTAGAACGATGCTATACTCATCCTCCTGCCGGGTCTCGCAGCCCGGAACAACAGCAATGGCAAGTGTGGGTAAACAAGAACTTCCCTGTCACCGTCCTTGAGGCTACCGTAGTACCTCTCGGGTGCCTGAAGTTACCCACCTTATCTGCGGAGTGGCCAATGGAATGTCAATCCAGATTGAATCTTTAGGTTCCTTATCAAATCTTCAGTAATCGTTTGTGGTTCTGGAATCACTTCCAGTTCTACCATACTCCCACTACTTTTTCTGAAAAAATCCATTTTTAATAAAAAACTGTGGCAAGTCTAGAACAATATTGCTATTGTTCATCCAGATGGTAGAAGGTCAACCCTCGTCATAGCCTGGGTCAACCCACAAACAGCTACTACAGAAACGTGCCTAGAGTTGTCCAGTGTCTGGTTTTAAGCATAAGCCGGACAACTCCCCGTACCTTAACAATGTCAAGATATGAACTGTTCTATATCCAATATAGAACCAGAGGCACTGATTTAATTTAACCAGATTCAAATCATGCAGCTATCTCCAGTGCATGTAAACTAAATGGAGAGAGGCCGATCAGCGTTACTCAACTTAGGAATGCTTCCAATTATGAGTAACCTGAAAGAGAAGCAATTTCTCTTAATCATTACTATCAACTGAATACCATATACAAGTATCTACATCTTCGATCACTTTGAAGAATCCCGATACTTGCAATACCTGGTTCTCTACTCTATTCAAATACCTATAACTCCTCAAAAACTTAGACCCTGTGTTTCCACGAAACACATGTCTAAGAACTAGAGAAGTTAAAAGTAAACAGAATATAGTATGAGGACCAACCCCTCTGTCCTAATGGACACTGGACAACATACAATACTCTGTATAAGTCCGCTGAGTCTAACAACTCTTTCACTGTGTGTCGTAGGTTGAAAACTGTACTTATGGTTAAGAAGAATTACACCGCTGTTTAATGCTCCTTACCTAACCATCCACTGATATAGGTAAATGTGATCGACATAATATCAAAAGGTATATCTCACTCTATGAAAATAGACGTACAGATATATCAATTTGAAATTGGTGCACAACAGCGGATATTCAAAACCAAATATTTGCCGACCGGCAAACAGCCCAGGTGATCTCCTCAAATATCACCGATTACAACGAATCCTGAAATAATGAGGATGATCACCCAATTCCCAATAACTTACTCCCACTCATCATCTGTAAAACCATACAGATGTGAGAATCCAACCTGGTAAATACATACCCTGGAGCAAGTGTCTAATCGGGAAATCAGTTTTCTTTTAACAGTACACAGTTGAAACTGAAACATTGAAATGTTTCGTCAGGGTATCCTGGTATTCCTAGTAATGCCACTTCTATTATCCAGATTCACAACTATAACCGTGTAATTCTTTGCCACCTCTCCAAATCCCTTTATATGTCTTTAGTCATTACCTTCTGTACACCCCTTTAAGCCAAATGGTTTTCTTCCTTCCCTACCGTTCGGCACCAGCCTATGGTTTGGAAGAAGACTATCCAAAAGGCATAAAGGGTGTACTGTCCCAATCCTAGGAACACTCGCAATGCGAGAGAAGGTGAAGATGAAAGACACCTGAATGTACTTAATTCCTATTTCTCCTGAACCAGAATCCATCCCCGAACTGGAACAAGTTCCTTTCGAGTTCGTATATAACCATACGATGGAGTATCCAATAAACTGTGGATCTTCGTAGTGATACGGAGTGTCCTGGAGAAATACAAAGGTGATTTAGGATTGGCGAAGAAATACTTGGTTTGGTCGTGAATATCAGTCGCAATTTACTTTGCCCTCTTACTAATCCCTTGCTTTGTCTTAATCTTAATACCTTCTGTACACCGTTTAGGCTAACTGGTTTTCTTCATTCCCTACCCGTCGGCACCAGCCTATGGTTTGGAAGAAGACTATCCAATTTGCGTAATAGGTGTACTACTCCTAATCCAAGGAGTACTCGCAACCTGAGAGAAGGTGAAAAGAAAAAGACAACTGAATAATCCTATTCGTTTTCTCCAGAACCAGAAACCATCCTCGAAGTCCTTCGAGTTCGTATATAACCATATGATAGTTTTGTCCAATGGAAGTGGACGTTCGTAGTAATACGGGGTGTCCTGGAGAAAAGGGTAGAAGTAGGAGTGGCAATGAGGTCTGCAACTCTGACAATCCAAAAGCCAGTGTTAAGAAGGTTCGGTCAACTTGGTCACTGAGTCATAGTCTTAGGGTCGGGTCAAAGGTCGCTGCCAAACAGAGAGAGAAAAGAAACACTCAGCGTGCACTCTAACCTAGATCAGAATGGTTATCACTTTATCTAATCTGGAAACCTCCCACTGTACCTCAAATTCTCCTCCAAACCTGAAAGAAGAATTAGTCGGGGTCACCCGAGGAGTATACTAACTCATCAGTGGGAATCGGGATCCAACTATCATCGCATGATAACTTGACGGAATCCACTCACGTCACCACACTCCAGAAGGTATGCGCATGTCTGGCAAGTTTCAGTTCTTTTGAAACTCCCGATGTGATGTTTTTTTACCCCTAGGACTCAAGTGACCTTGACGGAGTCAACAAATCAAAGAGTCCTAGTCAAGTTCAACCCGTCATTATCTGGATTGCATTAAACCCACCCGTACGTGCCCTTGACGGAGTCAACAAGGCCGCACGACTGTCCTAACCAATCCCACTTATGCAACAAACAAGCACCACTTAGCTACCGTACACTACGCCTTGATGGAGTCAACAAACGCAGCACGAATACTAAATAATACCCATAAGAAATGACGGAGGGCTACGAATGGTTTTTGGCGAAAAACCTTTAACGTAATGAACTTGATATCGTTGAAGGAACTGCATAGCCTTTTATAAAATATAGTGACGAAAACCTTTACTAAAGAGGTCACTCCCGGTGAAGGGATCTCGGCTCTTTCCCCGTAGAATGAGGTGCAGGATATTCCAACTGAATACCACGATGCAAAGCAAAAAGTAATCGGCTATAGTGAAGTTAATGCCCTGACGCAAATTTCTGTTCAAGGGGTCACTCCCGGTGAAGGGATCTCGGCCCTTGCCTCGTCGACTGAGGAGCAGGATATTCCAAATGAATACCACTATGCAAAACAAAAGTGAACGTCCTTGCAATAACAGCTTTTTGAAAAATGTTCCAACAACATTAGAATAGGTTTGTTTAGCTTGCATTGATCCGAATCAATGCAGTCCCATCAATTGATCACACCACAAAGAACGAAAATATACTGACGTACGTATATGCCATCCGCATTCGCCACTGGGTCCCGTCATCACCCGTTAGGTTAGCTAACTAACGGCAGAGCGGGGACTGGACTAGCGCGGATGAAAAACATATACAACATCTACTAATATATATACCAATATATAGTATTTCGCTCAAGGCGTGAATAAAATGCAACATCACAGAAATGTACAGCATCACAGAACAATACAGATATCTGGAAGCCCCGGGTTTCACAGAGCCGCTGCTGAAACCCGACGTTCCCCTGGTCGTGTGGATAGCCTGTGCAATGAAAACCTAGACCCCTACGGGCGCGGCAAGTCACCCGCCAAAACCTGAAGCGAGGCAGCCCCCTTCAGCACCGTGAATGGACCACCCAGCACTTCACGGAATCCGGTAACTTGGGCACCCCTCCTGGGTCAACCTGTACCCCCTACGAGTGCGTCGAATAGCCCGCCAATTCCAGACTGAAGCCCCCTCCGTCCCAATGCCATGAGATGCGGGCTTGTTGCCCTCCAGAACCTGGCTATCCGTGCACCCCCCCGCGGGGTAATCCTAGTACAGAAAGTAAAATATACATACACCGGGTACATCGACCGCAACCAGGTCGTGCCCCAAAAGAATAATACAAACAGGCAGTGACGGCAGTCTACATGTCGGACGCTCGCCCCGCAATATCAAATGTACATATAAAACAAAGCTGTACTAACATTGCATTCAGGCTATCCCCCACGACCGATCCGCAACATCACAGCATAAACATAGAACATCAACATGAAAGTCACGTTCGCAAATCCGTCTAACCGGGCTATAGCAGTTAGACGGGATTTACCGATCAAGTGACATTCACGGTCGCAGATATAATGTAAATACTGTGAAATAATGTGTTTAAAATATCCGATCGATCAAACAATTAACAAGTGGGCCCCCAACCAATACTGTAGCAGTCACAGAAAACCTGGGCCCAAATTTAATATCCCAAAAACCCTATTTTCAGCCCAGAAAGCAACTGAAGAAAAACGACCAAGTGAACTCACTATTGTGCGGCGGAACCGCGGCCCCAAGGGGGTTTTGGCCGCGGTTCCGCGCTCCAACTAGTGAATCACTTCATCGTTTTTCTACAGTAGTCTTATATTTTCCAGCACATCATTTTTCTGCAACCTGAAAAATTTTTAGACACCAAAAAATTCCAACAGAAAACTGATGTGAACAAAAATGATGTTTTTGGAATTTTGGTCGATCGGATAAGCAAAACGCATTAGGACAAGCTAGGAAAGGTTAATGGCGTGGCTCTGATACCATGTTGCGCCACGGCAGCGCCCCGGCCTCGTACTCGAGGCCAAAATGCGGAATCAAAAATTTTCCTTACTCGGAAACCGGCGCTACCGCGGACAATGAAAACCCGGATCGTTTAACATTAACCTAATGCTAGCAATCAAGAGATAGGGTGAGAAGTATACCGAGTGATCCGAGTCCTCCGGTCTTCTCTTCATCGTCCCGATCTCCCGCGGAAAGTCTTGTCTCCATATCGTCGCCTCCTCGCCGGAAAGGGCACCACATCGCCTGCGTCTTTTACGGGCTCCCGCCTCAATACCGAGGCAACTCGAGCATGAAGCCGGCAACTCGACATGCTCAAGATATGCTGTAGAATGTAGTGTAGAAGATGCTTGTCTCATTTGGGGTTTGTTGCCATGGTGATGGAGGAATCAAGAATAGAAAAATGGTGCTTGCATTTTTCTAGCAAGAAAATGAGATCATGAATGAAACTCTCAAGATGAAGCTCTCTTCTTCTTCTTCTCTCTTTCTTTTTCCTCTCATGAAAACTTATCCTCTAAATGAGAATGGTGGAGGAGGTAATATGAAGCAAGAAGGGAGGTGAGTGTAGGGTAAAGCAAGTGGTGACCACATCAAGACATAATCATCATCAAACTTACATCAACCTCAAATCCAATCTTTTCACAATAAAGCATGAAATGAATGGTATCTAAAAAGGTTATCATAATAAATCATCTTACAAATAAAACCTCCACCAAAGTGTTATTTGCAAACTTGCAAATAACCCCCTCCATCGGAAAATTCCGGCCGGGAAAGAACAAAGGAAAACCGGCCGGAACGGAATGCAAACTGGCAACTCCAGAAAACTGGTCCCATAATAGATTACAGGAAAACCCCGATACTGTGCATACACACCCGCATCTGTATTCTGTCCGGATACAAATGCAATGAGACAAAATCTACACTGTACTAAACTAGGACCGGCTTAAGCCAAAGCCGGCTAGTAAAAACCGTTCGATCCTGATCCGTGCAATACCGCACGTATCTGATCGAACCTTGCCATATAACTATACGGCCACTAGTACAAAACTGTCCGATCCTGATCCGTGCAATACCGCACGTATCTGATCGGACCCTGCCATATCTCCATACGGCCTCTACAGCGTTTCGCCCGAAAGCTGAGTAACTGAAAGTGTGGTGGACTCTAAAGACTCGTCAATACAATGGCTGTGGATTTAACCACTAGCACGTCAGAGGTATAAGCCAATACGTAACGGGCCACCAGCTATTGACCAAAAGGGACGTCGATGAGCGAACTCATCCTGACACCCTACTGAGCCTGTCAGTGACAATATCCGTACAGTCCGGTCCGTTCGTCTATGAGGATCGCATGTCGGGCCTAGGCGGTTGGTAAAAGTCAGACCCCCAAAGCCGGTACAAGTCGTGTCGGAGTGAAGCCCAGAACGCCCTGAGATACTACCGGAATACCTACCAGTAAATCTCCTGCCTCGGCCGAGGGCTTTGCGTAATGGCTCTCCTAGACACAGCGCGACCTCACCCCCAATACCGGGAGAGACGAACCCCTGCAGATCCGCTCACTGCCTCCATGTGGCTCGGGACTGTACCCGACTAAAACCTGTTTGCACGACTCCTTTGAGCCGTGGTAGGGTAGTAATCAAAGCACAGTGGGAACTCATACGAGACAAATGACGATCTCAGGTCGATGAACTAACCTGTACACATGTCACCAGGGAACTGCTATCTGACGTCTGGTATAATCCCAACTAGCAGGTTCCCGGCGAGTCCTGTCCAGTGTACTCATAACCCAATGAGCACCTGTATACATCTTAGGTGAACCAACTGACACCAGTGGCTTGTGAGACCGGCCACCGCCCCTCGTCGGGGTCTCGACTGTATACACTAGTCTACTCTGGAGAATCGATGCCCTGTCTCGAAACTCCTACGACTAGGGACCTTTTAAGGATGTGCTTGTAGACTACCATCTCCCACGTATATGATCGCCATCATACTGCTGGTAGTCAAGCAAGAATCCTAGGGGCTCTATCAACGTGTAATAGCGACATGTCAGGTCACCTAAAGCAGTACACGATGATAAAGATAAACCAGATAGCATACTATCATCTCGAGTAAGACTGTTCTACCGGGATAGGTCCTCCCTCAATCATTGCAATCACGTGCCTATGATCCAATAATTGACTCTGAGGGCACTATCTCCAACACTTTTAGGTTTCTTTTCTTTCATTAATCATATTAATGAAGTCCCATCATTTAATTCACCTAAACATCATAGATAAATACGACGTACACTTATGCCATCCGCATTCGCCTCGATGTCCCCTCGTGCACCGTTAGGTTAGGTAACTAACGGCAGAGCGGGGCAGGGCTAGCGCGGGTGTAAAACATAAGTAACGTCTATATAATATATCATATATACTATATACAGTATCTATCATCACATATCAAATGATCACATCACAGATATCGCAGCAGAAGAAACATATGAAACATTGGATATACTAGGACGTCCGTGTTTTATTTTGAGCCTCTATAAAACACGGATTCCACGGTCGCGATGAATAGCCAAACCCACATCCCCAGACCCCTACGAGAGTGGCAAGCAACCCTTCCAATTCTAGAGTTAGGAGACCCGGACTCGACTCCTCAAGTTGGTCTCCTACTGGACTCTAGAACCCGGTTACTTGTGCTCTCATCCTTAGGTCTATCCTAGTGCGGAAAAGTAAATAATATACAAATGGTGACATCAACCTCATCCCGGAAGTGCCCCAATAAAAGAATATTACATACATTTAATTTTACATGAATGAAAATAAAAACTCTCATCTCACATAAAAAACCCCGGCTATTCAGAACGCGACGATCCAATATAACATATCTAGCAACACATAACATCACATGTCATCAACGTAAGTAAATGTGCGCATCCCAATTGTCGTTTACATATAGCAACCAAACCGGCAATATCACATATTACACTTACGGTCGCAGAAAAGAAAGTGTAAAACTACAACATTTGGAATCCACAATCTCTTTAGACATCGTAAATCCGAAATATCACATACTTCGCATTTCATGCCTAACTATATGAATTCCACATATTGTATCACATTCCAGATAAATAGACAGTATTAAACTTTCCGATCGAATAATCAAATACCCAAGATTTCCTAAATAGCTCAACACTTGAGCGGAGTTCAAAAATTCCAGAATACGTCACAGTACCAATGGTCCAGCCGTAGAAGGGTCAAGCCAACGCCTTACATGTAGCACGCCGTACTGCTCAAAACCCTAAGGTTCAAAAGGCAGTTCAAGACGGTCACATAATCGAGTTAAGGTTTGTTGTCTTCTAGAGGGTCCATCGCGTTACATGCACGATTTTCCGAAAGATTTAAACTCAAGGAGAAATTCAACAGTTGAAAGTTTTTCGTGCCGGGAAATAATGAGTTAATGATATCCGTTCGAACATTTTAACAGATTCTAAATATCCAGAAAACATAACGAAATTAAATATTCTGATCGAATCAACGATTACAAAATAAACCCCAGAACACTCAACACTTGAGTCAGATTAAAAATAACCAGAAAATAGTAACAACAGATACAAGTATTACTGTGCAAACACGTGTCAATAATACCAAAGTACGGCAGCGGAACCGCCGCGGGAAGCAGGTTCCTGCCGCGGTTCCGCGGCGACTTGATGGTATCATGAGTTCGTATTTCATGGTAATTCTTAGAATTCCCTGCTGATTATTTTAGGTATTTTTAATTCAGAAAAATCACAGTTTTTAGAAATTGTCCAGAGAGGGGTTAAATTTGCGTTTCGAGTTTCGATCGGGGTTTTAACTCCGTATAAAAGTCGCCTAATGCTCTAGCTAGGCTCTGATACCACTGTAGGGTTACTAGGCACTCTAATAAGGTTCTACAATGTATCAACCATGCCCGTTTAAAATTTTAGCCGTGCCGAATAACCCTAAACAAGATCGTTGCTAGAAAATTAGGGTTTCACATGCAAGTTAATAGCATCTACAACTAAGTGAATATGAAATACAACCTTTGTAGATCGGTCCTTCACTTCTTTAGCTCCTTGTTGAAGTCCCTTCGCTGCGATCGTGGTTCTCCCGGACTCTTGCATGACTTCACGAGGCTAAAGGAGCGTCCTTGCTTGAAGTCTTCGAGGCCGAAGATGATCTACGTCGAGGGGATGCCAACACAAGCTTCTACTTCACTAACTAGAGAATTAGTGAAGAAAACACCCTAAACTAAAGTGCTAGTCTAGTAGAGGATGGAGAAATAGGAAGTGGGTTCACTTTAGAATTTAGTTTCTCACAATGTTTCTCGCTTTGGATCAAACCCTAGAGAGCTTTTTAGCTCAAGGAAGAAGATGAAGAAAATAATATGAGAAGAGATAATGATCAAGTGAGAAAGCTAACCATGGTAAGTGAGTATCATATACTAACTCATGTAGAGACATAACCATGGCTAATCCTTATGGTTGGGTTAACAAATATCCATAGTAAAAACAAACTTAGTGGACTTAGTCAATGCATCCACAAGCTTCCACAAGCTTCATGCATTTTGCTAATCCTCCACTAATTTTGTAATTACTTTAAATATTAAAACCCAACATAAATAAATAGCATGGTGTAAGTCTCATACACCCAAGTCATGTGTATCATCAACCATGATACAAAAAGAAAACACAATTTTAATATATATCACATATATATTAAAGTTGTGCACTTGTGAGAAAAATCCTTATGTGAACAAGTGTTAGTTAATGTAAACTAGTATATCTAATATACAATTATACACTAAATTATTAAATCAACACTTGACTTAATAATCCAGTCATATCTCATATAACCGACTAACATCCATTGTATCGACTTATCGAATCAACACTTGATTCGATAACCCGGCTATATCATATATAACCGACCGATACAAAAAGTCGCGAGAATAGAATACGGTATCACATACACACATTATTCTCGGTCCCGCACATATCACATACGTGCTCCTATTTCGTTTTGCCTGAGCCACTAAAACCTCTATGTAGGACTCTAAAGACTCGTCAATACGCCGGCAGTAGGTGATGATCACATTAAGCACCCACAAGCCGTCAGCGGTACTAGCTGGACGTAATGGCTACCCGGGTATTGAGCGATCAGAAGATCAGCAAGCAAGTCCGCTCCAACTCCTGTAAAAGCCTGCCGGTAACACTTCCCGTACAGTCCGGTCTCCTCGTCTGATATGTCGCATATCAAGTCTTGGGGTGGTAAACGTCAGACCCCAATAACCGATAAGTCATGCCGATATGAGGCTCATAACGGGTCGAGAAACTACCGGTAACACTTACCAGTAAATCTCTAAATCAGCCCTGTCCAGGGACTTCCCTGTTACGGCCAATCGAGCACAGCGCAACATCAACCCCCAATACCGGGAGAGACGAAACCCCTCCTATCGCTCATTGCCTCCATGTGACTCGGGACTGTACCCAAAAACCACCGTTTTGCACGCCCTCTTGGACGTGGTAAGGTGGAAATCAAAGCATAGTGGGAATCACACAAGACTCTATGATGATCTCGGGTCTACAGACTAACCTGCACAAGTGTCTGCAGAGAACTGCCATCTGACGTGAGGTATAATACCATCTGGGAGTTCTCGGTGAGTCCGTCCAGTATACCCAGTCTCCACTGAGCACCCGTATACCATCTCTGATGTCAAACACCAATGGATATGGGATCATCCATCGCCCATCTCATGGGTCGAGAAGCGTATACGCTAGTCTACTCTGGTATAGCGATGCCCTATCTCGATACACCTACGACTAGGAACATTAAAGGATGTACTTATAGACTACCATAGCCCCACTAGTATGATCTGCATCATAGTCCAGGTAGTCAAGTACACATCCTAAGGGCTTTACCAACATGTAACTATAAGACAATATCAAGAGACAAGTATACATGTTAAGATAAAGAGCAACCAGATAGCATACTATCATATCGAGCAAGAAAGTCCTCTCTATATATGTCCAAGCATCCAATATAATATACATCATCTGTACAATACTGGCCTCTAGGGCATACATACAACTAACAATGATTTGTTGACCATAGTTAAGGTCATAAGACGCTAGGGGTAAAAACTATATCGGGAATTTCAAGTGTTGAAATTTGTAATGAGATTGCATTCCTTCTATTTGATAGTTGGATCCCGATCCCACTGTAAGTAATAGTTACTCCCAGGAGAGTTTTACACTTTACAATTAGCTAATCCAGTAGGTGTCTAGAATGGTGTCAACGGGGTTATGCCTCTAGGAAAACGAGGTTTATTTTTAATTAGGTCCGTGCGAAAGCACGGGGAACCTCTCTCGGAGTACCGACACTAGCCTGGCTGACCGGTTAGCGAACTTGTAAAATGTAATTAATCCTGGCTAATTTTCTTTTTAAGGTTTGAAGAAAAATTTGATAAAAAGCAGTGGGAGACATCGATTAAACAAGATTAATAACTAATCTAATCATGGAAGAGCAATTGCTGTGTGTTTTCTTTTCTCTCTCCTAATGGCAGATACCAATGTCGGGACTTAAGCTTCTATTAGACAAAAATAAACTCATAGGACCAAATTATAAAGAATGGCTGAGGAACGTAAATATTGCCTTTACTTATGACAAGGTTTCATACGTCCTGACTGCTCCAGCCCCTCCACTCCTAGGCCCTGATTCCTCTATTGCGGATAAGGAAATCCGCAAAACATAGGATATAGATTGCGCCACAGCTAAATGCCTCACGCTTGCTTCGATGGATAACGAACATCATAAGCAACACGAGAAGATGGATGTACAATCCATCTTTCTCCATACAAAGGACTGTTAGTGTATATGCCCTAGAGGCCATTACTGTATCATACTGGTTTGTATATTACTTAATGGAAGCTTGGGATATTCACCTTGTATATACAATCTTGCTCAAAATAGTAGTATACTACTTGGTTTGTTTCTACTTCAATGTGTACATGTGTTTATTTTATCATATCACTTATACGCATTAGTGGAGCCCTTAGGATCTTTGCTTGATTACCAGCGTTGTAATGGCAGTCACACTAGTGGGGGCTGGGTAATCTATAAGCACATCCTTATACAGGTCCCTAGTCGCAGGACTATCGAGACAGGGCATCGATACTCCGGAGTAGATTGGCGCATGCGC
This sequence comes from Agapanthus africanus, assembly GCA_030015575.1. NCBI lineage: Eukaryota > Viridiplantae > Streptophyta > Magnoliopsida > Asparagales > Amaryllidaceae > Agapanthus > Agapanthus africanus. Next base: position 97,257,471 of record JASDDO010000029.1, on the reverse strand, counting down.
TTCTCATCCCAGTGTGGGAGACGGTCTGTCCCACAGCCGTCAGTACGTCGTACTTGAGATAGTATGCGGGTGCTTGTTAGGTTATGAGTACACTGGACAGGACTCGTTGGGAACTGACAAGTTGGTATTATACCTATCGTCAGTTATCAGTTCCCAGGTGACATGAGTACAGCTTAGTCCGCTGACTTGACACTGGCACTTCGCCTCGAGTGTGTTTCCACTGCACTTTGATCACTACCCTACCACGGCTCAAAGGAGTCATGCAAACAGGTAGTGGTTGGGTGCAGTCCCGAAGTACTTGGAGGCAGTGACGGTTAGACAGGATTCGTCTCTCCCGGTATTGGGGGTTGACATCGCGCTGTGTCTAGGAGAGCCATTACACGAGTAGTCCCTGGCCGGGGCAAGCGAGATATACTGGTAGGCTTCCAGTGTTATCTCAGGGTGTTTTGGGCTTCACTCCGATACGACTTGTACCGCTATTAGGGGACTGACGTTTACCGCCCCCTAGGCCCGACATGCGATGTATCAGACGAACAGACCGGACTGTACGGAGACTGTCACATTCAGACTCAGTGGGAGTTCAGATGGGGTTCACCTCATCAGTCTTCTTATCGACATCTACCTGGGGATCGTTACGCACAGCTAGTGCCGCTTGCGGTCTGTGGTTAAACCCACTGCCAGCGTAGTGTCGAGTCTTTAGAGTCCCACACAGAGGGCTATTCGTCTCTGGGCAAAACCGAGTAGAGGTCGCATGGTTTTGCGACAGGGTTCGTTCTCATCCGCGCACTTGTGCACGTTTGGAGTCCGGACAGATATTACTAGCAGGCTCTGGTTTGAGCCAGACACTGGTATATGTTTTGGGGTTGATTTTATCTCATTGTATTCATGTTCCTCGGAACAAGAATGCGGGTGTGTATGCACAGTTGATTGAGGCGGAGGAAGAGGATTTTCATTAGGGTTTCGGAACAGGTGCGTATGCACAGTTGACAGTCGTCTTTTTCCAAACCCTAATGAATTTATGAAATATCAATTAATAATATTAATTAAATGAAATTGTGTCATGGTTGGGTTTGTTGACTTGTTGATCAAGGTTGACTAGTTGACCATAGTTGAAAGTTTGACCATCATCATTACTTTACAAAGATGCTCTTTGATTCTAGCAAAATTCATTTAATGAATGTAATGATAATGGTCATTACAAACCATCCATCAACTATTTCATTTTTATTATTATTGTTAATTTGATAATTCTTTTCTTTTTGTTATGGTTGTAAAAAGAAAAGAGGTCTCATTCTATCATAACTCTTCTCACTCCCCACTTCTTCTTCTTCCTCCTCTAGTTCAAGGAGATCCCTTCTCATGTGTTGAGAATCCCTCTCCTTGAGATAAAAACACCCCAAAACCACTCTCTACTCACTCTAGGGTTAGAGGTTTAGCAAGCCAAAGATCCTAGTTCTCTCAAAGTTCGAGAAAGGAGCCCGAAGGTCGAACCCTCAGGTGGATCCATCTTTGACGGAAGAAGGCGACGAGGAAAGCACCATCAAACCCTACAAAGGTTTCAAGAAGAAGGAGTTCAATTTAGGTATAACCTTTTATCTGAGTAGCTAACTCTCTTTAGCATGATAGCTAGTTTAGTTTAGAAAAGATCCCGACTTTGATAGTCCATGTTGCCCTTTGCGCTAAAAATTTGATTTTTATACCGTTTCCGCCTCCCCGCAAGAACCGGGGACGGCAACATGGACTTACAGTGGTATCAGAGCCTAACTAAACTTATACTAGCTTAGTAGTAAAGTGTATGGAAGTTCGAACGGAAAAATCGCAAAAACCGGAAAAACAAAACCCTAACTTTCTGTTGAAAATTTTTGTGCTCTAAAATTAAAATGTTTTACTCCTAAAATCGGCTCAGGGTTTTATGAGAACACCCACCAAAAACGATCCCCTGATTTCCTCAAACCGCCGCGGTTCCGCACAATAGGTATGCAATTGCCGCGGAACCGCCGCCGTTTAGGCTCCTCTCGTGATCGGGTTTTGTGCAGTGTTCTTCTGGTATGGTTTTGGGATTTTTCAGATGGTTTATTTGTGCCCAGGTTTTCCAGAAAAGAAATTTGTTTTTGGGGGCCTATAAATCCGTATTTTTATCGAACTTCACTACACTTTGACTATATTGGTTATATCTGTGATGTTTATATGTATTGAACGTCGGCTAATCGCTATATGTCGATTAGTCGGGGTTATACATATCTGTGATCTGTGTTTGATGATGGTTTGTGTATATGAATGCGTTGGACTGTCGCGGGTGAATAGCCGGGGTGGATGTGAGATGAGTGTTTCTTTTTCTTTCATTCATGTAAAATGTAAATTGATGTAAAATTATTATTCGTATGGCCGCACAACCGGGTCGGGGTTGTAGCCGTCATTGTATAATTCTTTTTACTGTTTTTGCTCCTAGGATAGACCCATGGAGGGGTGCACAAACTACCGGGTATCTCGAAGTGCCGAGTTGCCTACTCACGGCGTTGAGGGAGGTTGCTCCACTTTGGGTACTTAGCGGGTAGTTTGCCGCACCCGTAGGGGTCTTGGGTGGGGTATTGGCTATTCACCGCGACCGTGTAATCCGCTTTTCGTTGCAGGCTCGAAAGGATTGTGGATTCCTAGTATATCCAATGTATTCATCTGTGATCTGTAATGTCTATCATTGCTATATATTTATAACTATTTAGGCGTTGCTTATGTTTTACAGCCGCGCTAGCCCAGCCCCCGCTCTGTCGTTAGTTAAGTAACCTAACGGGTGATGATGGGACCCCGTGGCGAATGCGAATGGCATAAGCGTACGTCATATTTTAGTTGTTTTCTGCAATGGTAGGATTAAATGATGGGACGCATTAAAAGAACTAATGCAAGAATATCACGCATTAAAAGAACTAATGCAAGATAATAAACCAAGCTAAAGTCGTTGGAACACTTTCGAAAAACCACTTGGTTCTTTTCAAAACTAACTTTTAAATGCGGAGCTTGAGCCACTCCTTTTAAAAGCTATCTCGTTCCATCGATTATATCAAGTTCACTACGTTCACGGTTTAGCCAAAACCATTCGTAGCCCTCCATCATTTCAGCTAAATATTCGGTAGTATTCAAGCTATGTATTTTGACCTCACGCCAAGGCATAGTGATTGGTAGCTACCGGATATTTATCTGTTGCATAGATAGAATGCGTTATTTTGGGACAGTCGTACTGCCATTTTGGCCTACGTCAAGGGTAGATACGGGTGGGTTCAAATCAACAGGGATAATGATGGGTAGAACTTGACATGTGACTTATGACATTTTGACCTCACGCCAAGGTCATAAGAGCATGGGGCAAAAATCCACATCGGGAGTTTCATAAGCACTGAAACTTGCTAGATTTGCATACCATTTGGAGTGTGATGATTATGGTAGGATTCCTTCATTTTCGTCACGCAATGATATTTGGATCCCGATCCTACTGTGAGTATATGCTACTCCTCGGGAAATTTTTCACTAAACGATCAATGCTATAAACCTAGTAGGTGTCTAGAAAGGTGTTAGCGGGGCTACGCCCCCAGGGAAAAGAGGTTCTTAAATTAAGGAACTTCGCGAAAGCGTTGGAAAACCTCCCTCGAAGTACCGACACTGGCCTGGATGAACGGTTAAGCAAGTATTGTGCGGTGGGATTGATCCCGACTAATTCTTCCTTTATGGTTTGAGGAGGGATTCGAGAGACAGTAGGAGCCATCCTGTTTAGACAAATTAAAAACCATTCTAAACTTGCAAGAGCATCGTGCTGAGTGTTTCTTCTCTCTCTCCTAATTGCAGCGACCAATCAACATGACTGGACTTAAGTTACTTCTAGATAAAAACATACTGACAGGGCCAAACTACAAAGATTGGCTTAGGAATGTCAAGATGGCAATCACTTACGACAAGCTGGGGTATCTTCTTACCACCAAAGCTCCCCCCGTCCCAGGTCCCACCTCCAGCGTCGCGGATAAGGAAATCCGTAAGACTTGGGAGATTGATTGCGCGAAGGCTAAGTGCCCCGTGCTTGCCTCTATGGACAACGAACATCAGAGGAGGCACGAGAATATGGACCTGGAATCCATATTTCTCCATACAAAAGAACTGTATGGAGAGCAGTCTCGTATCGCAAGATACGAAATATCGAAAAAGTTATTTTCAGCAAGATTGGCCGTCAGATCATCGGTAGCGGAACACGTGCTTAAGATGATTGGCTATATTGAGGAGCTCGCAGAACTTAGGACCACGTTGGAGAGTGAGCTCTATACGGACTTGATTCTCCAGTCCCTTCCTTCCACTTACGCCCAGTTTATACTGAACTTCAACTTACAAGAAAAGGAAGTTGAACTTTCAGAACTCCTCAACATGCTGAGGAGCGCAGAGGGCACCCTACAGAAAGGTAGGGAAACACCCACTTTGTTTGTAGGAGGATCTTCTTCTTCTAGGTACAAGGCGAAAGCCAAGGGAAAGAAGAAGAAAGCCCCCGCCAAACCAAGGGGCGGTGTTAGTAAAGTGGATACGAAGGGAAAGGCAAAGGCAACAAAGATAGCGGGGAAGCTTGTGGGTAAAGAAGAATGCTTCTATTGTCATAAAAGTGGACACTGGAAGAAAGATTGCAGGGCTTGGAAAGCCAGGACATAGGAACTGAAGCAGGTTGCGGCTTCAGCTTCAGGTGTGTATGTTATTGAAAACTGTCTTTCAATAAACTCTACTTCCTGGGTATTGGATACCGGATCAGGATCTCATATCTGTAATTCTTTGCAGGCATTGAGAAACCGTAGGGTTTTGAAGGCAGGTGACATGACCCTCAGAGTTGCGAACGGAGCTAGCATGGATGCTAAAGCCGTGGAGGACTATCACCTGGGAATGTCAGATGGACATGTTTTGGTTTTACGTAATTGCTTTTTTGTACCTAACGCAACTTGTAATATCATTTCTGTATCTTTGGTTTCTAAAGAAGGTTATGAATTTGCGTTTGTAAGTAATGTTGTAAACATTCACCTTAATCAAGTTCTGATTGGGTCAGGTACACTAAGCAATGGTATATACGTATTAAACCAACCACAGATTTTCAATGTCCAGAATACACACAAAAGAAAGTCTCCAGATATAAATCAGGCTTTTTTATGGCATTGTAGACTGGGTCACATCAATGAGAGAAGGTTGACTAAGTTACATACAGAAGGATATTTGAATCCGTTCGAATATCAATCGTATGCCACTTGTCAATCCTGTCTCAAAGGAAAGATGACAAAGACTCTGTTCACTGGACACGGAGTAAGAGCGAGCGAACTCTTGGGACTCGTACACAGCGACGTGTGCGGTCCAATGTCCACGCATGCGCGAAGCGGTTTTTCTTACTTCATTACTTTTACGGATGATTTTTCAAGGTTCGGACATGTCTTCTTATGAAACATAAATCCGAAGCCTTTGGAAAATTCCAGGAATATAAGAATGAGGTAGAAAAACAAACCGGCAAAAGTATCAAGATTCTAAGATCGGATCGAGGTGGTGAATACTTGAGTGCCGAGTTCCTGGACTATTTAAAAGAGAATGGAATTCTCTCTCAGCTTACTCCTCCATACACTCCGCAACATAACGGTGTATCGGAGAGACGGAACCCCACCCTATTGGATATGGTACGGCCCATGATGAGTAACGCTGAGTTACCGCGATCATTCTGGGGATATGCGCTAGAATCAGCCGCATACCTTTTGAACCGAGTTCCCACTAAGACTGTGCCTACCACACCATATGATCTATGGAGTGGGAAGAAACCCTATCTTCAATATCTGAAGATCTGGGGATGTCCAGCTTTTGTCAAAAAGCAGCATGCGGACAAACTCGAGGCACGCTCAGTACTGTGCAAGTTTGTGGGATACCCAAAGAACACCAGGGGGTATCTTTTCTACTACGCAGAGGAACAAAAAGTTCTTGTTTCCCGTAATGCCCACTTTCTAGAACACCAGTTCTTAGAAAAGGAAATCAGTGGGAGCGCAGTAGAACTGGAAGAAATTCCAGAACCACAGACTATTACTGAAAGCTTAGTGGAACCAGAGGGTTCAAAAGAACAGGACATTCCTACGCCGCTCCGCAGGAGTAGTAGGCAGTCTCATCCGCCCGAGAGATACTACGGTTTTCTCATAGACGGGGATAGAGAGGATTGCATCATAGATTATAATGAGCCTACTAGCTTCCAACAGGCCGTTCAGAGCGTTGACTCGGTAAAATGGCTGGATGCAATGCGGACCGAAATGGAGTCCATGTACACCAACAAAGTATGGACATTGGACATTGCTCCAGACGGGGTAAAACCCGTAGGATGCAAGTGGATCTTCAAAAGGAAGATTGGTGTAGATGGACAGGTTGAGACCTATAAAGCTGGACTTGTTGCAAAGGGTTTTCGTCAAAGACCTGGTTTGGACTATGACGAAACCTTTTCTCCAGTGGCTATGCTGAAATCCATTCGGATCCTTCTTGCCATTGCTGCCTTCCACGATTATGAGATTTGGCAGATGGACGTAAAAACCGCTTTTCTAAATGGAAATTTAGAGGAGTGTGTCTATATGGACCAGCCAGAGGGTTTCATTCAGAGTGGGAGCAGCGGAAAGGTGTGCAAGTTGCTTAAGTCCATTTATGGACTAAAGCAGGCATCGCGGAGTTGGAACATCTGTTTTGATGAGACGGTCAAGGAATTTGGCTTTATCAAAAATCCAGATGAACCATGCATCTATAGTAGATCTGTAGCGAGAACTGTAGTATTCCTCGTTTTATACGTGGATGACATTCTCTTAATAGGAAATGACATTCCTATGCTACAATCTGTCAAGGGATTCTTGTCACACAGGTTCTCCATGAAAGACCTGGGTGATGCCTCATACATCCTGGGGATCCGGATCCATCGTGATAGATCCAAGAGGATATTAGGACTTTCACAGTCCAGGTACATCGACACTATACTGAAGAGATTCAGTATGGAAGATTCCAAGCGCGGTAACCTACCGGCTTGTCACGGGATCACCCTCTCTAAAGAGATGTCTCCCAAGACTGATTTAGAGAGGGATCGCATGTCTATTATACCCTACGCTTCTGCGGTAGGCTCTATAATGTATGCGATGTTGTGTACCAGACCGGATGTAGCTTATGCACTTAGTGTGGTAAGCCGGTATCAGTCAAACCCTGGGGAGAAACACTGGATAGCAGTGAAGAACATTCTCAAGTACCTGAGAAGGACTAAGGAGATGTTCTTGGTGTATGGAGGAAAAGACCGCCAGATCGAGGCCTTTGCTGACTCCAGCTTCCAGAGTGACAAGGATGATTCCAAGTCCATGTCGGGTTTTGTCTTTACCCTCAACGGAGGGGCGGTGTGTTGGAAGAGTTCCAAACAGGAAACCGTTGCAGACTCGACGATGGAAGCGGAATACATCGCTGCATCTGATGCCGTAAAAGAAGCTGTCTGGATGAGGAAGTTCTTGAAAGAACTTCAGGTGGTTCTGTCCATTGTTGACCCAATACCTCTGTATTGCGACAACAACGGGGCTATAGCTTTAGCGAAGGAACCCAGGTCCCATCAGAGATCCAGACACATCTTGAGGCGGTATCACCTGATCAGAGAGATCGTGGATCGCAAGGAGATCGAGGTTCAGAGGGTTGCTTCAGAAGAAAACACTGCAGATCCATTCACCAAGGCCCTACCCCAGACACAGTTCGAGCGGCTGATCGAGATGATAGGTCTTCGATACGCCAGTACATGGCCTTAGTGCAAATGGGAGATTGTTAGTGTATATGCCCTAGAGGCCATTACTGTATCATACTGGTTTGTATATTACTTAATGGAAGCTTGGGATATTCACCTTATATATACAATCTTGCTCAAAATAGTAGTATGCTACTTGGTTTGTTTCTACTTCAATGTGTACATGTGTTTATTTTATCATATCACTTATACGCATTAGTGGAGCCCTTAGGATCTTTGCTTGATTACCAGCGTTGTGATGGCAGTCACACTAGTGGTGGCTGGGTAATCTATAAGCACATCCTTATACAGGTCCCTAGTCGCAGGACTATCGAGACAGGGCATCGATAATCCGGAGTAGACTGGCGCATGCGCTTCTCATCCCAGTGTGGGAGACGGTCTGTCCCACAGCCGTCAGTACGTCGTACTTGAGATAGTATGCGGGTGCTCGTTAGGTTACGAGTACACTGGACAGGACTCGTCGGGAACTGACAAGTTGGTATTATACCTCAGTTATCAGTTCCCAGGTGACATGAGTACAGCTTAGTCCACTGACTTGACACTGGCACTTCGCCTCGAGTGTGTTCCCACTGCACTTTGATCACTACCCTACCACGGCTCAAAGGAGTCATGCAAACAGGTAGTGGTTGGGTGCAGTCCCGAAGCACTTGGAGGCAGTGACGGTTAGACAGGATTCGTCTCTCCCGGTATTGGGGGTTGACATCGCGCTGTGTCTAGGAGAGCCATTACACGAGTAGTCCCTGGCCAGGGCAAGCGAGATATACTGGTAGGCTTCCAGTGTTATCTCAGGGTGTTTTGGGCTTCACTCCGACACGACTTGTACCGCTATTAGGGGACTGACGTTTACCGCCCCCTAGGCCCGACATGCGATGTATCAGACGAACAGACCGGACTGTACGGAGACTGTCACATTCAGACTCAGTGGGAGTTCAGATGGGGTTCACCTCATCAGTCTTCTTATCGACATCTACCTGGGGATCGTTACGCACAGCTAGTGCCGCTTACGTTCTGTGGTTAAACCCACTGCCAGCGTAGTGTCGAGTCTTTAGAGTCCCACACAGAGGGCTATTCGCCTCTGGGCAAAACTGAGTAGAGGTCGCATGGTTTTGCGACAGGGTTCGTTCTCATCCGCGCACTTGTGCACGTTTGGAGTCCGGACAGATATTACTAGCAGGCTCTAGTTTGAGCCAGATACTGGTATATGTTTTGGGGTTGATTTTATCTCATTGTATTCATGTTCCTCGGAACAAGAATGTGTTAGTTATATGTATGCCCTAGAGGCCATTACTGTACATAGGATGTATATTGTAGTGGATGCTGGGACATATATAGGGAGGACTTTCTTGCTCGACATGATAGTATGCTATCTGGTTACCCTTTACCTTAACGTGTATGCTGATTGTCTCTCTGTTACATGTTGGTAAAGCCCTTAGGATCTATACTTGACTACCTGGACTATGATGCGGATCATACTAGTGGGGACATGGTAGTTCATAAGTACATCCTTCAAAGTCCCTAGTCGTGGGTGTATCGAGACGGGGCATCGATATGCCAGAGTAGACTAGCGTATACCTTCTCGACCCATACAGATGGGCGATGGATGATCCCATATCCATCGGTGTTTGACATCAGAGATGATATACGGGTGCTCAGTAGAGACTGGGTACACTGGACGGACTCGCCGAGAACTCCCAGATGGTATTATACCTCACGTCAGATGGCAGTTCTCTGGTGACACTGGTACAGAGTAGTCTGTTGACCTGAGATCGTCATAGAGTCTTGTGTGGTTCCCACTGTGCTTTGATTTCCATCTTACCACGTCCAAGAGGGCGTGCAAAACGGTGGTTTTTGGGTACAGTCCCGAGTCACATGGAGGCAATGAGCGATAGGAGGGGATTCGTCTCTCCCGGTATAGGGAGTTGATGTTGCGCTGTATTCGATTGGCTATAACAGGAAATCCCTGGCCAGGGTTGCTGAGATTTACTGGTAAGTGTTACCAGTAGTTTCTCGAATTGTTATAGACCTCATATCGACACGACTTATCGAGCTATTGGGGTCTGACGTTTACCACCCCTAGGTGAGATATGCGACATATCAGACGATCAGACCGGACTGTACGGTAGTGTTACTGGTTGGATTCAGTAGAGTGTGAGCGGGTTTGCTCGTCGATCTTCAGATCGCTCAATACCCGGGTGGCCGTTACGTTTAGCAGACCGCTTGCGGCTTGTGGGTGTTTGATATGATCATCACCTGCTGCCGGCGTATTGACGAGTCTTTAGAGTCCTACACAGAGGTTTCCTGGCTCAAGCGAAACGAAATAGGACCGCATATGAGATATGTGCTGGACCGAGAATAATGCGTGTATGTGATACCGTATTCTATTCTCGCGATGAATGTATCAAATGGTTGTATGCGATATAACCTAGTTATCGAATCAAGTATTGATTCGATAAGCCGATACATTGAATACTAGTCGGTTGTGTGCGACATGACCGGATCATTGAATCAAGTGTTGATTTAATGATTTAATGTATAATTATATATTTGATATATTACTTTGCACTAACTAGTATTGGTTCACTTTAAACGGATTTTCTCACTTGGTTTGTGCACATTGTATATGTGATATACTTTTGTACACTTGTATGTATCATGTTTGATGATGCATGCAAACTTGTGTTTTGTGTAAAGTTTAAACCATGGTTATGTAATGGTTAGGGTTTTCATTTTCATATCTATTTATTTATTTGTTTATTCATTTTGGAAAATGATAAGCATAATGCAAAATGGTGGCTTTGTTTGGAAGCTTGTTGAAGCTTCATGAAGACTTTGACCATTTTGTATTTTAGCTTAACCCTAACCATTGCATTGAACCATGATTAGTTCTCTACACATAACCATAGTTAGAATTATGATAAGTATTCCTTTTTCTTTTCATTTTAAATAACTTATCATAATTCTTTCTTCTTCTTCTTCATCTTCTTCACATGAAGAAAGTTCACTTCATCAATGGTGATTGATAAAAATGAGTGAGAAATCCAATTCTAAAGTCTACCCACTTTCTATTTCTTCATCCTCTACCTCTTGCCAAGTAGTAGAGTGTGTTTCCTTCACAAGTTTTCATGGCTTGGTGAAGGTGGAGTTTGATCTAGCGATGCTTCGACGTAGATCATCTTCGGCACGTCGTCGATGACCTAGCCCGCTTCTTCTCCGATGAAGCCGACGCAAGAGCCCGGATTTCGATATGGACAGCGAGGAGACTTCATTGCGGAGCTATGGAGGTGGAGAACCGGATCTACAAATGTTGTATTTCCGTATCTCTTAGTTAAGTGTTAACTAGTTTACTTTTCGCCTAGTTTTCTAGCAAACGATCCGTAGTCGGGTTTCTCGGCACCTAGATTTTTTGAAATTGGCATAGTTGATGCCTTGTGAGACCTCATTAGGATGCCTAGGAACCCTACAGCGGTATCAGAGCCTAGCTAGAGCCTTAGGCGAAGTCTAGACGGAATTTGAAGTCCGAACGACCCGAAAACCCAAACCTAAACATGCTCTCTGTCCTTTTTCTAAAATCTGGGATTTTTCAACATTAAAAATATGCAGAAAATCAAGCAGGGTTTTCTAGGAATTACTGTAAATTTCGTGGACCTAATTCCACTTTCCCACCGCGGTTCCGCGGCATGAACAAGGCTCATGCGGCGGATCCGCGGCCGTACGGCCACATTGTCCAGTGAATCTTACACAGTAACTCCTAATTAATTATGCTGGATTTTCTAGGAATTTTTAATATTAATTCAAGAGTTGAATTTTCTGGGGTTGTTTTGGGGATTCGGTGTTTCGATCGGAGTATCAAATTTTGTCTATGTGGCTTTCCAGATAAATTTTTAGAATATGTTAAAAAGTTCGACCGGATATAAATACCCAATTTTTCCCCTGTTGGGAAATTTCCAAGTGTTGGATTTTTCCGTAGTTTAACGACGTTCTAAGTAGTGCAAGTAACTCAATGGACCCTCTAGAAGACAACAAACCTTAACTCGATTATGTGACAGTCTTGAACTGCCCTTTGAACCTTCGGGTTTGGGGCAGTACGGCGTGCCACATGTGAGGCGTTGGCTTGACCCTTCTACGGCTGGACCGTTGGTACTGAGGCACGAACGGAATGTTGTTAGACTTATTTCATGTGTTGAGCTGTATCGAGAAAACTTGGGTGTTCGATTGTTCGATCGGAAAGTTTAACATTTTCTGTTTATCTGGAATGGGATACAATAATTGGAATTCACAATAGTTATGAGATAACTGAATGAATGTTATAAATCTAGCGGTTTAGTCTCACTTGATCGGTTGCCACGGAATTTTGATGTGATCAAAAGTCCGTCGCAATCACGTAGCGTACGCGGATACTCGCCGGGTAAACTTAATAGACAGCCTCGCTCCATAGCCCCGACCAAGTGACTGTAGGAGAACCCCGTCGCCGAAAGCATCCGTTCGGGTGCTCGCGGCAGCGGTGTTCCGCCTTGGTGCACTTCGTCGACGGTATCGGGGGTGCGGCCGTCTACTGAAGTTTGCGACGAGCATTCGATCAGGATGTCGGGAATCTTGTTGAATTGCCCGACTTGATATTGAAAAGTGTTTTCGATTTTGAGACTAAAATGCGGGGTTTATAATTGTTAGGCATGCGATGTCTAAAGAATTCATTTGGTCAGGCATGCGATGTCTGAGGTGGTTGCGGATTCCAACTGTTGTAGTTTTACACTTTCTTTTCTGTGACCGTAAGTGTAATATGTGATATCGCCGGTTTCGTTGCTATATGCCAACGACAATTGGGATGCGCATATTTACTTACGTTGATGACATGTGATGTTATGTGTTGCTGGATATGTTATATTGGATCGTCGTGTTTGAATAGCCGGGGGTTTTTATGTGAGATGAGTGTTTTTCATTTTCATTCATGTAAAAACTTGTATGTAATATTCTTTTATTGGGGCGCTTCCAGGTTGCGGAAGTTGTCACCGTTTGTATATTATTTACTTTTCCGCACTAGGATAGACCCAAGGAGGGGAGCACAAATAACCGGGTTCTGGACTCCAGTGGGAGACCAACTCGAGGAGTCGAGTCCGGGTCTCCTAACTCTAGAATTGGTAGGGTTGCTTGCCGCTCTCGTAGGGGTCTAGGGGTGTGGGTTTGGCTATTCATCGCGACCGTGGAATCCGTGTTTTATACTGGCTCGTATTGAAAACACGGACGTCCTAGTATATCCAATATTTCATATGTTTCTTCTGCTGCGATATCTGTGATGTGATCATGAGATGTTCTGTGATAGATACAGTATATAGTATATATGATATATTATATAGACGTTACTTATGTTTTACACCCGCGCTAGCCCTGCCCCGCTCTGCCGTTAGTTACCTAACCTAACGGTGCACGAGGGGACATCGAGGCGAATGCGGATGGCATAAGTGTACGTCGTATTTATCTGTGATGTTTAGGTAAACTTAAATGATGGGACTTCATTAATATGATTAATGAAATAAAAGAAACCTAAGATGTTGTAGAATCGAATTTCAAAATAAAACAGGTAGCTACAGTTCTTGCTTTGCACAGCGGTATATATGATATATCCTGCACCTTATTCGATGAGGAAAGGACCGAGATCCCTTCACCGGGAGTGACTCCTTTAGCAATAACTGGCAGATGCTACACACTCGGTTTGTCTTTTGATAGCTTTTAAGTGTTTTTGCTTTGCACAGCGATATATATGATATATCCCGCACCTCATTCGACGAGGAAAGGACCGACGATCCCTTCACCGGGAGTGACTCCTTTAGCAAAACTAGAAAAGCCTCAAAAACACTCCATTTTAAAATTCATTTGATTCTACAACGATATCAAGTTCATTACGCAATAGGTTTTCAGAAAAACCTGTCGTAGCCCTCCGTCATTTTAGATATGTACTGGTTAGTATTCGTGCTGCGTTTGTTGACCTCTGTCAAGGCGTAGTGTGCGGTAGCTGATTAGTGCTTATCTGCATAAGCATATGATGTGATTGATTTAGGGTAGTCGTGCGACCTTGTTGACCTCTGTCAAGGGTCGTGCGGGTGGGTTTACTTCAATCAGAAAATGACGGGTTGAACTTGACTAGCAGCGTATGGTTTGTTGACCTCTGTCAAGGTCATAGGATGCTAGGGGAAAAATATTATCGGGAATTTCAAGTGTTGAAATTTGCAATGAGATTGCATACCTTCTATGAGATAGTTGGATCCCGATACCCGCTGCGAGTAAGAGTTACTCCTGGGAGAGTTTTATACATTACAATTAGCCGATCAAGTAGGTGTCTAGAAAGGTGTCAACGGGGTTACGCCTCTGGGAAAACGAGGTTTACATTAATTAGGTTCGTGCGAAAGCACGGGGGACCTCCCTCAAAGTACCGACACTGGCCTGGCTGAAAGATTGGCGAACTTGTAGTGTGTAATTAATCCCGGCTAGTCTTTCCTTTTAGGGTTTGAAGGAAGATTTGATAAAAAGCAGTGGGAGCCATCCTGATTAGATAAAATAAAACCAATCTATTCTTGACAGAGCGCACGCTGAGTGTTTTCTTCTCTCTCTCTCCAGGTAGCGACCATATCACGCCTTAATCAAGATAATAATACGGATTATTGACCGAACCCGCTTGTTATACTGAGCTGGGGAACGTTGGTCCCACTCCAACTTATAATTGTTATAAGACAGAGCAGGAAATTGGGGAATACCAGATTTTCCGTGCCACCCAAACGAAGAGAGTGCATGCTGATGCATCATCTTCGGGTGTGTTCGTTACAAAGAACTGTTTCTCAGTATCCTCTGCGTCCTGGATATTTGATACCAGATCAGGATCCCAGATATGTAATCTGTTACATAGGGCTACAGAAAGGTAGAGAACTGAGAACGGGTGATAAGTTTCATGAGGCAGAAAACGGGGCAAGAGTTGCAGCCAAGTCTGTCGGTCACTGTCACCCTGTATTACCAATACATTGATTCTGAACGAATGTTATTAGATACCGAACCTGATATACCAAATCATATCACTATCTTTGTTAGAAAAGAAAGGATATAATTTTGTATTGATGGATAATGTTTTGAACATTTCCTATATCAAAAGTTGATCGGTTCAGGCACGTTATCTAAAAACATTGACGTTCTAAATCAAACTACAGTTCTTTAGTATACAGAATACACACAAGAGGAAAAGTTCAGAAATGAACGAATCCTTCTTGAGGCATTGTAGACTAGGTCATATCAATGCGACCCGACTAGCTGAAGTTACATTTAGATGTATATTTAAATCAGTTTGAATTTACATCTTGTGAAACTCGCCAGTCATGTCACAAAGATAAGATAACCATAGCTCCGTTTACTGGAAACAGAGAAAGAGTTAGTAAACTCTTGGGATGATACATGTTGATGTATGTAGGTCCCCTGTCTACACATGCCAAGACCGGTTCTTTGTACTTCATTACATTCTCTGATAATCTCTCGAGAGTCAGACATATGTTCCTGTTGAAACACAAGTCCGAACCTTTTGAGATATTCACAGAATATAAGATAGAAGTAGAGAACCAATACGGGTATAAGTATTATGTCCTATGATGAGATCAAGGAGGAGAATACTTGTGCACGGAAATCCTGGATTATTCTAAAGGAGAATGAGTTTCTCTCTCAGCATTACTTCTCTGAATACACCATAGCACGATGGTATATCAGGGCGGAGCAGATACACCCTATTTGATATGGTGTGCTCTATGATGAGTACTACTGAGTTACCTGTTTCCTTTTTGGGGGTTATGCACTTGAGAAGCTGCATACCTATTGAATAGGTTCCAATCAAATCAGTTGCCTACCACTCCATATGAGATATGGAAAGGGAAGAGCCCATGTCTTAAGCTAGTTAAGATTTGGGGTTGTCCGGGCTATGTCTAAAAGCATAATCCGGACAAGCTCGAGGCAAGGTCTGTTATGTAGAACAGGAAATGTTCCAGCTATACAAACTACAGCAGATGATTTGATAAAACCAAAGGATTCAGTAGATTCCAACGAACCTCAGCCTCTCCGCAGATCTAGTAGGGTTCCTCACCCACCTGAGAGATACTTTGGTTACTCTATGACAGTGGGAGCGAGGATTGCATCATGAGATGATGACCCAACTAGCTTCGAGCTGGCCATCAGGAGTGAGACTCTGTAAGAATGGCTGGATGTTTAGTGATCTGAGATGGAATCCTTATACACCAAAAAAGTATGGACTTTGGTTGCTATATCTGAAGGGTTAAATCCCCATCAGGAGCAAGTATATCTTGAGAAGATTACTTGGTGTACATCGAAAAGTTGAGACTTTCAAAGCTAGACTTGTTAAAAGTTTGCATCATTTACCAGGCGTGGATTATGATGAAACCTTTTTCAAGTAACCAAGCTTAAGTCCATCCAGATCCTACTTGCCACGGCTGCAGACCATGACTACGATATCTGGTGGTTGAGTGTCATGACAGCTTTTCTAAATGTTGTTTTAGAAGAGTGCGTCTATAAGTACACAGCCAGAGGGCTTCGTAGACAGTGGGAGCAGCGGAAACGTGTGCAAGATGCTTTATAGGATAAAGCAGGCATCGCGGAGTTGGAACATCTGTTTTGATGAGTTAGTCAAAGAGTTTGACATCATCAAAATGGTAGATGAACCTTGTATAAACAAAAAGGTAGTAGGGAGTATGGTGACGATCCTCGTAGAGTACGTGGATGACATACTCTTGATAGGGAAGGAGTTTCCTATGCTACGCTCGATCAATCTCCGGTTATCACAGAATTCTCCATAATAGGATCAAAGTGATACCTCCTAAATCCTGGGTTTTTGGATCTATGAGATAGATCTAAATGGATGTTAGGATTCTCACTAGTTGTAGTGAGATGGTATCAACCGATCCTGGGGAGAATCACTGGAAGTGTTCCAGGGTGATAAAGACGACTGAATGTCAGTCGCAGGCATTGTCTTTACCCTCAGTAAAGGGACGGTATGTTGGAAGAGTTCCAAGCTAGATACCGTGACATACTAGACGATAAAGGCAGGATATATCGCTACTTAAGATGCTACCAAAGAGGCTGTTTGGGTATATATTGGTTCATGAGATGAACTATGTTCCTCCCATTGTGTGACAATGGAGTTGTGGCTTATGCCAAGGAACGCAGGTCCCATCAGTGATCCAGACATATTCTAAGGCAGTATCACCTGATCATGGAGATAGTTGATCTCCAGGGAGATCGAGGTTAGGAAAGAAGACTCAGAGGACAACACAGCGGATCCACTCACAAAGGCCTGTTCCCAGAGAGAGATTTTTATGGGATGGTTGAGTATGAGATGCTACAACCACTGCTATCAGATGGCCCTAGTGCAAGTGGGAGATTGTTAGTTATATGTATGCCCTAGAGGCCATTACTGTACATAGGATGTATATTGTAGTGGATGCTGGGACATATATAGGGAGGACTTTCTTGCTCGACATGATAGTATGCTATCTGGTTACCCTTTACCTTAATGTGTATGCTGATTGTCTCTCTGTTACATGTTGGTAAAGCCCTTAGGATCTGTACTTGACTACCTGGACTATGATGCGGATCATACTAGTGGGGACATGGTAGTCCATAAGTACATCCTTCAAAGTCCCTAGTCGTGGGTGTATCGAGACGGGGCATCGATATGCCAGAGTAGACTAGCGTATACCTTCTCGACCCATACAGATGGCCGATGGATGATCCCATATCCATCAGTGTTTGACATCAGAGATGATATACGGGTGCTCAGTAGAGACTGGGTACACTGGACGGACTCGCCGAGAACTCCCAGATGGTATTATACCTCACGTCAGATGGCAGTTCTCTGGTGACACTGGTACAGAGTAGTCTGTTGACCCGAGATCGTCATAGAGTCTTGTGTGGTTCCCACTGTGCTTTGATTTCCATCTTACCATGTCCAAGAGGGCGTGCAAAACGGTGGTTTTTGGGTACAGTCCCGAGTCACATGGAGGCAATGAGCGATAGGAGGGGATTCGTCTCTCCCGGTATAGGGAGTTGATGTTGCGCTGTGTTCGATTGGCTATAACAGGAAATCCCTGGCCAGAGTTGCTGAGATTTACTGGTAAGTGTTACCAGTAGTTTCTCGAATTGTTATAGACCTCATATCGACACGACTTATCGAGCTATTGGGGTCTGACGTTTACCACCCCTAGGTGAGATATGCGACATATCAGACGATCAGACCGGACTGTACGGTAGTGTTACTGGTTGGATTCACTGGAGTGTGAGCGGGTTTGCTCGTCGATCTTCAGATCGCTCAATACCCGGGTGGCCGTTACGTTTAGCAGACCGCTTGCGGCTTGTAGGTGTTTGATATGATCATCACCTGCTGCCGGCGTATTGACGAGTCTTTAGAGTCCTACACAGAGGTTTCCTGGCTCAAGCGAAACGAAATAGGACCGCATATGAGATATGTGTGGGACCGAGAATAATGCGTGTATGTGATACCGTATTCTATTCTCGCGATGAATGTATCGAATGGTTGTATTCGATATAACCTAGTTATCGAATCAAGTATTGATTCGATAAGCCGATACATTGAATACTAGTCGGTTGTGTGCGACATGACCGGATCATTGAATCAAGTGTTGATTTAATGATTTAATACATAATTATATATTTGATATATTACTTTGCACTAACTAGTATTGGTTCACTTTAAACGGATTTTCTCACTTGGTTTGTGCACATTGTATATGTGATATACTTTTGTACACTTGTATGTATCATGTTTGATGATGCATGCAAACTTGTGTTTTGTGTAAAGTTTAAACCATGGTTATGTAATGGTTAGGGTTTTCATTTTCATATCTATTTATTTATTTGTTTATTCATTTTGGAAAATGATAAGCATAATGCAAAATGGTGGCTTTGTTTGGAAGCTTGTTGAAGCTTCATGAAGACTTTGACCATTTTGTATTTTAGCTTAACCCTAACCATTGCATTGAACCATGATTAGTTCTCTACACATAACCATAGTTAGAATTATGATAAGTATTCCTTTTTCTTTTCATTTTAAATAACTTATCATAATTCTTTCTTCTTCTTCTTCATCTTCTTCACATGAAGAAAGTTCACTTCATCAATGGTGATTGATAAAAATGAGTGAGAAATCCAATTCTAAAGTCTACCCACTTCCTATTTCTTCATCCTCTACCTCTTGCCAAGTAGTAGAGTGTGTTTCCTTCACAAGTTTTCATGGCTTGGTGAAGGTGGAGCTTGATCTAGCGATGCTTCGACGTAGATCATCTTCGGCACGTCGTCGATGACCTAGCCCGCTTCTTCTCCGATGAAGCCGACGCAAGAGCCCGGATTTCGATATGGACAGCGAGGAGACTTCATTGCGGAGCTATGGAGGTGGAGAACCGGATCTACAAAGGTTGTATTTCCGTATCTCTTAGTTAAGTGTTAACTAGTTTACTTTTCGCCTAGTTTTCTAGCAAACGATCCGTAGTCGGGTTTCTCGGCACCTAGATTTTTTGAAATTGGCATGGTTGATGCCTTGTGAGACCTCATTAGGATGCCTAGGAACCCTACAGAATGCGGGTGTGTATGCACAGTTGATTGAGGCGGAGGAAGAGGATTTTCATTAGGGTTTCGGAACAGGTGCGTATGCACAGTTGACAGTCGTCTTTTTCCAAACCCTAATGAATTTATGAAATATCAATTAATAATATTAATTAAATGAAATTGTGTCATGGTTGAGTTTGTTGACTTGTTGACCAAGGTTGACTAGTTGACCATAGTTGAAAGTTTGACCATCATCATTACTTTACAAAGATGCTCTTTGATTCTAGCAAAATTCATTTAATGAATGTAATGATAATGGTCATTCCAAACCATCCATCAACTATTTCATTTTTATTATTATTGTTAATTTGATAATTCTTTTCTTTTTGTTATGGTTGTAAAAAGAAAAGAGGTCTCATTCTATCATAACTCTTCTCTCTCCTCACTTCTTCTTCTTCCTCCTCTAGTTCAAGGAGATCCCTTCTCATGTGTTGAGAATCCCTCTCCTTGAGATAAAAACACCCCAAAGCCACTCTCTACTCACTCTAGGGTTAGAAGTTTAGCAAGCCAAAGATCCTAGTTCTCTCAAAGTTCGAGAAAGGAGCCCGAAGGTCGAACCCTCAGGTGGATCCATCTTTGACGGAAGAAGGCGACGAGGAAAGCACCATCAAACCCTACAAAGGTTTCAAGAAGAAGGAGTTCAAGTTAGGTATAACCTTTTATCCGAGTAGCTAACTCTCTTTAGCATGATAGCTAGTTTAGTTTAGAAAAGATCCCGACTTTGATAGTCCATGTTGCCTTTTGCGCTAAAAATTTGATTTTTATACCGTTTCCGCCTCCCCGCAAGAACCGGGGACGGCAACGTGGACTTACAAGGACATGTATGGGGAGCAATCTCGTGCCCTGCGTTACGAGGCCTCAAGAAAGTTGTTTTAGATGAGGATGGCTGCTGGCACATCTGTAGGTGATCATGTGCTGAAGATGATAGGACTTATTGAAGAACTAGAGGACCTGGGATGGACGATGGAGAACGAACAATATGTTGATATAGTTATACAGTCTCTCCCCCTGCCTATGCTCAGTTTATAGTGAACTTCAACATACACAATCTGGAGAAGTCACTACCTGAACTTCTCAATATGTTGAGGAGTGCAGAGAGCACGCTAAAGGTAGTGAAAACTCCCTCTCTATTTGCTGGGTCATCTTCCTCTTCCGCCCCGAAAGGTAAAGCTAAGGGAAAGAGGAAGAAGAAACTCATAAAATCGAGAGGTGGAGTTAGAAAGGCACCGGGGAAAGACAAGTCAGGGGCTGAGGCATCGGGAAAAGGGAATGCTTCTACTGCCACAAGACTGGGCACTGGAAAAGAATCCGCGTTAGGTACTTCGCTGATCTCAAGAAGAAGAAGCGTGCTGATGCTTCCGCTTCAGGTGTGTTTGTTACCGAAAACTGTTTTTCAATTAACTCTACTTCCTGGGTATTAGATACCAGGTCAGGATCTCATATATGCAATTGTGTGCAGGGATTGAGAAATGGCAAGGCGTTGAAGAAAGGTGGTCGCACTCTCCGTGTAGGGAATGGTTCGAATGTACATGTTGTATCAGTGGGAGAGTATCACCTTGGTTTACCTTCAGGATGTATATTGGTTTTGAACCCGTGTTATTTTGTACCTTCCGTGTTGTGTAACATAATATCAATATCTTTGTTAGACAATGAAGAATATAATTTTGTTTTACAAAGTAATGTTATGAACATTAACCTAAATCAACAGTTGATTGGGTATAGAACATTAAATAACGGAATCTACGTCCTGAATCAACACACAGTTTTTAACATACAACACACAAACAAAATGAAGATTTCAGAGATAAATGAAACTTTCATTTGGCTTTGTAGACTTGGTCATATTAACGAAACAAGACTAACCAAGCTACATAAAGATGGATATTTAAATCCGTTTGAATATAAATCTTATGTGACTTGTCAGTCTTGCATCAAAGATAAAATGACCAAAACTCCGTTTACTGGACACGGAGAGAGGGCTGCTGAACTCTTAGGCCTCATACATAGTGATGTATGTGGACCAATGTCTACACATGTAAGAAATGGTTTTTCATATTTCATAACTTTTACTGATGATTTCTTAAGATTTGGACACGTGTTCCTGTTGAAACATAAGTCTGAAGCTTTCGAAAAATTCAATGAGTATAAACTTGAAGTAGAAAAACAAACTGGGTTGAGTATCAAGAAACTTTGATCAAATCGAGAAGGAGAGTACCTAAGTACAGAATTTCTAGATTTCCTGAAAGAGAATGGGATTCTCTCTCAACTCACTCCTTCATACACACCACAGACAACGGTGTGTCGGAACGGAGAAATCATACATTATTAGATATGGTACGTTCGATGATGAGTGATGCTGAGTTACCACTTTCGTTCTAGGGCATGCATTGGAGACTGGGACTGTTAGATATATGTATGCCCTAGATGCCATTATATATATAGTGGATGCTTGGACATGTATATATGGATTGAGATGACTTTCTCGCTCAAAATGATATTATGCTATCTGGTTTACTTTATCTTGACATATTGATTTGATCATGCTTTTATTCATTTGCACATGTTGATAAAGCCCTCAGGATATTTGCTTGACTACTGTGACTATGATGCAGATCATACTAGTGGGCCATGTGTAGTTTATAAGCATATCCTTGAACTGTTCCTAGTCGTGGGTGTATCGAGATGGGGCATCGATATTCCAGAGTAGACTAGTGTATACTATTCTTGTCCCATATGATGGGCGATGGATGATCCCATATCCATCTGGTGAGGTGGCACCAAAGATTGTATGCGGGTGCTCAGTAGAGACTGGGTACACTGAACGGACTCACAGAGAACTCCTATATGGTATTATATCTATCGTCGGATAGCAGTTCTCAGGTGACACTGGTACAGGTTAGTCTGTAAACCCAAGATCGTCATAGAGTCTTGTGTGTCCTCCCACTGTACTTTGATATCCACCCTACCACGGCTCTACTGAGTCGTGCAAACAGGTGGACTTTGGGTACAGTCCCGAGGCACATGGAGGCGATGAGCAATAGGAGGGGTTTCGTCTCTCCCGGTATTAGGAGTTGATGTTGTGCTATGCTTGATTGACTATAACAGGAAGTCCCTGGCCAGGGCTGCTGAGGTTTACTGATAAGCATTATCAGTAGTTTCTCGATCTGTTATGAGCCATACACCAGCATGACTTATTGAGTTATTGGGGTCGACGATTCCATCTCTAGACTCGATATGCAACATATCTGACGAGGAGACCGGACTGTACGGTAAGTGTTGCCAATTGGCTCGACGGGAGTTTTGACAGCTTCGCTGGTTTTCTTCTGATCGATCAATACCCGGGTAGCCGTTACGTTTAGCTGACCGCTTGCGGCTTGTAGGTATTTGATATGATCATTACCTACTGCCAGAGTATTGACGAGTCTTAGAGTCCCATAATGAAGTTTCCTGGCTCAGGCAAAAAGATGTGGTGTGCGTATGAGATATACGCGGGGACCCGATTAAATACGGATATGTGATACCGTATTTTAATCGGGCATTTTCTATTAACCGGGTCGTATGTGATATGACCGGTTTGCAAAATCAAGAGTTGATTTAACAAATGACTTTTAGATTAATTCTTTAATTAAACCCTTTTTCTATTTTTGTATGCATGCATGTATGCACATGATGATGTGCATGGACACATACATACATACATAGTATCATGGTTGTTGATACATATTTGGTGGCAATGTAAGACTCATATTGTAGTAATTATATATATATATATATATATATATATTTATTTATTTATTTATCATTTTGAGTTAATTAAAAGGATAATTCACTTATGGTTAATGTTTATCATCTTTGACTAAACTTCACCTAACATTTAACCATGAGTTAATTCTCCTTTGGAAGTTAACTCAATGAGTAAATATCTAGATAATTACTAACCATGGTTGAAGTGAGAAGGATTAATATGGATTATTCTTTCTCATTTCAATTATTCTATCATATCATTATCTTTTTGAGCTCAAGCTTAGCCACCATCTTCTTCTTCCTCTCTTGAAATTTCTTTGAGTGAAGTTGATAAAAAAAAGTGTTTTGATTATAGAATACAAACCACATCATCATACTACACACATCTAGCCCATTTGTGTAGGGTGTTTGCTCTATTTCATTCACATATCAAGTAAAGTAAGGAGCTTTGGGCAAAGGGACTTCGGGTGGATCTTCGTGGACAAGGAAGGCTTCCATCGATCCGTTCCAAACTCTTAAAATGCTAAGGAGTCACTAAGGGAGGTCTACAAAGGTTGTAATCTCTACTCTTAGTGATACTTTTTCTTTTGCATGTGATGCTTAGTCAAAAGAAACCCTAAATTTCTAGTTATGATTCTTTGCAAGTTCACTTAGCACCTTAAAAATTTGATTTTGGCATATGTGATGCTTATAAACCCTTGATGAGGTGCTGGGTAAACCCAACAATGGTATCAGAGCCAAACTAGAGCTTTTGGCAAATTTTAGGCGAAGTTAAAACTCTGATCAAACCACGAAACACGGAATTAGACCCTTCTCTGGACATTTTTTAAAACTGTGATTTTTCCTGAATTAAAAATACTTAAAAAATTCAGCAGAGAAATATAAGCATAACTGTAAAAAACGACGCCATGATCCATACATACCGCCGCGGAACCGTGGCCATACCTTGCTTGGGCCGCGGATCCGCGGCCGTACAGAAGCTTTATGGCATCGTTTTTGTACAGTAATGTCCGTAGCTGCTTGTACATATTTTTGGGTATTTTTAATCTGACTCAAGTGTTGAGTATTCTGGGGATTATTTTGGATTCATTGATTCGATCGGAAAATTTAATTTCGTGCTGTTTTCGGGTAATTTAGAAAGTATTAAAATGTTCGAACGGATATCATTAACTCATTTTTTCCCAACACGAAAAACTTTCAAATGTTGAATTTTTCTCGAGTTTAAATCTTTCGGAAAAACGTGCAAGTGACGTGGTGGACCCTCTAATTGAACACAAACCTTAACTCGATTATGTGAACGTCTGAACTGCCTCTAAGCCTTAGGGTTTGGGGCAGTACGGCGTGCCACATGTAAGGCGTTGGCTTGACCCTTCTACCGCTGGACCACTGCTACTGTGACATGTTCTGGGATTTTTGAACTCCGCTCAAGTGTTGAGCTGATTAGGAAATCTTGGGTATTTGATTATTCGATCGGAAAGTTTAATACTGTCTATTTATATGGAATGTGATACAATATGTGGAATTCATATAGTTAGGCATGAAATGCGAAGTATGTGATATTTCGGATTTACGATGTCTAAAGAGATTGTGGATTCCAAATGTTGTAGTTTTACATTTTTTTCTGTGACCGTAAGCGTAGTATGTGGGGTATCGCCGGCTTCGTTGCTATACATCAACGACAATCGGGATACGCATACTTGCTTACGTTGATGATATGAGATATTATGTGTTGCTGAGAAATGATGTGCAGGATTGTCGCGATTGAATAGCCGGGGGTTTTTATGTGAGATGAGAGTTTTATTTTCATTCATGTATAAATCAATTGTATGTAATATTCTTTTATTTGGGGCACTTCCGGGCTGAGGAAGATGTTTCCATCATTGTATATTATTTACTTTTCCGCATTAGGATAGACCCAAGGAGGGGAACACAAGTGACCGGGTTCTAGGGTTCAGTGGGAGGCCATCTCGAGGAGTCGAGACGGGGTCTCCTAAACTCTAGAATTTGCAGGATCACTTGCCGCTCTCATAGAGCTCTAGGGGTGTGGGCTTGGCTATTCATCGTGGTCGTGGAATCCGTATTTTCTATTGTTGGCTAAATACAAAATACGGGCATCCTAGATATCCTTTTATTTTCATATGTGCTTCTGCTGTTGATATTCTGTAATGTGATTACTTAGTATCTGAGACGAATGGATTATTATTATATATATGATATATAATAAACGTTGCTTATGTTTTACACCCGCACTAGTCCCGCCCCGCTATGTCGTTAGTTAAGTAACCTAACGGTGCATAACGAGACACTGTGGCGAATGCGGATGGCATAAGTGTACGTTCTATTTTCGTTTCTTTTCTGTGATGGCTTAGGAACTTAAATGATGGGATTATATTAATGAGATTAATGTAAAGAAAAAGAAACCTAAAAGATGTTGTAGAATCAGATTTGAAACCCACTCGGCCTTTTTATGAAAAATGCAAGTTTCAAAAGATGCGGAGCTTAAGCTACTCCTTTTCTAAAACTATTTTGATTCTACAACGAGATCAAGTTCAAAGCGTTAAAGGTTTTCATAAAAACTATCCGCAACCCTCCGTCATTTTAGGAAGCAGAGTACTTAGTATTCGTGCTGCGTATTTTGATCATAGTCAAGGCGTAGTGTAAGGTAGCTAAGTGATGTCTTCCTACAAAGCATATGATGCGATCAGTTATGACATTCATGTGATTATGTTGATCATAGTCAAGGGTCATATGGGTGGGTCTAGTAGATCTCGAAATGACGGGTAGAACTTGACTAGTACTTATGATATTTTGACCATAGCTAAGGTCATAAGTAACTAGGGGTAAAAACCATATCGGGAGTTTCAAGAGTTGAAATTTGCAATGAGATTGCATACCATCTATATGATAGTTGGATCACGATCCCACTGTGAGTAAGTGTTACTTCCAGGAGAATTTTACACTTTACAATTAGCTGATCCAGTAGGTGTCTAGAAAGGTGTTAACGGGGTTTTGACCTCTGGGAAAACGAGGTTTACTTTAATTAGGTCCGTGCGAAAGCACGGGGAACCTCCCTCAAGTACCGACACTGGCCTGGCAGACCGATTAGAGAAACTGTAGAATGTAATTAATCCTGGCTAGTTTTCTTTTCGGGTTTTGAAAGAAAATTTGATTAAAGCAGTAGTAGACATCGATTAGATAAGATAATAACCAATCTAATTCTTTGCAAGAGCATTTCGTTGAGTGTATTCTTTTCTCTCTCCTAATGGCAGATACCTATGACGGGACTTAAGCTTGTACTAGAGAAAAATAAACTGACGGGACCGAACTATAAAGAATGGTTGAGGAACATCGCACTAGCATATGATAAAGTATCATATGTCCTCACAACCAATGCCCCACCCGTCCCAGGACCTGAATCATCTGTCTCGGATAGGGAGATCCGAAAAACTTGGGATGCTGATTGTAACACGGCCAAGTGCCTCGCGCTTACTTCTATGGACAATATCCATCAGAAGCAACACGAGAATATGGATGTACAATCCATATTTCTTCACACAAAGGACTTGTATGAAGAGCAATCTCATACTTTGAGATACGAGGCATCTCGAAAGTTGTTTCATATGCGAATGGCCCCTGGTACATCAGTAGGAGACCATGTTTTAAAGATGGTTGGTCTTATAGAAGAACTTGAGGAACTGGGATGGACCATGGACAATGAGCAGTATACAGATATTGTTCTACAGTCTCTCCCCCTGCCTTTTCTCCGTTCATAGTGAACTTTAATATGAATGATTTGGAGAAATCATTACCTGAACTTCTCAATATGTTGAGAAGTGCAAAGAGCACGTTGAAAACAACGAGGACTCCCGCTCTGCTTGCTGGGCCATCGAATGTTTTTACTGCCACAAGTTAGGACATTGGAAATGCAACTGTGCTGTGTATCTTGCTGATCTCAAGAAGAAGAAGCATGATGATGCTTCCACTTCAGGTGTGTTTGTAACTGAAAACTGTTTTTCTTTAAACTCTGCATCTTGGGTATTAGATACCGGTTCTGGTTCTCACATCTGCAATTGTATGCAGGGATTGAGAAATAGTAAAGTTTTGAAGACAGGTGACCATACTCTGCGGGTTGGAAATGGTTCCAATGTACATGCTGTATCCGTGGGAGAGTATCATCTTGGGTTGCCTTCGGGTTGTATTTTGGTTTTGAACCCGTGTTATTTTGTACCCAGTATGCTATGTAATATAATATCCATTTCTTTGTTAGACAATGAAGGATATCATTTTGTATTGCAAAATAATGTTATGAACATTAACTTGAATCAAGAGTTGATTGGGTATGGTACATTAAATAACGGTATTTACGTCCTGAACAAACACACAGTTTTCAATATACAACATACTAATAAAAGAAAGTTTTCAGATATAAATGAAGCTTTTCTTTGGCATTGTAGACTTGGTCATATTAATGAAACAAGACTAAACAAACTACATAAAGATGGATATTTAAATCCTTTTGAATATAAATCTTATGCGACTTGCAGTCTTGTATCAAAGGTAAAATGACCAAAACTCCGTTTACTGGACACGGAGAAAGAGTTGTGGAACTTTTAAGCCTCATACATAGTGATGTATGTGGACCAATGTCTACACATGCTAGAGGTGGTTTTTCATACTTCATTACTTTTACTGATAATTTCTCAAGATTCGGACACGTGTTTTTGATAAAGCACAAATCCAAAGCTTTCGAGAAATTCAAGGAGTACAAACTTGAAGTAGAAAAACAAACAGGCTTGAGCATCAAGAAACTTCGATTAGATCGAGGTGGAGAATATTTAAGTACAGAGTTTTTAGACTTCTTAAAAGAGAATGGGATTCTCTCTCAGCTCACTCCTCCTTACACACCACAGCACAATGGTGTGTCAGAACGGAGGAATCGTACCCTATTAGATATGGTACGATCCATGATGTGTGATGCTGAGTTACCGCTTTCCTTTTGGGGGCATGCATTAGAGACAGCGATGTATCTATTAAACAGGGTTCCAACCAAGACCATGTCTATCACTCCATATGAGATATGGAGTGGAAAGAGACCATCTCTTAAAAGAGTTAGGATTTGGGGTTGTCCGGCTTTTGTTAAAAAGCAGAATCCAGACAAACACGAGACACGATCGGTCATGTGTAAATTTGTGGGGTATCCAAACATTCATATGGATATCTATTCTACCACAAGGAGGAACAAAAGGTGTTTATTGCTCAGCATGCCACATTTTTGGAAAATGAAATCTTTACAGACAGTACTGATGGCAATGCGGTAGAACTAGAAGAGGTTCTAGAGACACAAATTACTCAGGACGAATTGGTTGAAACTGATGTTTCAGTAGAACTTCAAGAACCTCAACCGCTCCGGAGATCTGGTAGAACTTCTCGCCCACCAGAGAGATACTATGGGTTTCTCATTGATGGTGATAGAGAAGATTGCATCATGGATAATGATGACCCTACTAGTTTTCAGCAAGCTATCACGAGTGGTGACTCAGTGAAGTGGATGGAAGCCATGAGATCCGAAATGGAGTCCATGTATACCAACAAAGTATGGACTTCGGACGTTGCGCCTCCTGGGATAAAACCCGTTGGGTGCAAATGGATCTTTAAGAGAAAGATTGGTATAGATGGACAGGTAGAGACCTTTAAAGCAAGGCTAGTAGCGAAAGGTTTTCGTCAAAGACCAGGATTGGACTATGATGAAACTTTCTCTCCTGTAGCAATGCTTAAATCCATTAGGATCCTACTTGCTATTGCTGCTCACTATGATTACTAAATCTGGCAGATGGACATTAAAACTGCATTTCTAAATGGTGATTTAGAAGAATGTGTTTTTATGGATCAGCCAGAGGGCTTCATTGACAGTGGGAGCAGCGGGAAAGCATGTAGATTGCTTAAATCCATTTATGGATTAAAGCAAGCCTCACGGAGCTGGAATATCTGTTTTGATGATACAATCAAAGAGTTTGATTTTATCAAAAATATAGATGAACCATGCATTTATAAGAAGATTGTAAGGAGTACTGTCATATTTCTCATATTGTACATAGATGACATTCTCCTGATAGGAAATGATATTCCTATGCTACAATCGGTCAAACTATTCTTATCACAAAGGTTCTCCATGAAGGACCTGGATGATGCCTCATGCATTTTGGGCATAAGGATCTATAGAGATAGATCCAAAAGGTTATTGGGATTGTCCCAATCAAAGTACATAGACACCATCCT
Source organism: Agapanthus africanus (assembly GCA_030015575.1). Taxonomy (NCBI): domain Eukaryota; kingdom Viridiplantae; phylum Streptophyta; class Magnoliopsida; order Asparagales; family Amaryllidaceae; genus Agapanthus; species Agapanthus africanus. The sequence continues at coordinate 97,228,001 of JASDDO010000029.1, read as the reverse complement.
AGAAAGGTTTAGTATGGAAGATTCCAAGCGTGGTGCCTTTCCTGCTTGTCATGGAATCACTCTCTCCAAGGACTTCTGTCCGAAGACTGATGAAGAGAGAGCTTGCATGAGCGTTATACCCTACGCTTCAGCCGTAGGATCTATAATGTATGCGATGTTATGTACTCTCCCTGATGTAGCTTATGCACTAGCTGTAGTAAGCAGGTATCAATCCAACCCAGGGGAGAAACATTGGATAGCAGTGAAGAACATTCTTAAATACTTGCGAAGGACTAAAGAATTGTTCTTGGTGTATGGTAATGGGGATCTCCAGATGGAGGCCTTTACCGATTCCAGCTTCTAAAGTGATAAGGATGACAGCAAATCTATCTCAGGGTTTGTATTTACCCTCAACGGAGGGGTGGTTAGTTGGAAGAGTTCCAAACAGGATACTGTTGCAGACTCTACGATGGAAGCTGAGTATATTGCTGCAAATGATGCTGCCAAGGAAGCCGTCTGGATGAGGAAGTTCATCGCGGAACTAGGAGTAGTTCCAACTATTGTTGATCCAATACCATTGTATTGTGATAATAATGGAGCTATGGCGTTAGCCAAAGAACCTAGGTCCCATCAGAAATCCAGACACATCCTGAGGCGATATCATTTGATCCGGGAGATAGTAGATCGCCAGGAGATCGAGATTCGGAGAGTAGATACAAAAGATAACACTGCGGATCCACTCAGCAAGGACCTTCCACAGCCGCAGCATGAGCGACTTTTTGAGATGTTGGGTATGAGATACGTCAATAACTGGCCTTAGTGCAAGTGGGAGATTGTTAGATATATGTATGCCCTAGAGGCCATTATATGTATAGTGGATGCTTGGACATGTATATATGGATCGAGATGACTTTCTCGCTCAACATGATAGTATGCTATCTGGTTTACTTGATCTTAACATGTTGATTTGGTCATGCTTTTATTCATTTGCACATGTTGATAAAGCCCTCAGGATATTTGCTTGACTACTGTGACGATGATGCAGATCATATTAGTAGGGCATGTGTAGTTTATAAGCATATCCTTGAACTGTTCCTAGTCGTGGGTGTATCGAGACGGGGCATCGATATTCTAGAGTAGACTAGCGTATACAATTCTTGTCCCATATGATGGGCGATAGATGATCCCATATCCATCTGGTGTGCTGACACCAAAGATTGTATGTGGGTGCTCAGTGGACACTGGGTACACTGGACGGACTCACCGAGAACTCCTATGTGTTATTATATCTATCGTCGGATAGCAGTTCTCAGGCGACACTGGTACAGGTTAGTCTGTAGACCCAAGATCGTCATAGAGTCTTGTATGTCCTCTCACTGTACTTTGATCTCCACCCTACCACGGCTCGACTGAGTCGTGCAAACAGGTGGACTTTGAGTACAGTCCCGAGGCACATGGAGGCGATGAGCGATAGGAGGGGTTTCGTCTCTCCCGGTATTGGGAGTTGATGTTGTGCTATGCTTGATTGGCTATAGCAGGAAGTCCCTGGCCAGGGCTGCTGAGGTTTACCGATAAGCGTTATCAGTAGTTTCTCGATCTGTTATGAGCCATACACCAGCATGACTTATTGATTTATTGGGGTCGACGATTCCATCCCTAGACTCGATATGCAACATATCTGACGAGGAGACCGGACTGTACGGTAAGTGTTGCCAGTTGGCTCGACGGGAGTTTTGACAGCTTCGCTGGTTTTCTTCTGATCGATCAATACCCGGGTGGCCATTACATTTAGCTGACCGCTTGCGGCTTGTATGTCACGACCCACAGGGTACGGAACGTGACTGGCACTTAAGTTTACGAAACGTCTCAAGATATCCGTAAAATAAGTAAGCCAAAGCCCAGAAACCAAAACCAAATAAGCAAAAGAGTGAAGAAAACCCAATCAATTGAAAGCGAGTTTATCAAATAAGTCATATAAAACCTTTTTAAAAACAATATCAATTTTTCCGAAAATTTCGGCAGAGTCTCCTTTGTAAATACTGGCCCCCAAAATGGGTACAACAAGAATATATATAAATCCAACAAATATGGCATCCCCAAGCGGGAGCTAGCTCTTCGCCACAAGGCGGTCACAAATCCCACGCAATATAAAACAACAACATGCAAAATAATCATAAAGAAGCATGAGAAAAACAACACGTCGACTAAAGTGAGCTCGACCCCAAAATACAGCAAAGAGTCTACAAATCTCACAGTCTCATCTCTAGGTCAATATACAACAATACTGGTAGAAACAGTAGATGGAGTACACTAGATACAAAGAATATACAAGGTGGTGCAAAAATAATAATATAACCCACCTAAGAGCAAAGCCTCGAGTCCAGGCAAAAGAAGCAAGTGCGCCCGCCGCTACTGTACTGACGGAGCGGACCTGAAAAAGGCTGTGGCACAACGGGGGTGAGTTGCCAACTCGTGAGTAATAAATAACATCTACACAGGCTATCGAATGCATGCACACAAGCATCCTAGCATCTAAAATACAGGTAAGGCAGGACATAATAGCAGGTATGTATGCAATATGAATATACTAGCAGGTATGAATGCAATGCGAATCAACTCATGATCTGAATGTGTAAGTATAAGAATCATGTTTTTCCTTTAGGAATCTCTTTTGAAATACCAGCATAATACCACTAGAATCAACAAGAACCTGTGTCCAGCAACGACACCTCAAAACTATCACAAATCTCATATATCCATGTCATAGTATCTCTGGCCTCAGCCATCCGGCTGACCCATCTCAATATCAATATCTCATCAACTCGCGGCCACGGTCGGTATCCTCTGGATATCCGCCATCCCAAACAGTCACCGGTAGGTAATCCGCCCCCTGCCAGGCTCATCGTCAGCATCACGAGCTTCTTGCCCTGGGGTACCTTACCGGGCCCACCATGTACCCGAAACGGTTCATCCAACTCCTCGAAACGGGTCTCGAAAACTACAGCAAACTCATGGTGGACGACACTTACATCACTAGAAAACCGCAATTTACATATTTTAAAAATATAATAAGTTTAGAATTTTGCGGCTTTCCCCCGAAATCCAGAAATATCACAAAATCTCAAGAAATCCTCATAAATGCATATGCCAATGATAATGAATGCATATGGTATCAATAATCAAGTTGCAATGTGTGATTAATAGACTAGGCATGAACAAATAATATGATGAGGTACATGCACATGAATAGCAATCCTACGATTTCATTTTAAGGAATTAAAGGCAATAGCACAAGTTTAAGTATCAATTATAGTAAAAGGTTTCAATTTATAGGTTATCTAGTGTGGTGGCATGGCAATTACCAGGGCGTGGGTGTAAGCATGAATAGTGCTCGTGCTGCATATAAAAACACTGGCAATGGTGCAGGTGTCCTATAAAATGGGTTCGCATATGTATGTCAATATAAGGCATGAATGTAGCAAATAATCATACAAGTATTACACCCCTAATTACTAACATTACTAAGAATCTTTTTAAGTTACTAAAACTATCGGCGACTTGCGCCATCCAACGATAGTCCCCCGTAGATGTTACATCTACTCACCGGAATCCCTAGCTAGTCACGTCCAATCACCGCTTTCCCCTTTCGTGCCGCGTCTGACGTCTCCGCGACCGAACCTGAAATTTACATCAATACCAAACATAAGGTTACATACCATGAAACGACGCAAATCCCAAACGAAAATGCCAACGTTCACAAGCTAGGTACAACGTGCACAAGGTGCGCGGAACACACGCGAAAATCGCAAAAACTAACTAAAATCGTCGATTTGGTCGCCCGGCAAAACTAAAACCCGAACACACAAATTTCCGCACTCACGCATCCTAAATGTCATAGGATAAGCCAAAACAACCATCAAGATATCAAAATAATTCATCACAATATTTTTATAACAAAACTAGTAAGCTAGAAATTTGCAATTTGGTGCAAACATCGACAATTAGCGATAAAGTTAACACAATCCAACACAACCATCCAAACTAACCCACTAGATAGCCACGACACAAATTTTAAACCTTTTACAATGCATCAAACCATAATTCCAACACAACAATCATGCTTCAATCTATTTCCATACACAAACCCCTTTCTTGATTTTTGTAATTAGCAATTACAATGAAAATTTCACACAAGTTTAACTTAGATTAGCATAATATGAAGCCACTTAAGCAAAGTAACCTTAAAGATTGGTTTAGTAAACAACTAGATAGTTAATTAGCTTAAATTAACTAAATAATGGTTTCAAAAACCCTAGTTTAATTTCAACCATGAACTAGAAAAAACTAGATTAGGATTTTGCTAAGCTTTTAACACTAAAACCATTTAATTAAAGGAATTTAACCAAAAGAAAATAATATGGTGGAAATTATACCTCAAGATCTATGGATCTAGCATGATCAAGAGGCCTCCAAAGATGGCTTCATAGCACCATGATCCAAGCAAGAGAGGCTAAGGAGAATGGGATGAAGGATGGGGTTTAATTTGTGAGGTTTAAATTGCAATTTTGGAGCAAACTTGAAGAATTTTTGAAGAAGATGAAAAGAAAATGATGAAAAGGGGAGGGGCTGCAGATTTCGGCCAGAGGAGGGAGGAGGGGAATGGTGGGGTGTGTGGGAAATGTCACCAAGTCAAACCCCCCTCAAAGTCAAATACACCATACCTCCAAAATATTATATTTTAAAACCTACACTTCAACTCAATTCATCCCTAACAAAAGAGTTTTAAAACAAAAGAGAGAGGGAGAATTTCTGCAGTTTGGGCCAGCCAAGGGAGATGTGAGGATGTGTGTGTGAGAGTGCACAAAAAAAATTATGCAAAAAGACCCCCTACAAGTCCAAAGTTGCATGTTTTAGCTTAAATTCCATAAATTTTCGTTTTCCATAATAAAAATTAGTTAAAACTTAAAATAAATTACTAAAAATTTATGTTACAACTAGATTTTAATTAACATGATTTTAAAGCTTAAATTTAGCCCATTTAAATTTGTATTTATCGCTAATTTAATGTATTTTCTTACCGGCTTAAAATAATATTAAAAAATTGAAAAATTAGGGAAAAATTTTAAACGGCCAGAATTTTATAAGTAACTCATTTGCTACTAAAAACTAGCAATTACCTATCCAAATTAGGTATAATTAGTCCTAAACTGTAAAATAACAAAAAGACGGTTTACGGAAAAATACCGAATTTTCACCGATTTTCAGGAAAACACCAAAACGACTTTTCAAGGCGCTACAATCTTCCCCCTTAAGGAAATTCGATCCCCGAATTTAAAATATAACTACGCGTACCTTCAAAGAGATGGGGGTATTTCTTCCTCATCTCGCCCTCGGTCTCCCAGGTGACCTCCTCGCTGCTCGGGCCACGCCAAAGGACCTTGACGGTCGGTATAACTTTCGATCTCAACTTCTTCACCTGCCGATCCAGGATGGCCACCGGCTGCTCTGCAAAAAAAAGGTCGCGCTCTAGCTGGACTGTCGGGTGCTGAATCGCATGCGAAGGGTCGTGAAGGTACTTGCGGAGCATCGAAACATGGAAGACGGGGTGAACATCGGGAAAGCTGGGTGGAAGGGCCAAACGATATGCAACAGCGCCGACACGCTCGAGGATCTCGAAGGGACCTACGAATCTAGGGCTAAGCTTCCCCTTTCGTCCAAAACGCATCACGCCCTTCATCGGAGAGACTCTCAGAAAAACATGGTCGCCAACTGCGAACTCTAATCTGCGACGGCGCCTGTCTGCATACGATTTCTGCCTGCTCTGAGCCGCTCTCATCCGGTCTCGGATCAACTGTATCTTCGCTGTCGTCTCCTCAACAAGCTGCGGCCCCAAAATACTGCTCTCGCTGAGCTCTGTCCAACAGACGGGCGATCTGCATCTCCTCCCATACAATGCCTCGAAAGGTGCCATCTGAATAGTATCCTGGAAGCTGTTGTTGTAGGAGAACTCCACTAGAGGTAAATGACAATCCCAGCTACCGCCGAAGTCTAAAACGCACGCTCTGAGCATGTCCTCGAGAGTCTGAATGGTCCGCTCTGACTGTCCGTCGGTCTGCGGATGAAACGCTGTGCTGAAGCTCAAACGAGTGCCCAAAGCCTCCTGAAGTCTCTGCCAAAGTCGGCTGGTGAACTGGGTGCCTCGATCTGACACGATACAAGTCGGTACGCCATGCAACCGCACGATTTCGTCGATGTAAAGCTGGGCATACTGAGCGAAGCTGAAAGTGGTCTTCACTGGCAGGAAGTGAGCCGCTTTCGTCAATCGATCTACGATCACCCAGATGGAGTCATACCCTCGACTGGTCCTGGGTAGACCCACAACGAAATCCATCGAAATCTGCTCCCATTTCCACTCCGGAATGGGTAACGGCTGTAGCTCTCCTGCGGGCCTCTGGTGCTCGGCCTTGACTTGCTGACAAGTCAGGCATCTCGATACAAACTCCGCAATGTCCCTCTTCATCCCATCCCACCAGTAGGTCTCTCTCATATCATGGTACATCTTGGTGGAACCGGGGTGGACACTATACACTGATCGGTGTGCCTCCTCAAGAATGTCGCGCCGCAATCCATCAGTATATGGTACGCACAGTCTAGATCCATAGCGTAAAATCCCCTGATCGTCAATCACGAACTCGGAAAATCTGCCCTGTCCTATCTATGCCATGATCTCTGAGCAATGGTCGTCACTGCGCTGTGCCTCATATATACGGTCAAGCAACTGTGGGCGTGCACGAACATGCGCGAGCTGTCCCCCTGTCTGAGTGAACTCGAACTCAACTCGGCTGTCGCATAACATCTGCCAATCTGCTGACGACTGCCTCTGCACTGCGCGCAAATAGGATAGACTACCCCCGGGCCTCCTACTCAACGCATCCGCCACTACATTCGCCTTGCCTGGGTGATATAAGATCTCGCAGTCGTAGTCTTTCACTAACTCCATCCAACGACGCTGTCTGAGGTTCAGGTCTCGCTGCTGAAATATGTATTTTAAACTCTTGTGGTCTGTGAATATTTGGCACGACTCGCCATATAGGTAATGTCGCCAAATCTTCAGTGCAAAGACCACTGCAGCCATCTCCAAATCATGAGTGGGGTAGTTCTGTTCATGCTTCTTCAACTGCCGAGAAGCATATGCGATCACCCGGCCATGCTGCATCAATACGCATCCTAACCCCACTCGCAAAGCATCACAGTAGACCACAAATCCACCTGATCCCGAAGGCAAGGATAATACTGGCGCCGTAGTCAAACAAGTCCGTAGCTGCTGAAAACTGCGCTCGCACTCCTCTGTCCAAACAAAAGGAACTCCCTTCCGGGTCAAACCGGTCAAAGGTGCAGCTATACGGGAGAAGTCCTGAACAAAACGCCTGTAGTAGCCCGCCAGGCCTAGAAAACTACGGATCTCAGTAACCGATGTAGGTCGGGGCTGTTGGAGATAGTGCCCTCAGAGTCAATTATTGGATCACAGGCACGTGATTGCAATGATTGAGGGAGGACCTGTCCCAGTAGGACAGTCTTACTCGAGATGATAGTATGCTATCTGGTTTATCTTTATCATCGTGTACTGCTTTAGGTGACCAGACAGGTCGCTATTACACGTTGATAGAGCCCCTAGGATTCTTGCTTGACCACCAGCAGTATGAGGGCGATCATATACGTGGGAGCTGGTGGTCTATAAGCACATCCTTAAAAGGTCCCTAGTCGTGGGAGTTTCGAGACAGGGCATCGATACTCCAGAGTAGACTAGTGTATACAGTCGAGACCCCGACGAGGGGCGGTGGCCGGTCTCATAAGCCACTGGTGTCGGTTGGTTCACTTAAGATGTATACAGGTGCTCATTGGGATATGAGTACACTGGACAGGACTCGCCGGGAACATGCTAGTTGGTCTTATACCTGACGTCAGATAGCAGTTCCCTGGTGACATGTGTACAGGTTAGTTCATCGACCTGGGGATCGTCATTTGTCTCGTGTGAGTTCCCACTGTACTTTGATTACTACCCTACCACGCTCAAAGGAGACGTGCAAACAGGTTTTAGTTGGGTACAGTCCCGAGCCACATGGAGGCAGTGAGCGGATCTTCAGGGGTTCGTCTTTCCCGGTATTCGGGGTGAGGTCGCGCTGTGTCTAGGAGAGCCATTACACGAAGCCTTCGGCCGAGGCAGGAGATTTCCTGGTAGGTATTCCAGTAGTATCTCAGGGTGTTCTGGGCTACACTCTGACATGACTTGTACCGCTTTTGGGGGTCTGACTTTTACCAACCCCCTAGGCCCGCCATGCGATGCTCATAGACGAACGGACCGGACTGTACGGATATTGTCACTGACAGGCTCAGTAGGGTGTCAGGATGAGTTCGCTCATCGACGTCCCTTTTGGTCAATACCTGGTATCCCGTCACGTATTGGCTTATACCTCTGACGTGCTAGTGGTTAAATCCACAACCAAGGTGTTGACGAGTCTTTAGAGTCCCCCACATTCAGTTGCTCAAGTTTTCGGGCGAAAAGCTGTAGAGGCCGTATGGAGATATGGCAGGGTTCGATCAGATACATGCGGTATTGCACGGATCAGGATCGGATGGATATTACTAGCTGGCTTTGGTTTAAGCCGGATCCTGGTATAGTACAGTGTAGATTTTGTCTCATTGCATTTGTATTTCGGTCGGAATACAAATGCGGGTGTGTATACACAGTATCGGGGTTTTCCTGTAATTTATTACGGGACCAGTTTTCTGGAGTTGCCAGTTTGCTTTCCATTTCGGCCATATTTCTTTGTATCGTTCATTGGCCGAAGATTGGTGGAGGAGGGCTTATTTGCATTTGTACAAATAAGTATTTGTGGAGGGTGTTCTTTGCATATTCTTGTATCATGATAATTCTTCCACCATTTGACTTCTTCTTCTTCTCATCATGGCTTTACTTTTGAGTCATCATGGTTGTTGATGATTAGCTTGTTGGAGTGTTGGTTTTGGTGCAATCATGGTTGTTGATGATGGTTGTTGGTGGTGTATGGATTTGTTTGTGATGATTGTTTCTTATCACCATTCTTTTTCTCTCTTGCATTATGATAGTGGTTCCATCATCCATACACCACACTCTCCATTTTTTCTCACTCTCCCCCTCACTTTTGCATGGCCGACCATTCCCTCTTGGGGCTGTCCAAATTTTGGATGTGGGAATTGTTGTTGTTTTCATGCCACAAAATTCCCAAGTTCATCAAAAATTCATATAGTTCATTCCTCCACCAAATGGCAACCTCCATGAACCTCAAATGAGACATAGTTCTATACACATTCTACAGCAAACCTTGGGCACGTCGACTCGCCAACTTCGTGCCCGAGTTGCCTCGGTATAGAGGTGGGAGCCCGTAAAAGAAGCCGGCGACGAGGTGGAGACCGGAGCTTCCGCGGGAGATCGGGACGACGACGAGAAGACCGGAGGACACGGATCAGTCGGTATATCTCTCTTCCCCATCTTGTAGTTAGCTAGGACTAGTTAATGGTTCGATCCGGGTTTTAGTGCGCGGTGGTGCCGGTTCAAGAAAAATTAAAGTTAACCATCGCTTCCGCATTTGGCCTCGGGATGGAGGCCGGGGCGCCGCCGTGCACTTACAGTGGTATCAGAGTGTAGGGTTCCTAGGCACCCCAAGGAGGTCTCACAAGGCATCGAACATGCCATATTAAAATTTTACGGTGCCTACAAACCCTAAACTACGGATCGTCGGCTAGATGTCTAGGCGAAAAACTAACTAGTTAACACTTAACTAAAAGTTTAACGGAAATACAACCTTTGTAGATCCGGTGCTCCACCTCCATAGATCCGCAACGAGGTCCTCTCCGCTGTCCAAATCAAATCCGGGCTCTAGAGTCGGCTTCGTCGGAGAAAAAGGGAGCTAGGTCGTCGATGTCCATGCCGAAGATGATCTACGTCGAGGCATCGCTAGATCAAGCTCACAACTTCACCAAGTCAAGAAACTTGTGAAGTAAACACACTCTACTACTTGGCAAGAGGTAGAGGATGAAGAAATAGGAAGTGGGTAGACTTTAGTTTTGGATTTCTCACTCTTTTCCAACAATCACCATTGATGGAGCTTGGTTTTCTTCACTTGAAGGATGAAGAAGAAGAAGGAAATAGTTATGATAAGTTAAAAGAATAAGAAAAGAAAATGAATTCTTATCATCAAATTAACCATGGTCAAGTGTAGAGACTAAACTAGGGTTAGTGGGAATGGTTAGGGTTAAGGATGAGATAAGAATGGTTGACTTGAACAAAGCTTCATGAAGCTTAAACTAAAGAACAAAATTAGCCACCATTCTTTTCTCTTTTCTTTTATTCATTTATCAAAAATAAAAAGGGTAATTAAACAAGATAAATGAATAACAAATAATAAACCCTAACCATTTCATTAACCAAGGTTTAATACTTTACACTTAACCAAAAAGGACGTATCATCAAACATGATACAAGCAAGTGCACAAAATCATATCATATATATAATGCGCACACCCGAGTGAGAAAATCCATTTAAAGTGAATCAATACTAGTTAATGCAAAGTAATATATCAAATATATAATTATACATTAAATCATTAAATCAACACTTGATTCAATGATCCGGTCATGTCGCACACAACCGACTAGTATACAATGTATCGGCTTATCGAATCAACGCTTGAATCGATAACTAGGTTATATCGCATACAACCATTCGATACATTCATCGCGAGAATGGAATACGGTATCACATACACGCATTATTCTCGGTCCCGCACATATCTCATATGCGCTCCTATTTCGTTTCGCTTGAGCCAGGAAACCTCTGTGTAGGACTCTAAAGACTCGTCAATACGCCGGCAGCAGGCGATGATCATATCAAACACCCACAAGCCGCAAGCGGTCTGCTAAACGTAACGGCCACGCGGGTATTGAGCGATCTGAAGATCGACGAGCAAGCCCGCTCACACTCCAGTGAATCCGACCAGTAACACTACCGTACAGTACGGTCTGATCGTCTGATATGTCGCATATCTCACCTAGGGGTGGTAAACGTCAGACCCCAATAGCTCAATAAGTCGTGTCGATATGAGGTCTATAACTGTTCGAGAAACTACTGGTAACACTTACCAGTAAATCTCAGCAACCCTGGCCAAGGATTTCCTGTTATAGCCAATCGAACACAGCGCAACATCAACCCCCTATACCGGGAGAGACGAATCCCCTCCTATCGCTCATTGCCTCTATGTGACTCGAGACTGTACCCAAAAACCACCGTTTTGCACGCCCTCTTGGACGTGGTAAGATGGAAATCAAAGCACAGTGGGAACCACACAAGACTCTATGACGATCTCGGGTCAACAGACTACTCTGTACCAGTGTCACCAGAGAACTGCCATCTGACGTGAGGTATAATACCATCTGGGAGTTCTCGGCGAGTCCGTCCAGTGTACCCAGTCTCTACTGAGCACCCGTATATCATCTCTGATGTCAAACACCGATGGATATGGGATCATCCATCGCCCATCTGTATGGGTCGAGAAGGTACACGCTAGTCTACTCTGGTATATCGATGCCCCGTCTCGATACACCCTCGACTAGGGACTTTGAAGGATGTACTTATGGACTACCATGTCCCCACTAGTATGATCCGCATCATAGTCCAGGTAGTCAAGCACAGATCCTAAGGGCTTTACCAACATGTAACAGAGAGACAATCAGTATACACGTTAAGGTAAAGTTCAACCAGATAGCATACTATCATGTCGAGCAAGAAAGTCCTCCCTATATATGTCCCAGCATCCACTACAATATACATCCTATGTATAGTAATGGCCTCTAGGGCATACATATAACTAACACAGAGCCTCGCCATTAACTTAGTCTAGCTTTGTCTAATGTGTTTTACATTTCCGATCGAACAATTTTCCAAAAACCGTATTTTTCTTCACATCAGTTTCTGTCGAAATTTTTTGAAGTCCAAAATTTTTTTAGGTTGTTTCAGAATGATGTGTAGGACAATCTAAGAGTTCTGGGAAAATTTGGTCTCGTGAACAGTCTAAACGACCGCGGAACCGCGGCCAAACCCATGCTTGGGCCGCGGTTCCGCCGCGACTTGAACTGATCAGTGTACCAAAATTTTCCAGAAAGCTCCTGAGTTGAAAATATGGGTTTTGGAATATTAATTTTGGGCCCAGAATTTCTTGATGTGCTACAGCAGTACTTGGGGCCCAGTTGTTATAATTTTGATCGATCGGATATTATAAACACATTTGTCCACAGTATTTACATTATATTTGCGACCGTGAATGTCACTTGATCGGTAAATCCTGTCTAACTGCTATAGCCCGGTTAGACGGATTTGTGAACGTGACTTTCACGTTGATGTTCTGTGTATTGCTGTGATGTTGCGGATCGGTCATGGGGGATAGCCTGGATGCAATGCTAGTACAGTTTTTGTTGTATTATGTACATTTGATATTGCGGGGTGAGCGTCCGACATGTGGACTGCCGTCACTGCCTGTTTGTATTATTATTTTGGGGCACGGCCAGGTTGCGGTCGATGTACCCGTTGTATGTATATTTTACTTTCTGTACTAGGATTACCCCAAGGAGGGGTGCACGGATAGCCGGGTTCTAGAAGGCAACAAGCCCGCATCTCATGGCATTGAGACGGAAGGGGCTTCACTCTAGAATTGGTGGGCTATTCACCGCACTCGTAGGGGGTACAGGTTGACCCAGGAGTGGTGCCCAAGTTACCGGATTCCATGAAGTGCTGGGTGGTCCATTCACGTTGCTGAAGGGGGCTGCCTCGCTTCAGGTTTTGGCGGGTAACTTGCCGCGCCCGTAGGGGTCTAGGATTTCATTGCACAGGCTATCCACATGACCAGGGGAACGTCGGGTTTCAGTAGTGGCTCTGTGAAACCCGGGGATCCCAGATATCTGTATTGTTCTGTGATGCTGTACATTTCTGTGATGTTGCATTTTATCACGCCTTGAGCGAAATATTATATATTGGTATATATATATTAGTAGATGTTGTATATGTTTTGCATCCGCGCTAGTCCAGTCCCCGCTCTGTCGTTAGTTAGCTAACCTAACGGGTAATGACGGGACCCAGTGGCGAATGCGGATGGCATATACGTACATCAGTATATTTTCGTTCTTTATGGTGTGATCAATTGATGGGACTGCGTTGATTCGGATCAATGCAAGTTAAAAACAAACCTAATCTGATGTTGTTGGAACACTTTTCAAAAAGCTGTTATTGCAAGGACGTTAACTTTTGTTTTGCATCGTGGTATTCAGTTGGAATATCCTGCTCCTCAGTCGACGAGGCAAGGGCCGAGATCTCTTCACCGGGAGTGACCCCTTGGACAAAAAGTTTGCGTCAGGGCAATAACTTCACTATAGCCGATTACTTTTGCTTTGCATCATGGTATTCAGTTGGAATATCCTGCACCTCATTCTACGGGGAAAGAGCCGAGATCCCTTCACCGGGAGTGACCTCTTTAGCAAAGGTTTTCGTCACTATATTTTAAAGCTATCAGTTCCTTCAACGATATCAAGTTCATTACGTTAAAGGTTTTCGCCAGAAACCATTCGTAGACCTCCGTCGTTTCATATGGGTGGTCAATAGTATTCAAGCTGTGTATGTTGACCAAAGTCAAGGCACAGTGATTGGTAGCTATTGGGGTATTCATATGCAGCATAGATAGATGCGTTGGTTTGGGACAGTCGTACTGCCATTTTGGCCAAAGTCAAGGGTAGGTATGGGTGGATTCAAATTAACCTGGAGAATGACGGGTAGAACTTGACATGTGACTTATGATATGTTGGCCAAAGTCAAGGTCATAAGAGCATGGGGCAAAAATCACATCGGGAGTTTCAAAAGAACTGAAACTTGCCAGATATGTGCATACCTTCTGGAGTGTGATACCGTGAGCGGATTCCGTCACGTTGTCATGCGATGATAGTTGGATCCCGATTCCCACTGATGAGTTAGTTTACTCCTCGGGTGATCCCGACTAATTCTTCTTTCAGGTTTGGAGGAGAATTTGACGGTACAGTGGGAGGTTTCCAGATTAGATAAATTGGCAACCATTCTGATCTAGGTTAGAGTGCACGCTGAGTGTTTCTTTTCTCTCTCTCTCTTCGGCAGCGACCATTGACCCAACCCTAGACTATGACTCAGTGACCAAGTTGACCGAACCTTCTTAAACACTGTCTTTTGGATTGTCATAGTTGCAAACCTCATTGCCACTCCTACTTTTACCCTTTTCTCCAGGACACCCCGTATTACTACGAACGTCCACTTCCATTGGACAAAACCATCGTATGGTTAGATACGAACTCGAAAGAATTTATTCGAGGATGGTTTCAGGTTCTGGAGGAAACGGATAGGACTATTCAGTTGTCTTTTCCTTTTACCTTCTCTCAGGTTGCGAGTACTCCTTGGTTTTGGAGTAGTACACCTATTACGCAAATTGGATAGTCTTCTTCCAAACCTTAGGCTGGTGCCGAACGGTGGGGAATGAAGAAAACCAATTAGCATAACGATGGTGTGCAGAAGGTATTAAGTAAAGACATAACAAGGGATTAGTAAGAGGGCAAAGTAAACTGCGACTGATATTCACGACAAAACCAGGTATTTCATTACCACTCTCACTTCACCTTTGTATTTCTCCAGGACACTCCGTATCACTACGAAGATCCACAGTTTATTGGATACTCTATCGTATGGTAATATACGAACTCGAAAGGAACTTATTCCAGTTCGGGGATGGATTCTGGTTCAGGAGAAATAGGAATAAGGTTTATTCGGTTGTCTTTTATCTTCACCTTCTCTCATTGCGAGTGCTCCTAGGATTAGGACAGTACACCCATTATGCTTATTGGATAGTCTTCTTCCAAACCATAGGCTGGTGCCGAACGGTAGGGAAGGAAGAAAACCATTTGGCCTAAAGGGGTGTGCAGAAGGTAATGACTAAAGACATATAAAGGGATTTGGAGAGGTGGCAAAGAATTATACGGTTACAGTCGAGAATCTGGAAGAAGCATTACTAAGAATACCGAGATACCCCATCGAAACATTTCAATGTTTCAGTTTCGCTGTGTACAGTTAAAGGAAAACTGATTTCCCGATTAGTCCTTACTTCAGGGTATGTATTGTTAGTGTATATGCCCTAGAGGCCATTACTGTATCATACTAGTTTGTATATTACTTAATGGAAGCTTGGGATATTCACCTTGTATGTACAATCTTGCTCAAAATAGTAGTATGCTACTTGGTTTGTTTCTACTTCAATGTGTACATGTGTTTGTTTTAGTATATCACCTATACACATTAGTGGAGCCCTTAGGATCTTTGCTTGATTACCAGCGATGTGATGGCAGTCACACTAGTGGGGCTGGGTAATCTATAAGCACATCCTTATGCAGGTCCCTGGTCGCAGGACTATTGAGACAGGGCATCGATACTCCGGAGTAGACTAGTGCATGCGCTTCTCATCCCAGTGTGGGAGACGGTCTGTCCCACAGCCGTCAGTACGTCGTACTTGAGATAGTATGCGGGTGCTCGTTAGGTTACGGGTACACTGGACAGGACTCGTCGGGAACTGACTAGTTGGTATTATGCCTATCGTCAGTTATCAGTTCCCAGGTGACATGAGTACAGCTTAGTCCGCTGACTTGACACTGTCACTTCGCCTCAAGTGTATTCCCACTGCACTTTGATTACTACCCTACCACGGCTCAAAGGAGTCGTGCAAACAGGTAGTAGTTGGGTGCAGTCCTGAAGCACTTAGAGGCAGTGACGGTTAGACAGGATTCGTCTTTCCCGGTATTGGGGGTTGACATCACGCTGTGTCTAGGAGAGCCATTACACGAGTAGTCCCTGGCCAGGGCAAACGAGATATACTGGTAGGCTTCCAGTGTTATCTCAGGGTGTTTTGGGCTTCGCTCCGGCACGACTTGTACCGCTATTGGGGGACTGACATTTACCGCCCCCTAGGCCCGCCATGCGATGTATCAGACGAACAGACCGGACTGTACAGAGAATGTCACATTCAGGCTCAGTAGGAGTTCAGATGGGTTTCACCTCGTCAGTCTTCTTGTCGGCATCTACCTGGGGACCGTTACGCACAGCTAGTGCCGCTTGCGGTCTGTGGTTAAACCCACTGCCAGCGTAGTGTCGAGTCTTTAGAGTCCCACACAGAAAGCTTTTCGCCTTTAGGCAAAAGAGTAGAGGTCGCATGGTTTTGCGACAGGGTTCGGTCACATCCGTGCACTTGTGCACGTACAGTGTCCGGACAGTTTGCACTAGCGGGCTTTGGTTTAAGCCAGATCCTAGTGTATGTATTGGGATTGGATTTATCCAGTTTGCATTCGTGTTCCTCGGAACACGGATGCGGGTGTGTATGCACAGTTGACGGGGAGACAGAGGCAGCGGATTCTCATTAGGGTTGTTGACAGTTGACCGTTGACTATTGACTTTTTGCTCAACCCTAATGAGAATATGATATGTGATTAACAATTATATTAATTAAGTATTATGGTGACATGGTTGTTGACTTTTTTTGACTTTGTTGACTTGTTGACTTTTGTTGACTTGTTGACTTTGTTGACCGGTTGACTAGGCTTGACTAGTTGACCATCATGATAACCATAGCCATCATTTCATGGCAAAGACTTTTGCTTGCTTGCTCATTTGTGCAAAATGAGTGCATGAAATGATATGGTTATGGTTGCTTCAACCATCACATAACACTTGATTTGGTATAATGAGTTATCATTGTTTTGGATTATGAGAGGGTGAAAGACAAAAGAAAGGCTCATTCTCACTTGCTCATTCTCTCTCTTGTTCTTGAGCTCTCTTGTTTTTGCTCTCACCCTCTTCCTCTTGCTCCCTCTCTTGACTCTATGGTTCACTTGTCTCATGAGTTGAGAATCAAGAACCATAGATAAAATCCCATGCAAACTCTTCTCTACTCACTCTAGTTCACAAGGTTTAGCAAACCGAGTGAACTAGTTTCTTCAAAGATCGAAGAAGGAGCCAAAGGTTAGAGCTTTCAGGTGGATCTATCTTCGGCGTAAGAAGACGACGGGAAGAAGCCGATCCGGACCACCATCGGAGCTTGAAGACGAAGGAGTTCAAGACAAGCAAGGTATAACCCCCTAACCGAGTAGTTAGTAACTCGTAGTTAGGTTGTTAGTTAGATGTTTAACCAAGATCCGGGTTATAAGTCCATGTTACCACCTCTATAAAAATCGTTTTTTGTCAAATTCCGCATGCCCATAAGTACCGGGAGAGGTAGCATGGACTTACATGTATTTACCAGATATGATTCTCACATCTGTATGGTTTTGCGGATGATGAGTGGGAGTAGGTTAGTGGGAATTAGGTGATCATCCTCATTATATCGGGATTCATTGTAATCAGTGATATTTGAGGAAGTCACCTGGGTTGTTTGCCGGTCGGCAAATATTTGGTTTTGAATATCCGCTGTCGTGCACCAATTTCAAATTGATATATCTGTACGTCTATTTTCATAGAGTGAGATATACCTTTTTAAAATTATGTCTATGATATTTACCTATATCAGTGGATGGTTAGGTAAGGAGCATTAAACAGCGGTGTAATTCTTCATAACCATAGTACAGTTTTCAACCTACGACACACAGTGAATGAGTTATCAGACTCAATGGAATTATACAGAGTATTGTATGTTGTCCAAGGTCCATCAGGACAGAGGGGTTGGTCCTCGTACTATATTCGGTTTACTTATGACTTCACTAGTTTTTAGACAGGTGTTTCATGGAAACACAGGGTCCGAATTTTGAGAAGTTATAAGTATTTGAATAAAGTAGAGAACTAGATATTGCAAGTATCGAGATTCTTCAAGGTGATCGAAGATGTAGATACTTGTGTATGGTATTCAGTTGATAGTAATGATAAAGAGAACTTACTTCTCTTTCAGGTTACTCATAATTGGAAGCATTCCTAAGTTGAGTAACGCTGATCGGCCTCCTTCCATTTAGTTGACATGCACTGGAGACAGCTGCATGATTTGAATCTGGTTCAATTAAATCAGTGCCTCTGGTTCTATATTGGATATAGAACAGTTCATATCTTAACGATGTTAAGGTACGGGGAGTTGTCCGGTTTATGATTAAAACCAGACACTGGACAACTCAAGGCACGTTTCTGTAATGGCTGTTTGTGGGTTGACCCAGGCTATGACGAGGGTTGACTTTCTACCATCTGGAAGAACAATAGCGATATTGTTCTAGACTCGCCACAGTTTTATTAAAAATGGATTTTTTCAGAAAACAGTTGTGGGAGTATGGTAGAACTGGAAGTGATTCCAGAACCACAAACGATGGGATGAGTCCGAATCAGTCGACATTGGAGCAAGGTGGAGTAAAGAGTTTGCACGAGATCTCGACGAGATGACGTTCCACTCCGCTGACATCAGAGATGTGATATGCACGCTGAGGACGTATTCGGCTAGATATCTCCTACTGAGTGATGAAGATACTGAGTTCGTGATTCGAGTCCGTGTTAGAGACTTCGAAGGGACCGTAGCCGATGGTATTGAAGTGCGCAGATAGGGACGTGATGTCAAAATGGTCAATGATACAGACAAACGGGACAAGAAGTTCGTGCGAGATGCAGAGGAGCTGTCACTACACCCCGTTAAGATAAAAGGTCGGATATGCATACAGAGGCACAGGGATGCGACCAGCTTCCGAGGAGATGTTGTACTAAGGACGCAGATGTCCAGGGAGCGAGAAAAGATTATGCCAGAGTACCAGCCCTGTACAGTTTGGCCTAGGCAAAATCAGAAGAGACCTTGAGCAGGGATTCCTTCCAATACACTGCTGCAATAAGATTTGCACCAGGAGCAGATGCGTGATGTGCATTCAGAGGACCCGAGGTCGGCGCCAGAGATGTGCTGCCTTACGAGCAGTCGTGAGGATTGACCGAGTGATGACCTGAAATGTGCCAGAACGGCATCGTTCCTGTCAGCACACCTGACCGGGCCGATGAGCCGGTGGATTGCGAGGTTGGTAATCTACAGGAAAGATCAGGAACCAGAGGCAGAGGACGCCAGCCGCGAGCAAGAGGCAAGTAGATATCTTGAGATGTACCGGCACCTTCTCGACTTTGAAGGAGGATATACCGACGACGGTATTTATGATTTGTGATTTTGTGATTCGACTATCGCGTATCCGTCACTTTGGGATTTCAGTATTTTGGCGATCTATTTGCATGATTTAGTCTTGATGACTGAGTTCCATGATATTTGATTTTGTGCACCATGGTTGCACTTACTGGGTATTCATATTTTGTGCAGAGTTATTACTCTTGAGGTATTGATTGTGATTTCATGCCTATTTTATGCCGGTGATTTGATTTACGCTTCCAGCATAGTTTCATGTACTCTTAGTGTTTTGATTTGTGCACGCTGATGTACGCGGTTGTGAGTTTTTCCATCGCGGTACACCTGATTTTGATTGAGCCGCGTTGTATATCGTTTCGTGCCTTGGCTGCACCTGCTTATGACTTTATGGATTTCATACGGTTGATTTGATGTTGTGCATATGTTATGCACACGATTTGATTTTTGCACTCGGTATAGCTTATATGTGCTTGTAGTGCATTGATGTGTGTTTTGTGCACGCAGTTGCACACGTTTATGATTTCCTTTATACCTGGGTACACTTGGTGTTGCTGCTTACGTATTTGAGTTATTGATTGATATTTGTGCATGGGATGCACCAGTTTTATGTTTCTTGCGTTTATCGCATCAGATTTATATATCATGTCTTTGTTGCACCGGATTTACATTTTTGTGCATTACGGTTGCACCTGACTTCGATTTGATGTCTTTCGAAATGTCGATTTTGATTGTGATATTGATGTGGATTCTTGCACTCCGTGCTTTTGACTGGATTTACGCATGTTCGGCGTTGCTATTGGATTTTGTGATTCCGTGCATGTTGAGTGCGCAGGGTTTAGATTTTCGTTCGTGCACGATGGATGCACCGATTTGGATTTTCGCGCATGTTGGGCGCAGGCTTTGAGATACGATTTTGGTGCACACCCGATGCACTAAATCGAGATTTCTTCGTGCATATCAGATGCACCGGAGTTTGGGCTGTCAGGCACACACGTTGCCTATGACAGATGTTTCGTGCACACCCGTTGCACCTAGATGTTGTTTTGTGCACCTATATGGCACATATATGGATTTTGATTTCCGTGCGCACCCGACGCACAGGGTGATGTTATGTGCATTTTTGGGATTTATTCCTTTTGGAGCAGTACATTTCTATGATATTTGATAGTTCGAAGGAATTTCCAAAAGAGCGAGCTATGGTCTCGATATATATATACCTACGTGTCCGATATGACACGGAACGTTTTAAAAACAAGGAAACCTTTCAAAATTGTTTTCAAAAAGGCGGAACGTACCTATTAAACAAAGGATATATATATACATATATAGTTATTTTCTTGTGAAAAACGTCCGCCACTGTGCAGTGTTACACGGATCGCACAGCGACTTAAAAAGATTTGGCATACATTTGCATCAGCTATTTACATGTATAGATTGGATGTCTACATGTATAGTTCCGATCCATATCATATTGATTTTGTATTGGATTTGACATTTGTGTCTTTGCCATGACTCCGATGATTGCGGGATGCTTGATGGAGTGTTGCTTTTGAGTTATCTGCTCATTACTTCTGCGCATGTATTGCGCTGTGACGTTTTATGTATTGATGATTTCGGAGCCCCGACGACTTGGAATTTGTATCGAAATGTTTTAGTACTTGGGGGTTTTAAATTTAAATTCGGGGACCGAATTTCTTTAAGGGGGGTAGATTGTAACATTTCCAAAATAATAAAATATTATTTTCGGGAATTTTTATAATTTAATATTATTTTAATGAATATTTTAATATTCGGGTATAATTAAATACAAATAAATGGGGAAAAAATTTGGAAAATTTTGGAAAATTCTAAAATAGGGTATTTTATGGGATTATGCCAATTTAAAGTTTTTAAGACTAGTTATATGCTAATTTAGTGTTAATCGCGATTAAAAATCGCTAATTGGATTTTTAGCATTTGCACATATCATTTTTACACTTGTTACACTTGTGTTACATTTTTGTTGCCATGGTTCTTTTGGATTCACTATTGGAGTGAGAAGGGAAGATAAAAGAAAAGAAAAGAAAAGGAAAAAGGGGTAGGTAATGAGTGAGAGAGAGACTAAGTCAAACCCCCACTTTTTTGAACCATCCCTCATCATTTTGCCCTTCTCATTCTCTCTCCTCCCTTTCCCCTGTTGCTGCTGCTCTCTCTCCTTCCTCTCTCCCTCTTCATGAAACCCTAGATCCACAATGAAATCCAACCCAAAACCCCATTCCCACTTCACAAAACTTACTCCCAAGCTCACTAGCTACACATTGAACCTAGCAAGATTGGATTTGGAGGACTTTGAGCAACTCAAGAATTTTCTTGAGTTGCCAAAGGAGGTAATTTCTGCACCTATTAGAGTAGTATCTCATTTCTTGTGCATCAATTCTAGTTTCATATCGATATTGTGTCATTTTGTGGACTTTAGAGATTTCTAGTTAGGGTTTAGGGTAAAACTGAAATCAAGATGAGATTGAGGGTTATTGTGACCTTAGAACCCCTGGTGTAATGCAAAATTGGACCCAAACTTGGAATTGAAACCAAAATACGGAATTACGGAACCGATATCGGAAAAACTGGAAATCTGGGAGTGTTTTGTGGAATCTGCTATCACCCCGAGACCCCAAAAATGAAACTGAGTTGGCAGTGAGATGTGCAGGCATTATAGAACCACCACACCAAACCCTAGCCCCCAACTCCAAACTGAGGCCGCCAATTAATTCCTTCTGGCCGCAAATTGCGGCCAGAGCAGGGTGGATCTGCCTCGTTTTGCGTGCATGCCCCCATTTCCTCTATTCTTGACCCTGGGTATGTCTAGTTTTGACTGATTCGATCTAGGGTGAAATCTGGGATGATTTTCCTATGTTGGTGCATGATTTGAGACTTGTTTTAGCATGGATTTTGGTATTTGGTGTTTCGTTCCTGTCGGGTGGCGTTTGGACGTCAACGACAGGTGGATGTTGATCGTGTTTACATGCGAAGCGATAGGTTTTTACCTATAGGCGTAGCGTGTGCCGTTTTGGTTTCCGATGTGATTTTCATGTGCTTTAGCGTTTGTGATATCCTTGTAGGTACCCTACAAGATGTGAGGAAAAGAAGATGAAGATGGCGACATCGGTACCGACACATGAGAAGCAAGGTGAGTAGATTATATCTACGGGGAGAAGTCGGGTGGATGGCGTATAGCACCCCCGCAGTCCGTGGTGATGTATACGAATATGTATACACACATATATTTATTATGTGTTGTTTAGGATTATTGATGGTAATAATGGGCTATTGGTGATAAGAATGTATTGGTCGAGTATAGTGCGACACCCTAGAGTAGTGGTTGCACCCACACTCACACATACACACATACTTGCTTACATTCTTTCATTATCTGTGCGCATATGATGGTGTGTATATCTACACATGGGTATGGGACTATGCGTTTATATACGGGTTTTGAGGATGATACGTGGGATTGAGATGAGTCGATGAGATTCGATTGAGGCCGTGAGATTTGGCGACATGACAGAGTTCGTATTGGAGATGTGATATGATGGTAGTGATGCCTGTCATGTGATGAGATATTGTGATATCGACTCAGATTTAGGTGGTTTCCATACCCCTCTCTATTGGCTTGATTGTCGGGTTCGTAGTTCGCATAGTAGGCGTTAGGCTAGACCCGAGTCATACCTATTTCAAAACTAACGAATCGGGGATATTTTAAAGATAGGAAAAAAGGGTTTATACGGATATTTTCAAACGACGCGTCTTTTCTTAAAACACCGTAGCCCTTATTTTACCAAAAGCCCTGGTTCGTCTTATTTAAAAAGGCAAGGTTGCATGATATAATTATTGAGGCAGGTTCTCTACTGTTGCGTTGATTACTCGATTCCGCACATTCATGTTGTTTGCATTGCATCGCTTATATTGTTGATATATTTCAGTCATGCTGCTAGGACACCAGCACAATTATCGATGATGCGTATGTTCCACGTACACTTGTTTGCCGGCTCACACACTTCATCATCGATAATTGCCATGACACTACACTGTAGTACTATTGCATTCAGTATATGATCCTTGCATGACATAATGATATGCTTACATGTCGCATACATCATGCTTTCTGATTATACGCATTGAGATATGTTGTTTCTATGATATTTCTGGATTTGGGAACCGTGGGTATTTAAAAAGAGAATATGTCATTGCTTTAAAAACCCGGTTACCCTTGATTTGATATTTCAGTGCGTCCACCATGTGTTTTCTCGGTGCTGAGAGCGACATGTGAAACCCGAATCGAGGAGTGGACGAGCCGATTGCGGGTACATGGTGGACCCGGTATGGTTCCCCTCGGCAAGATGATCGATGAGCTTTGCCGATTGAGCCTGGAGGCGGGCGAGTACCTACCGGTGATTGGTTGGACCTGGCGGTTATCCGGAGGATACTGACCAGTGTCGATAGATGGATATGGGCATACTGCCGGGCTCGAGGGCCGATACCGCAGACAGCGCCCGCGGGCCGATCCGGACTGACGGAGCCCGATATATGAGGATTTACGTGCCGATGCTGGGTACAGTTTTCATGATGTTTTCGAGTGCCGATGCTGGGCACTCCGGTTCCATGATTCTGACGTGTCGCGAGGGACACAGGTGGTTTATATCCTCATATTTCCATGCATATGCTGATGATATTTACATGCATGATGGTTTTGTCATTGGGTGACGAGTGGACGGGATCCACGTACATGCAGATTTGATTACATTGATCATACCTCACATTCATGATATGCTATTACCTGAGGCACTAGCACGAGCACTTGGCACTATACTCATGTATAGAGATTACATTGCCAGTTTAGCATGCTTCAGCTTTATTCATATTGAGGTTTATTTATATCTGATCGTATTGACCTAGGATGGGTCATGCATTCGATCTCTGCTTGTAGATATTTTTCTATTCACGAGTTGGCAACTCACCCCCGTTGTGCCCCAGTTCTTGCAGGTTGCCGTACAGATTCCATAGCGGCATTTCTGGCACACTGCTTCCTTAGGGGTGACTTGCTTGGTTAGGTGGGTTCTTTTGTATCAGAACCGCCATTGTTCATGTATTATTTATTGTATCTAGAATTTCCATCAACCAAAACTTGTATATTGTTTCAGACTTAGAAAACAGTGTTGTATTATTTCGACCTTAGAGTCGCGTTTGTAGTATTACGGTTTTCTGGCTGTTTTGAGTTTCTTTTTGGGTTTTGATCCTCGCCCTTTGGCGTTGTATATTATTATTGCTTGCGTAGTTGTGACCGTCGATTGACGAAGAGCTAGCTCCCGCTTGGGGATGCCTTTTATCAGTTCATATATATTATTCTTGTTGTACCCCGTTCGGGGCCAGTTTTTACAAAGGAAACTCTGCCGAAAATTTCAGGAAAAATTACACATTTTAAAAATTCATATTCGGCTTAGTCATTTAAAAACTTGATTTTTAAACATGTTTCCTTTACCTCTTAAAAACTAGTTTTCCCTATTTACTCCTTAAATGGTTTTAGATTTCTGGGCTTTTGGCTTACTTGGATCAGATGGAGTCCTATAGACTTCATAGGATTCAAGGGCCAGTCACGTGCTCTTTCGGGTCGTGACAACTACGATCGGTTATACTTTGGTCGTCACACAGTGGTTTCTCCACATGGGACTTGGACATTATATCAGACATACTGGTTACTAGATCTATGGTTTTAGATCTAGATTTGGGTGGTTTCCCAATTAAGGGTACTTAGACAGCATTCTAAGAGTATTTAGAATGGACGACTCCTGGCACGGTAGTGTACCTGCAGGTGATGGAGTCACCCTCTCTAAAGGTGTCTTACAGACTAAAGGGGAGAGGGATGTGCATGATTGGCAGATCACTTGCTTAGGCAATTGAGTCAATCATGAGATGTCAAGTACCACACCAGATGTTGTTCTTGCAGTAGGTGCAATAAGTTGATATTGATCCAATCCTGGAGAAACTGTCGGAAGCAGTTTTAGAACATAAGTGGATGTTCTAGGGATATGATAACGACAGCCTCTTTCGGGTGACAGTTATCATTCCAGGCTTCCAAGGTGACCTGGACGACAAGGAGGTTGTCAGAGTTATAGTTTTCCTTCTGACGAGGGGCAATATTTTGGACAGGTGGTCCAAGACAATACTGAGGGAGGCATGGCGCAGGATACTGATTAAGTTCAGTTGACGATACAGTCTAAGAAGTTTGGATTTGGAGTTCATTTATGAGCTAGGTCCCATCAGACATCCAGACACATTCTAAGACAGGTATTGCTCATTTCGGGAGATAGGTTTCTCCGCGAACTTGAGATATAGAGAGACATAGAAAGAAATATCAAAGCGGATCCACTCACTGAGGCTATTCCTCCAACGCAATAGTTTCGCAAACGGGATTTGTGAGACTGACTAGTAGAGGAGTTGGGTGTTCGGTATCACAGGGGCTGTGAGTATGCGACATCACAATAATTAGCCTTGAATGCAAGTGGGAGATTGTTGGAGATAGTGCCCTCAGAGTCAATTATTGGATCACAGGCACGTGATTGCAATGATTGAGGGAGGACCTGTCCCAGTAGGACAGTCTTACTCGAGATGATAGTATGCTATCTGGTTTATCTTTATCATCGTGTACTGCTTTAGGTGACCAGACAGGTCGCTATTACACGTTGATAGAGCCCCTAGGATTCTTGCTTGACTGCCAGCAGTATGAGGGCGATCATATACGTGGGAGCTGGTGGTCTATAAGCACATCCTTAAAAGGTCCCTAGTCAAGGGAGTTTCGAGACAGGGCATCGATACTCCAGAGTAGACTAGTGTATACAGTCGAGACCCCAACGAGGGGCGGTGGCCGGTCTCACAAGCCACTGGTGTCAGTTGGTTCACCTAAGATGTATACAGGTGCTCATTAGGATATGAGTACACCGGACAGGACTCGCCGGAAACATGCTAGTTAGTCTTATACCTGACGTCAGATAGCAGTTCCCTGGTGACATGTGTACAGGTTAGTTCATCGACCTGGGGATCGTCATTTGTCTCGTGTGAGTTCCCACTGTACTTTGATTACTACCCTACCACGCTCAAAGGAGACGTGCAAACAGGTTTTAGTTGGGTACAGTCCCGAGCCACATGGAGGCAGTGAGCGGATCTTCAGGGGTTCGTCTCTCCCGGTATTGGGGGTGAGGTCGCGCTGTGTCTAGGAGAGCCATTACACGAAGCCTTCGGCCGAGGCAGGAGATTTACTGGTAGGTATTCCAGTAGTATCTCAGGGTGTTCTGGGCTACACTCCGACATGACTTGTACCGCTTTTGGGGGTCTGACTTTTACCAACCCCCTAGGCCCGCCATGCGATGCTCATAGACGAACGGACCGGACAGTATGGATATTGTCACTGACAGGCTCAGTAGGGTGTCAGGATGAGTTCGCTCATCGACATCCCTTTTGGTCAATACCTGGTAGCCCGTCACGTATTGGCTTATACCTCTGACGTGCTAGTAGTTAAATCCACAACCAAGGTGTTGACGAGTCTTTAGAGTCCCCCACATTCAGTTGCTCAAGTTTTCGGGCGAAAAGCTGTAGAGGCCGTATGGAGATATGGCAGGGTTCGATCAGATACGTGCGGTATTGCACGGATCAGGATCGGACGGATATTACTAGCCGGCTTTGGTTTAAGCCGGATCCTGGTATAGTACAGTATAGATTTTATCTCATTGCATTTGTATTTCGGTCGGAATACAAATACGGGTGTGTATACACAGTATCGGGGTTTTCCTGTAATTTATTACGGGACCAGTTTTCTGGAGTTGCCAGTTTGCTTTCCATTTCGGCCATATTTCTTTGTATCGTTCATTGGCCGAAGATTGGTGGAGGAGGGCTTATTTGCATTTGTACAAATAAGTATTTGTGGAGGGTGTTCTTTGCATATTCTTGTATCATGATAATTCTTCCACCATTTGACTTCTTCTTCTTCTCATCATGGCTTTACTTTTGAGTCATCATGGTTGTTGATGATTAGCTTGTTGGAGTATTGGTTTTGGTGCAATCATGGTTGTTGATGATGGTTGTTGGTGGTGTATGGATTTGTTTGTGATGATTGTTTCTTATCACCATTCTTTTTCTCTCTTGCATTATGATAGTGGTTCCATCATCCATACACCACACTCTCCATTTTTTCTCTCTCCCCCTCACTTTTGCATGGCCGGCCATTCCCCCTTGGGGCTGTCCAAATTTTGGATGTGGGAATTGTTGTTGTTTTCGTGCCACAAAATTCCCAAGTTCATCAAAAATTCATATAGTTCATTCCTCCACCAAATGGCAACCTCCATGAACCCCAAATGAGACATGGTTCTATACACATTCTACAGCAAACCTTGGGCACGTCGACTCGCCAACTTCGTGCCCGAGTTGCCTCGGTATAGAGGTGGGAGCCCATAAAAGAAGCCGGCGACGTGGTGCCCTTCCGGCGATGAGGTGGACACCGGAGCTTCCGCGGGAGATCGGGACGACGACGAGAAGACCGGAGGACACGGATCAGTCGGTATATCTCTCTTCCCCATCTTGTAGTTAGCTAGGACTAGTTAATGGTTCGATCTGGGTTTTAGTACGCGGTGGTACCGGTTCAAGAAAAATTAAAGTTAACCATCGCTTCCGCATTTGGCCTCGGGATGGAGGCCGGGGCGCCGCCGTGCACTTACAGGGGCCACTGCTGAACAGCCTCAATCTTCTTCGGGTCCACACATATGCCGTCTCTCGTAATCACGTGACCCAAGAATCCGACGCTGTCCAGCCAAAATGCACACTTGGAGAACTTTGCGAACAGCTGGTGCTCCCTAAGAGTCTGTAACGTAATCTGCAAGTGCTGCTCGTGCTCTTCGCTGCTCCGGGAGTACACCAAGATATCGTCGATAAACACGATGATGAACAAGTCAAGATACGGCCTGAATGTACGGTTCATCAAATCCATGAATGCTGCTGGGGCGTTGGTGAGTCCGAACGACATCACCAAAAACTCATAGTGGCCGTAGCGCGTGCGGAAAACTGTCCTCGGTATATCCTCATGTCGAACTCGCAGCTGATGGTATCCTGATCGCAAGTCGATCCTCGAAAAATATCCCGCACCCTGAAGCTGGTCGAACAAATCATCAATGTGTGGCAACGGATATCTGTTCCGAACGGTAACTTTGTTCAGCTGGCGGTAGTCGATACATAAGCGCAAACTTCCGTCCTTCTTCTTGACAAACAGGACCGGAGCACCCCACGGAGAAACACTAGGTCGAATAAGCCCCTTCTCTAACAAATCCTGCAACTGATCCTTCAACTCTCGAAGCTCTGTCGGGGCCATCCGATAAGGCGGTATAGAAATAGGCCCCGAGCCGGGAATCAAATCAATGCAGAACTCAACATCGCACTCAGGTGGTAGCCCAGGTAGCTCATCAAGGAAAACATCAGGGAACTCACAAACAACCGGGACCCGGTCCAACGGAACCTCTGCAGCTCGAGTATCACAAATATACGCTAAGAATCCCTGACATCCCTTCCGCAAGAGCTGACCAGCGCGAAGAGACGAAATCAAGCTGGGAAGGGTGACGCTGTGGTCTCCCTGAATAACAAGGACTGGCTCTCCCGGAAAGCTAAATCTGACTGCCTTCTCACGGCAGTCTACCGAAGCATAACAAGTGGCCAGCCAGTCCATGCCCAGAAGCACATCAAAGTCCAACATATCGAGGAGAATCAAATCAACTGATGAATCCCTCTCCCCGATACGAACGGAACACAATCGAAATACAAAACGAGCAACAAACGACTCGCCTACCGGAGTAACAACAACAAGCGGATGATCTAACGACGACGACTCACGGCCCAACATCGGTGCAAAGTGTGTAGAGACGTATGAATGTGTGGAACCTGGGTTAAATAATACCCGAGCATCGAAAGAACATACTGGTAAGGTACCTGTCACAACGGCGTTGGATGCCTGCGCATCCTGCGGTGTCAAACCAAATACCTAGGCCTGTCCTCCACCGATAGCGGGCTGACCTCGACCTCGGCCTCTGCCTCCTCGTCCTCTCTGAACAGGACCGCCGCGTCCACGGCCTCTGTGTGCACCTAACTGGCGTGGAGCATTGCCTGTGGTAGGAAGTAGGGCTCTCTGAGGAGGGGGTGGTGATGGTGGTAGGGTCACATGCGGAATGGTCGCCGCTCCCTGTCGTCTCGCCGGACAGTCTCTGACAAGATGGTGCGGACTCCCGCACCCAAAACACCCTGGCGACGGCTGCTGTCCCTGGGGATATGAACCATATAACTGACCCCGTCCAAATCCCCTGCCGGGCCCATCCCTCGGAAAGTATCTGGCACGCTGCCTCTGAGATGGCACCTCGGTGCGAATCCTCTTTGGCCCAGAAACGGCCGAAGTCTGTGATATGCGTGCCTCCATCCGTAATGCCGTATCCATAGCAGCTGAATAAGTGTCGTAGTGCTGGGCGCCAATGGCAAGATATAGCTGGGCATCAAGTCCCTGTACGAACCTCTTCACCATCTTCTCTTCGGTATCCACCAAATACGGAGCATATCGGGATAACTGTGTAAACTGGATGTCATACTCAGACACCGTCATCCCAGGTGTCTTGACTAAGGCCTCGAAGCTACGAGCTCTGGCGTCACGAACGCTCTCTGGGAGGAAACGAGCTAGAAAGACCGCTGTAAACTCGGCCCAAGTCATAGGCGGTAGACCTGCAGCTCGACCTCTCAAGACTGACTCCCACCATATCTGCGCGAGACCCTCTAGTCGGAAACTCGCAAGCTCTACCCATCAATCATCCGAACATCTCAGCGAATGGCAGATCCTGGCTAAACTATCAAGGAACGTCTGTGGGTCCTCCGCTGCCTCGGTGCCGGTGAATACTGGAGGTCTCAGCCTCATGAAATCCTGTAGTGAAACCGGGATGGTCACGGCGGTAGTAGTAGGAGCAGGTATCATAGTAGTCTGGGATGTAGTAGGTGCATCATCCGGCCTTGGTGTACGACTGGCTGCAACTAGGGATCCTACCATCTGACGTAGCTCCTGCATATTCCCCATCATCTGTCGCAACTCCTCCATACCAGTCTCAAGCCTATCCATACGGCCTGGGGAAGGTGGATCGGTCTGTCCCTGCGGCGTAGGCATACCACCCTGCTCAGTCCTAGTCTCGGACGAGCCAGCTCGAATCTCGTCTCGGGCGGCAGCCCTCTGTGCCCTCGTAGCCTTCGGCGGCATAGTGGCTGGTACAGGAAAAAGGATAATAAGAACAGTGCAATAGAATCATAGGATACACGGAATTGAAGAAGGAATTTCAAACAAGTATCCTAAAGTCACTTAGGCGGAGTACCGTATCGCAGGTATGCCGCGGACATACACACGCTACGTTACCCTACTTAAGTCACTTACTCCATCTACCAAGGGTCATCCTACACTCAAAAAGGTAAAACCTATCGCTCCGATACCAACTTTGTCACGACCCGCAGGGTACGGAACGTGACTGGCACTTAAGTTTACGAAACGTCTCAAGACGTCCGTAAAATAAGTAAGCCAAAGCCCAGAAACCAAAACCAAATAAGCAAAAGAGTACAGAAAACCCAATCAATTGAAAGCGAGTTTATCAAATAAGTCATATAAAACCTTTTTAAAAACAATATCAATTTTTCCGAAAATTTCGGCAGAGTCTCCTTTGTAAATACTGGCCCCCAAAATGGGTACAACAAGAATATATATAAATCCAACAAATATGGCATCCCCAAGCGGGAGCTAGCTCTTTGCCACAAGGCGGTCACAAATCCCACGCAATATAAAACAACAACATGCAAAATAATCATAAAGAAGCATGAGAAAAACAGCACGTCGACTCAAGTGAGCTCGACCCCAAAATACAGCAAAGAGTCCACAAATCTCACAGTCTCATCTCTAGGTCAATATACAACAATACTGGTAGAAACAGCAGATGGAGTACACTAGATACAAAGAATATACAAGGTGGTGCAAAAATAATAATATAACCCACCTAAGAGCAAAGCCTCGAGTCCAGGCAAAAGAAGCAAGTGCGCCCGCCGCTACTGTACTGACGGAGCGGACCTGAAAACGGCTGTGGCACAACGGGGGTGAGTTGCCAACTCGTGAGTAATAAATAACATCTACACAGGCTATCGAATGCATGCACACAAGCATCCTAGCATCTAAAATACAGGTAAGGCAGGACATAATAGCAGGTATGTATGCAATATGAATATACTAGCAGGTATGAATGCAATGCGAATCAACTCATGATCTGAATGTGTAAGTATAAGAATCATGTTTTTCCTTTAGGAATCTCTTTTGAAATACCAGCATAATACCACTAGAATCAACAAGAACCCGTGTCCAGCAACGACACCTCAAAACTATCACAAATCTCATATATCCATGTCATAGTATCTCTGACCTCAGCCATCCGGCTGACCCATCTCAATATTAATATCTCATCATCTCGCGGCCACGGTCGGTATCCTCTGAATATCCGCCGTCCCAAACAGTCACCGGTAGGTAATCCGCCCCCTGCCAGGCTCATCGTCAGCACCACGAGCTTCTTGCCCCGGGGTACCTTACCGGGCCCACCATGTACCCGAGACGGTTCATCCAACTCCTCGAAACGGGTCTCGAAAACCACAGTAAACTCATGGTGGACGACACTTACATCACTAGAAAACTGTAATTTACATATTTTAAAAATATAATAAGTTTAGAATTTTGCGGCTTTCCCCCGAAATCCAGAAATATCACAAAATCTCAAGAAATCCTCATAAATGCATATGCCAATGATAATGAATGCATATGGTATCAATAATCAAGTTGTAATGTGTGATTAATAGACTAGGCATGAACAAATAATATGATGAGGTACATGCACATGAATAGCAATCCTACGATTTCATTTTAAGGAATTAAAGGCAATAGCACAAGTTTAAGTATCAATTATAGTAAAAGGTTTCAATTTATAGGTTATCTAGTGTGGTGGCATGGCAATTACCAGGGCGTGGGTGTAAGCATGAATAGTGCTCGTGCTGCATATAAAAACCCTGGCAATGGTGCAGGTGTCCTATAAAATGGGTTCGCATATGTATGTCAATATAAGGCATGAATGTAGCAAATAATCATACAAGTATTACACCCCTAATTACTAACATTACTAAGAATCTTTTTAAGTTACTAAAACTATCGGTGATTTGCGCCATCCAACGATAGTCCCCCGTAGATGTTACATCTACTCACCGGAATCCCTAGCTAGTCACGTCCAATCACCGCTTTCCCCTTTCGTGCCGCTTCTGACGTCTCCGCGACCGAACCTGGAATTTACATCAATACCAAACATAAGGTTACATACCATGAAACGACGCAAATCCCAAACGAAAATGCCAACGTTCACAAGCTAGGTACAACGTGCACAAGGTGCGCGGAACACACGCGAAAATCGCAAAAACTAACTAAAATCGTCGATTTGGTCGCCCGGCAAAACTAAAACCCGAACACACAAATTTCCGCACTCACGCATCCTAAATGTCATAGGATAAGCCAAAACAACCATCAAGATATCAAAATAATTCATCACAATATTTTTATAACAAAACTAGTAAGCTAGAAATTTGCAATTTGGTGCAAACATCGACAATTAGCGATAAAGTTAACACAATCCAACACAACCATCCAAACTAACCCACTAGATAGCCACGACACAAATTTTAAACCTTTTACAATGCATCAAACCATAATTCCAACACAACAATCATGCTTCAATCTATTTCCATACACAAACCCCTTTCTTGATTTTTGTAATTAGCAATTACAATGAAAATTTCACACAAGTTTAACTTAGATTAGCATAATATGAAGCCACTTAAGCAAAGTAACCTTAAAGATTGGTTTAGTAAACAACTAGATAGCTAATTAGCTTAAATTAACTAAATAATGGTTTCAAAAACCCTAGTTTAATTTCAACCATGAACTAGAAAAAACTAGATTAGGATTTTGCTAAGCTTTTAACACTAAAACCATTTAATTAAAGGAATTTAACCAAAAGAAAATAATATGGTGGAAATTATACCTCAAGATATATGGATCTAGCATGATCAAGTGGCCTCCAAAGATGTCTTCATAGCACCATGATCCAAGTAAGAGAGGCTAAGGAGAATGGGATGAAGGATGGGGTTTAATTTGTGAGGTTTAAATTGCAATTTTGGAGCAAACTTGAAGAATTTTTGAAGAAGATGAAAAGAAAATGATGAAAAGGGGAGGGGCTGTAGATTTCGGCCAGAGGAGGGAGGAGGGGAATGGTGGGGTGTGTGGGAAATGTCACCAAGTCAAACCCCCCTCAAAGTCAAATACACCATACCTCCAAAATATTATATTTTAAAACCTACACTTCAACTCAATTCATCCCTAACAAAAGAGTTTTAAAACAAAAGAGAGAGGGAGAATTTCTACAGTTTGGGCCAGCCAAGGGAGATGTGAGGATGTGTGTGTGAGAGTGCACAAAAAAATTATGCAAAAAGACCCCCTACAAGTCCAAAATTGCAAGTTTTAGCTTAAATTCCATAAATTTCGTTTTCCATAATAAAAATTAGTTAAAACTTAAAATAAATTACTAAAAATTTATGTTACAACTAGATTTTAATTAACATGATTTTAAAGCTTAAATTTAGCCCATTTAAATTTGTATTTATCGCTAATTTAATGTATTTTCTTACCGGCTTAAAATAATATTAAAAAATTGAAAAATTAGGGAAAAATTTTAAACGACCAGAATTTTATAAGTAAATCATTTGCTACTAAAAACTAGCAATTACCTATCCAAATTAGGTATAATTAGTCCTAAACTGCAAAATAACAAAAAGACGGTTTACGGAAAAATACCGAATTTTCACCGATTTTCAGGAAAACACCAAAACGACTTTCCAAGGCGCTACATTGTAGGTATTTGATATGATCATTACCTACTGCCGGCGTATTGACGAGTCTTAGAGTACCACAATGAAGTTTCCTGGCTCAGGCGGAAAGATGTGGTGTGCGTATGAGATATGCGCGGGGACCCGATTAAATACGGATATGTGATACCGTATATTAATCGGGCATTTTCTATTGGTCGGGTCATATGTGATATGACCGGTTTGCAAAATCAATAGTTGATTTAACAAATGATTTTTAGATTAATTCTTTAATTAAGCCCTTTTTCTATTTTTGTATGCATGCATGTATGCACATGATGATGTGCATGGACACATACATACATACATAGTATCATGGTTGTTGATACATATTTGGTGGCAATGCAAGACTCATATTGTAGTAATTATATATATATATTTATCATTTTGAGTTAATTAAAAGGATAATTCACTCATGGTTAATGTTTATCATCTTTGACTAAACTTCACCTAACATTTAACCATGAGTTAATTCTCCTTTGGAAGTTAACTCAATAAGTAAATATCTAGATAATTACTAACCATGGTTGAAGTGAGAAGGATTAATATGGATTATTCTTTCTCATTTCAATTATTCTATGATATCATTATCTTTTTGAGCTCAAGCTTAGCCACCATCTTCTTCTTCCTCTCTTGAAATTTCTTTGAGCGAAGTTGATAAAAAAAAAGGTTTTGATTATAGAATACAAACCACATCATCATACTATACACATCTAGCCCATTTGTGTAGGGTGTTTGCTCTACTTCATTCACATATCAAGTAAAGCAAGGAGCTTTGGGCAAAGGGACTTTGGGTGGATCTTCGTGGACAAGAAAGGCTTCCATCGATCCGTTCCAAACTCTTAAAGTGCCAAGGAGTCACCAAGGGAGGTCTACAAAGGTTGTAATCTCTACTCTTAGTGATACTTTTTCTTTTGCATGTGATGCTTAGTCAAAAGAAACCCTAAATTTCTAGTTATGATTCTTTGCAAGTTCACTTAGCACCTTAAAAATTTGATTTTGGCATATGTGATGCTTCTAAACCCTTGATGAGGTGCTAGGTAAACCCAACAGCAACATATCTATTAAACAGGGTTCCGACCAAAATCGTGCCTACCACTCCATATGAGATATAGTATGGGAAGAGACCATCTCTTAAACGAGTTTGGATATGGGGTTGTCCTGCTTTTGTTAAAGCAGAATCCAGACAAACTCGAGACACGATCGGTTTGTGTAAATTTGTGGGGTATCCCAAACATTCATATGGGTATCTTTTCTACCACAAAGAGGAACAAAGAGTGTTTGTTTCTCAATATACCACATTTTTAGAAAATAAATTTTTTACAAATGATATTGTTGGCAATGCGGTAGAACTGGAAGAAATTTTAGAGCCACAAACAAATACTGACAATTTGGTTGAACCTGAAGTTTCAATAGAACCCAACGAGTCTCAGTCACTCCGTAGATCTAGTAGAACTTCTCGCCCACCTGATAGATACTATGGTTTTCTAATTGATGGTGATAGAGAAGATTGCATCATAGATGATGATGACCCTACTAGTTTTCAGCAGGCTATCATGAGTAGTGACTCAGTGAAATGGCTGGATGCCATGCGATCCGAAATGGAATCCACGCACACCAACAAAGTATGGACTTTGGAGGTTGCACCTTCTGGAGTAAAACACATAAGGTGCAAGTGGATCTTTAAGAAAAAGATTGGAGTAGATGGTCAGGTGGAGACCTACAAAGCTAGGCTTGTAGCGATAGGATTCCGTCAAAGACCAGGATTGGACTATGACGAAATTTTTCTCCAGTTGCAATACTTAAATCCATTCGGATCCTGCTTGCTATTGCTGCTTACTACTACTATGAAATCTGGCAGATGGACGTTAAAATAGCATTTCTAAATGGTGATTTAGATGAATGTGTTTTTATGGATCAGCCGAAGGGCTTCATTGACAGCGGGAGCAGCAAAAAGGCATGCAGGTTGCTTAAATCCATCTATGGATTAAAGCATGCGTCGCGGAGTTGGAACATCTGCTTTGATGATACAATCAAAGAGTTTGATTTTATCAAAAATATAGATGAACCTTGCATTTATAAAAAGATTGTAAGGAGTACAGTTACATTTCTCGTATTGTACGTGGATGACATTCTCCTGATATTAAATGACGTTCCTATGCTACAATCGGCCAAACTATTCTTATCGCAAAGGTTCTCCATGAAGGACCTGGGTGATGCCTCATGCATTCTGGGCATTAAGATCTATAGAGATAAGTTTAAGAGATTGCTGGGATTGTCCCAATCGAAATATATAAACACCATACTAAAGAGATTTAGTATGGAAGATTTCAAGCGAGGTAATTTACCCGCTTGTCACGGGATCACCCTCTCAAAAGAGATTTCTCCAAAGACTGGTGAAGAGATGGCTCGCATGAGAATTATACCCTATGCTTCGGTAGTAGGATCTATAATGTATGCGATGTTATGTTCTAGCCCAGATATAGCTTACGCACTGAGTGTAGTAAGCAGGTATCAATCTAATCCAGGGGAGAAACATTGGACGGCTGTGAAGAACATTCTTAAGTACTTGCGAAGGACTAAAGAAATGTTCTTGGTGTATGGTAACGGAGATCCCCAGATGTAGGCCTTTACCGATTCCAGTTTCCAGAGCGATAAGGATGACTGCAAGTCCAGCTCAGGGTTTGTATTTACCCTCAATGGAGGGGCGGTATGTTGGAAGAGTTCCAAGCAAGATACCGTTGCTGACTCTACGATGGAAGATGAGTATATTGCTGCTTAAGATGCCGCAAAGAGGCAATCTGGATGGTAAAGTTTATTTCTGAACTTCAGGTGGTTCCATCCATTGCTAATCCAATACCTTTGTATTATGATAACAATAGTGCCATGGCTTTGGCAATGGAACCACGGTCCCATCAGAAATCCAGACATATCTTGAGGCGGTATCACCTCATCAAGGAGATCGTGGATCGCCAGGAGATCGAGGTACGGAGAGTGGACACAAAAGACAACACAACAGATCCATTCACCAAGACCATTCCTCAAGTCCAGTTCGAGAGACTGTTCGAGATGTTGAGCATGCGGTACGCCAGCAACTGGCTATAGTGCAGACAGTGGGTACTTATTGCGACAACTAAAGGCCTTAGTGCCAGTAGGAGATTGTTGGATATGTATGCCATAGAGGCCTTTATTGTATAGGATGCTAGGGATACGTATGTACATAAACAATCTTTGCTCAATATGATAGTATGCTATCTGGTTTATCTTTATCTTAACATGTGATGTGTTTCACCTAGTATTTCATATCTTGTATACATGTTGATAAAGCCCTTAGGATCTTTGCTTGACTACCAGGACTATGATGTAGAACATACTAGTGGGGCTTGGGTAGTCCACAAGCATATCCTTTAATAGTTCCTAGTCGAGGGAATATCGAGACAGGGCATCGATATTCCAGAGTAGACTAGTGTGTACATTTCTTGACCCTGTATGGGGCGATGGTTGATCCCATAACCATTGGTGTTTAACACCAAAGATTGTACGCAGGTGCTCATTAGAGAATGGGTACACCGAACAGGACTCGCCGAGAACTCCTAGATGGTAGTATACCTATCGTCAGATAGCAGTTCTCTGGTGACACTTGTACAGGTTAGTCTGTAGACCCGAGATTGTCATAGTGTCTTGTGTGGTTCCCACTATGCTTTGATTTCCTCCGGCTCATCAGAGTCATACAAACAGTTGGATTTTGGGTACAGTCCCGAATCACATGGAGGCGGTGAGCGATAGGAGGGGTTTCGTCTCTCCTGGTATAGGGAGTTGATGTTGCGCTATACTCGATTGGCTATAACAGCAATTCCTTGGCCAGGGTTGTTGAGATTTACTGATAAGAGTTATCATTAGTTTCTCAAACCGTTATGAGCCACATATCGACATGACTTTTCAAGTTACTGGGGTCTGACGTTTACCACCCCTAGACTCGATATGCGACGTATCAGACGAAGAGACCGGACGGTATGGTAAGTGTTACTCATATGCTCGTTGGGGTTAGGATGAGTTCACTCGTCGGCCACCTTTTCAACATGTACCTGGGTAGCCGTTACACACAGCTAGTGCCGCTGACGGGCTTGTGGTTAAACCCACTGCCAGCGTACTGTTGAGTCTTTAGAGTCCCACACAGAGGGTTTCCCTGGTTCAGGTGAAACGATGTAGAGGCCGTAAGGTGTTAAGGCAGGGTTTCGATCATATACGTGTACTGGCTACACGAATGATGTTCGGAAGGATAATACCGGTAGGCTTTGGTTTAAGCCGGATACCAGTATTATATTATTGGATTATTGGTATCTCACCGTATTCGTGTAGGGTTCCTAGGCACACAAGAGAGGTCTCACAAGGCATCAACCATGCCAATTTCAAATTTTACGGTGCCTACAAACCCTAAACTACGGATCGTCGGCTAGATGTCTAGGCGAAAAACTAACTAGTTAACACTTAACTAAAAGTTTAACGGAAATACAACCTTTGTAGATCCGGTGCTCCACATCCATAGCTCCGCAACGAAGTCCTCTCCGCTGTCCAAAGAGAATCCGGGCTCTCGCGTCGGCTTCGTCGGAGAATGGTCAAGCTAGGTCGTCGATGTCCATGCCGAAGATGATCTACGTCGAGACATCGCTAAATCAAGCTCCGACTTCACCAAGTCAAGAAACTTGTGAAGTAAACACACTCTACTACTTGGCAAGAGGTAGAGGATGAAGAAATAGGAGTTGGGTTCAATTTAGAATTGGATTTCTCACTCTTTATCATCAATCACCATTGATGACCTAAGCTTTTCTTCTTGAGTTCAAGGAAGAAGAAGAAGAAAAGATATGATATGATGAATAAATATTGAAAAAGAAAATCAATACTTATCATAACATGAACCATGGTCAAGTGTAGAGATTAAACTAGGGTTAATGGAGTGGTTAGGGTTAAGCATGAGACAAAATGGTTACTTAGGTCAAAGCTTCATGAAGCTTCAACTAGAATCCAAAACAAGCCACCATTTTCCTTTATGCTATTCATTTTTCCAAAAAGAATAAATGAACAAATAAATGAATAAGAAAATGTAAACCCTAACCATTACATAACCATGGTTTAAACTTTACACAAAACACAAGTAAACATGTATCATCAAATATGATACAATCAAGTGCACAAAATCATATCGCATATGCAATGCGCACACCCGAGTGAGAAAATCCATTTTAAAGTGAACCGATACTAGTTGATGCAAAGTAATATATCAAATATATAATTATGCATTAAATCATTAAATCAACACTTGATTTAACGATCCGGTCATGACGCACATAACCGACTGGTATCATTAGTAACATCTTATCGAATCAACACTTGATCCGATAACCCGGCTATATCGCATATAACCGATCAATGTCACATCGCGAGAATCGAATACAGTATCACATACTTGTATTATTCTCGGTCCCGCACATATCTCATATGCGCTCCTATTTCGTTTCGCTTGAGCCAGGAAACCTCTGTGTAGGACTCTAAAGACTCGTCAATACGCCGGCAGCGGATGATGATCATATCAAACATCCACAAGCCGCAAGCGGTCTGCTAAACGTAACGGCCACCCGGGTATTGAGCGATCTAAAGATCGACGAGCAAGCCCGCTCACACTCCAGTGAATCCAACCAGTAACACTACCGTACAGTCCGGTCTGATCGTCTGATATGTCGCATATCTCGCCTAAGGGTGGTAAACGTCAGACCCCAATAGCTCGATAAGTCGTGTCGATATGAGGTCTATAACTGTTCGAGAAACTACTGGTAACACTTACCAGTAAATCTCAGCATCCCTGGCCAGGGATTTCCTGTTATAGCCAATCGAACACAGCGCAACATCAACTCCCTATACCGGGAGAGACGAATCCCCTCCTATCGCTCATTGCCTCCATGTGACTCGGGACTGTACCCAAAAACCACCGTTTTGCACGCCCTCTTGGACGTGGTAAGATGGAAATCAAAGCACAGTGGGAACCACACAAGACTCTATGGCGATCTCGGGTCAACAGACTACTCTTTACCAGTGTCACCAGAGAACTGCCATCTGACGTGAGGTATAATACCATCTGGGAGTTCTCGGCGAGTCCGTCCAGTGTACCCAGTCTCTACTGAGCGCCCGTATATCTTCTCTGATGTCAAACACCAATGGATATGGGATCATCCATCGCCCATCTGTATGGGTCGAGAAGGTACACGCTAGTCTACTCTGGTATATCGATGCCCCGTCTCGATACACCCACGACTAGGGACTTTGAAGGATGTACTTATAGACTACCATGTCCCCACTAGTATGATCTGCATCATAGTCCAGGTAGTCAAGCACACATCCTAAGGGCTTTACCAACATGTAACAGAGAGACAATCAGTATACACGTTAAGGTAAAGTTCAACCAGATAGCATACTATCATGTCGAGCAAGAAAGTCCTCCCTATATATGTCCCAGCATCCACTACAATATACATCCTATGTACAGTAATGGCCTCTAGGGCATACATATAACTAACAATCTCCCACTTGCACTAGGGCCATCTGTAGCAGTGGTTGCAGTATCTCATACTTAACCATCCCATAAAAAAAAATCTCTCTTTGGGAACAGGCCTTTGTGAGTGGATCCGCTGTGTTGTCCTCTGAGTCTACTCTCCTAACCTCGATCACCCTGGAGATCAACCATCTCCATGATCAAGTGATACTGCCTTAGAATATGTCTGGATCACTGATGGGACCGGCGTTCCTTGGCATAAGCCACGACTCCATTGTCTCACAATGGTAGGAACGTAGTTCATCTCATGAACCAATATACACCCAGACTGCCTCTTTGGTAGCATCTTAAGTAGCGATGTATCCTTCCTTTATCGTCTAGTATGTCACGGTATCTAGCTTGGAACTCTTCCAACATACCGTCCCTTTACTGAGGGTAAAGACAATGCCTGTGACTGACACTCAGTCGTCTTTATCACTCTGGAACTCTTCCAGTGATTCTCCCCAGGGTCGATTGATACCTTCTCACTACAACTAGTGAGTATCCTAATGTCCAATTAAATCTATCTCATAGATCCAAAATCCAGGATTTAGAAGGTATCATTTTGATCCTATATGGAGAATCCATGTGATAAGCGGAGATCGACCGAGCGTAGCATAGGAAACTCCTTCCCTATCAAGAGTATGTCATCCACGTACTCTACGAGGATCACCACCATACTCCCTACTACCTTTTTGTTTATACAAGGTTCATCTACCATTTTGATGATATCAAACTCTTTGACTACTTCATCAAAACAGATGTTCCAACTCCGCGATGCCTGCTTTATCCTATAAAACATCTTGCACACGTTTCCGCTGCTCCCACTGTCTACGAAGCCCTCTGGCTGTGTACTTATAGACGCTCTCTTCCAAATCATCATTTAGAAAAGCAGTCAAGACACCCAACCACCAGATATCGTAGTCATAGTATGTAGCCGTGGTAAGTAGGATCTGGATGGACTTAAGCATAGATCCTTAGAAAAGGTTTCATCATAATCCACGCCTGGTCAATGACGAAAACCTTTAACAAGTCTAGCTTTGAAAGTCTCAACTTTTCCATCTACACCAAGTAATCTTCTCAAGATATACTTGCTCCTGATGGGGATTTAACCCTTCAGATATAGAAACCAAAGTCCATACTTTATTGGTGTATAAGGATTCCATCTCAGATCGCTAAGCATCCAGCAATTCTTACAGAGTCTCACTCCTGATGGCCAGCTCGAAACTAGTTGGGTCATCATCTCATGATGTAATCCTCGCTCCCACTGTCATAGAGAAACCGAAGTATCTCTCAAGCGGGTGAGGAACCCTACTAGATCGGCGGAGAGGCTAAGGTTCGTTGGAATCTACTGAATCCTTTGGTTCTACCAAATCATCTGCTGTAGTTTGTATAGCTGGAACATTTCCAGTTCTACATAACAGAACTTGCCTCGAGCTTGTCCGGATTTTGCTTTTAGACATAGGCCGGACAACCCCAAATCTTAACCAACTTAAGATATGGGCTCTTCCCTTTCCATATCACATATGAAGCGGTAGGCAACAGATTTGATTGGAACCCTATTCAATAGGTATGCAGCTTCTCAAGTGCATAACACCCTAAAGGAATTAGGTAACTCAGTAGTACTCATCATAGAGCACACCTTATCACATAGGGTGTGATTGCTCCGCCCCGATATACCATCGTGCTATGGTGTATACGGAGGAGTAATGCTGAGAGAGAATCTCATTCTCCTTTAGACTAGTCCAGTATTTCCGTGCTCAAGTATTCTCCTCCTTGATCTCATCATAGGACATAATACTTATACCCGTATTGGTTCTCTACTTCTAACTTATATTCTGTGAATATCTCAAAAGGTTCGGACTTGTGTTTCAACAGGAACATATGTCTGAATCTTGAGAGATCATCAGAGAACGTAATGAAGTATAAAGAACCAGTCCTGGCATGTGTAGACAGGAGACCTTACATACATCATCATGTATCAGTCCCAAGAGTTTACTAACTCTTTCTCTGTTTCCAGTAAACGGAGCTATGGTCATCTTATCTTTGTGACATGACTGGCGAGTTTCACAAGATGTAAATTCAAACTGATTTAAATATGCATTTTTATGTAACTTCAGCCAGTCGGGTCGCATTGATATGACCTAGTCTACAATACCTCAAGAAGGATTCGTTCATTTCTGAACTCTTCCTCTTGTGTGTGTTCCATATACTAAGAACTGTAGTTTGATTTAGAACGTCAATGCTTTTAGATAACGTGCCTGAACCGATCAACTTTTGATATAGGAAATGTTCAAAACATTATCCAACAATACAAAATTTTATCATTTCTTTACAGATAAAGAGACTGATATGATTTTGTATATCAGGTTCGGTATCTAATAACATTCGTTCAGAATCAATGTATTTATAATACAGGGTGACAGTGACCAACAGACTTGGCTGCAACTCTTGCCCCGTTTTCTGCCTCATGAAACTTATCACCCGGTCTCAGTTCTCTACCTTTCTGTAGCCCTATGTAACAGATTACATAGATGGGATCCTGATCCGGTATCACATACCCAGGACGTAAAGGATACTGAGAAACAGTTCTGTATAATGAACATACCCGAAGATGATGCATCAGCATGCACTCTCTTCGTTTGGGCGGCACGGGAAATCTGGTATTCCCCAATTTCCTGCTCTGTCTTATAACAATTATAAGTTGGAGCGGGACCAATGTTCCCCAGCTCAGAATAACAAGCGGGTTCGGTCAATAATCCGTATTATTATCTTGATTAAGGCGTGATATGGTCGCTACCTGGAGAGAGAGAGAAGAAAACACTCAGCATGCGCTCTGTCAAGAATAGATTGGTTATTATTTTATCTAATCAGGATGGCTCCCACTGCTTTTTATCAAATCTTCCTTCAAACCCTAAAAGGAAAGACTAGCCGGGATTAATTACACACTACAAGTTCGCCAATCTTTCAGCCAGGCCAGTGTCGGTACTTTGAGGGAGGTCCCCCGTGCTTTTGCACGAACCTAATTAATGTAAACCTCGTTTTCCCAGAAGCGTAACCTCGTTAACACCTTTCTAGACACCTACTTGATCGGCTAATTGTAATGTATAAAACTCTCCCAGGAGTAACACTTACTCGCAGCGGGTATCGGGATCCAACTATCTCATAGAAGGTATGCAATCTCATTGCAAATTTCAACACTTGAAATTCCCGATAATATTTTGCCCCTAACCTCCTATGACCATGACAAACGCCAACAAACCATAGGATGCTAGTCAAGTTCAACCCGTCATTTCCTGATTGAATTAAACCTACCCGCACGGCCCTTGACAAAGGCCAACAAGGTCGCACGACTACCCTAACCCAATCTGCATCATATGCATAAGCAGATAAGCACCAGTTAGCTACCGCACACTGCGCCTTGACAAAGGCCAACAAACGCAGCACGAATACTAACTACTACTTATCTGAAATGACGGAGGGCTACGACAGGTTTTTCTGAAAACCTATTGCGTAATGAACTTGATATCGTTGTAGGATCAAATGAATTTTGAAATGGAGTGTTTTTGAGGCTTTTCTAGTTTTGCTAAAGGAGTCACTCCCGGTGAAGGGATTGTCGGTCCTTTCCTCGTCGAA
This sequence comes from Agapanthus africanus, assembly GCA_030015575.1. Classification (NCBI taxonomy): domain Eukaryota; kingdom Viridiplantae; phylum Streptophyta; class Magnoliopsida; order Asparagales; family Amaryllidaceae; genus Agapanthus; species Agapanthus africanus. The sequence continues at coordinate 97,183,534 of JASDDO010000029.1, read as the reverse complement.
TGAGGTGCGGGATATATCATATATATCACTGTGCAAAACAAAACATTTAAAAGCAATCAAAAGACAAACCGAGTGTGTAGCATCTGCCAGTTATTGCTAAAGGAGTCACTCCCGGTGAAGGGATCTCGGTCCTTTCCTCATCGAATAAGGTGCAGGATATATCATATATACCTCTGTGCAAAGCAAGAACTGTAGCTACCTGTTTTATTTTGAAATTCAATTCTACAACATCTTAGGTTTCTTTTATTTCATTAATCTCATTAATGAAGTCCCATCATTTAAGTACCTAAACATCACAGATAAATACGACGTACACTTATACCATCCACATTCGCCTCGATGTCCCCTCGTGCACCGTTAGGTTAGGTAACTAACGGCAGAGCTGGGCAGGGCTAGCACGGGTGTAAAACATAAGTAACGTCTATATAATATATCATATATACTATATACTGTATCTATCACAGAACATCACATGATCACATCACAGATATCGCAGCAGAAGAATCATATGAAATATTGGATATACTAGGACGTCCGTGTTTTCAATACGAGCCAGTATAAAACACGGATTCCACGGTCGTGATGAATAGCCAAACCCACACCCCTAGACCCCTACGAGAGCGGCAAGCAACCCTACCAATTCTGGAGTTAGGAGACCCGGACTCGACTCCTCGAGTTGGTCTCCCACTGGACCCCAGAACCCGGTTACTTGTGCTCCCCTCCTTGGGTCTATCCTAGTGCGGAAAAGTAAATAATATACAAAGGTGACAACTTCCGCAACCTGGAAGCGCCCCAATAAAAGAATATTACATACAAGTTTTTACATGAATGAAAATGAAAAACACTCATCTCACATAAAAAACCCCGGCTATTCAAACACGACGATCCAATATAACATATCCAGCAACACATAACATCACATGTCATCAACGTAAGTAAATACGCGCATCCCAATTGTCGTTGGCATATAGCAACGAAACCGGCGATATCACATATTACACTTACGGTCACAGAAAAGAAAGTGTAAAACTACAACAGTTGGAATCCGCAACCACCTCAGACATCGCATGCCTGACCAAATGAATTACTTAGACATCACATGCCTAAAAATTATAAACCCCGCATTTTAGTCTCTTTATCGAAAACACTTTTCAATACCAAGTCGGGCAATTCAACAGGATTTCCGACATTTTGATCGAATGCTCGTCGCAAACTTCAGTAGACGGCCGCACCCCCGATACCGTCGACGAAGTGCACCAAGGCGGAACACCGCTGCCGCGAGCACCCGAACGGATGCTTTCGGCGACGGGGTTCTCCTACAGTCACTTGGTCGGGGCTATGGAGTGAGGCTGTCTATTAAGTTTACCCGGCGAGTATCCGCGTACGCTACGTGATTGCGACGGACTTTTGATCACATCAAAATTCCGTGGCAACCGATCAAGTGAGACTAAATTGCTATGTTTATAACATTCATTTAGTTATCTCATAACTACTTGTGAATTCCAATTATTGTATCACATTCCGGATAAATAGAAAATGTTAAACTTTCCGATCGAACATTCGAACACCCAAGTTTTCCCGATACAGATCAACACATGAAATAAGTCTAACAACATTCAGTTCGTGCCTCAGTACCGACGGTCCAGCCGTAGAAGGGTCAAGCCAACGCCTCACATGTGGCACGCCGTACTGCCCCAAACCCGAAGGTTCAAAGGGCAGTTCAAGACGGTCACATAATCGAGTTAAGGTTTGTTGTCTTCTAGAGGGTCCATCGAGTTACTTGCACTACTTAGAACGTCGTTAAACTACGGAAAAATCCAACACTTGGAAATTTCCCGACAGGGGAAAAATTGGGTATTTATATCCGGTCGAACTTTTTAACATATTCTAAAATTTATCCGGAAAGCCAAATAGACAAAATTTGATACCCCGATCGAAACACCGAATCCCCAAAACAACTGCAGAAAATTCAACTCTTGAATAAATTTTAAAAATTCCCAGAAAACTCAGCAGAATTTATCAGGTATTACTGTGCAAACAGTAAGGGATGAAGTCATGATTGAGCCGCGGAACCGCCGCATAAGCAGAGCTTATGCCGCGGTTCCGCCGCCTAAGTTACTGTTCATCCAATAATTTTTGCATCGTAATTCTTATTTTTTCTTACTGAATTTTTTAGCAATTTTTAATTCACAAAAATCCAGAAAAACAGAAAATGTCCAGAGAGCTAGTTTGATTCGGGGTTTCGGGTTCGTTCGGACTTCAAATTCCCTCTAGACTTCGCCTAAGGCTCTAGCTAGGCTCTGATACCACTGTAGGGTTCCTAGGCACACAAGAGAGGTCTCACAAGGCATCAACCATGCCAATTTCAAATTTTACGGTGCCTACAAACCCTAAACTACGGATCGTCGGCTAGATGTCTAGGCGAAAAACTAACTAGTTAACACTTAACTAAAAGTTTAACGGAAATACAACCTTTGTAGATCCGGTGCTCCACCTCCATAGCTCCGCAACGAAGTCCTCTCCGCTGTCCAAAGAGAATCCGGGCTCTCGCGTCGGCTTCGTCGGAGAATGGTCAAGCTAGGTCGTCGATGTCCATGCCGAAGATAATCTACGTCGAGGCATCGCTAAATCAAGCTCCGACTTCACCAAGTCAAGAAACTTGTGAAGTAAACACACTCTACTACTTGGCAAGAGGTAGAGGATGAAGAAATAGGAGTTGGGTTCAATTTAGAATTGGATTTCTCACTCTTTATCATCAATCACCATTGATGACCTAAGCTTTTCTTCTTGAGTTCAAGGAAGAAGAAGAAGAAAAGATATGATATGATGAATAAATATTGAAAAAGAAAATCAATACTTATCATAACATGAACCATGGTCAAGTGTAGAGATTAAACTAGGGTTAATGGAGTGGTTAGGGTTAAGCATGAGACAAAATGGTTACTTAGGTCAAAGCTTCATGAAGCTTCAACTAGAATCCAAAACAAGCCACCATTTTCCTTTATGCTATTCATTTTTCCAAAAAGAATAAATGAACAAATAAATGAATAAGAAAATGTAAACCCTAACCATTACATAACCATGGTTTAAACTTTACACAAAACACAAGTAAACATGTATCATCAAACATGATACAATCAAGTGCACAAAATCATATCGCATATGCAATGCGCACACCCGAGTGAGAAAATCCATTTTAAAGTGAACCGATACTAGTTGATGCAAAGTAATATATCAAATATATAATTATGCATTAAATCATTAAATCAACACTTGATTTAACGATCCGGTCATGACGCACATAACCGACTGGTATCATTAGTAACATCTTATCGAATCAACACTTGATCCGATAACCCGGCTATATCGCATATAACCGATCAATGTCACATCGCGAGAATCGAATACAGTATCACATACTTGTATTATTCTCGGTCCCGCACATATCTCATATGCGCTCCTATTTCGTTTCGCTTGAGCCAGGAAACCTCTGTGTAGGACTCTAAAGACTCGTCAATACGCCGGCAGCGGATGATGATCATATCAAACATCCACAAGCCGCAAGCGGTCTGCTAAACGTAACGGCCACCCGGGTATTGAGCGATCTAAAGATCGACGAGCAAGCCCGCTCACACTCCAGTGAATCCAACCAGTAACACTACCGTACAGTCTGGTCTGATCGTCTGATATGTCGCATATCTCGCCTAGGGGTGGTAAACGTCAGACCCCAATAGCTCGATAAGTCGTGTCGATATGAGGTCTATAACTGTTCGAGAAACTACTGGTAACACTTACTAGTAAATCTCAGCAACCCTGGCCAGGGATTTCCTGTTATAGCCAATCGAACACAGCGCAACATCAACTCCTTATACCGGGAGAGACGAATCTCCTCCTATCGCTCATTGCCTCCATGTGACTCGGGACTGTACCCAAAAACCACCGTTTTGCACGCCCTCTTGGACGTGGTAAGATTGAAATCAAAGCACAGTGGGAACCACACAAGACTCTATGACGATCTCGGGTCAACAGACTACTCTGTACCAGTGTCACCAGAGAACTGCCATCTGACGTGAGGTATAATACCATCTGGGAGTTCTCGACGAGTCCGTCCAGTGTACCCAGTCTCTACTGAGCGCCCGTATATCATCTCTGATGTCAAACACCAATGGATATGGGATCATCCATCGCCCATCTGTATGGGTCGAGAAGGTACACGCTAGTCTACTCTGGTATATCGATGCCCCGTCTCGATACACCCACAACTAGGGACTTTGAGGGATGTACTTATGGACTACCATGTCCCCACTAGTATGATCCGCATCATAGTCCAGGTAGTCAAGCACACATCCTAAGGGCTTTACCAACATGTAACAGAGAGACAATCAGTATACACGTTAAGGTAAAGTTCAACCAGATAGCATACTATCATGTCGAGCAAGAAAGTCCTCCCTATATATGTCCCAGCATCCACTACAATATACATCCTATGTACAGTAATGGCCTCTAGGGCATACATATAACTAACAATTCATATTTTTCAGAATACTAATACGGGTATATTTATATGGTATACGGTGAGGGGCATTCTTGTAATTGTATAAGGAAAGGCTTCTAGAAGGAGACATCTCATATATGGAATTTATTTTGTGAAAATGAATAAATGAGGTGTAATTTGGAGACTTTTTCAAAGCATGGATGAAAGAATGGCTAATGAATATTATATTCATTTGGCTTCACTATTGAAGCATGGTTGATTATTTTTGAGAAAAGTTATCCATGCTTCAATAATTGGAAGCTTAGCCATACCATTTGGTTCATGCTTGACCCTCTCACTCTCACATTCTCTCTCCAAATTATCTCCTCCTCTCTAGCTTAACCCTAACCCTTCACATGAGTTGTGATTCATAGGGTATTGAGATCAAATAATCCTCTAGATGTTCTCTACATCATCTAAGTAGTCTCTCTTAGCAAGCTTGACTTCTTAGTTACCTCTTTAGTGGAGGTTGAAGCTTGATCCAAAGCTCTCGGGTGGATCATTTATGGCTTAACGGTGACCGGAGATCGAGATCGTCTCAAACACTCAAGGAGCTCAGAAACGCAGCGGAAAGAAGACCCGAAGGACTGGTTCAAGAAGGTATAACCCCTATCATAGTAGCTAACACCCCTAGATAGGGTTACTAGTTATGGTTTAGTGTAAGATCCGGGAGTGAAAGTCAAAGTTGCACGCTCAAAATTATTGTTTGCTACTTCTGCCTCCCCACAAGTGTTGTAGTGGTGTGCAACATCTACTAACAATATGATCACATCACATCACAGAAACAGCAGAAGCAGATATATGAAATATAGGATAAACTAGGAGGTCCGTATTTTAGATTAAACCAGTAACGAAAAACACGGATTCCACGGTCGTGATGAATAGCCAAGCCCACACCCCAAGACCCTTAGAGAGCGGCAAGCAACCCTGCCAATTCTAGAGTTAGGCGACCGGTCCAGACTCCTTGAGATGGCCTCCCACTGGACTCTAGAACCTGGTTACTTGTGCTTCCCATCTTGGGTCTATCCTAATGCGGAAAAGTAAATAATATACATCAAATGGAGACAATAACCTCAACCTAGAAGTGTCCCAATAAAAGAATATTATATACAAATTTTTACATGAATGAAAATTGAAAAACTCTCATCTCACGTAAAACCCCCCGGCTATTCAATCAAGACGATCCAATATAACATATTGATAGCAACACAATAACATCACATGTCATCAACATATTGTTAGTTGTATTTATGCCCTAGAGGCCAGTATTGTACAGATGATGTATATTATATTGGATGCTTGGACATATATAGAGATGACTTTCTTGCTCGATATGATAGTATGCTATCTGGTTACTCTTTATCTTAACATGTACACTAGTCTCTTTTTACTGTCTTATAGTTACATGTTGGTAAAGCCCTTAGGATATGTACTTGACTACCTGGACTGTGATGCAGATCATACTAGTGGGGACATGGTAGTCCATAAGTACATCCTTCAAGGTCCCTAGTCGTAGGTGTATCGAGACGGGGCATCGATATACCAGAGTAGACTAGCGTATACGCTTCTCGACCCATGTGATGGGCGATGGATGATCCCATATCCATTGGTGTTTGACATCAGAGATGGTATACGGGTGCTCAGTAGAGACTGGGTACACTGGACGGACTCGCCGAGAACTCCCAGATGGTATTATACCTCACGTCAGATGGCAGTTCTCAGGTGACACTTGTACAGGTTAGTCTGTAGACCCGAGATCGTCATAGAGTCTTGTGTGATTCCCACTGTGCTTTGATCTCCACCTTACCACGTCCATGAGGGCGTGCAAAACGGTGGTCTTTGGGCACAGTCCCGAGTCACATGGAGGCAATGAGCGATAGGAGGGGTTTCGTCTCTCCCGGTATTGGGGGTTGATGTTGCGCTGTGCTCGATTGGCCGTAACAGGGAAGTCCCTGGCCAGGGCTGATCAGAGATTTGCTGGTAAGTGTTACCAGTAGTTTCTCGACCCGTTACGAGCCTCACATCGGCACGACTTATCGGGTTATTGGGGTCTGACGTTTACCACCCCTAGACTTGATATGCGACGTATAAGACGAAGAGACCGGACTGTACGGTAAGTGTTACTGGTTGGATTCACAGGAGTATGAGCGGGCTAGCTCGTCGATCTTCTGATCGCTCAATACCCGGATGGCCGTTACGTTTAGCAGACCGCTTGCGGCTTGTGGGTGCTTGATATGATCATCATCTGCTACCGGCGTATTGACGAGTCTTTAGAGTCCTACACAGAGGTTTCCTGGCTCAAGCGAAACGAAATAGGAGCGCATATGAGATATGTGCAGGACCGAGAATAATGCGTGTATGTGATACCGCATTTCATTCTCGCGATATATGTTTCGATTGGTTATATTCGATATGACCTAGTTATCGAATCATTGATTCGATAAATCGATACATTAAATACTAGTCGGTTATGTGCGACATGACCGGATCATTGAATCAAATGTTGATTTAATGATTTGATGTATAATTATATATTTGATATATTACTTTGCATTAACTAGTATTAGTTCACTTTAAACGGATTTTTCTCACTTGATGCACATTGTATATGTGATATGCTTTCGTGCACATTTTTGTATCATGTTTGATGATACTTGATCATTTTGTTAAGTGTATAGAATTAATCCATGGTTAATTTGATAATTAGGGTTTTGCATATTCATTTATTTATTTATTTGTTTATTTATTTATTTGAAATGGATTAAGATAAGAATGGTAGCTTTATTTGTTTTATGTTGAAGCTTCATGAAGCTTTGACTTTGCTAACCATTCTTGTCTTCATGCTTAACCCTAACCCACTCAAATGACCATGGTTTATTCTCTACACTTAACCCTAGTTTAAGTTATGATAAGTATTGATTTTCTATTTTCTTTTGATATAGAACTTATCATAACCATCTTGATCTTCTTCTTCTTCAAGCTTGCTACATCAATGGCAACTTGAGATTTAGTGAGAGAAATCCAAATCTAAAGTGAACCCACCTCCTATTTCTTCATCCTCTACCTCTTGCCAAGTGGTTTTGGGTGTTTTCTTCACAAGTTTCACTACTTGGTGAAGTCGGAGCTTGAACTAATGCAACCTCGACGTAGATCGTCTTTGACACGAAGCCGACGACCTATTCCGCACGTTTTTCCGATGAAGCCGACGAATGAGTCGAGGATTCATGATGGACAGCGAGGGCATGACCGCGTGGAGCTAAGGAGGTGGAAATCCGGATCTACAAAGGTTGTAGCTTCCGACCTTTAGCTAATTTGCTAACTAGTTTAGTTTTTCGCCTAGAATTCTAGTCTAAGATCCGCGTTAGGGTTTCTCGGCACCATAATTTTTGTAAAATGGCATGTTCGATGCCTTGTGAGACCTCTATAGGGTGCCTAGGAACCGTACAGTGGTATCAGAGCCTTAGGCGAAGTCTAGACGGAGCTTGAAGTCCGAACGAACCCGAAACCCCGATACCCAAGAGCTCTCTGGTCATTTTCTGAAATCTGGGAATTTTTGATATTAAAAATGCTTAAAAAATTCACCAAAGAATTCTAAGAATTACTGTGTAAAACGTTTCCCATGAACAGTTCCATGAGCCGCGGAAGCGCGGCAGAAGCATGGCTTCTGCCGCCGTTCCGCGGCCATATAGTGACGTCAGCCATGTTTCACTGCACAGTAATACCTGATAAATTCTGGTGAGTTTTCTGGGTATTTTTAAATTGATTTAAGGGTTGAGTGCTCTGGGGTTATATTGGGAATCGACGATTCGATCGGAATATCAAACTTTGTCTAAGTGTTTTTCCAGATAACTGTAGAATATGTTAAAAGGTTTGACCGGATACAAATACCCAACTTTTCCCCTGCCGGAAAAATTCCAAGTGTTGGATTTTTCTGTGGTTAAAAGACGTTCGAAGTAGTGCAAGTAATGCGATGGTCCCTCTAGAAGACAACAAACCTTAACTCGATTATGTGACCGTCTTGAACTGCCCTTTGAACCTTCGGGTTTGGGGCAGTACGGCGTGCCATATGTGAGGCGTTGGCTTGACCCTTCTACGGCTGGACCGTTGGTACTGAGGCATGAAGTGAATGTCTTTGAACCTATTTCATGTGTTGATCGGTGTCGGGAAAACTTGGGTGTTCGAATGTTCGATCGGAAAGTTTAATATATTCTATTTATCCGGAATTGGATACAATAATTGGAATTCACAAACAGTTATGAGATAACTGGATGAATGTTATAAATCTAGCAGTTTAGTCCCATACGATATTGAAAAGAGTTTTCGATAACGAGACTAAAATGCGGGGTTTGTAACTGTTAGGCATGTGATGTCTAAAGAGGTTGCGGATTCCAACTGTTGTAGTTTTACACTTTCTTTTCTGTGACCGTAAGTGTAATATGTGATATCGCCGGTTTCGTTGCTATATGTCAACGACAGTTGGGATGGACATATTTACTTACGTTGATGACATGTGATGTTATGTGTTGCTGGATATGTTATATTGGATCGTCGTGTTTGAATAGCCGGGGTTTTTTATGTGAGATGAGTGTTTTCCATTTTCATTCATGTAAAAACTTGTATGTAATATTCTTTTATTTGGGGCACTTCCAGGTAGAGGAAGCTGTCACCCTTTGTATATTATTTACTTTTCCGCATTAGGATAGACCCAAGGAGGGGAGCACAAGTAACCGGGTTCTGGGGTCCAGTGGGAGACCAACTCGAGGAGTCGAGTCCAGGTCTCCTAACCCTAGAATTGGCAGGGTTGCTTGCCGCTCTCGTAGGGGTCTAGGGGTGTGGGATTGGCTATTCATCACGACCGTGGAATCCGTGTTTTATACCGGCTCGTATTGAAAACACGGACGTCCTAGTATATCCAATATTTCATATGTTTATTCTGCTGCGATATCTGTGTTGTGATTCTGTGATGGATATTGTATATAGTATATATGATATATTATATAGACGTTACTTATGTTTTGCACCCGTGCTAGCCCTGCCCTGCTCTGTCGTTAGTTACCTAACCTAACGGTGCACGAGGGGACATCGAGGCGAATGCGGATGGCATAAGTGTACGTCATATCTATCTGTGATGTTTAGGTATTTAAATGATGGGACTTCATTAATGTGATTAATGAAAGATAAAGAAACCTAAGATGTTGTGGAATCGAATTTTAAAATAAACAGGTAGCTACAGTTCTTGCTTTGCATAGCGGTATATATGATATACCCCGCACCTTATTCGATGAGGAAAGGACCGAGATCCCTTCACCGGGAGTGACTCCTTTAGCAGTAACTGGCAGATGCTACACACTCGGTTTGGCTTTGATTGCTTTTAAGAGTTTTTGCTTTGCACAGTGATATATATGATATATCCCGCACCTCATTCGACGAGGAAAGGGCCGACGATCCCTTCACCTGGAGTGACCCCTTTAGCAAAACTGGAAAAGCCTCAAAATCACTCCATTTCAAAACTTCATTTGATTCTACAACGATATCAAGTTCATTACGCAATAGGTTTTCAGAAAAACCTGTCGTAGCCCTCCGTCATTTCAGATAAGTACTATTTAGTATTCGTGCTGCGGTTGTTTGGCATGCGTCAAGGCGTAGTGTACGGTAGCTAACTAGTATTTATCTGCTTATGCATATGATGCAGATTGGATTAGGGTATTCGCGCGGCGTTGTTTGGCATGCGTCAAGGGTCGTGCGGGTGGGTTTAATTCAATCAGGAAATGACGGGTTGAACTTGACTAGCGGACTATGGGTTGTTTGGCATGCGTCAAGGTCATAGCACGCTAGGGGCAAAAGATTGTCGGGAATTTCAAGTGTTGAAATTTGCAATGAGATTGCATACCTTCTATGAGATAGTTGGATCCCGATACCCACTGCGAGTAAGAGTTACTCCTGGGAGAGTTTTACACATTACAATTAGCCGATCAAGTAGGTGTCTAGAAAGGTGTTAACGAGGTTACGCCTCTGGGAAAACGAGGTTTACAGTAATTAGGTTCGTGCGAAAGCACGGGGGACCTCCCTCAAAGTACCGACACTGGCCTGGCTGAAAGATTGGCGAACTTATAGTGTGTAATTAATCCCGGCTAGTCTTTCCTTTTAGGGTTTGGAGGAAGATTTGATAAAAAGCAGTGGGAGCCATCCTGATTAGATAAGATAATAACCAATCTGATCTTGCACGAGCATACGCTAAAGTGTTTTCTTCTCTCTCTCTCCAGGTAGCGACCATTTCATGCCCTAATAAAGATAATAATATGGATGTATTGACCGAACCCGCATGTTATACTGTGCTGGGGAACGTTGGTTCCGTTCATTCTTATAAGAGTTATAGGAATGAACAGGAAATAGGGGAATACCAGGATTCCCATGCCACCCGAATGAAGAAAGTACATGTTGATGCATTTTCTTCGGGTGTGTTCGTTACAGAGAACTGTTTCTCCATTTGCTCCACGTCCTGGGTATTAGATACCGGGTCAGGATCCCATATATGTAATCAGTTACATGGGCTTAGGAAAGGTAGAGAACTTGGAGAAGGTGATAAAGACATTAGAGTCGGAAATGGTGCAATTGTTGCAGCTAAGACTGTCAGGGAATATCACCTTTCATTACCAACTGGTAATACATTGGTTCTGAACGAATGCTATTACATGCCGAACCTGATATGCAACATTATATCGGTTTCTTTACTAAGTAAAGAGGGATATAATTTTGTATTACAGGATAATGTTATGAACATTTTCCGTAACCAAAAGTTGGTTGGATCAGGCACGTTGTGCAATGGCATTTATGTTCTAAACCAATCAACAGTTCTGAGCATAACAAACACACACAAGAGGAAGAGTTCTGAACTGAACGAATCCTACTTGTGGCATTGTAGACTGGGTCACATCAATGCGACACGACTGGCAAAGTTGCATAAGGATGGATATTTAAATCCGTTTGAATTTTCATCCTATGACACTTGCCAGTCATGTCTCAAAGGCAAGATGACCAAAGCTCCGTTTACGGGACACGGAGAAAGAGTTACCGAACTCTTGGGACTGATACATAGTGATGTATGCGGTCCCATGTCTACACATGCCAGGGATAGTTCTTCGTACTTCATTACATTCACTGACGATCTCTCTAGATTCGGATATGTGTTCCTGATGAAACACAAATCAGAAGCTTTTGAGAAATTTAGAGAATATAAACAAGAAGTCGAGAACCAAACCGGAAAAAGTATTAAAATCCTTCGATCTGATCGAGGAGGTGAATACTTGAGCAATGAATTCCTGGACTTCCTAAAAGAGAATGGGATTCTCTCTCAGCTGACTCCTCCATATACACCACAGCACAACGGTGTATCTGAACGGAGAAACCGCACCCTATTAGATATGGTGCGCTCAATGATGAGTACAGCTGAGTTACCTATTTCCTTCTGGGGATATGCGCTTGAGACAGCCATGGACCTATTGAATAGAGTTCCTACCAAATCAGTGCCTACCACTCCATATGAGATATGGAAAGGGAAGAGACCACATCTTAATTATATTAAGATATGGGGTTGTCCAGCCTATGTCAAAAGACAAAATCCGGACAAACTCGAGGCAAGATCTGTCTTATGTAAGTTTGTAGGATATCCCAAAAATTCACAAGGTTATATCTTCTACCACCCCGAGGAACAAAAGGTGTTTGTTTCTCGACATGCCACTTTCTTAGAAAAAAGTTTTCTTATGAAACAGATAAGTGGCATTGAGGTAGAACTGGAAGAGGTTCCAGCGACACAGACTACAACAGAAGATTTGGTTGAACCAGAGGATTCCGTAGTTCCCGATGAACCCCAGCCACTCCGCCGATCTAGTAGGGTTCCTCGCCAACCTGAGAGATACTACGGTTTTCTCATTGATGGTGGCAGTGAGGATTGCATCATGGAGGATGATGACCCAACTAGCTTCGAGCAGGCCATCACGAGTGGGGACTCAGTGAAATGGCTGGATGCTATGCGGTCCGAGATGGATTCCATGTACACCAACAAAGTATGGACTTTGGAAGTTGCTCCTGAAGGGGTAAAACCCATTGGGAGCAAGTGGATCTTCAAGAAGAAACTTGGTGTAGATGGGAAAGTGGAGACTTTCAAAGCTAGACTTGTAGCAAAGGGTTTTCGTCAAAGACCAGGTGTGGACTATGACGAGACCTTTTCTCCAGTGGCTATGCTTAAATCCATCCGGATCATGCTTGCCATCGCTGCTTATCATGATTACGAAATCTGGCAAATGGATGTTAAGACCGCCTTTCTAAATGGTGATTTAGAAGAGTGCGTGTACATGACTCAGCCAGAGGGCTTCGTAGACAGTGGGAGCAGCGGGAAGGTGTGCAAGCTGCTTAAATCCATTTATGGATTAAAGCAAGCATCGCGGAGTTGGAACATCTGCTTTGACGTCGTTATCAAAGAGTTTGATTTCGTCAAAAACCCAGATGAACCTTGTATCTACAAGAAGGTGGCAGAGAGTAAGGTTGTCTTCCTCGTATTGTACGTGGACGACATACTCCTGATAGGAAATGATATTCCTATGCTGCAATCGGTCAAGCTCTTCTTATCACAAAGATTCTCAATGAAAGATCTTGGTGATGCCTCCTGCATATTGGGGATTAGGATCTATAGAGATAGATCCAAACGGATTTTGGGATTGTCCCAATCCAGGTACATTGACACCATACTAAAGAGGTTTAGTATGGAAGAGTCCAAGCGTGGGAACTTGCCCACGATCTCTGGAGTCACTCTCTCCAAAGAGATGTCTCCCAAGACTGATTTGGAAAGAGCTCGCATGCAAGGGATACCCTATGCTTCGGCAGTAGGCTCTATCATGTATGCGATGCTATGTACCAGACCCGATGTAGCATACTCACTAAGTGTAGTGAGCAGGTATCAAGCTGATCCTGGAGAGAGTCACTGGACAGCTGTGAAGAGCATTCTCAAGTACTTGCGAAGGACTAGAGATATGTTCTTGGTGTATGGTAACGGAGAGCTCCAAGTGGAGTCCTTTACCGATTCGAGCTTCCAGAGTGATAAGGACGACTCTAAGTCGCAGTCGGGCTTTGTCTTTACCCTTTACGGAGGGGCGGTTAGCTGGAAGAGTTCCAAGCAGGAAACCGTGGCAGACTCGACGATGGAGGCTGAATACATCGCTGCCAACGATGCTGCCAAAGTGGCTGTCTGGATCAAGAAGTTCATTACTGAACTTGGAGTGGTTCCATCCATTGAGCATCCAATACCTTTGTATTGCGATAACAATGGAGCAGTGGCTTTGGCCAAGGAACCCAGGTCCCATCAGCGATCCAGGCATATTCTGAGGCGGTATCACCTGATCCGGGAGATAGTTGATCGCCGGGAGATCGAGGTCAGGAGGGTTGACACGAAGAACAACACTGCGGATCCACTCACGAAGGCCATTCCCCAGATACAGTTTGAGAGACTCTTCGGGATGCTCGGTATGCGATACTACAGCAGCTGGCCCTAGTGCAAGTGGGAGATTGTTAGTTGTATGTATGCCCTAGAGGCCAGTATTGTACAGATGATGTATATTATATTGGATGCTTGGACATATATAAAGATGACTTTCTTGCTCGATATGATAGTATGCTATCTGGTTACTCTTTATCTTAACATGTACACTAGTCTCTTTTTACTGTCTTATAGTTACATGTTGGTAAAGCCCTTAGGATATGTACTTGACTACCTGGACTGTGATGCAGATCATACTAGTGGGGACATGGTAGTCCATAAGTACATCCTTCAAGGTCCCTAGTCGTAGGTGTATCGAGACGGGGCATCGATATACCAGAGTAGACTAGCGTATACGCTTCTCGACCCATGTGATGGGCGATGGATGATCCCATATCCATTGGTGTTTGACATCAGAGATGGTATACGGGTGCTCAGTAGAGACTGGGTACACTGGACGGACTCGCCGAGAACTCCCAGATGGTATTATACCTCACGTCAGATGGCAGTTCTCAGGTGACACTTGTACAGGTTAGTCTGTAGACCCGAGATCGTCATAGAGTCTTGTGTGATTCCCACTGTGCTTTGATCTCCACCTTACCACGTCCATGAGGGCGTGCAAAACGGTGGTCTTTGGGCACAGTCCCGAGTCACATGGAGGCAATGAGCGATAGGAGGGGTTTCGTCTCTCCCGGTATTGGGGGTTGATGTTGCGCTGTGCTCGATTGGCCGTAACAGGGAAGTCCCTAGCCAGGGCTGATCAGAGATTTGCTGGTAAGTGTTACCAGTAGTTTCTCGACCCGTTACGAGCCTCACATCGGCACGACTTATCGGGTTATTGGGGTCTGACGTTTACCACCCCTAGACTTGATATGCGACGTATCAGACGAAGAGACCGGACTGTACGGTAAGTGTTACTGGTTGGATTCACAGGAGTATGAGCGGGCTAGCTCGTCGATCTTCTGATCGCTCAATACCCGGATGGCCGTTACGTTTAGCAGACCGCTTGCGGCTTGTGGGTGCTTGATATGATCATCATCTGCTACCGGCGTATTGACGAGTCTTTAGAGTTCTACACAGAGGTTTTCTGGCTCAAGCGAAACGAAATAGGAGCGCATATGAGATATGTGCAGGACCGAGAATAATGCATGTATGTGATACCGCATTTCATTCTCGCGATATATGTTTCGATTGGTTATATTCGATATGACCTAGTTATCGAATCATTGATTCGATAAATCGATACATTAAATACTAGTCGGTTATGTGCGACATGACCGGATCATTGAATCAAATGTTGATTTAATGATTTGATGTATAATTATATATTTGATATATTACTTTGCATTAACTAGTATTAGTTCACTTTAAACGGATTTTTCTCACTTGATGCACATTGTATATGTGATATGCTTTCGTGCACATTTTTGTATCATGTTTGATGATACTTGATCATTTTGTTAAGTGTATAGAATTAATCCATGGTTAATTTGATAATTAGGGTTTTGCATATTCATTTATTTATTTATTTGTTTATTTATTTATTTGAAATGGATTAAGATAAGAATGGTAGCTTTATTTGTTTTATGTTGAAGCTTCATGAAGCTTTGACTTTGCTAACCATTCTTGTCTTCATGCTTAACCCTAACCCACTCAAATGACCATGGTTTATTCTCTACACTTAAACCTAGTTTAAGTTATGATAAGTATTGATTTTCTATTTTCTTTTGATATAGAACTTATCATAACCATCTTGATCTTCTTCTTCTTCAAGCTTGCTACATCAATGGCAACTTGAGATTTAGTGAGAGAAATCCAAATCTAAAGTGAACCCACCTCCTATTTCTTCATCCTCTACCTCTTGCCAAGTGGTTTTGGGTGTTTTCTTCACAAGTTTCACTACTTGGTGAAGTCGGAGCTTGAACTAGTGCAACCTCGACGTAGATCGTCTTTGACACGAAGCCAACAACCTATTCCGCACGTTTTTCCGATGAAGCCGACGAATGAGTCGAGGATTCATGATGGACAGCGAGGGCATGACCGCGTGGAGCTAAGGAGGTGGAAATCCGGATCTACAAAGGTTGTAGCTTCCGACCTTTAGCTAATTTGCTAACTAGTTTAGTTTTTCGCCTAGAATTCTAGTCTAAGATCCGCGTTAGGGTTTCTCGGCACCATAATTTTTGTAAAATGGCATGTTCGATGCCTTGTGAGACCTCTATAGGGTGCCTAGGAACCCTACACATATGTAAATATGCGTATCCTTAATGTCGTTGACGTATAGCAACGAGATCGAGGATACTGCAACATATTACACTTACGGTCGCAGAAAGGAAATGAAAACTACAATAATTAGAATCCGCGTCATCTTTAGATATCATATACCCGGATTATCACATATTCCGGATTTCATGCCTAACCCTATAAACCTTACATTTAAGTCTCGAATTGAAAACACTTTTCAAAAATTAAGTCGGGTAATTCAACAAGATTCCCGATTAAATGATCGAATACTCGTCGGAAACTTTAGTAGATGGCCGCACCCCCGAGACCGTCAACGAAGTGCACTTGGGCGGAACACCGTGGCCGCGAGAACTCGAGTGGATGCTTTTGGCCATGGGGTTCTCCTATAGTTACTTGGTCGGGGCTATAGGGCGTGGCTGTCTAGTAGTGTCTCCCGGCGACTATTCGCGTACGATATGAGATCACGACGGAGTTTTGATCCGAATCGAAACTCCGTAGCAATCCATCATTTGAGACTAAAATGCGAGATTTACATATCATTAACTAGTTTTCACAAAACTAATCAATGTGGATTCCAAAAATTGTATCACATATCCAAAGCTATGTAGACAATGTTAAACATTTCGATCGATATTTCAAACACCACCATCATAGATATCTCAACCACTTGAGTCTCATTAAAAGTTTCCAGAAAACCAAGAATGACGATATGAAGCAGCAGAAGAAGAACGAGGCCCTAACTCATCAAGTCGGCGGTGGAACCGCGGCCAAGACTGGGTCTAGGCGGCGGTTCCGCAGCCACTTAGAGGAAATAGGTCCTCGTTTTTCTTGTGCCTCCATAGTTTTACCTGCATGATTTTCTGAATATTTTTAACTGTGAAAATCTCAACTTTTGAAAAATGGACAGAAACTTTCCAAAAACGGGTTTTAAAACTTCGATCGAACACTTTAACGTCGTCTAGACTTTGCCTAAGTCTCTAGCTTGGCTCTGATACCATGATAGTATATCTTAGCAACTCTACTAGATTTCAAGGAGCATCAAGTATGCAATTTTAAAAAATCTAGAGTGCTAAGTAAACTAACCTAGAATCGAACTAGAGAATTAGGATTTCAAAGTAAAGAAAACAAGTTTTATACTAAGTGAAGAGAGTTTACAACCTTTGTAGTCTAGTCCTTCACTTCTAAAACTCTAAGTAGTAGTCCCTAGAACTATTTTTTGACTCCACTTGATGAAATAAACGAGCTTGCTTGTAGTCTTCGATGTCGAAGATGATCCACCTTGAAGTCTCTCGCACTCAAGCTCACACTTCACTAATCAAGGTATTGGTGAAGCAAACAACCTAAACTAATAGGCTAGATTAGTGTAGGTTGATGAAGTAGGAGATTTGCTCACTAGAAATATTTTTCTCTTTTCTTTTCTCAACTCAAAAAAATTCTAGAGAGGAAGAAGGAGATGAACCTGGATGAGAGAGAGTGAACCATGAGGTGAGTGATGAGATGAGATAGAAAAATATCTATGAATAAAACAAAAAATAAGAGGTGAGTCATGGCTTCTCAAGGCTTCTATAAGCATCTAAAAAGAATGACTTGTTCTCATTTTCTTTAATTCATAAATTAAACCATTTTCTACTCAACTTTAATCTCATGTGTGATTCTCATACATCCTAGTTCTATGTATCATCAACCATGATACAATTATAATCACGCACACACACACACACACACACACACACATATCACATATATATATAAATATATATATAAAGAGAAGAAAATCTTAAGTGAGCTTAATATTAGTTTATATATATATATATATATATATATATCAAATATATAAATATATATCAAATTATTAAATCAATACTGTAACGCCTTAGATTTCGGTTAGTGTTAGTTTAGACGATTGTGCGGGTTTTTTTGTAAAAAGTTTAGCAATTTGGGTTCCTCACATTTTATAACATTTAATTAATAATTTATTATTAATTGTTATGGCATGCACACACATGTGCATGTTTATGTGAGGGTTTGTTTGTGCTATCTAGATTAGTGACCATGACAACTTAACCTATTCTAATCCTTTGCTTTTATCCATTCCTAATTCTTTGCTTTACCTTAACCCTAATCCTAGATATTTTGGATGAGATATTTGTTTTGGGTTTTGTTTTGGAGAGAAGGTGGCATGGTGACTAATGGTGTGCATTAATGGCTTGCATTAATGTGTGATTTAATGCAAAGGGTGCACTCACCTCACTCTCACCCTACACTCACCTCCCTCTCTCATTATCCTCATACTCTCTCATTTTCTCTATCTCTTTTCATTTTCTCTTCATCTCCCTCAACTCAAACTGAACACTCACTAATCCATCACAAATCTATCTCAAATCTTCACAAAATCTCACAAAAATCACTTCTTTTGCCTTGTTTTGCCTCTTGGATGCCTTAGAGCTTAGAAAGCTAGGATCTTTGAGCTTGTGGGAGTAGGTAATGATCTCTATCTGTTCTTTTTGTTGTTATGGTGTTGTGTAGTCTTATAGTTTTAGTTTAGAACGTTTAAAGTTAAGTTTCGTGCGAATATCGAATTTTTAGTGTCGTTTGTGATATCTGTGATCTACTGTGAACCCGAGAGTATACTAGAAAACCAAACAATGTAGTTGTGTTGTACTAGAGACTCTGAGCCTCAATCACGAACCCCTAGGCTCGGACTCCGGCCAGCGACATGGAGGAGATTTCCGGCGACCTCGGCTAGGTGTTGGAGTTAGGGTGTGGGTTTTTGTGGGTAGGTGTCTGCTTTGGTTTAGGTGTGTTTGCTCTTGTTTGAGTTTTGGGTTTTCTCTGTATACAAAATCTGGGATCACATAGGTAGTTTCTTATGTTACGATTATGCACGATACGTTATACGACACGGTTCGTGCACTTTGTGTGGTTTTGCTCTTGGGTTGGTTTCGTAGTGTCGCTACGCACGTTAGCCACAATACGAACACTTGAGAGTATATTTTGAGTTGGTGCCTCGGTCAAACGTAGTTTATACGTGTTTTGGGTCTATTGCTAATATATACTTGTTATATTGTGTTATGTGTTAGGTTCGCAGGCGGGGACTTCGGACGCTGCGAAGAAGGGGAAACGGGTGGTAGGTTTTACTTAGCCAGGAGCGTTGGTGAGTAGATTTAACATCTACAGGGAAATCGCCCGCATGGCGTTATGCGTCTGGGCTAGAGATGTTAGGATATTGTCGCATATTCTATTGCATATATAGAGTTGCGTATACACCTTATTGCTTATTTACTAGTTGTGCTTAGACTTGTACCCTTACGACACTGCACTATTATTGATGGCTCATGTTGCACGAGCACTGATTGTATGCCACACACACCGTCAATAATTGCCATGACACGCACAACACCTATACATATGGAATATTGTATTGTTTAGAAATATTGAGACATGATCCTTATTTTCCTTCGTGCATATGACATATAGCATACATGTATACCTACATGCTTACACATATGCCTTGACATGCTTACATGCTAGTTACCTATATACCTATATGGTATTGTACCATTAGTGATAGGTATATACACATATGAGACATAGCTACTTGTACATCTCGCATACATACTTATGCATATACCTGGAGGGTATTACATCATTACTGATAGGTAGATACATATACCTTGCTATACCTACATGTTTACACATATATCTGGTCATAGCTACATGTTCACCTTTATTTGATGTTATATAGACTTGGAGAAATTAGGAACCGCATGATATATATATTAACTTGTTGCAGTTAAATAGCAGCTTTTCCTTTATATGCTTACATTACAGTTTTATGTTGCATATATTATATACATGGATTTTCGCATTGAGATATAGATTTTTCATGATGTTTTCTGGATTTGAGGACCGTGGTAGTTTCATGAAATTATGTATTATTTGAAAAACCCGGTTTCTCTTGATATGATATTTCAGCACCCACCATGAGATTTATCGGTTCTGATATATATATACCCCACGCGAGGAACGGAGGGAGCCGTGTGCGGGTACATGGTGGGGCCCGGAGGTACCCCGGGGCAAGAATTTTGTGGAGTAGACGATGAGTTAGTGGGGGAACCATACCTAACGGTGACAGTACCTATGACTCGGCGGTTATCGTGGGGATACCGACGAGAGTCATGTACGTATGGATACGTCGAAAGGCGAGGGTCGAAACTGGGCACTCGAGTTTTCGGGATAGCGTATGGTACGTACCTATCAGGGGGCCAGTCGTGGTGACAGCACCTGATAGATCAGTATTTATATGTCGATGCTTGACACTTGGTTCCATGATATTTTTACTCCTAAGTATATATAACAGTAGAATAGGACGTTGTTATATATATATATATATATATATATATATATTGGTGGAATGGGACGCTAATATATATGTATACATATCAATTTATATGCATCATCATAATTATTCATGCAAATATACTTAGGATATATGAGGTTGACTTGATATTGGATACAGGATATATGAGATTTACTTGATTTTTACATTCAGGATATATGAGATTTACTTGATATTGTACATTCAGGATTTATGAGACTTACATGATATGAGAGCCAATTTGGAGGCTGATTTGAGGAAATTGGGATTTGGATTGTCTTGATGGACTTTGGTCCTACCACGAGGTCAGGATTCCGTGGGAATGACATGTTTTATCCCATACTCCGCATTTATTGTTTATGCACTGCTTCATGTATTAGTAGTACCTGCTAGAGTACCTTTCATGACTGTTGGATATATACATTGCAATATCATTGCTGTAGGGTTCCTAGGCACCCTAATGAGGTCTCACAAGGCATCAACCATGCCAATTTCAAAAAAACTAGGTGCCGAGAAACCTGACTACGGATCGTCGGCTAGATGTCTAGGCGAAAAAGCAAACTAGTTAACACTTAACTAAGAGATACGGAAATACAACCTTTGTAGATCCGTTTGTCCACCTCCATAGCTCCATGAAGAAGTCATCTCCGCTGTACAAATCCGATCTTGGACTCTCGCGTTCGCTTCATCGGAGAATAGGCGAGCTAGGTCATCGACGACGTGCCGAAGATGATCTACGTCGAAGCATCACTAGATCAAGCTCCACCTTCACCGAGCCATGAAAACTTGTGAAGGAAACACACTCTACTACTTGGCAAGAGGTAGAGGATGAAGAAATAGGAAGTGGGTAGACTTTAGAATTGGATTTCTCACTCTAATTCATCAATCACCATTGATGAGGTAAGCTTTCTTCTTGAAGTGAAGAAGAAGAAGATGATGAAAAGTTATGATAAGTTATTTTGTAAAAAGAAATAAATATGAATACTTATCATTAACCAACCATAGTTTAGTGTAGAGAATAAATCATGGTTAGATTGAAGGGTTAGGGTTAAGCATCAAGACAAAATGGTGACTTAGTCAAAGTATCATGAAGCTTCATAATCCATCCAAAGAAAGCCACCATTTAATCTTTATGCAAATCATTTTCCAACAAGAATAAATAGATAAATAAATGAATAAGGAAATAGTAAACCCTAACCATTTCATTAACCAAGGTTTAATTCTTTACACTTAACCAAAAGGCATGTATCATCAAACATGATACAAGCAAGTGCACAAAATCATATCGCATATGCAATGCGCACATCCGAGTGAGAAAATCCATTTAAAGTGAACCGATACTAGTTAATGCAAAGTAATATATCAAATATATAATTATGCATTAAATAATTAAATCAACACTTGATTCAATGATCCGGTCATGTCGCACACAACCGACTAGTATACAATGTATCGGCTTATCGAATCAATCCTTGATTCGATAACTAGGTTATATCGCATACAACCATTCGACACATTCATCGCGAGAATGGAATACGGTATCACATACACGTATTATTCTCGGTCCCGCACATATCTCATATGCGCTCCTATTTCGTTTCGCTTGAGCCAGGAAACCTCTGTGTAGGACTCTAAAGACTCGTCAATACGCCGACAGCAGGTGATGATCATATCAAGCACCCACAAGCCGCAAGCGGTCTGCTAAACGTAACGGCCACCCGGGTATTGAGCGATCTGAAGATCGACGAGCAAGCCCGCTCACACTCCAGTGAATCCAACCAGTAACACTACCGTACAGTCCGGTCTGATCGTCTGATATGTCGCATATCTCGCCTAGGGGTGGTAAACGTCAGACCCCAATAGCTCGATAAGTTGTGTCGATATGAGGTCTATAACTATTCGAGAAACTACTGGTAACACTTACCAGTAAATCACAGCAACCCTGGCCAGGGATTTCCTGTTATAGCCAATCGAACACAGCGCAACATCAACTCCCTATACCGGGAGAGACGAATCCCCTCCTATCGCTCATTGCCTCCATGTGACTCGGGACTATACCCAAAAACCACCATTTTGCACGCCCTCTTGGACGTGGTAAGATGGAAATCAAAGCACAGTGGGAACCACACAAGACTCTATGACGATCTCGGGTCAACAGACTACTCTGTACCAGTGTCACCAGAGAACTGCCATCTGACGTGAGGTATAATACCATCTGGGAGTTCTCGGCGATTCCGTCCAGTGTACCCAGTCTCTACTGAGCACCCGAATATCTCCTCTGATGTCAAACACCAATGGATATGGGATCATCCATCGCCCATCTGTATGGGTCGAGAAGGTACACGCTAATCTACTCTAGTATATCGATGCCCCGTCTCGATACACCCACGACTAGGGACTTTGAAGGATGTACTTATGGACTACCATGTCCCCACTAGTATGATCCGCATCATAGTCCAGGTAGTCAAGTACACATCTTAAGGGCTTTACCAACATGTAACAGAGAGACAATCAGTATACATGTTAAGGTAAAGTGTAACCAGATAGCATACTATCATGTCGAGCAAGAAAGTCCTCCCTATATATGTCCCAGCATCCACTACATTATACATCCTATGTACAGTAATGGCCTCTAGGGCATACATATAACTAACAATCTCCCACTTGCACTAGGGCCATCTGTAGCAGTGGTTGCAGTATCTCATACTCAACCATCCCATAAAAGTCTCTCTCTGGGAACAGGCCTTTGTGAGTGGATCCGCTGTGTTGTCCTCTGAGTCTACTCTCCTAACCTCGATCTCCCTGGAGATCAACCATCTCCATGATCAAGTGATACTGCCTTAGAATATGTCTGGATCACTGATGGGACCGGCGTTCCTTGGCATAAGCCACAACTCCATTGTCACACAATGGGAGGAACATAGTTCATCTCATGAACCAATATACACCCAAATAGCCTCTTTGGTAGCATCTTAAGTAGCGATGTATCCAGCTTTTATCGTCTAGTATGTCACGGTATCTATCTTGGAACTCTTCCAACATACCGTCCCTCCACTGAGGGTAAAGACAATGCCTGTGACTGACATTCAGTCGTCTTTATCACCCTGGAACCCTTCCAGTGATTCTCCCCAGGATCGGTTGATACCGTCTCACTACAACTAGTGAGAGTCCTAACATCCAATTAGATCTATCTCATAGATCCAAAAACCCAGGATTTAGGAGGTATCATTTTGATCCTATATGGAGAATCATTGTGATAAGCGGAGATCGATCGAGCGTAGCATAGGAAACTCCATCCCTATCAAGAGTATGTCATCCACGTACTCTACGAGGATCATCACCATACTCCCTACTACCCTTTTGTATATACAAGGATCATCTACCATTTTGATGATGTCAAACTCTTTGACTAATCCATCAAAACAGATGTTCCAACTCCGCGATGCCTGCTTTAATCCTATAAAGCATCTTGCACACGTTTCCGCTGCTCCCACTGTCTACGAAGCCCTCTAGCTGTGTACTTATAGACGCACTCTTCTAAAACATCATTTAGAAAAGCAGTCATGACACCCAACCACCAGATATCATAGTCATGGTATGTAGCCGTGACAAGTAGGATCTGGATGGACTTAAGCATAGCTACTTGAAAAGGTTTCATCATTATCCACGCCTGGTCGATGACGAAAAGCTTTAATAAGTCTAGCTTTGAAAGTCTCAACTTTTCCATCTACACCAAGTAATCTTCTCAAGATATACTTGCTCCTGATGGGGATTTAACCCTTCAGATATAGCAACCAAAGTCCATACTTTTTTGGTGTACATGGATTCCATCTCAGATCGCTAAGCATCCAGCCATTCTTACAGAGTCCCACTCCTGATGGCTAGCTCGAAACTAGTTGGGTCATCATCTCATGATGCAATCCTTGCTCCCACTGTCATAGAGAAACTGAAGTATCTCTCAGGTGGGTAAGAAACCCTACTAGATCGGCGGAGAGGCTGAGGTTCGTTGGAATCTACTGAATCCTTTGGTTCTTTCAAATCATCAGCTGCAGTTTGTATAGCTGGTTCACTTCCAGTTCTACATAACAGACCTTGCCTCGAGCTTGTCCGGATTATACTTTTCAGACATAGGCTGGACAACCCCAAATCTTAACCAACTTAAGAGATGGGCTCTTCCCTTTCCATATCACATATGAAATGGTAGGCAACTGATTTGATTTGAACCCTATTCAATAGGTATGCAGCTTCTCAAGTGCATAACTCCCAAAAGGAAATAGGTAACTCAGTAGTACTCATCATAGAGCACACCTTATCATATAGGGTGTGATTGCTCCGCCCCGATATACCATCGTGCTATGGTGTACACGGAGGAGTAATGCTGAGAGAGAATCTCATTCTCCTTTAGAATAGTCCATGAATTCCGTGCTCAAGTATTCTCCTCCCTGATCTCATCAAAGGACATAATACTTATACCTGTTATTGGTTCTCTACTTCTAACTTATATTCTGTGAATATCTCTAAAGGTTCGGACTTGTGTTTCAACAGGAACATAGGTCTGAATCTTGAGAGATTATCAGAGAATGTAACGAAGTACAAAGAACCAGTCCTGGCATATGTAGACAGGAGACCTTGCATACATCAACATGTATTAGTCCCAAGAGTTCACTAACTCTTTCTCTGTTTCCAATAAACAGAGCTGGTGTCATTATATCTTTGTGACATGACTGGCAAGTTTCATAAGATGTAGATTTAAACTAATTTAAATATGCATCTTCATGTAACTTCAGCTAGTCGGGTCGCATTGATATGACCTAGTCTACAATGCCTTAAGAAGAATTCGTTCATTTCTGAACTCTTCCTCTTGTGTGTGTTCCGTATACTAAGAACTGTAGTTTGATTTAGAACATCAACGCTTTTAGATAACGTGCCTGAACCGATCAACTTTTGATATAGGAAGTGTTCAAAACATTATCCAACAATACAAAATTTTATCATTTCTTTACTAATAAAGAAATGGATATGATTTTGTATATCAGGTTCGGTTTCTAATAACATTCATTCAGAATCAATGTATTGGTAATACAGGGTGACAGTGACCAACAGACTTGGCTGCAACACTTGCCCCGTTTTCTGCCTCATGAAACTTATCACCCGTTCTCAGTTCTTTACCTATCTGTAGCCCATGTAACATATTACATATCTGGGATCCTGATCTGGTATCACATACCCAGGACGTAAAGGATACTGAGAAACAGTTCTCTGTAATGAACACACCCGAAGATGATGCATCAGCATGCACTCTCTTCGTTTGGGCTGCACGGGAATTGTGGTAATCCCCAATTTCCTGCTCTGTCTTATAACAATTATAAGTTGGAGCGGGACCAACGTTCCCCAGCTCAGTATAACAAGCGGGTTCGGTCAATATTCTGTATTATTATCTTGATTAAGGCGTGATATGGTCGCTACTTGGAGAGAGAGAGAAGAAAACACTCAGCGTGCGCTCTTGCAAGAATAGATTGGTTATTATTTTATCTAATCAGGATGGCTCCCACTGCTTTTTATCAAATCTTCCTTCAAACCCTAAAAGGAAAGACTAGCCGGGATTAATTACACACTACAAGTTCGCCAATCTTTCAGCCAGGCCAGTGTCGGTACTTTGAGGGAGGTCCCCCGTGCTTTCGCACGAACCTAATTAATGTAAACCTCGTTTTCCCAGAGGCGTAACCCCGTTGACACCTTTCTAGACACCTACTTGATCGGCTAATTGTAATGTATAAAACTCTCCCAGGAGTAACGATTACTCGCAGCGGGTATCGGGATCCAACTATCTCATAGAAGGTATGCAATCTCATTGCAAATTTCAACACTTGAAATTCCCGATAATATTTTGCCCCGAACGATCTATGACCTTGACAAGGTCAACAAACCATAGACCGCAAGTCAAGTTCAACCCGTCATTTCTTGATTGAATCAAACCCACCCGCACGACCCTTGACAAGGTCAATAAGGCCGCACGACTACCCTAACCCAATCTGCATCATATGCATAAGCAGATAAATACTGGTTAGCTACCGCACACTGCGCCTTGACAAGGTCAACAAACGCAGCACGAATACTAAACAGGATTTATCTGAAATGACGGAGGGCTACGACAGGTTTTTCTGAAAACCTATTGCGTAATGAACTTGATATCGTTGTAGGATCGAATGATTTTAAAATGGAGTGTTTTTGAGGCTTTTCCAATTTTGCTAAAGGAGTCACTCCCGGTGAAGGGATCGTCGGTCCTTTCCTCGTCGAATGAGGTGCGGGATATATCATATATATCACTGTGCAAAGCAAAAATACTTAAAAGCAATCAAAAGACAAACCGAGTGTGTAGCATCTGCCAGTTATTGCTAAAGGAGTCACTCCCGGTGAAGGGATCTCGGTCCTTTCCTCATCGAATAAGGTGCAGGATATATCATATATACCTCTGTGCAAAGCAAGAACTGTAGCTACCTGTTTTATTTTTGAAATTCGATTCTACAACATCTTAGGTTTCTTTTTATTTCATTAATCACATTAATGAAGTCCCATCATTTAAGTACCTAAACATCACAGATAAATACGACATACACTTATGCCATCCGCATTCGCCTCAATGTCCCCTCGTGCACCGTTAGGTTAGGTAACTAACGGCAGAGCGGGGCAGGGCTAGCGCGGGTGTAAAACATAAGTAACGTCTATATAATATATCATATATACTATATACTGTATCTATCACAGAACATCACATGATCACATCACAGATATCGCAGCAGAAGAAACATATGAAATATTGGATATACTAGGACGTCCGTGTTTTCAATACGAGCCAGTATAAAACACGGATTCCACGGTCGTGATGAATAGCCAAACCCACACCCCTAGACCCCTACGAGAGCGGCAAGCAACCCTACCAATTCTAGGGTTAGGAGACCCGGACTCGACTCCTCGAGTTGGTCTCCCACTGGACCCCAGAACCCGGTTACTTATGCTCCCCTCCTTGGGTCTATCCTAGTGCGGAAAAGTAAATAATATACAACAACGGTGACAACTTCCGCAACCTGGAAGTGCCCCAATAAAAGAATATTACATACAAGTTTTTACATGAATGAAAATGAAAAACACTCATCTCACATAAAAACCCCCGGCTATTCAAACACGACAATCCAATATAACATATCCAGCAACACATAACATCACATGTCATCAACGTAAGTAAATATGCGCATCCCAATTGTCGTTGACATATAGCAACGAAACCGGCGATATCACATATTACACTTACGGTCACAGAAAAGAAAGTGTAAAACTACAACAGTTGGAATTCGCAACCACCTCAGACATCGCATGCCTGACCAAATGAATTACTTAGACATCGCATGCCTAACAATTATAAACCCCGCATTTTAGTCTCATTATCGAAAACTCTTTTCAATATCAAGTCGGGCAATTCAACAAGATTCCCGACATACTGATCGAATGCTCGTCGCAAACTTCAGTAGACGGCCGCACCCCCGATACCGTCGACGAAGTGCACCAAGGCGGAACACCGCTGCCGCGAGCACCCGAACGGATGCTTTCGGCGACGGGGTTCTCCTACAGTCACTTGGTCGGGGCTATGGAGTGAGGCTGTCTATTAAGTTTATCCGGCGAGTATCCGCGTACTCTACGTGATTGCGACGGACTTTTGATCACATCAAAACTCCGTGGCAACCGATCAAGTGAGACTAAACTGCTATGTTTATAACATTCATTCAGTTATCTCATAACTTTTTGTGAATTCCAATTATTGTATCCCATTCCGGATAAATAGAAAATGTCAAACTTTCCGATCGAACAATCGAACACCCAAGTTTTCCGGATACAGATCAACACATGAAATATGAGTCTAACAACATTCAGTTCGTGCCTCAGTACCAACGGTCCAGCCGTAGAAGGGTCAAGCCAACACCTCACATGTGGCACGCCGTACTGCCCCAAACCCTAAGGTTCAAAGGGCAGTTCAAGACGGTCACATAATCGAGTTAAGGTTTGTTGTCTTCTAGAGGGTCCATCGCGTTACTTGCACTACTTAGAACGTCGTTAAACTACGGAAAAATCCAACACTTGGAAATTTCCCGACAGGGGAAAAATTGGGTATTTATATCCGGTCGAACTTTTTAACATATTCTAAAAATTTATCCGGAAAGCCACATAGACAAAATTTGATACTCCGATCGAAACACCGAATCCCCAAAACAACCCCAGAAAATTCAACTCTTGAATAAATATTAAAAATTCCCAGAAAAATCAGCATCTGAATACATGAATTACTGTGCAGAAAGGGGAGGATGATGTCACCATGTTGCCGCGGAACCGCCGCAGAAGCAAGGCTTCTGCCGCGGTTCCGCCGCCGTTTATACTGTTCATGAAAATATTTTTGCGCCGTAATTCTTATATTTCCCTGCTGAATTTTTTAGCAATTTTTAATTTGGAAAAATCCCAGTTTTTGAAAAAAGGACAGAGAGCATGGAAATTTTTGGGGTTTCGGTTAGTTCGGACTTCAAATTCCGTCTAGACTTCGCCTAAGGCTCTAGCTAGGCACTGATACCACTGTAGGGTTCCTAGGCACCCTAATGAGGTCTCACAAGGCATCAACCATGCCAATTTCAAAAAAACTAGGTGCCGAGAAACCCGACTACGGATCGTCGGCTAGATGTCTAGGCGAAAAAGCAAACTAGTTAACACTTAACTAAGAGATACGGAAATACAACCTTTGTAGATCCGTTTGTCCACCTCCATAGCTCCATGAAGAAGTCATCTCCGCTGTACAAATCCGATCTTGGACTCTCGCGTTCGCTTCATCGGAGAATAGGCGGGCTAGGTCATCGACGACGTGCCGAAGATGATCTACGTCGAAGCATCACTAGATCAAGCTCCACCTTCACCGAGCCATGAAAACTTGTGAAGGAAACACACTCTACTACTTGGCAAGAGGTAGAGGATGAAGAAATAGGAAGTGGGTAGACTTTAGAATTGGATTTCTCACTCTAATTCATCAATCACCATTGATGAGGTAAGCTTTCTTCTTGAAGTGAAGAAGAAGAAGATGATGAAAAGTTATGATAAGTTATTTTGTAAAAAGAAATAAATATGAATACTTATCATTAACCAACCATAGTTTAGTGTAGAGAATAAATCATGGTTAGATTGAAGGGTTAGGGTTAAGCATCAAGACAAAATGGTGACTTAGTCAAAGTATCATGAAGCTTCATAATCCATCCAAAGAAAGCCACCATTTAATCTTTATGCAAATCATTTTCCAACAAGAATAAATAGATAAATAAATGAATAAGGAAATAGTAAACCCTAACCATTTCATTAACCAAGGTTTAATTCTTTACACTTAACCAAAAGGCATGTATCATCAAACATGATACAAGCAAGTGCACAAAATCATATCGCATATGCAATGCGCACATCCGAGTGAGAAAATCCATTTAAAGTGAACCGATACTAGTTAATGCAAAGTAATATATCAAATATATAATTATGCATTAAATAATTAAATCAACACTTGATTCAATGATCCGGTCATGTCGCACACAACCGACTAGTATACAATGTATCGGCTTATCGAATCAATCCTTGATTCGATAACTAGGTTATATCGCATACAACCATTCGACACATTCATCGCAAGAATGGAATACGGTATCACATACAAATATTATTCTCGGTCCCGCACATATCTCATATGCGCTCCTATTTCGTTTCGCTTGAGCCAGGAAACCTCTGTGTAGGACTCTAAAGACTCGTCAATACGCCGACAGCAGGTGATGATCATATCAAGCACCCACAAGCCGCAAGCGGTCTGCTAAACGTAACGGCCACCCGGGTATTGAGCGATCTGAAGATCGACGAGCAAGCCCGCTCACACTCCAGTGAATCCAACCAGTAACACTACCGTACAGTCCGGTCTGATCGTCTGATATGTCGCATATCTCGCCTAGGGGTGGTAAACGTCAGACCCCAATAGCTCGATAAGTCGTGTCGATATGAGGTCTATAACTATTCGAGAAACTACTGGTAACACTTACCAGTAAATCTCAGCAACCCTGGCCAGGGATTTCCTGTTATAGCCAATCGAACACAGCGCAACATCAACTCCCTATACCGGGAGAGACGAATCCCCTCCTATCGCTCATTGCCTCCATGTGACTCGGGACTGTACCCAAAAACCACCGTTTTGCACGCCCTCTTGGACGTGGTAAGATGGAAATCAAAGCACAGTGGGAACCACACAAGACTCTATGACGATCTCGGGTCAACAGACTACTCTGTACCAGTGTCACCAGAGAACTGCCATCTGACGTGAGGTATAATACCATCTGGGAGTTCTCGGCGAGTCCGTCCAGTGTACCCAGTCTCTACTAACCCATTTTTCTTCTGTGGGTTTTTCATTGAAAATTGTGGTTTATGGAATATTTCTTTTGGGCCCAGGTTTTATTTGTGTACTGCAGATTTACGTGGGGCCCACTTCGGGAAGTTTTGTCGATCGGAATTTTAAACTTGTTAGTTTACAGTACTTACATTATATCTCTGACCGTGAATGTCATTCGAGCGGTAAATTGCGTCTAATTGCTATAGTCCTTTTAGACGGGTTTGCGAACGTGACATTCGCGTTGATGTTCTGTGTTGTGCTGTGATGTTGCGGATTTGTCGTGGTGGATTGCAGTATGCATTGGTAGTGCAGTTTGAATTTATTTGTACATTTGATATTGCGGGGCGAGCGTCCAACATGTAGACTGTCGTCTCTGCATGTTTGTATAATATTCTTTTGGGGCACGACCGGGTTGAGGTCGATGTACCCGTTGTACATATTTTTCATATCTGTACTAGGTTTACCCCGCGACGGAGTGCACGGATAGCCGGGTTTTGGGGGGCAACGGGTCCGAATCTCATAACTTTGAGAGGCAGAGGGGCCTCACTCTAGAATTCGCAGACTATTCACCGCACTCGTAGGGGGTACAGGTTGACCCAAGGAGGAGTGCTCAAGTTACCGGATTCCGTGAAGTGCAGGGTGGTCCATTCACTATGCTGTAGGGGGCTGCCTCGCTTCAGGTTTTGGCGGGTAACTTGCCGCACCCGTAAGGGTCTAGGTTTCATTGCATAGGCTATCCACACGACCAGGGGAACGTCGGGTTTCAGCAGCGGCTCTGTGAAACCCGGGGATCCCAGATTATCTGTATTGTTCTGTGATGCTTATTACTTTTCTGTAATG
The DNA here is from genome assembly GCA_030015575.1 of Agapanthus africanus. NCBI lineage: Eukaryota > Viridiplantae > Streptophyta > Magnoliopsida > Asparagales > Amaryllidaceae > Agapanthus > Agapanthus africanus. The sequence continues at coordinate 97,151,565 of JASDDO010000029.1, read as the reverse complement.
TTGCATATTATCACGCCTGGAGCGATTATTGTATATTGGTATATATACTAGTAGTGTTGTATATGTTTTACACCCGTGCTAGTCCAGTCCCCGCTCTGTCGTTAGTTAAGTAACCTAACGGGTGATGACGAGACCCAGTGACGAATGCGGATGGCATATACGTTCATTTTATTTTCGTTCTTTTCTGGTGTGATTAATTGATGGGACTGTGTTGATTCTGATCAATGCAAAGGAAAACAAACCTGTTTGGATGTTGTTGGAACTGTTTTAAAAAGTGTTATTACAAAGACGTTTCCTTTTGTTTTGCATAGTGGTATTCGGTAGGAATATCCTGCACCTCATTCGACGAAGCAAGGGCCGAGATCCCTTCACCGGGAGTGACCCCTTGGGCAGAAGTTTGCGTCAGGGTAATAACTTCACTATAGTCGATTACATGTTGCTTTGCATCGCGGTATTCAGTTAGAATATCCTGCACCTCATTCCACGAGGAAAGAGCCGAGATCCCTTCACCAGGGGTGACCTCTTTAGCAAAGGTTTTCGCCACTATATTTTTATAAAAAGCTATCAGGTTCCTTCAACGAGATCAAGTTCATTACGTTAAAGGTTTTTCGCCAAAAACCAACCGTAGCCCTCCGTCGTTTCAGACGATAGCACGTAGTATTCATGCTATGTTTGTTGGCCTTCGTCAAGGCATAGTGGATGGTAGCTGCTTGTTACTTTTCTGTTGCATAAATAGATGAGTTGGTTTGGGACAGTCGTATTACCTTGTTGGCCTTCGTCAAGGGTATGTACGGATGGGTTCGAATTGACAAGATAATGACGGGCAGAAATTGACATGTGACTTATGATTTGTTGGCCTTCATCAAGGCCATAAGAACATGGGGTAAAAATCACATCGGGAGTTTCTAAAGAAACTGAAACTTGCCAGGCATGCGCATACCTTCTGGAGTGTGATAACGTGAGTGGATTCCGTCACGTTATCATGCGATGATAGTTGGATCCCGATTCCCACTGATGAGTTGGTTTACTCTTCGGGTGATCTCGATTGATTCTTCTTTCAGGTTTGGAGGAGAATTTGACAGTACAGTGGGAGGTTTCCTGATTAGATAAAGTGATAACCATTCTGATCTAGGTTAGAGTGCACGCAGAGTGTTTCTTTTCTCTCTCTCTTTGGCAGTGACCTTTGACCGACCCTAGACTATGACTCAGTGACCAAGTTGACCGACCTTCTTAAAATACTGGCTTTTGGATTGTCTAAAGTTGCATAAGTCATTGCCGCTCCTTTTTACCCTTTGCATTTCTCAGAACACCTCGTATCTCTACGAACATCCACTTCCATTGGATAGATCCATCGTATGGTTATATACGAACTCGAAGGGACTTCTTCAAGGATGGATCCAGGTTCAGGAGAAATTGAATTGGTTTATTCGGTTGTCTTTTATCATCACCTTCTCTTAGGTTGCAAGGGCTCCTTAGTTTAAGAGAGTACACCTATTACGCTTATTGGATAGTCTTCTTCCAAACCATAGGCAGGTGCCGTGCCGAAAGGTAGGGAATGAAGAAAACCAATTAGCCTAAGTAGGGTATACAGAAGGTAATAAGTAAAGACAAAATAAAGGGATTAGAAAGAGGGCAAAGTAAATTACGATTGCTATCATTCACGACCAAACCGCGTACTTCATCGCCACTCTTACTTCACCTTTGCTTTTTTTCCCCAGTTCGGGAGAAATAGAATAAGGTATTATTCAGTTGTCTTTTATCATCACCTTCTCTCAGGTTACGAGTACTCCTTGGTTTAGGAGGGTACACCTATTATGCTTACTGGATAGTCTTCTTCCAAACCATAGGCTGGTGCCGAACGGTAGGGAAGGAAGAAAACTATTTAGCCTAACGATGGTGTACAGAAGGTAGCGACTAAAGACAAAATAAAGGGATTTGGAGAGATGGCAAAGAAATATACGGTTACAGTCATGAATTGGATTATGGAAGAGGCATTACTAGGAATACCAGGATACCCCTACGAAACATTTTCAAGTTTCAGTTTCACTGTGCATTGTTAAAGGAAAACTGATTTCCCGATTAGATACTTACTCCAGGGTATGTATTTACCAGGTATGATTTTCACATCTGTATGGTTTTACAGATGATGAGTGGGAGTAAGTTATTGGGAATAAGGTGATCATCCTCATTATATCGGAATTCGTTGTAATTGGTGATATTTGAGGACATCGCCTGATTTTATTCCAGACGGCAAGTATTTGGTTTTGAGTATCTGTTGTTGTGCACCAATTTCAAAATGATATATCTGTACGTTTATTTTTATAAAGTGAGATATAACTTTTTAAAATTTTGTCCGTAACATTTACCTATATCAGTTGACGATAGGGTAAGGAGCATTGAACAGCGGAGTAGTTCTTAACCATAAGTACAGTTTTCAACCTACGATGCACAGGTTTTGAGTTGTTCAAACTCAGCGGACATATACAGAGTATTGTATGCTGTCCAGTGTCCATCAGGACAAAGGGGTTAGTCCTCATACCATGTTCTGTTTACTTATGACTTCTCTAGTTTTTAGACAAGCGTTTCGTAGAAATACAAGGTCTAAGTTTTGAGAAGTTGTGGGTATAGGAATAAAGTAGAGAACCAGATGTCGCAAGTATCGGGATTCTTCAAAGAGATCGAAGATGTAGATACTTGTGTTTGGTATTCAGTTGATAGTAATGGTTTTGAGAAACTTGTTTCTCTTTCAGATTACTCATAATTGGATGGATTCCTAAGTTGAGTAATGCTTATTAGCCTCTATCCATTAAGTTGATATGCACTGGAGACAGCTGCATAATTAGAATCTGGTTCCAATTAAATAAGTGCCAAAGTTTCTATATTGGATATAGAATGGTTCATATCTTAATGATGTTAAGGTACGGGGAGTTATCCAGCTTATGCTTAAAACCAGACTCTGGATAACTCAAGGCACGTTTCTGTAATGGCAGTTTGTGGGTTGACCCGGGCTATGTCGAGGGTTGACTTTCTACCATCTGGAAGATCAATAGTGATATTGTTCTTGACTCGCCACAGTTTTAGTAAAATGGATTTTTTCATAAAACAGTAGTGGGAGTATGGTAGAACTGGAAGTGATTCCAGAACCACAAACGATTACGGAAAATTTAATAGGACCTAAAGATTCAATCAGGTTTGACATTCCATTAGCCACTCTGCAGATATGGTAGGTAACCTCAGGCACCCGAGTGGTACTCCGGTAGCCTCAAGGACGGTGACAGGGAGGTTCTTGTTTACCCAGACTTGACACTACTGTTGTTCCAGGCTATGAGACCCGGCAGGAGATTAAGTATAGTGTCATTCTAAACTAGCTTTAGAAGTGCACGTATATATTATTCTGCCATAGGGTTGTTGTGATCAGTGGGAGCAGCGGAAGCATAATGGGCAAGTAGCTTATGTCTATTATAGACTTGAGTAGTTATAGCGGAGATAGATCATCTAATTTTGATGTGACAGTCATGGGTTTGACTTCATCAGAATAGGGGATGGATCTGTTAAGAAGGTAGTAGGGTGTGATGTCCTGGTATTTGGATGACATATGTTCATACTATAATTCTGCATTATTATATTCCTCAGTCCTAGTCATTTTACAAATAAACATGTGCTTTTGACCCATGTCTGCTACATAGTTGCAGGTTACAGATTCTTGGGACAAAAACAGTGAAAAAGACAAAAGACGATACAAAAGTGAGACTACGACCAATAAATGATGGAATCCTGATCAAGCCTACACGAAGATCAGTTCACAAAGTACAAGGCAGCGCAAGGTTCAAGACTTCGTCACGAAGCAACGGCAAAAGTCCACTACAATGTTCACTGGAAAGATCTGGAAAAGAACTAGAAGATATTCTGAAGAAAAACCTGAAGAAACAAGTACCCAAATGCAGCAGAAAACCCCCCAGAAAAACCGAAGCATCAAGCTCCTACTTTGGTCGCGGAACCGCGGCCAAAGCATGCTATTGGCCACGAAACCGCGGCCGGGTTTTGCCCGTGTCGGCGCAAAATTTCGTGGCACTGGCGGTGCGTTGACTAGGTCTTTTTCTTAGGGGGTATTTTTGTAAAAGCAGATATGACGCGATTGTAACCTAGGGTTTCTATGAATCTATAAATAGAACCCTGAAAACCTTTTCTAGGTCATGCCTTTTTTCATTTCATAAATTCAGATCTGTAATTCCTGTGTAGATGTTTGGAGAGAGCCATCAATAAAATTAGTAAGTTTTCTATTTCATTGCCTTAGTTTACTCTTAATTTAGAATGTCATTCAATTCCCTAACAAGCGAGTAGTCTCCTCGCTTGTTAGGATTAGCTTTAGGGAAAGGCTTGAGAGATGAACTCTCTCACCCCTTTCTTGCCCCATCACACATAATAATTAGGACTCCATGCATACATACACACACCGTTCCCTACGGCACCTTACCCCTCGAGGTAACGGTGATACCGTAATATAAAGGACCGGTTTTGTATGTTTTCCATGGAGGTTAGGGTAATAAGTGAGAAAGGAAGGACAAGAACCTATAGGAAGAAACATTGTTTCTTCCCGATGGTACTAATCCCCTTTATTAATTATTACCATAACACCTAATAGATCTAAAATAGGGCATCGAAAGCGGTGAGGAAATATTCAATTTCCCAACTTACCCTAAACCTAACCTTAGCAAGATTCTAGTCTTAGTATAAATCAATTTAGGTTTTAGAGATAATCCATTCACAACGTTTGGAATTAACTCATTTGAGCAAATTAGAAAAGACACAACATCCCTGTGGACCGACCCGTACTCACCGGCTAGCTACCAAGCGACGCCGTTCTTGATTGCGGTTAACAAATATTCTTTGATCGTTAAAATTCAACTCTAATCAAATGGCGTCATTGCCGGGGAAGGCGTAGTATTTTCTTTTTGCAATTTCGGGTTAATATAAATTAAAAAATCATAAAAACAGAAAAAGAAAAAAAATATATAAAAATTTAATCATTTATTGTTTGAAGGGTATTTTTTGTGTGAATTTTGCAGAATATACAATCGAGTTCAGATCTGGAAAGCTCCAGAGATCAAAACAGAAAAAGGCAGATCTGAACTGCAGAGGATTTTACCAACAGAACAACAGAAAAAATCTCGAGACTCGAGCCGCCCAATCCACCGCGATTCCGCCGCCGAAACAACCTTCTGCGGCGCATCCGCGGTCCTCTTGTGAAGTCTCGAGATCTGAACCGTACGGAACGTCGCGCTTCCGTCGCCAGAACCCTCTCCTTGCCGCGGAACCGCCGCCTCCTGGTGACATCAGCACTTGCAAATTTTTCTGTGAGCTTTCTCTCTCCTCCTTTGCAAATCCCGATATATCTTTTGTCAAATCTTCTGCAGGATTCTTTGCGCTAAAAAAATCTCTCCCCTTCCAATAATTGATCTTGTGCAGGATTCTTTGCGCCGCGCTTAAAATAAAAAAAAATTTGCAAGTGGTTGTTACTGTTTTGCATATTTTTAATCGGGCTTAAAGGGGCTTGAGACCAATCCAGATTGGGTGGGGATTTCATCACCCTTCCCAGGACCCCAGAAATCACATAAGGCATATGCATTGACCAATATTTAATTAAAAAATACTAGACCCAGCCCTAAGGACGTCGCGCTCAATAGGACAGAGGACTAGTTGTAGGCATCGGCCGTTGATCCTAACCCGACTTTGCGGTGTCTAGGCAAGTGTGTCTAAGGCGAGTGGTTACTTAATTAGGGCCACTACTTGTAGTGGAGAGCCTCCACTCACCTAGCACTTACCTGGCCGCAATTGGCGGTGAAGAGGCGGTTTGAGGTCCTATTTCTAGCCCTTTGGAACAGTTAGGAGCTGTCTAGCTGACCTAGGTGACCCTAGATCTAGGCCTGATTGTGCATTTGTGGTTGATTGAAAGTATGTCAAATCCCTCTATCGAAAATCTATTTTGCAAAAAGTTCCAAATAAAGTGAAAGAAAAAAGGAAAAAATTTATAACTTGCAACTTGTCGCTTAAAATCCGTGCACCCCACCACCACCCACTTTCTTCTCATTGACATTTTCTTACCCCCACATTCTGTTTTTCACCTTTTTGACTACACTACCTCTTTAGTGTATGTCCGTGTGGACTAGGGACATGAGCGCCGATTAGTCCGTGTTTCGTTGGTACCGATCGACGAAGCTTTCGACTCCGAAGTCGAAATTCCTTCCACTTCCTTACCTCCACCTTCAAACTCTTCTTCCGAAAGTATGTCGGGATATAATCCTAACAACACCTTACCCACGGGACTGATTCCACCTCCGTTAGGTGCGAATAACCCGAATCACCCGCCTGTTGAAGCGCCCCAACGAATCGCGCTCCAGGATCTCTTTTACCATGTCCACACCGCCTTACCTACCTGTCTTTCGCTCCCACAGGCAAATGGGGACAATTTTGAGATCAAACCCCACTTCATCAATATGCTACCAAAATTTCACGGATTGGATTCCGAAGATGCCTACATCTTCATAAACAAATTCCAAAACGTTTGCGCAATGATGAAAACAACCCAATTATCAGATGATGCTATAAAGCTAAGGGTCATTCCTTTCACCTTATGTGACTTAGCCGAGAAGTGGTTATACAGCACAGCATCACATTCAATTAGAAATTGGAACGAGTTTGTTAAAGCTTTTCTTAAAAAGTATTATCCTCATCACAAGACCGCGAGAATTCGCAATGAGATTATACAATTTTCCTAGCTTCCTTCCGAACCATTTTGGAAGTGTTTTGAAAGATTCAAGGACCTACTTTTTCAATGCCCACACCATGGGATCGAAAATTAGCAACTTTGCCAAACATTTTACGAGGGATTGAACACGGCAACGAAGCAGTTGCTAGAAACCATTTGTCAAGGTCACTTTCTAACCAAATCTAGTAAGGAAGCGTGGCAGTTTCTCGATGATCTTGCTGAACAAACACTTCAGTGGGAAAGCATCAAGACCACCTCATCTTCTTCTATTGGTCAGTCTAGGGCAGGCAGGCATCAAATAGATATGTCGATTGCTATGAAGGCCGAGATGGCCGCACTTACGAAAAAGCTAGAAGCCATTGAGACCAAAATCTCATCGCCTTCTCCTGCCCCTACTTTACCCCCACGAACTGTTTGTGCTTGTTGTTCGGATCCATCACACCTTACCGAAGAGTGTCCTTACAATCCACCTATTCAAGGACAAAATCAAGTCAATGCGGCCTTTCAGCAACGACAAAGAAATGATCCTTACTCTTCGACCTATAATACGGGTTGGAGGAGTCACCCAAATTTTGCTTGGAATCAAAATCAACAATTCCAAGGAAACAACAACTTTCAAAGGCCTCCTCCTCCACAACAACAAGCACCCCAACAAACTCAATACCAGCAACCTTTCCAACCACAACCTTATCCAAATCAAACGAACAATTTTGTTCAACCAAATGATGATAAGGTTATCTCGCTAGAAAAAAGTCTAGATGCGTTTCTCAAGCAATCTACACAATCCGCAGAAAGGTTGGAAAATTCCATCCAGTCTTTGGTGCACAACAATGCTTCACACGATCAAAGCATCAAATCTATTGAGGCACAAATTGCACAACTAACTGCTGCGTTGAGCGAGAAAGAAAAGGGAAAGCTTCCATCTCAACCATTGCCAAATCCCGGTCACACACACAACGCACATGTCGCATATGAATATCAAAATCATAATGTAAATGCGGTGACCACGTTGAGATCTGGAAGAGTGTTGCAAAATAACGTGGGTATTAGTGATGACACCCCTGCCGGTGGTTCTTCTTCTTCTTCTTCTCCATCTTCTTCTTCTTCACCTTCATCTTCTTCGCTAGAGCCTATTCTTCATTCTTCAAAAGGCTCTTCTTCTTCTAATCCGAACGGACCCACTTCTCACTTCATGAACACACCCACATTGGGATCCGTTCCAACTCCACATTCTACTCCACAGACTTTGGACTCAACAGATTTTCCAAATGCTCCATTTCCAAACAGGTTGAGTCCCAATAAACCAACTCCACAAATGGAGAAGATTGTGAAGTTATTTAAATAGGTTAGCATAAATATACCTCTCTTGGATGCCATCCAACAAGTCCCTTCGTACGCAAAAATCTTAAAGGGCTTATGCTCCTCGAAGAGAAAGTCTCAAATACCCAAGAAAGTGCTAGTGGCTAGTGCAGTGAGCAATGCTATTAACCAACCTCAACTCTTACCCCAAAAACGAAAGGACCCTGGTTGTCCTACAATTTCAATAATAATTGGGGATAAGAACATCAATCGAGCACTTTTAGATCTTGGGTCTAGTGTTAACCTGCTTCCCTACTCCGTGTACGAGCAATTAGGGGTTGGAGAGTTGAAACCCACTCGTTGTACTCTCCAAATGGCTGATCGATCGATCACCCATCCAAGGGGTGAGTTAGAGGATGCGTTAATAAAAGTAGGGGATTTCATATTCCCCGTTGATTTTATTGTTATGGACACACAACCTGTTTCTAACCCACGGAACTAAATTCCGGTGATCCTCGGTCGACCATTTTTGGCCACTTCCAATGCCGTAATAAATTGTCGTAATGGCTCCATAACTCTATCCTTTGGGAAGATGTCTAGTGAGTTCAATATTTACAAGATAGGAAGTCTGCCCCCCGTGCCTAAAACTAGTACACGAGAAGTCTGCTCTATTCATGAAATCACGCAGGAGGACTGCGAGCTTGAAAGATTTCTGTTTGATGACAACAGTTTTGACGCCACTAGTGCGTCCCTCCTTGAATCTACCACAGTTGACACAACCGATATTGATTATGAATGTTTCACTTTATCGGATGATTTTGATGACTCACCGCCTGAATATGAGTCTTTTGAATTTTTGGATGAGTTAGTTGAACCATCCGAATCGGTTGTTTGCAGTGATTTCGAACCAGTGTTAGAGTCCTTTGAGTTCGAGGTAGATTCCCCAATTTTACCTATGATTGTTTCGCCTCCGAAACTCGAACTAAAGCCCTTGCCGTCTCACCTTAAATATGCTTACCTAGGTGAGAATGAGACCTTTCCCGTTATCATATCGGCCTCTCTAGCCCTCGAGCAAGAGAAAGACCTTTTAATGGTCTTACAAGATAAGCGGCAAGATTTCGGCTGGACTATGGCGGACATCGAGGAGATTAGTTCCCTCATAATTGAATATCATATGCATATGATGGATGATGCCAAGTCGATAAAGGATCCACAGAAACATCTTGGGGATAGTGTGGATAGTCAACCTCCTCCTTTAGAAGTTGAACCACCCCTTTTTCTTTTAATAAGCTACGAGAATGCCAATATTCCACTGATTGCTGATCATTCACATTCTCGTTTTGATTCATCATCACCTCCTATCTATTCACTTCCACACTTTCCATACCACCACTTCTATCTTCCCCAATTCTTTTTGGATCGGTACAACATGTTCTTCCACCAACCGATACTCTATACAGATAAATTTTTCGACTGGTTGGTGTTGACGTTTGGTCTTTGCAAAGCTTGGCAATGACGTTTAACATTGTTTCAATGAAGTTTGGGGGGCCTTTCTGTATATATATTTTTGTTTTTCTGTTAACAATAAAAATATAAAACGTAAAAAAAAAGTAAATAAACAGGGGAGTGCCGACATTTTGACCCTCTTGGTATAGCATGACAGTGAGGACACTGTCAAGTTTAAGTTTGGGGGTATGCTCGGTAAGCCTTCTTCCTACATATTCATATGTACATTTTGCATTTGCATTACTTATTTTAAAAACCCATAAAAATTTCAAAAATTATAAAAATGAAAGTATTCAATTTTGGCCATAATTGACTTGAGTTTGACAAAAAGGTTAACTAGCTAGGAACAACTAGATCTTAGACTTAGTAAATTAAAAACCCTAAAAAATAACCTTTCTTAAAATTTAACGGTAGAAAGTATATGTCTTTGTAATTTATTTAGAAATAGGCAAATTTCGAGTTGACTTCTTGGGCTAAGTTAAAACAAGGGAAGAGTGTTGATATTTTTATTAAAGTATATGTTTGAAAAATAATTTCTAAGCTTAAGTCTAAATTCTGAAAATATATACCCTACAAAATTGCACAAACACGCACCTTGAAACTTGGAATAGTAGAAGAGATCTTGAAATGCTCTTGTCTAAAGTCCTTAGTATGAATAAAATAAAAATTCAAGTGTGAATAAAGAGATAATAAAAAAATGAACACTGGTTTTTGTAATTACTTAAGGCTGCATTAATGAAAAACATATTTAGCGAGGGTGTCTTATCATCTAGTGCCTTAGACCAACTGGTTTAGGAGTCACTGCTAAAGCCTTAGGTGTTACAAGACTAGGAATAACGGTTTATTGTGCATACACATTTTGTAATCGGTTGTTGGTACCTCAAGAAGTATTAACGATCGCATGAAGGATGTGTGAGCGAAATTCATCTAAAAATTCACCAATTAAGAAGTGCTTTGGACAATGGACAAGAGTAATATGATTGCTTGATTTGAATTTCCAAGTGTAGGGGTGATTTATACACACGTAGGGGTATGTGATTGGGGTTTAGATAAGAGATAAGAATGAAGAATAGGACTTATATCTTTAATAGAGATAATAAAAATTCCTAAGTTGAGATAGAACCCTAGAAGGAAAACTTAAAAAGATGCCGAAAGCTAAGTAGGTCTGCAGAACATATATAATCTTAAGTTAAACGATAAGGAAGCGTGAAGAATATGGGTGGATAATTTACGAGTCGAAGATAATAAAATTCCTTGTTAGAAAACCTAATTGGAGAATAAAAGTCGACAAGCCAAATTGATAGGATTTTGTGGGTAGTATCCGCTGAAAACCCTCAGGAGACAACACTCCTCCTACTAGGGACACCTAGAGGTTTAACGGCTTGTTGCAAGAGCTCAGTGTAATCGCTTTTCCCTGCGAAAGTGAGGTTAGGTTTTTGTTGAGAATAGAACTAGGTTTGCTCGAGGACGAGCAAAAGATAAGTTTGGGGGTATTCGTTCATACCATAATTCTGCATTATTATATTCCCCAGTCCTAGTCATTTTACAAATAAACAGCTTCTTTTGACCCATGTCTGCTACATAGTTGCAGGTTACAGATTCTCGGGACAAAAACAGTGAAAAAGATAAAAGACGATACAAAAGTGAGACTACGACCAATAAATGATGGAATCCTGATCAAGCCTACACGAAGATCAGTTCACAAAGTACAAGGCAGCGCAAGGTTCAAGACTTCGTCACGAAGCAACGGCAAAAGTCCACTACAATGTTCACTGGAAAGATCTGGAAAAGAACTAGAAGATATTCTGAAGAAAAACCTGAAGAAACAAGTACCCAAATGCAGCAGAAAAACCCCCAGAAAAACCGAAGCATCAAGCTCCTACTTTGGCCGCGGAACCGCGGCCAAAGCATGCTATTGGCCGCGGAACCGCGGCCGGGTTTTGCCCGTGTCTGCGCAAAATTTCGTGGCGCTGGCGGTGCGTTAACTAGGTCATTTTCTTAGGGGGTATTTTTGTAAAAGCGAATATGACGCGATTGTAACCTAGGGTTTCTATGAATCTATAAATAGAACCCTAAAATCTTTTCTAGGTCATGCCTCTTTTCATTTCATAAATTCAGATCTGTAATTCCTGTGTTGATGTTTGGAGAGAGCCATCAATAAAATTAGTAAGTTTTCTATTTCATTGCCTTAGTTTACTCTTAATTTAGAATGTCATTCAATTCCCTAATGAGCGAGTAGTCTCCTCGCTTGTTAGGGTTAGCTTTAGGGAAAGGCTTGAGAGATGAACTCTCTCACCCCTTTCTTGCCCCATCACACATAATAATTAGGACTTCATGCATACATACACACACCATTCCCTGCGGCACCTTACGCCTCGAGGTAACGGTGATACCGTAGTATAAAGGACCGGTTGTGTATGTTTTCCATGGAGGTTAGGGTAATAAGTGAGAAAGGAAGGACAAGAACCTAGAGGAAGAAACATCGTTTCTTCCCGATGGTACTAATCCCCTTTATTAATTATTACCATAACACCTAATAGATCTAAAATAGGGCATCGAAAGCGGTGAGGAAACATTCAATTTCCCAACTTACCCTAAACCTAACCCTAGCAAGATTCTAGTCTTAGTATAAATCAATTTAGTTTTAGCGATAATCCATTCACAATGTTTGGAATTAACTCGTTTGAGCAAATTAGAAAAGACACAACATCCCTGTGGACCGACCCGTACTCACCGGCTAGCTACCGAACGACGCCGTTCTTGATTGCGGTTAACAAATATTCTTTGATCGTTAAAATTCAACTCTAATCAACATACACAGAGTAGGAAGTAAAATTCCTATACTACGATCGGTTATACTGTGGTCGTCACACGATTGTTTCTCTATAAAAAGGATATAGATATAATATCAGACATTCTGGTTTCTAGATCTATGGTTTTAGATCTAGATTTGGGTAGTGTAAGTGCACGGCGGCGCCCCGGCCGTCAATCCGACGCCGGAATGCGGAAGCGGTGATAAACTTTAATTTTTCTTGAACTGGCAAACCGCGGCGCACTAATACCCGGATCGAACCATTAACTAGTCCAAGCTAACTACAAGATAGGGAACAGAGATATACCGACTGATCCGAGTCCTCCGGTCTTCTCGTCGTCGTCCCGATCTCCCGCGGAATGTCCTGTCTCCACCTCGTCGCCGGAAGTGCACCACATCGCCTACATCTTTTACGGGCTCCCACCTCAATGCCGAGGCAACTCGAACACGAAGCTGGCTAGTCGACGTGCCCAAGGTTTGCTGTAGAATGTATAGTACTCAAGTCTCACTTTGGGGTTGTGGAATTGCCATTTGGTGGAGGAATGATACTTGGAGCTTTTGAGATTGATCTTGTGGGATTTTTGCAACATGAAATGAGCCAAAAATGTAAGTGCACGGCGGCGCCCCGGCCGTCAATCCGACGCCGGAATGCGAAAACGGTGATAAACTTAAATTTTGCGGACTTTGCAAACCGGCACCACCGCGCACTAAACTCCGGATCGAACCATTAACTAGTCTACGCTACAAAAAGGAAAGGGAAGAGATGTATACCGACGATCCAAGTCCTCCGGTCTTCATCTCCACTCCGATCTCCTCGCGGGATCTCCGTCCTTCTCCTCCTCGTCGCCTCCTCGCCGGAAAGGGCACCACATCGCCTTCGTCTTTTACGGGCTCCCGCCTCAATACCGAGGCAACTCGAGCATGAAGCCGGCAACTCGACATGCTCAAGATATGCTGTAGAATGTAGTGTAGAAGATGCTTGTCTCTTTGGGGTTATGTTGTTGCCAATGAGGATGATGGAGGAAACAAGGATTAGAAAAATGGTGCTTGCATTTTTCTAGCATGAAAACTAGATCAAGAAAGAAAACTCTCATGAACGAAGCTCTCTCCTCTTCTTCTCACAACCATGAAAGACTTATGAACTTCGAAAATGGAGGAGGAAAGAATATGAAGCAATAAGGGAGGTGAGTGTAGGAGATGAGAAGAGGTGACCACATCAAGGGACAAAGAAACATACAACCATGCCTTTCACTATTAAACCCATACCCTCACTTTATCACAATCAAATCTCATAAAGCAAAAGCATGGTTGAAAAGAAAATGATAGCTATCATAATCAAACATTTACAAGAAACCCCCTCCACAAATGTTATTTGCACAATTGCAAATAACCCCCTCCATCGGAAAAGTCCGGCCGGGAAAGAACAAAGGAAAACCGGCCGGAACGGAATGCAAACTGGCAACTCCAGAAAACTGGTCCCGTAATAAATTACAGGAAAACCCCGATACTGTGCATACACACCCGCATCTGTATTCCGTCCGGATACAAATGCAATGAGACAAAATCTACACTGTACTAAACTAGGACCGGCTTAAACCAAAGCCGGCTAGTAATATCCGTTCGATCCTGATCCGTGCAATACCGCACGTATCTGATCGAACCCTGCCATATACCTATACGGCTACTAGTACAAACCGTCCGATCCTGATCCGTGCAATACCGCACGTATCTGATCGGACCCTGCCATATCTCCATACGGCCTCTACAGCGTTTCGCCCGAAAGCTGAGTAACTGAAAGTGTGGTGGACTCTAAAGACTCGTCAATACTATGGCTGTGGATTTAACCACTAGCCCGTCAGAGGTATAAGCCAATACGTGACGGGCCACCAGCTATTGACCAAAAGGGACGTCGATGAGGAAGCTCACCCCGACACCCAACTGAGCCTGTCAGTGACAATATCCGTGCAGTCCGGTCCGTTCGTCTATGAGTATCGCATGGCGGGCCTAGGGGGTTGGTAAAAGTCAGACCCCCAAAAGCGGTACAAGTCGTGTCGGAGTGTAGCCCAGAACACCCTGAGATACTACTGGAATACCTACCAGTAAATCTCCTTGCCTTGGCCAAGGACTTTGTGTAATGGCTCTCCTAGACACAGCACGACCTCACCCCCAATACCGGGAGAGACGAACCCCTGAAGATACGCTCACTGCCTCCATGTGGCTCGGGACTGTACCCAACTAAAACCTGTTTGCACGACTCCTTTGAGCCGTGGTAGGGTAGTAATCAAAGTACAGTGGGAACTCACACGAGACAAATGACGATCCCCAGGTCGATGAACTAACCTGCACACATGTCACCAGGGAACTGCCATCTGACGTCTGGTATATGACCAACTAGCATGTTCCCGGCGAGTCCTGTCCGGTGTACTCATAACCCAATGAGCACCTGTATACATCTTAGGTGATCCAACTGACACCAGTGGCTTGTGAGACCGGCCACCGCCCCTCGTCGGGGTCTCGACTGTATACACTAGTCTACTAATGGAGTATCGATGCCCAGTCTCGAAACTCCCACGACCAGGGACCATTTAAGGATAAGCTTGTAGACCCCCAGCTCCCACTTATATGATCGCCCTCATACTGCTGGTGGTCAAGCAAGAATCCTAGGGGCTCTATCAACGTGTAATAGCGACTTGTCATGTCACTTAAAGCAGTACACGATGATAAAGGTAAACCAGATAGCATACTATCATCTCGAGTAAGACTGTCCTACCGGGATAGGTCCTCCCTCAATCATTACAATCACGTACCTGTGACCTAATAATTGACTATGAGGGCACTATCTCCAACAAAAAACCCCTCACCAAAATGTTTGGACAGCCCCATCTCTAGTGGCCGGCCAAGCTTGGAAAGGAGAGAGTGAGAGAGGGAGTGAATGTATCAAAAGATAACCAATCTCATAATGCAAGAGAGAGAGAGAGAAAAAGACTATCATGCATAAGCATGATAACAAGCTAAAACCAACACTCCACCACAACCATCATCAAGCATGATGACTTCAAAAAGTCAAGCCATCATGAAGAAGTCAAGAAGTCAAGGTCAAGGAATGGTGCAACCATCATGACACAAGAATATGCAAAGAACCCCTCCACAAATACTTATTTGCAACAATGCAAATAAGCCCTCCTCCACCAATCTTCGGCCAATGAACGATACAAAGGAAATTGGCCGAAACGGAAAGCAAACTGGCAACTCCAGAAAACTGGTCCCGTAATAAATTACAGGAAAACCCCGATACTGTGCATACACACCCGCATTTATATTCCGACCGAAATACAAATGCAATGAGACAAAATCTACACTGTACTATACTAGGATCCGGCCTAAACCAAAGTCGGCTAGTAATATCCGTTCGATCCTGATCCGTGCAATACCGCACGTATCTGATCGAACCCTGCCATATATCCATACGGCTTCTACAACTTTTAGCCCGAAAGCTGAGTAACTGAATGTGGGGGACTCTAAAGACTCGTCAACACCTTGGTTGTGGATTTAACCACTAGCACGTCAGAGGTATAAGCCAATACGTAACGGGCTACCAGGTATTGACTAAAAGGGACGTCAGTGAGCGAACTCAGCCTGACAACCCTACTGAGCCTGTCAGTGACAATATCCGTACAGTCCGGTCCGTTCGTCTATGAGCATCGCATGGCGGGCCTAGGGGGTTGGTAAAAGTCAGACCCCCAAAAGCGGTACAAGTCGTGTCGGAGTGTAGCCCAGAACACCCTGAGATACTACTGGAATACCTACCAGTAAATCTCCTTGCCTCGGCCGAGGGCTTCGTGTAATGGCTCTCCTAGACACAGCGCGACCTCACCCCCAATACCGGGAGAGATGAACCCCTGAAGATACGCTCACTGCCTCCATGTGGCTCGGGACTGTACCCAACTAAAACCTGTTTGCATGACTCCTTTGAGCCGTGGTAGGGTAGTAATCAAAGTACAGTGGGAACTCACACAAGACAAATGACGATCCCCAGGTCGATGAACTAACCTGTACACATGTCACCAGGGAACTGCCATCTGACGTCTGGTATATGACCAACTAGCATGTTCCCGGCGAGTCCTGTCCGGTGTACTCATAACCCAATGAGCACCTGTATACATCTTAGGTGAACCAACTGACACCAGTGGCTTGTGAGACCGGCCACCGTCCCTCGTCGGGGTCTCGACTGTATACACTAGTCTACTCTGGAGTATCGATGCCCTATCTCGAAACTCTCACGACTAGGGACCATTTAAGGATATGCTTATAGACCCCAGCTCCCATTTATATGATCGCCCTCATACTGCTGGTGGTCAAGCAAGAATCCTAGGGGCTCTACCAACGTGTAATAGCGACCTGTAAGGTCACCTAAAGCAGTACACGATGATAAAGGTAAACTAGATAGCATACTATCATCTCGAGTAAGACTGTCTTACCGGGATAGGTCCTCCATCAATCATTGCAATCACGTACCTGTGACCTAATAATTGACTCTAAGGGCACTATCTCCAACAATCTCCCACTTGCACTCAAGGCTAATTATTGCGATGTCGCATACTCACAGCTCGTGTGATACCGAACACCCAACTCCTCTACTAGTCAGTCTCACAAAGCTCGTTTGCGAAACTATTGCGTTCGAGGAATAGCCTCAGTGAGTGGATCCGCTTAGATGTTTCTTTCTATGTCTCTCTATATCTCAAGTTCGCGGAGAAACCCATCTCCCAAAATGAGCAATACCTGTCTTAGAATGTGTCTGGATGTCTGATGGGACATAGCTCATAAATGAACTCCAAATCCAAACTTCTTAGACTGTATCGTCAACTGAACTTAATCAGTATCCTGCGCCATGCCTCCCTCAGTATTGCCTTGGACCACCTGTCCAAAATACTGCCCCTCATCAGAAGGAAAAACTATAACTCTGACAACCTCCTTGTCGTCCAGGTCACCTTGGAAGCCTGGAATGATAACTGTCTCCTGCATGAGGCTGTCGTTATCATATCCCTAGAACATTCACTTATGTTCTAAAACTGCTTCCGACTGCTTCTCCAGGATTGGATCAATATCAACTTATTGCATCTAGTGCAAGAACAATATCTGGCGTGGTACTTGACATCTCATGATTGACTCAATTGCCTGAGCAAGTGATCTGCCAATCATGCACATCCCTCTCCCCTTTAGTTTGTAAGACAGCTTTAGAGAGGGTGACTCCATCACCTGCAGGTACACTACCGTGCCAGGTGTCGTCCATTCTAAATACTCTTAGAATGTTGTCTAAGTACCCTGATTGGGAAACTACCCAAATCTAGATCTAAAACCATAGATCCAGTAACCAGAATGTCTGATATAATGTCCAAGTCCCATGTGGAGAAACCACTGTGTGACGACCAAAGTATAACCGATTGTAGTATAGGAGTTTCCTTTCCTACTCTGTGTATATCATCCAAATACCAGGACATCACACCCTACTACCTTCTCAACAGATCCATCCCCTATTCTGATGAAGTCAAACCAATGACTGTCACGTCAGAAATAGATGATCTATCTCCGCAATATCTGCTTTAGTCTATAAATAGACACAAGCCACCTGTCCACCAATGCTTCCGCTGCTCCCACTGACTACGACAACTCTCTGGCAGAGTCATATACACGCACACTTCTGAAGCGAGTTCAGAACGACGCTGTACTCATCCTCCTGCCGGGTCTTACAGTCTGGAACAACAACAATGGCAAGTGTGGGTAAACAAGAACTTCCCTGTCACCGTCCTTGAGGCTACCGGAGTACCTCTCGGGTGCCTGAAGTTACCCACCGTATCTGCGGAGTGGCCAAAGGAATGTCAATCCAGATTGAATCTTTAGGTTCCTTATCAAATCTTCAGTAATCGTTTGTTGTTCTGGAATCACTTCCAGTTCTACCATACTCCCACTACTGTTTTTCTGAAAAAAATCCATTTTTATTAAAACTGTGGCGAGTCTAGAACAATATCGCTATTGATCATCCAGATGGTAGAAAGTCAACCCTCGTCATAGCCTGGGTCAACCCACAAACAGCCATTACAGAAACGTGCCTTGAGTTGTCCAGTGTCTGGTTTTAAGCATAAACCGGACAACTCCCCGTACCTTAACATCGTTAAGATATGAACTGTTCTATATCCAATATAGAAACAGAGGCACAGATTTTATTGAACCAGATCCAAATCATGCAACTGTCTCCAGTGCATATCAACTAAATGGAAGGAGGCCGATCAGCGTTACTCAACTTAGGAATGCTTCCAATCATGAGTAACCTGAAAGAGAAGCAAGATCTCTTTACCATTACTATCAACTGAATACCATACACAAGTATCTACATCTTCGATCGCTTTGAAGAATCCCGATACTTGCTACACCTGGTTCTCTACTCTATTCAAATACCTATAACTTCTCCAAATTCGGACCCTGTGTTTCTACGAAACACCTGTCTAAAAACTAGAGAAGTCATAAGTAAACCGAATATAGTACGAGGACCAACCCCTCTGTTCTGATGGACCCTGGACAACATACAATACTCTGTATAAGTCCCTTGAGTATGATAACTCATTCACTGTGTGTCGTAGGTTGAAAACTGTACTTATGGTTAAGAAGAATTACACCGCTGTTTAATGCTCCTTACCTAACCATCCACTGATATAGGTAAATGTCACAGACATAATTTCAAAAAGGTATATCTCACTCTATGAAAATAGACGTACAGATATATCAATTTTAAATTGGTGCATGACAGCGGATATTCAAAACCAAATATTTGCCGTCCGGCAAACAACCCAGGTGACTTCCTCAAATATCACCGATTACAACGAATCCCGATATAATGAGGATGATCACCCAATTCCCAATAACTAACTCCCACTCATCATCTGTAAAACCATACAGATGTGAGAATCGTAACTGGTAAATACATACCCTGGAGTAAGTATCTAATCGGGAAATCAGTTTTCCTTTAACAGTACACAGTGAGACTGAAACATTGAAATGTTTCGATGGGGTATCCCGGTATTCCTAGTAATGCCTCTTCCATTATCAGATTCACAACTGTAACCGTATATTTCTTTGCCACCTCTCCAAATCCCTTTATATGTCTTTAGTCATTTCCTTCTGTACACCCCTTTAGGCCAAATGGTTTTCTTCCTTCCCTACCGTTCGGCACCAGCCTATGGTTTGGAAGAAGACTATCCAATAAGCATAATGGGTGTACTGTCCTAATCCTAGGAACACTCGCAAAGCGAGAGAAGGTGAAGATAAAAGACAACCGAATAAACCTTATTCCTATTTCTCCTGAACCAGAATCCATCCCCGAACTGGAACAAGTTCCTTTCGAGTTCGTATATAACCATACGATGGAGTATCCAATAAACTGTGGATATTCGTAGTGATACGGAGTGTCCTGGAGAAATACAAAGGTGACTTAGGATTGGCGAAGGAATACTTGGTTTGGTCGTGAATAGCAGTCGCAATTTACTTTGCCCTCTTACTAATCCCTTGTTTTGTCTTAACTTAATACCTTCTGCACAACATCGTTATGCTAATTGGTTTTCTTCATTCCCTACCGGTCAGCACCAGCCTAAGGTTTGGAAGAAGACTATCCAATTTGCGTAATAGGTGTACTATCTCCTAAACCAAGGAGTACTCGCAACCTGAGAGAAGGTAAAAGGAAAAGACAACTGAATAGTCCTATCCGTTTTCTCCAGAACCGGAAACCATCCTCGAATAAATTCCTTCGAGTTCGTATCTAACCATACGATGGTTTTGTCCAATGGAAGTGGACGTTCGTAGTAATACGGGGTGTCCTGGAGAAAAGGGTAAAAGCAGGAGTGGCAATGAGGTTCACAACTCTGACAATCCAAAAGCCAGTGTTTAAGAAGGTTCGGTCAACTTGGTCACTGAGTCATAGTCTTAGGGTCGGGTCAATGGTCGCTGCCAAAGAGAGAGAGAAAAGAAACACTCAGCGTGCACTCTAACCTAGATCAGAATGGTTACCAATTTATCTAATCTGGAAACCTCCCACTGTACCTCAAATTCTCCTCCAAACCTAAAAGAAGAATTAGTCGGGGTCACCCGAGGAGTAAACTAACTCATCAGTGGGAATCGGGATCCAACTATCATCACATGATAACGTGACGGAATCCGCTCACGGTGTCATACTCCAGAAGGTATGCGCATATCTGGCAAGTTTCAGTTCTTTTGAAACTCCCGATGTGATTTTTGCCCCATGCTCTTATGACCTTGACGAAGGCCAACAAATCATAAGTCACATGTCAAGTTCTACCCGTCATTCTCCAGGTTGACTTGAACCCACCCACACAAGCCCTTGACGAAGGCCAACAAGGCTATACGACTGTCCCAAACTAACGCATCTATCTATGCTGCAGAAAGGCAATAAGCAGCTACCATACACTATGCCTTGACGAAGGCCAACAAACATAGCATGAATACTACGTGCTACCCGTCTGAAACGACGGAGGGCTACGAATGGTTTCTGGCGAAAACCTTTAACGTAAAGAACTTGATATCGTTGAAGGAACGGATAGCTTTTTAGAAAATATAGTGACGAAAACCATTGCTAAAGAGGTCACTCCCGGTGAAGGGATCTCGGCTCTTTCCCGTAGAATGAGGTGCAGGGTATTCCAACTGAATACCATAGTGCAAAGCAAAAGTAATCGGCTATAGTGAAGTCATTGCCCTGACGCAAACTTTTGTCCAAGGGGTCACTCCCGGTGAAGGGATCTCGGCCCTTGCCTCGTCGACTGAGGAGCAGGATATTCCAACTGAATACCACGATGCAAAACAAAAGTGAACGTCTGTTAGTGTATATGCCCTAGAGGCCATTACTGTATCATACTAGTTTGTATATTACTTAATGGGAGCTTGGGATATTCACCTTGTATAAACAATCTTGCTCAATATAGTAGTATGCTACTTGGTTTGTTTCTACTTCAATGTGTACATGTGTTTATTTTTGTATATCACCTATACACATTAGTGGAGCCCTTAGGATCTTTGCTTGATTACCAGCTTGTGATGGCAGTCACACTAGTGGGGCTGGGTAATCTATAAGCACATCCTTATACAGGTCCCTAGTCGCAGGACTATCGAGACAGGCCATCGATACTCCGGAGTAGACTAGCGTATGCGCTTCTCATCCCAGTGTAGGAGATGGTCTGTCCCACAGCCATCAGTACGTCGTACTGGAGATAGTATACGGGTGCTCGTTAGGTTACGAGTACACTGGACAGGACTCGTCGGGAACTGACAGGTTGGTATTATACCTATCGTCAGTTATCAGTTCCCAGGTGACATGAGTACAGCTTAGTCCGCTGACTTGACACTGGCACTTCGCCTCGAGTGTGTTCCCACTGCATTTTGATCACTACCCTACCACGGCTCAAAGGAGTCGTGCAAACAGGTAATGGTTGGGTGCAGTCCCGAAGCACTGGGAGGCAGTGACGGTTAGACAGGATTCGTCTCTCCCGGTATTGGGGGTTGACATCGCGCTGTGTCTAGGAGAGCCATTACACGAGTAGTCCCTGGCCAGGGCAAGCGAGATATACTGGTAGGCTTCCAGTGTTATCTCAGGGTGTTTTGGGCTTCACTCCGACACGACTTGTACCGCTGTTGGGGGACTGACGTTTACCGCCCCCTAGGCCCGACATGCGATGTATCAGACGAACAGACCGGACTGTACGGAGAATGTCACATTCAGACTCAGTAGGAGTTCAGATGGGTTTTACCTCGTCAGTCTTCTTATCGGCATCTACCTGGGGACCGTTACGCACAGCTAGTGCCGCTTGCGGTCTATGGTTAAACCCACTGCCAGCGTAGTTTCGAGTCTTTAGAGTCCCACACAGAGGGTATTCGCCTCTGGGCAAAACAGGGTAGAGGTCGCATGGTTTTGCGACAGGGTTCGTTCTCATCCGCGCACTTGTGCACGTTTGGAGTCCGGACGGATATTACTGGCTGGCTCTGGTTTGAGCCAGATACTGGTATACGTTTAGGGGTTGATTTTATCTCTTGGTATTCATGTTCCTCGGAACAAGAATGCGGGTGTGTATGCACAGTTGATTGAGGCGGAGGAAGAGGATTTTCATTAGGGTTTTCGGAACGGGTGCGTATGCACAGTTGACAGTCGTCTTTTTCCAAACCCTAATGGAATTATGATATATATATATCAATTAATAATATTAATTAAATGAAATTGTGTCATGGTTGGATTTTGTTGACTTGTTGACCATGGTTGACTTGTTGACCATGGTTGAATGTTTGACCATCATCATTACTTTGCAAAGATGCTCTTTGATTCTAGCAAAATTCATTTAATGAATGTAATGATAATGGTCATTCCAAACCATCCATCAACTATTTCATTTTATTATTATTGTTAATTGATAATTCTTTTCATTTGTGATATGGTTGTAAAATGAAAAGAATAAGCTCATTCTATCATAACCATTCTCTCTCCTCACTTGTTCTTCTTCCTCCTCTAGTTCAAGGAGAATCCTTCTCATGAGTTGAGAATCCCTCTCCTTGAGATTAAAACACCCCAAAGACACTCTCTACTCACTCTAGGTTCAAAGGTTTAGCAAGCCGAAGATTCTAGTTCTCTCAAAGTTCGAGAAAGAGCCCGAAGGTTGAACCCTCAGGTGGATCCATCTTTGACGGAAGAAGGCAACGAGGAAAGCACCATCAACCTCTACAAAAGTTTGAAGAAGAAGGAGTTCAAGTTAGGTATAACCATCTTTCCGAGTAGCTAACTCTCTTTAGCTTGTTTGCTAGTTTTAGTTTAGGAAAAGATCCCGACTTTGTTAGTCCATGTTGCCCCATGTGCTAAAAATTTGATTTTTATACCGTTTCCGCCTCCCCGTAAGAACCGGGGGTCGCAACGTGGACTTACAGTGGTATCAGAGCCTAACTAAACTTAAACTAGCTTGATAGCGAAGTGTATGGAAGTTCGAAATGGAAAAATCACAAAAACCGGAAATCAAAAACCCTAAGTTTCTGTTGAAATTTTTTGTGCTCTAAAAGTAAAAAGTTTTACTCCTAAAATCAGCTCAGGGTTTTGTGAGAACACCCACCAAAAACGATCCCATGAATCCTTCAAACCGCCGCGGATCCGCGGCCTCAGCTATTCTATTCGCCGCGGATCCGCCGCCGTTTGGGCTCTTCATGTGATCGTGTTTTGTGCAGTGTTCTTCTGGTAGGGTTTTGGGATTTTTCAAATATGTTATATGTGCCCAGATTTTCCAGAAAAGAAATTTACTTTTGGGGTCCTATAAATCCGTATTTTTTTTTGAACTTCGCTACACTTTGGCTATATTGGTTATATCTGTGATGTTTGTATGTATTGAACGTCGGCTAATCGCTATAAGTCGATTAGTCGGGGTTATACATCTTTGTGATCTGTGTTTGACATTGGAATGTGTATATGAATGTGTTGGACTGTCGCGGGTGAATAGCCGGGGTGGATGTGAGATGAGCTTTTGTTTTTCTTTCATTCATTTGTAAATGTAAATTGATGTAATAATATTATTTGTATGGCCGCACAACCGGGTCGGGGTTGTAGCCGTCATTGTATAATTCTTTTTACTGTTTTTGCTCCTAGGATAGACCCATGGAGGGGTGCACAAACTACCGGGTACTTGGCGGGTAGTTTGCCGCACCCGTAGGGGTCTTGGGTGGGGTTTTGGCTATTCACCGCGACCGTGTAATCCGCTTTTCGTTGCAGGCTCGAACGGATTGCGGATTCCTAGTATATCCAATGTATTCATCTGTGATCTGTAATGTCTATCATTGCTTTATATTTAGGCGTTGCTTATGTTTTACAGCCGCGCTAGCCCAGCCCCCGCTCTGTCGTTAGTTAAGTAACCTAACGGGTGATGACGGGACCCCGTGGCGAATGCGAATGGCATAAGCTTACGTCATATTTTGGTTGTTTTCTGCAATGATAGGATTAAATGATGGGACGCATTAAAAGAACTAATGCAAGAATATCACGCATGTAAGTGCACGGCGGCGCCCCGGCCGTCAATCCGACGGCCAAATGCGGAAGCGGTGATAAACTTTAATTTTGCGGACTTTGCAAACCGGCACCACCGCGCACTAAACTCCGGATCGAACCATTAACTAGTCCTAGCTAACTAAAAGAAAGGGAATAGAGATATACCGACGATCCAAGTCCTCCGGTCTTCTCGTCATGGTCCCGATCTCCTGCGGAAAGTCCTGTCTCCTCCTCGTCGCCGGAAGTGCACCACATCGCCTACTTTGTTTACGGGCTCCCACCTCAATGCCGAGGCAACTCGGGTACGAAGCCGGCTACTCGACGTGCCCAAGATTTACTGTAGAATGAGTGGTGTAGAGATCCATGTCTCATTTTGGGGTTAAGGAGGTGCCATTTGGTGGAGGGATGAAACAAGAACAAAATGTGGAGGAGCTTGGGGGTTTTTGGTGCATCAAATGAACAACATATCCCCACTAAGAATTTTGGACAGCCCACCTCAAAATGTGGCCGGCCACTATCTTGTGAGGGAGGGAGTGAATGAGAGAGCAATACAATGAGGGAGTGAGTGGATCAATCATGCAAGAGGGCATCATGAAAGAATATGATTACAAGCAAAAACCACACACAACCACAACCATCAAGTCCACAAAGTCAATCCATCATGAGAAGGAGAAGTCAATGATGGTGTACATCATGAAAACCATCATGATGCCAAAAGATGCAAAGAACCCCCTCCACAAATGCCTATTTGCGACAATGCAAATAAACCCTCCTCCACCAATCTTCGGCCAATGAACGGAACAATGGAAATTGGCCGAAACGGAAAGCAAACTGGCAACTCCAGAAAACTGGTCCCGTAATAAATTACAGGAAAACCCCGATACTGTGCATACACACCCGCATTTGTATTCCGACCGAAATACAAATGCAATGAGACAAAATCTACACTGTACTATACTAGGATCCGGCTTAAACCAAAGCCGGCTAGTAATATCTGTCCGATCCTGATCCGTGCAATACCGCACGTATCTGATCGAACCCTGCCATATAACCATACGGCCACTAGTACAAACTGTCCGATCCTGATCCGTGCAATACCGCACGTATCTGATCGGACCTTGCCATATCTCCATACGGCCTCTACAACCTTTCGCCCGAAAGCTGAGTAACTGAATGTGGGGGACTCTAAAGACTCGTCAACACCTTGGTTGTGAATTTAACCACCAGCACGTCAGAGGTATAAGCCAATACGTAACGGGCCACCAGGTACTGACTAAAAGGGATGTCTGTGAGCGAACTCAGCCTGACAACCCTACTGAGCCAGTCAGTGACAATATCCGTACAGTCCGGTCCGTTCGTCTATGAGTATCGCATGGCGGGCCTAGGGGGTTGGTAAAAGTCAGACCCCCAAAAGCGGTACAAGTAGCGTCGGAGTGTAGCCCAGAACACCCTGAGATACTACTGGAATACCTACCAGTAAATCTCCTTGCCTTGGCCAAGGACTTTGTGTAATGGCGCTCCTAGACACAGCACGACCTCACCCCCAATACCGGGAGAGACGAACCCCTGAAGATACGCTCACTGCCTCCATGTGGCTCGGGACTGTACCCAACTAAAACCTGTTTGCACGACTCCTTTGAGCCGTGGTAGGGTAGTAATCAAAGTACAGTGGGAACTCACACGAGACAAATGACGATCCCCAGGTCGATGAACTAACCTGCACACATGTCACCAGGGAACTGCCATCTGACGTCTGGTATACGACCAACTAGCATGTTCCCGGCGAGTCCTGTCCGGTGTACTCATAACCCAATGAGCACCTGTATACATCTTAGGTGATCCAACTGACACCAGTGGCTTGTGAGACCGGCCACCGCCCCTCGTCGGGGTCTCGACTGTATACACTAGTCTACTAATGGAGTATCGATGCCCAGTCTCGAAACTCCCACGACTAGGGACCTTTTAAGGATAAGCTTATAGACCCCCAGCTCCCACTTATATGATCGCCCTCATACTGCTGGTGGTCAAGCAAGAATCCTAAGGGCTCTATCAACGTGTAATAGCGACGTGTCAGGTCACCTAAAGCAGTACACGATGATAAAGGTAAACCAGATAGCATACTATCATCTCGAGTAAGACTGTCCTACCGGGATAGGTCCTCCCTCAATCATTACAATCACGTACCTGTGACCTAATAATTGACTCTGAGGGCACTATCTCCAACAACGCATTAAAAGAACTAATGCAAGATAATAAACCAAGTTAAAGTCGTTGGAACAGTTTCGAAAAACCACTCGGTTCTTTTCAAAACTAACTTTTAAATGCGGAGCTTGAGCCACTCCTTTTAAAAGCTATCTCGTTCCATCGATTATATCAAGTTCACTATGTTCACGGTTTCGCCAAAACCATTCGTAGCCCTCCATCATTTCAGTTAAATATACGGTAGTATTCAAGCTATGTATTTTGACCTCACGCCAAGGCATAGTGATTGGTAGCTGCCGGATATTTATCTGTTGCATAGATAGAATGCGTTGGTTTGAGACAGTCGTACTGCCATTTTGGCCTACGTCAAGGGTAGGTACGGGTGGGTTCAAATTAACCGGGATAATGATGGGAAGAACTTGACATGTGACTTATGACATTTTGACCTCACGCCAAGGTCATAAGAGCATGGGGAAAAAATCCACATCGGGAGTTTCATAAGTACTGAAACTTGCTAGATTTGCATACCATTTGGAGTGTGATGATTCTGGTAGGATTCCTTCAGTTTCGTCACGCGATGATATTTGGATCCCGATCCTATTGTGAGTATATGCTACTCCTCGGGAAATTTCTCACTAAACGATCAATGCTATAAACCTAGTAGGTGCCTAGAAAGGTGTTAGCGGGGCTACGCCCCCAGGGAAAAGAGGTTCTTAAATTAAGGAACTTCGCGAAAGCGTTGGAAAACCTCCCTCGAAGTACCGACACTGGCCTGGCTGAACGGTTAAGCAAGTATTGTGCGGTGGGATTGATCCCGACTGATTCTTCCTTTATGGTTTGAGGAGGGATTCGAGAGACAGTGGGAGCCATCCTGTTTAGACAAATTAAAAACCACTCTAAACTTGCAAGAGTATCATGCTAAAGTGTTTCTTCTCTCTCCCCCTGCAGCGACCAAATCGAAATGACTGGACTTAAGTTACTTCTAGATAAAAATATACTGACAGGGCCAAACTACAAAGATTGGCTCAGGAATGTCAAAATGGCAATCACTTACGACAAGCTGGGGTATCTTCTTACCACCAAAGCTCCCCCCGTCCCAGATCCCACCTCCAGCGTCGCGGATAAGGAAATCCGTAAGACTTGGGAGATTGATTGCGTGAAGGCCAAGTGCCTCGTGCTTGCCTCTATGGACAACGAACACCAGAGGAGGCACGAGAATATGGACTTGGAATCCATATTTCTTCATACAAAAGAACTGTATGGAGAGCAGTCTCGTATCGCAAGATACGAAGTGTCGAAGAAGTTATTTTCGGCAAAGTTGGCCGTCGGATCATCGGTAGCGGACCATGTGCTTAAGATGATTGGCTACATTGAGGAGCTCGCGGAACTTGGGACCACGTTGGAAAGTGAACTCTATACGAATTTAGTTCTCCAGTCCCTTCCTTCCACTTACGCCCAGTTCATACTGAATTTCAACTTGCAAGAAAAGGAAGTTGAACTTTCAGAACTCCTCAACATGCTGAGGAGCGCAGAGGGCACCCTACAGAAAGGTAGGGAAACACCCGCTTTGTTTGTAGGAGGATCTTCTTCTTCTAGGTCCAAGGCGAAAGCCAAAGGAAAGAGGAAGAAAGCCCCCGCCAAACCAAGGGGCGGTGTTAGTAAAGTGGGAACGAAGGGAAAGGAACAGGCAACAAAGATAGCGGGGAAGCTTGTGGGTAAAGAGGAATGCTTCTATTGTCACAAGAGTGGACACTGGAAGAAAGATTGCAGGGCTTGGAAAGCCAGGACACAGGAACTGAAGCAGGTTGCGGCTTCAGCTTTAGGTGTGTATGTTATTGAAAACTGTCTTTCTATAAACTCTACTTCCTGGGTATTGGATACCGGATCAGGATCTCATATCTGTAATTCTTTACAGGCGTTGAGAAACCGTAGGGTTTTGAAGGCAGGTGACATGACCCTCAGAGTTGCGAACGGAGCTAGCATGGATGCTAAAGCCGTGGGGGACTATCACCTGGGAATGTCAGATGGGCATGTTTTGGTTTTGCGTAATTGTTTTTTTGTACCCAACGCAACTTGTAATATCATTTCTGTATCTTTGGTTTCTAAAGAAGGTTATGAATTTGCGTTTGTAAGTAATGTTGTAAACATTCACCTTAATCAAGTTCTGATTGGGTCAGGTACATTGAGCAATGGTATATACGTATTGAACCAACCACAGATTTTCAATGTCCAGAATACACACAAAAGAAAGTCTCCGGAAATCAATCAGACTTTCTTATGGCATTGTAGACTGGGTCACATCAATGAGAGAAGGTTGACTAAGTTACATATAGAAGGGTATTTGGATCCATTCGAATATCAATCGTATGCCACTTGTCAATCCTGTCTCAAAGGAAAGATGATAAAGACTCCGTTCACTGGACACGGAGTAAGAGCAAGCGAGCTCTTGGGACTCGTACACAGCGACGTGTGCGGTCCAATGTCTACACATGCGCGAAGCGGTTATTCTTACTTCATTACTTTTACGGATGACTTTTCAAGATACGGTTATGTCTTCTTAATGAAACATAAGTCCGAAGCCTTTGAAAAGTTCCAGGAATATAAGAATGAAGTTGAAAAACAAACCGGCAAAAGTATCAAGATTCTAAGATCGAATCGAGGTGGAGAATACTTAAGTGCCGAGTTCCTGAATTACTTAAAAGAGAATGGGATTCTCTCTCAGCTTACTCCTCCATACACTCCGCAACATAACGGTGTATCGGAGAGATGGAACCGGACTCTATTGGATATGGTACGGTCCATGATTAGTAACGCTGAGTTACCGCGATCATTCTGGGGGTATGCGCTAGAAACAGCTGCATACCTTTTGAACCGAGTTCCTACTAAGACTGTGCCTACCATACCATATGAGTTATGGAGTGGGAAGAAACCCTATCTTCAGTACCTGAAGATTTGGGGATGTCCAGCTTATGTCAAAAAGCAGCATACGGACAAGCTCGAGGCACGCTCAGTACTGTGCAAGTTTGTGGGATACCCAAAGAACTCCAAGGGGGTATCTTTTCTATTACGCAGAGGAACAAAAAGTCCTTGTTTCTCGTAATGCCCATTTTCTGGAACATCAGTTCTTAGAAAAAGAAGTGGGAGCGCAATAGAACTGGAAGAAATTCCAGAACCTCAGACTATTACTGAAAGCTTAGTGGAACCAGAGGGTTCAAAAGAACAGGACATTCCTACGCCGCTCCGCAGGAGTAGTAGGCAGTCTCATCCGCCCGAGAGATACTACGGTTTTCTCATAGACGGGGATAGAGAGGATTGCATCATAGATTATGATGAGCCTACTAGCTTCCAACAGGTCGTTCAGAGCGTTGACTCGGTAAAATGGCTGGATGCAATGCGGACCGAAATGGAGTCCATGTACACCAACAAAGTATGGACGTTGGACATTGCTCCAGACGGGGTAAAACCCGTAGGATGCAAGTGGATCTTCAAAAGGAAGATTGGTGTAGATGGACAGGTTGAGACCTATAAAGCTAGACTTGTAGCAAAGGGTTTCCGTCAAAGACCTGGCTTGGACTATGACGAAACCTTTTCTCCAGTGGCTATGCTGAAATCCATTCGGATCCTTCTTGCCATTGCTGCCTCCACGATTATGAGATTTGGCAGATGGACGTAAAAACCGCTTTTCTAAATGGAAATTTAGAGGAGTGTGTCTATATGGACCAGCCAGAGGGTTTCATTCAAAGTGGGAGCAGCGGAAAGGTGTGTAAGTTGCTTAAGTCCATCTATGGACTAAAGCAGGCATCGCGGAGTTGGAACATCTGCTTTGATGAGACGGTCAAGGAATTTGGCTTTATCAAAAATTCAGATGAACCATGCATCTATAGTAGATTTGTAGCGAGAACTGTAGTATTCCTCGTTTTATACGTAGATGACATTCTCTTAATAGGAAATGACATTCCTATGCTACAATCTGTCAAGGGATTCTTGTCACACAGGTTCTCCATGAAAGACCTGGGTGATGCCTCTTACATCTGGGGATCCGGATCCATCGTGATAGATCCAAGAGGATATTAGGACTTTCACAGTCCAGGTACATCGACACTATACTGAAGAGATCAGTATGGAAGATTCCAAGCGCGGTAACCTACCAGCTTGTCACGGGATCACCCTCTCTAAAGAGATGTCTCCCAAGACTGATTTGGGAGAGGGATCGCATGTCTATTATACCCTACGCTTCTGCGGTAGGCTCTATAATGTATGCGATGTTGTGTACCAGACCGGATGTAGCTTATGCACTGAGTGTGGTAAGCCGGTATCTGTCAAACCCTAGGGAGAAACACTGGATAGCGGTAAAAGAACATTCTCAAGTACCTGAGAAGGACTAAGGAGATGTTCTTGGTGTATGGCGGAAAAGACCTCCAGATCGAGGCCTTTGCTGACTCCAGCTTCCAGAGTGACAAGGATGATTCAAGTCCATGTCGGGTTTTGTCTTTACCCTCAATGGAGGGGCGGTGTGTTGGAAGAGTTCCAACAGGAAACCGTTGCAGACTCGACGATGGAAGCGGAAAACATCGCTGCATCTGATGCCGCAAAAGAAGCTGTCTGGATGAGGAAGTTCTTGAAAGAACTTCAGGTGGTTCCGTCCATTGTTGACCCAATACCTCTGTATTGCGACAACAACGGGGCTATAGCTTTAGCGAAGGAACCCAGGTCCCATCAGAGATCCAGGCACATCTTGAGGCGGTATCACCTGATCAGGGAGATCGTGATCACAAGAAGATCGAGGTTCGGAGGGTTGCTTCAGAAGAAAACACTGCAGATCCATTCACCAAGGCCCTACCCCAGACTCAGTTCGAGCGGCTGATCGAGATGATAGGTCTTCGATACGCCAGTACATGGCCTTAGTGCAAGTGGGAGATTGTTAGTGTATATGCCCTAGAGGCCATTACTGTATCATACTAGTTTGTATATTACTTAATGGAAGCTTGGGATATTCACCTTGTATAAACAATCTTGCTTAATATAGTAGTATGCTACTTGGTTTGTTTCTACTTCAATGTGTACATGTGTTTATTTTTGTATATCACCTATACACATTAGTGGAGCCTTTAGGATCTTTGCTTGATTACCAGCGTTGTGATGGCAGTCACACTAGTGGGGCTGGGTAATCTATAAGCACATCCTTATACAGGTCCCTAGTCGCAGGACTATCGAGACAGGGCATCGATACTCCGGAGTAGACTAGCGTATGCGCTTCTCATCCCAGTGTGGGAGATGGTCTGTCCCACAGCCATCAGTACGTCGTACTGGAGATAGTATACGGGTGCTCGTTAGGTTACGAGTACACTGGACAGGACTCGTCGGGAACTGACAGGTTGGTATTATACCTATCGTCAGTTATCAGTTCCCAGGTGACATGAGTACAGCTTAGTCCGCTGACTTGACACTGGCACTTCGCCTCGAGTGTGTTCCCACTGCATTTTGATCACTACCCTACCACGGCTCAAAGGAGTCGTGCAAACAGGTAATGGTTAGGTGCAGTCCCGAAGCACTTGGAGGCAGTGACGGTTAGACAGGATCCGTCTCTCCCGGTATTGGGGGTTGACATCGCGCTGTGTGTAGGAGAGCCATTACACGAGTAGTCCCTGGCCAGGGCAAGCGAGATATACTGGTAGGCTTCCAGTGTTATCTCAGAGTGTTTTGGGCTTCACTCCGACACGACTTGTACCGCTGTTGGGGGACTGACGTTTACCGCCCCCTAGGCCCGACATGCGATGTATCAGACGAACAGACCGGACTGTACGGAGAATGTCACATTCAGACTCAGTAGGAGTTCAGATGGGTTTTACCTCGTCAGTCTTCTTGTCGGCATCTACCTGGGGACCGTTACGCACAGCTAGTGCCGCTTGCGGTCTGTAGTTAAACCCACTGCCAGCGTAGTGTCGAGTCTTTAGAGTCCCACACAGAGGGTATTCGCCTCTGGGCAAAACAGGGTAGAGGTCGAATGGTTTTGCGACAGGGTTCGTTCTCATCCGCGCACTTGTGCACGTTTGGAGTCCGGACGGATATTACTGGCTGGCTCTGGTTTGAGCCAGATACTGGTATACGTTTAGGGGTTGATTTTATCTCTTGGTATTCATGTTCCTCGGAACAAGAATGCGGGTGTGTATGCACAGTTGATTGAGGCGGAGGAAGAGGATTTTCATTAGGGTTTTCGGAACGGGTGCGTATGCACAGTTGACAGTCGTCTTTTTCCAAACCCTAATGGAATTATGATATATATATATCAATTAATAATATTAATTAAATGAAATTGTGTCATGGTTGGATTTTGTTGACTTGTTGACCATGGTTGACTTGTTGACCATGGTTGAATGTTTGACCATCATCATTACTTTGCAAAGATGCTCTTTGATTCTAGCAAAATTCATTTAATGAATGTAATGATAATGGTCATTCCAAACCATCCATCAACTATTTCATTTTATTATTATTGTTAATTGATAATTCTTTTCATTTGTGATATGGTTGTAAAATGAAAAGAATAAGCTCATTCTATCATAACCATTCTCTCTCCTCACTTGTTCTTCTTCCTCCTCTAGTTCAAGGAGAATCCTTCTCATGAGTTGAGAATCCCTCTCCTTGAGATTAAAACACCCCAAAGACACTCTCTACTCACTCTAGGTTCAAAGGTTTAGCAAGCCGAAGATTCTAGTTCTCTCAAAATTCGAGAAAGAGCCCGAAGGTTGAACCCTCAGGTGGATCCATCTTTGACGGAAGAAGGCAACGAGGAAAGCACCATCAACCTCTACAAAAGTTTGAAGAAGAAGGAGTTCAAGTTAGGTATAACCATCTTTCCGAGTAGCTAACTCTCTTTAGCTTGTTTGCTAGTTTTAGTTTAGGAAAAGATCCCGACTTTGTTAGTCCATGTTGCCCCATGTGCTAAAAATTTGATTTTTATACCGTTTCCGCCTCCCCGTAAGAACCGGGGGTCGCAACGTGGACTTACAACGTCCTTGCAATAACAGCTTTTTGAAAAGTGTTCCAACAACATCAGATTAGGTTTGTTTTAAACTTGCATTGATCCGAATCAACGCAGTCCCATCAATTGATCACACCACAAAGAACGAAAATATACTGATGTACGTATATGCCATCCACATTCGCCACTGGGTCCCGTCATTACCCGTTAGGTTAGCTAACTAACGACAGAGCGGGGACTGGACTAGCGCGGATGCAAAACATATACAACATCTACTAATATATATACCAATATATTATATTCGCTCAAGGCGTGATAAAATGCAACATCACAGAAATGTACAGCATCACAGAAACAATACAGATATCTGGGATCCCCGGGTTTCACAGAGCCACTACTGAAACCCGACGTTCCCCTGGTCGTGTGGATAGCCTGTGCAATGAAATCCTAGACCCCTACGGGCGCGGCAAGTCACCCGCCAAAACCTGAAGCGAGGCAGCCCCCTTCAGCAACGTGAATGGACCACCCAGCACTTCACGGAATCCGGTAACTTGGGCACCCCTCCTGGGTCAACCTGTACCCCCTACGAGTGCGGCGAATAGCCCGCCAATCCTAGAGTGAAGCCCCTTCCATCTTAATACCATGAGATGCGGGCTTGTTGCCTTCTAGAATCCGGCTATCCGTGCACCCCTCCGTGGGGTAATCCTAGTACAGAAAGTAAAATATACATACAACGGGTACATCGACCGGAACCTGGCCGTGCCCCAAAATAATAATACAATCAGGCAGTGACGGCAGTCCACATGTCGGACGCTCGCCCCGCAATATCAAATGTACATAATACAACAGAACTGTACTAGCATTGCATCCAGGCTATCCCCACGACCGATCCGCAACATCACAGCAAAAACAGAACATCAACGTGAAAATCACGTTCGCAAATCCGTCTAACTGGGCTATAGCAGTTAGACAGGATTTACCGATCAAGTGACATTCACGGTCGCAGATATAATGTAAATACTGTGAAATAATGTGTTTAAAATATCCGATCGATCAAATTTTAACAAGTGGGCCCCAAGCATTACTGTAGCAGATCAAGAAATTCTGGGCCCAATGTTATTATTCCAAAACCCCAATTTTAACCCCAGAAAGATACTGTAGAAATTTGGTGCAGGGAACCCAACAGTGTGCGGCGGAACCGCAGCCCAAAGGGGTGTTTGGCCGCGGTTCCGCGCTCCTACTGTGGAGTTGTTGCATCGAATTTTTACAGAACTCTTATTTTTTCTAGTAGATCACGTTTCTGCAACCAGAAAAAATTTTCGACACCAAAAATTTTCAACAGAAAACTGATGCAAGCAAAAATGCGGTTTTGGGATTTTTGTTCGATCGGAATTGTAAAACACATTAAACAAAGCTAGACTAAGTTAATGACGAGGCTCTGATACCAGTGTAAGTGCACGGCGGCGCCCCGGCCGTCAATCCGACGCCGGAATGCGGAAGCGGTGATAAACTTTAATTTTT
Organism: Agapanthus africanus; assembly: GCA_030015575.1. Lineage (NCBI taxonomy): Eukaryota > Viridiplantae > Streptophyta > Magnoliopsida > Asparagales > Amaryllidaceae > Agapanthus > Agapanthus africanus. Next base: position 97,116,407 of record JASDDO010000029.1, on the reverse strand, counting down.
CTTGAACTGGCAAACCGCCGCGCACTAATACCCGGATCGAACCATTAACTAGTCCAAGCTAACTACAAGATAGGGAACAGAGATATACCGACTGATCCGAGTCCTCCGGTCTTCTCGTCGTCGTCTCGATCTCCCGCGGAATGTCCTGTCTCCACCTCGTCGCCGGAAGTGCACCACATCGCCTACATCTTTTACGGGCTCCCACCTCAATGCCGAGGCAACTCGGGCACGAAGCTGGCTAGTCGACGTGCCCAAGGTTTGCTGTAGAATGTATAGTACTCAAGTCTCACTTTGGGGTTGTGGAATTGCCATTTGGTGGAGGAATGATACTTGGAGCTTTTGAGATTGATCTTGTGGGATTTTTGCAACATGAAATGAGCCAAAAAACCCTCACCAAAATGTTTGGACAGCCCCATCTCTAGTGGCCGGCCAAGCTTGGAAAGGAGAGAGTGAGAGAGGGAGTGAATGTATCAAAAGATAACCAATCTCATAATGCAAGAGAGAGAGAGAGAAAAAGACTATCATGCATAAGCATGATAACAAGCTAAAACCAACACTCCACCACAACCATCATCAAGCATGATGACTTCAAAAAGTCAAGCCATCATGAAGAAGTCAAGGTCAAGGAATGGTGCAACCATCATGACACAAGAATATGCAAAGAACCCCTCCACAAATACTTATTTGCAACAATGCAAATAAGCCCTCCTCCACCAATCTTCGGCCAATGAACGATACAAAGGAAATTGGCCGAAACGGAAAGCAAACTGGCAACTCCAGAAAACTGGTCCCGTAATAAATTACAGGAAAACCTCGATACTGTGCATACACACCCGCATTTGTATTCCGACCGAAATACAAATGCAATGAGACAAAATCTACACTGTACTATACTAGGATCCGGCCTAAACCAAAGCCGGCTAGTAATATCCGTTCGATCCTGATCCGTGCAATACCGCACGTATCTGATCGAACCCTGCCATATATCCATACGGCTTCTACAACTTTTAGCCCGAAAGCTGAGTAACTGAATGTGGGGACTCTAAAGACTCGTCAACACCTTGGTTGTGGATTTAACCACTAGCACGTCAGAGGTATAAGCCAATACGTAACGGGCTACCAGGTATTGACTAAAAGGGACGTCAGTGAGCGAACTCAGCCTGACAACCCTACTGAGCCTGTCAGTGACAATATCCGTACAGTCCGGTCCGTTCGTCTATGAGCATCGCATGGCGGGCCTAGGGGGTTGGTAAAAGTCAGACCCCCAAAAGCGGTACAAGTCGTGTCGGAGTGTAGCCCAGAACACCCTGAGATACTACTGGAATACCTACCAGTAAATCTCCTTGCCTCGGCGAGGGCTTCGTGTAATGGCTCTCCTAGACACAGCGCGACCTCACCCCCAATACCGGGAGAGATGAACCCCTGAAGATACGCTCACTGCCTCCATGTGGCTCGGGACTGTACCCAACTAAAACCTGTTTGCATGACTCCTTTGAGCCGTGGTAGGGTAGTAATCAAAGTACAGTGGGAACTCACACAAGACAAATGACGATCCCCAGGTCGATGAACTAACCTGTACACATGTCACCAGGGAACTGCCATCTGACGTCTGGTATATGACCAACTAGCATGTTCCCGGCGAGTCCTGTCCGGTGTACTCATAACCCAATGAGCACCTGTATACATCTTAGGTGAACCAACTGACACCAGTGGCTTGTGAGACCGGCCACCGTCCCTCGTCGGGGTCTCGACTGTATACACTAGTCTACTCTGGAGTATCGATGCCCTGTCTCGAAACTCTCATGACTAGGGACCATTTAAGGATATGCTTATAGACCCCAGCTCCCACTTATATGATCGCCCTCATACTGCTGGTGGTCAAGCAAGAATCCTAGGGGCTCTACCAACGTGTAATAGCGACCTGTAAGGTCACCTAAAGCAGTACACGATGATAAAGGTAAACCAGATAGCATACTATCATCTCGAGTAAGACTGTCTACCGGGATAGGTCCTCCATCAATCATTGCAATCACGTACCTGTGACCTAATAATTGACTCTGAGGGCACTATCTCCAACAGGTAGTTTCCAATGTGGGTACTTTGACAGTATTCTAAAGATATTTAGAATAGATGACTCCTGGTATGGTGGTGTACCTGCAGATGATAGAGTCACCCTCTCTAAAGGTGTCTTACAGACTAAAGGGGAGAGGGATGTGCATGATTGGAAGATCACTTGCTTAGGCAATTGAGTCAATCGTGAGATGTCAAGTACCACACCAGATGTTGTTTTTGCACTAGATGCGATAAGTTTATATTAATTCAATCCTGAAGAAACATAAGGAAGCAGTTTTAGAACATAAGTGCATGTTCTAGGAATTTGATGACGGCAGCCTCCTTCGGAGACAGTTATCATTCCAGGCTTCAAAGGTGACATGGATGACAGAGTGATTGTCAGAGTTATAGTTTTCCCTCTGACGAGGGACAGTATTATGGACAGTTGGTCCAAGAGGATACTGTAGGAGGAATGGTGCAGGATATTGATTAGGTTCAATTGACGATACAGTCTAAGAAGTTTGGATTTGGAGTTCATTTATGAACTAGGTGTAAGTCCATGTCACGCACCCCACGAACTTACGGGGAGGCGGAATATATGAAAAACGATTATCAAAGCTTCGTAATACGGACTTGAGCGCATGAATCGTATCCAAACCATTACTAGCAAACTACGAAATGTTTAACTACTCGGATTCGAAGTTATACCTCACTTTACTTGTCCTTCGGGTCTTCATCGCTGTCCTCCACTCCTCGTAGGCTCCTTGGAACATCGGCACCTTAACGGCCTCCTCGAGTCAAAGACGATCCACCCGAGAGCTCCTACGCCAAGCTTGATCTCTAACTTGAGATAACTAGGTTGCTCAAAGTGCTAATCTAAGCTACCTAGGGGATATAGAGTGAGGTTATGGATGTATTAGTCTATCTAATCCTTGATCTCAACACATGAGAGGGGAGGATTAGGGTTTCAAGAGCGAGCTTGAGGAGAGAGAAGGTGAGCATAAGAATGAATGAAAAAGCTTCTCACTTCTAATATATTATGAAGCATAAGAAAATCGAAAAGCAATAAATCAAAATGCATTATCATCATGCTTCATTAAATATATGCAATGAATCATCAAGTGAGTCATTAAGCAATAAATGCTTCATTAACTCACTTGAATGATTCATCTAAGTGAGTCACAAATTCATTAAGTGCTAATGCCACCTTACCCTCCATGTCATCATCTATCTAGAAGCTTCCCGACAAATTACGAGAACGCCCCTCCTATCCATGAAAACACGGAAAAACTTTAGAATGTATAAATCCAATAATCTGATACTAGAATCTGGATTAAACCAAAGCCGGCTAGTAAAAACTGTCCGAACATCGTACGTGCGTAAAAACACGTATGCATCCGAACCATGTCGTAAAACCATACGACCTCTATATCGTTTCGCCTGGAGCAGGGAAACTCTCTGTATGGGACTCTAAAGACTCGACACTACGCTGGCAGTGGGTTTAACCACAGACCGCAAGCGGCACTAGCTGTACGTAACGGTCCCCAGGTAGATGTCAATAAGAAGGCCGATGAGGAAACCCATCCGAACTCCTACTGAGCCTGATGTGACAATCTCCGTACAGTCCGGTCTGTTCGTCTAAGACTATCGCATATCTAGCCTAGGGGCAGCAAGCGTCAGTCCCCTAATAGCGGTATAAGTCGTGTCGGAGCGTAGCCATTACACCCTGAGAAACTACTGGAACCTACCAGTAAATCTCGCTTGCCCTGGCCAGGGACTTTGCGTAATGGCTCTCTGACACAGCGCGATATCAACTCCCAATACCGGGAGAGACGAATCTTGTCTAACCGCCACTGCCTCCAAGTGCTCGGGACTGCACCCAACTGCTACCTGTTTGCACGACTCCTTTGAGCCGTGGTAGGGTAGCAATCTAAGAACAGTAGGACACACTCGAGGCGAAGTAGCAGTGTCAAGTCTGCGGACTATGCTGTACTCATGTCACCTGGGAACTGTTAACTGACGATTGGTATAATACCAACCAACAGTTCCCCTACGAGTCTTGTCCGGTGTACCCGTAACCTAACGAGCACCTGTATACTATCTCCAGTACGACGTACTGATGGCTGTGGGACAGACCATCTCCCCAACTGGGATGAGAAGCGTACACACTAGTCTACTCCGGAGTATCGATGCCCTGTCTCGATAATCCTACGACTAGGGACAAGTATAGGATGTTGCTTATAGACTACCCAGCCCCCACTAGTGTGACTGCCATCACAACGCTGGTAATCAAGCAAAGATCCTATGGGCTCTACTAATATGTATGAGTGATACGTTATAAGAAACATATGCACATATTAAAGTAGACACAAACCAAGTAGCATACTACCATTTTTAGCAAGACTGTATATACAACTGTGAATATCCCAAGCTTCCATTAAGTAATATACATACAAGTATGATACAATAATGGCCCCTAGGGCATATACACTAACAATCTCCCACTTGCACTAGGGCCATGAGCTGGCATATCATAGACCTATCATCTCGAATAGCCTCTCGAACTGCGTCTGAGGAATGGCCTCTGTGAATGGATCAGCAATGTTATTCTCCGTCTCTACTCTTTTCACCTCGATCTCCCGGCGATCGACGATCTCCCTGATCAGGTGATACCGCCTTAAGATGTGTCTGGATTTCTGATGGGACCTGGGTTCCTTCGTTAAAGCTATAGCGCCGTTGTTTTCACAATACATGTAAGTCCATGCTACCTCTCCCGGTACTTACGGGCTTGCGGAATTTGATGAAAAACGATTTTCTAGAGGTGGCAACATGGACTCAAAACGGATCTTTGTTAAACTATCTACCTAACAACCTAACTAGGAGTTGTTAACTACTCGGTTAGGGGGTTATACCTTTCTTTCTTGAACTCCTTCGTCTTCAACCCTCGATGGTGTACGGATCGGCTTCACCCCGTCGTCTCCTTGCGCCGAAGATCGATCCACCCGAAAGCTTCTACCTTTAGCTTCTTCTTCGAACTTTGAAGAAACTAGTTCACTCGGTTTGCTAAACCTTGTGAACTAGAGTGAGTAGAGGAGAGTGTGTTGGGATTTTTCTCTATGGTTCTTGCTTCTCAACACATGAGACAAGTGAACCATAGACTAGAGAGAGGGAGAGCAAGAGGAAGAGGGTGAGAGCTCAAGCAAGAGAGAGAATGGAAATGAGAGAATGAGCAAGACTTTTCTCTCTTGGCTCTCATAATCCAACGCCATCATAACCAATAATAGCAATCAAGTATTATGTGATGGTTTAAGTCAAAATAGCCATATCATTTCAGGCACTCATTTTGCACAAGATAAACAAGCAAGCAAAAGTCTTTGCCATGAAATGATAGCTATTGTCATGATGATGGTCAACTAGTCCAACCTAGTCAACCGGTCAACAAAGTCAACAAAGTCAACCCCTCAACAACCATGTCACTATAATACTTAATTAATATTATTGTTAATCACATATCATATTCTCATTAGGGTTTAGCGAAAAGTCAATAGTCAACAGTCAACAACCCTAATGAGAATCCTCTGCCTCTGTCTCTCCGTCAACTGTGCATACACACCCGCATCCGCGTTCCGAGGAACATGAATACATACGAGATAAAACCAATCCCAAAACATACACTAGGATCTGGCTTAAACCAAAGCCCGCTAGTGTTAACTGTCCGGACACTAAACGTGCACAAGTGCACGGATGTGACCGAACCCTGTCGCAAAACCATGCGACCTCTACTCTTTTGCCTAAAGGCGAATAGCTTTCTGTGTGGGACTCTAAAGACTCGACACTACGCTGGCAGTGGGTTTAACCACAGACCGCAAGCGGCACTAGCTGTGCGTAACGGTCCCCAGGTAGATGCCGACAAGAAGACTGACGAGGTGAAACCCATCTGAACTCCTACTGAGCCTGAATGTGACAGTCTCCGTATAGTCCGGTCTGTTCGTCTGATACATCGCATGGCGGGCCTAGGGGGCGGTAAACGTCAGTCCCCTAATAGCGGTACAAATCGTGTCGGAGTGAAGCCCAAAACACCCTGAGATAACACTGGAAGCCTACCAGTATATCTCGTTTGCCCTGGCCAGGGACTACTCGTGTAATGGCTCTCCTAGACACAGCGCGATGTCAACCCCCAATACCGGGAGAGACGAATCCTGTCTAACTGTCACTGCCTCCAAGTGCTTCGGGACTGCACCCAACCACTACCTGTTTGCACGACTCCTTTGAGCCGTGGTAGGGTAGTAATCAAAGTACAGTGGGAACACACTCGAGGCGAAGTGACAGTGTCAAGTCAGCGGACTAAGCTGTACTCATGTCACCTAGGAACTGACAACTGACGATAGGTATAATACCAACCAGTCAGTTCCCGACGAGTCCTGTCCAGTGTACTCGTAACCTAACGAGCATCCGCATACTATCTCAAGTACGACGTACTAACGGCTGTGGGATAGACCGTCTCCCCTGCTGGGATGAGAAGCGCATACGCTTGTCTACTCCGGAGTATCGATGCCCTGTCTCGATAGTCCTGCGACTAGGGACCTGTATAAGGATGTGCTTATGGATTACCCAGCCCCCACGAGTGTGACTGCCATCACAACGCTGGTAATCAAGCAAAGATCCTAAGGGCTCCACTAATGCGTATAGGTGATATAATAAAATAAACACATGTACACATTAAAGTAGAAACAAACCAAGTAGCATGCTACCATTTTGAGCAAGATTGTTTATACAACTGTGAATATCCCAAGCTTCCATTAAGTAATATACAAACTAGTATGATACAGTAATGGCCTCTAGGGCATATACACTAACAATCTCCCACTTGCACTAAGGCCATGTACTGGCGTATCGAAGACCTATCATCTCGATCAGCCGCTCGAACTGAGTCTGGGGCAAGGCCTTGGTGAATGGATCTGCAGTGTTATCTTCTGAAGCAACCCTCCGAACCTCGATCTCCTGGCGATCCACGATCTCCCTGATCAGGTGATACCGCCTCAAGATGTGTCTGGATTTCTGATGGGGCCTGGGTTCCTTCGCTAAAGCTATAGCCCCGTTGTTGTCGCAATACAGAGGTATTGGATCAAATCATATGGACGGAACCACCTGAAGTTCTTTCAAGAACTTCCTCATCCAGACGGCTTCTTTTGCGGCATCAGATGCAGCGATGTATTCTGCTTCCATAGTCGAGTCAGCAACGGTTTCCTGTTTGGAACTCTTCCAACACACCGTCCCTCCATTAAGGGTAAAGACAAAACCCGACATGGACTTGGAATCATCCTTGTCACTCTGGAAGCTGGAGTTAGCAAAGGCCTCGATCTGGAGGTCTTTTCCGCCATACACCAAGAACATCTCCTTAGTCCTTCTCAGGTACTTGAGAATGTTCTTTACCGCTATCCAGTGTTTCTCCCCAGGGTTTGACTGATACCGGCTTACTACACTCAGTGCATAAGCTACATCCGGTCTGGTACACAACATCGCATACATTATAGAGCTTACTGCAGAAGCGTAGGGTATAATAGACATGCGATCCCTTTCCAAATCAGTCTTGGGAGACATCTCTTTGGAGAGGGTGATCCCGTGACAAGCCGGTAGATTACCGCGCTTGGAATCTTCCATACTGAATCTTTTCAGTATGGTGTCGATGTACCTGGACTGTGAAAGTCCTAATATCCTCTTGGATCTATCACGATGGATCCGGATCCCCAAGATGTATGAGGCATCACCCAGGTCTTTCATGGAGAACCTGTGTGACAAGAACCCCTTGACAGATTGTAGCATAGGAATGTCATTTCCTATCAGAAGAATGTCATCCATGTATAAAACGAGGAATACGACAGTTCTTGCTACAAATCTACTATAGATGCATGGTTCATCTGGATTTTTGATAAAGCCAAATTCCTTGACCGTCTCATCAAAACAGATGTTCCAACTCCGTGATGTCTGCTTTAGTCCATAGATGGACTTAAGCAACTTGCACACCTTTCCGCTGCTCCCACTCTGAATGAAACCCTCTGGCTGGTCCATATAGACACACTCGTCTAAATTTCCATTTAGAAAAGCGGTCTTTACGTCCATCTGCCAAATCTCATAATCGTGGAAGGCAGCAATTGCAAGAAGGATCCGAATGGATTTCAGCATAGCCACTGGAGAAAAGGTTTCGTCATAGTCCAAACCAGGTCTTTGACGAAAACCCTTTGCAACAAGTCTAGCCTTATAGGTCTCAACCTGTCCATCTACACCAATCTTCCTTTTGAAGATCCACTTGCATCCTACGGGTTTTACCCCATCTGGAGCAATGTCCAACGTCCATACTTTGTTGGTGTACATGGACTCCATTTCGGTCCGCATTGCATCCAGCCATTTTACCGAGTCAACGCTCTGAACGGCCTGCTAGAAGCTAGTAGGCTCATCATAATCAATGATGCAATCCTCTCTATCCCCGTCTATGAGAAAACCGTAGTATCTCTCGGGCGGATGAGACTGCCTACTACTCCTGCGGAGCGGCGTAGGAATGTCCTGTTCTTTTGAACTCTCTGGTTCTACTAAGCTTTCAGTAATAGTCTGTGGTTCTGGAATTTCTTCCAGTTCTACTGCGCTCCCACTAATTTCCTTTTCTAAGAACTGGTGTTCTAGAAAGTGGGTGTTCCCCTCCGAACGGCGGCCGGGACGTCGGGACGTCCGAATGCCTGGGGTTCGGGGCAGATGCTAATTGGTGCTATCCGTCTACCCCTCCGAAGATGCCAAGTTGATTTATGGCACCATGTATCGAAGGTTTAGACGGATGCGTCCGATGTAGCAGACTTCGTCAGATTCCCCCTCATTTGAGGGGTTTTTGATTGTGGGGACGCTCTTCCCTGCAGGCGCAAGCCCCTGCAGTTAATTACGCTACCGCGTTGCGGTAACAACTTTCTCCTTCTCCAGATGGTCACTTCGTGTCGTGGGTGTTTGTTTTGTTGCCCGTGGATTGTTTACGGAGACTGAGTTATGTCGTCGCCCGTAGGGCGTGGACTAGTCCAAATCCGCATTATCTTAGATTTGGGTTTGGGGGTTTGGTTTGAGGATACGTCAGCCATACTTGAGGCTAAGATCAACTCAAACGTTTGTTAAGGATACGTTAGTCTAACTTTGTGACTAAGATCAACTTACGGGATCGTTTAGATCCGACAGAAGAGTGTTTGGACTCTAATGTTCCAGTTTAGGGACGTAGTGGTCCATCGTATGTATGGCCATCGGGACTCATCACCTCTCTGACGACGTTGAAAGATTACAACGACGGATGTCAGAGGAGTTCAGAGATGTACCCTCGAGCCGGAGTTAATTTAGGGGATTCGTAGTCCAATCTGTTTGAAGGTTTAAGGACGCGTTAGCCATTTTTGGAGGCTAAGATCAACTTAAACGGGACCGTTTAGATCCGACAAAAGAGCATATGGAGGGCCCTATTGTTCCAGTTTAGGGACGTAGTGGTCCATCGTATGTATGGCCATCGGGACTCATCACCTCTCTGACGACGTTGAAAGATTACAACGACGGATGTCAGAGGAGTTCAGAGATGTACCCTCGAGCCGGAGTTAACTTAGGGGATTCGTAGTCCAATCTGTTGAAGGTTTAAGGACGCGTTAGCCATTTTTGGAGGCTAAGATCAACTTAAACGGGACCGTTTAGATCCGACAAAAGAGCATATGGAGGGCCCTATTGTTCTAGTTTAGGGACGTTGCGGTCCATGGGTAGTTTAAGGACGTTGCGGTCCGTGGGTAGTTTAAGGACATTGCGGTCCGTGGGTAGTTTAAGGACATTGCGGTCCGGTATTTGCTCTGGATGCTTCACACGGGTTCACTGCCGTGCTTGGCGAGGACCAGGCTCCGCTCTGGGTGCTTCACACGGGTTCACTGCCGTGCTCTGCGAGGACCAGGATCCGCTCTGGACGTTTCCCACGGGGTCAAAGAGTGACATTATCCGTGTTCCACGTAACCAGGAATTTTGCATTAGGCATGGGTTTAAGGACCCCACAGTCCATATCATGAGTGGCCGTCGGGACCCGTCACCTCTTTGAAGACATTGAGGGATTACAATGCCAAGTTTCAAAGGAGTGAAGAGATGTACCCTAGAACCGGAATGGATTTAATAATTCCTGACCCAATTTGGGGTCGAGACTGATTAATTATGTTATGAGCCCATTAGCCCAGTTAATCACAAATTGAGGACTTATGGCCAGCTTGGGCTAAGTCCAGTCGGGTCTGAAACATTGACTTTTTGCTGATCCATTGAAGGAGAGGCTTTGCCTCTATCCATTTAGCCAATTGGGCCAAAGCCTAGTGTTAAACACTATAGAGCAATCAGTGTTGAACACTGGGAATGCGGTTAACAAGTTAGTGTTTAACACTAAGAAATAATTGGTGTTAAACACCAGCAATAAGGCTTCTCAAATTAGTGTTAAACACTAAAACAGATCAGTGTTGAACACTGCAAACGAAGATCTCAGATTAGTATTTAAACACTAAGGTAATCAGTGTTGAACACTGCAGATAAAGCTTTTTAATTAGTGTTGAACACTAAGGCCCAACAATATTTCAACACTGAGTGCGAGAGTTTCAATTTAGTGTTAAACACTAAGACAAGAGGGGTCACGTGGCAGCACGTGAGAGCGCCCTTCCTCCATTTGTTCTGCTGAAATTACTGCATCTTTTGATAGCATCACGTGTCAGCACGTGATGGGCATTCAAATGCCTATGCGTTAAGGCTTCTGCTGAAAGTCACGTGGGTCACGTGGGGTGCTGCCTCAAAGGGGTTTTCTGTAGGGCTTTTGAGGGGGGGGGTCACGTGGTGACACGTGACCCTGCCTTAATGTGGTTTTTTTTTCAGAGGATTTGTTACTCCTTTTTTTCAGGAATTAAATTCCGGAGACTTTTTAATTTCAGAGGAATTAAATCCTTCTTTCTTTTGAAGACTTGTATTCTGGAATAGAGTTTAACTCTGAATTTTCTGCGGGAGTTAAATTCCCCGTTTATGTGAAGGGCTGAATAGGGTTGAACCCTAATAAAATTTCTGAGGAAATGATGATCGTTATTTCAACAGAACTAAGTTCTTTAATTAGGGTTAAACCCTGTTTCTCTTTTTTTTTTGTTTTGAAGGAATTAAATTCCCATGATATAGGGTCTAGCCCCACTTTTATTTTGGAGGAATTAAATTCCTATAGTTCTGTGAGAATTAAATTCTCAAGTTTGCACTCCTTCTCTACGTTTTGGATCTGCATGGCAGGATCTCAACCCATTGAGAATTAAATTCTCAACCTTAAGGGGAGATGTGCGCTTTGCAGATCCTCTATCAAAGAGAGAAGAAATAAGTTCTTCTGCTTTTATATTATCAGAGTTAAACTCTGTTGAGAATTAAATTCTGCTTCTTTCAAAATGCCTTCCCTTTCTTACCTAGGGTTTTTTTTGCAGAAGATCTGAGTCTTTTCGAAGTATCAAAGCTCTTCTCCTTTTCTCCTTTCTTCTCTGCGCATGTATCTCTCTTTTTTTTTGTCTCTTGGCTCCTATTTATAGGAGAGGCAGCCGCATCAATCAGTTTTTTGACGAATCTTCATTGGGAGATTTGATTTGCATCCATAATTCATTTTGGGCCTTTGGATTATTAGGTGAATTTTATTCACCATTGGATCTTGAATTCAGAGATTCTCCTTTGATATTTTGGTTAGATTTAAGGGGGAAATCTTTCCCAAAGCCGGGATTTTCCATAGATAGATGATCTTTAATCATCTCTGAATCTTTAATTTGATTAGTCCCAAATAATTACTTTCCTTTGGCAAGATTCGAATTTCCTTCAGAATTTAAATTCTGTCGTCAACATGGGCTTTGGAAGCCAGTCACGTGTGACCACGTGATTCATGGTCACGTGTGAGCACGTGACCCCCTTTGGAACGAGCTTTCTGCGCTGTGTCTTCTGATTGCTGCTTAAACATCACGTGCTACCACGTGACCCCTGGTCACGTGTGAGCACGTGACCCTTTGTTTGAGCTCTCTTTCCTTGGTTGTTCGGAAGAACGGGTCTGTTGTCTTGAACGTTACGTGTCAACACATGACTCTGGTCACGTGAGAGCACGTGGCCTTTTCTGAAGCTCTTTTTCTTGACTTGATCAGGGAACCAATGTGCGCCTTTGCTGCTTGAATTTAAATGTCACGTGCCGACACGTGACCTTGATCACGTGGGAGCACGTGACCCTTCCTGAACCCCCCTTTTCTTCGACTTAGTCAGGAGACTGAACTTGCTTGAATGATGCGTTCAGGTGTCACGTGCGAACACGTGACCGCTAGTCACGTGTAAGCACGTGACCCTCTTCTGAAGCTTTTCACAGAAGCTTCCTGATTTTAAATCAGGAAACAAATGCCCCCACAGCGTTGTTCTCACGTGTCTGCACGTGAGTGCAACGCTGTCACCTCTTGTGACCGTTGGATTCCTCTAGGGATCTGGGGAGACGAAGCGTTTTCATTGTCTTCTATAAATACCGCTGTCTCTTCATAGGAGCCTTCACTTTGTTCATCTTCTTCTTCTGAGAACTTTTTCGTTGAGAATTTAATTCTCGCTTTCAGAGCTTAGTTCTCTGTCTCAGACATTTCCCAGAGTTTAACTCTGTTGACGGATCCCTTTTCCTCAGGTAATAATGTTGAACGGCCAAAGCGCCTTCGTCTTTAAAAGAACTCTTTGGATTTTAAATCCGTATTAAGAGTTTCGCAAAGAACCCATTTTTCTTCAAGTTTTTTCTTAAGAACAGGGAACCTTCGAACCGTAGATCTCTTAGAGTTTAGGCGATCTTCGGGGAGATGATGACAGCGTTTCAACTCCCTGGACTTTAAGTCCATCAAAATTATTCCTGGGAATTTAATTCCCTTTTTTCTGATAAGGAATTTAATTCTTATGAAGAACTCAGTTTCTTCACCCAGGGGCTCCTTGGGGTCTCTTGGCCCGAGGCTGTTCTTCTGTAATTAATGCGAGGGGGATCTTGTAATAATTCTCGTGACTTTTATTTCAGGTATTATGGATGCCCATCTGTATCGTCTTGACGAGATCATCTCGTACGGGGATATTCGTGCGCTGGGCCGCAGTCAGAACCAGGAGTTCACTAATGCTCAGTGTGCCGAGATCATGGGCCGCTTCGACGAGTACAATCATCGGCTACTTCCCCGTCGCTCTTCTCTTCTGAGGCTGATCGTGCTGGCGATCCGGGAGGCACTTCCTCTCTTTTGTGCCGGCATACCGCTCGGGGACTTGGACATTGCTGAGGATAAGGTGCATTCGGTGTACCTTATGGGCTTGATTTCCAAGAGAAGGCGGGATGATCTCATTGATCTCCTTCATCAAATTTTTCAGCAATCAGCTATACTGGGCGCCTACCGGAGGGAAGAGGACATCCGCGGAGACCCCGATGCCTGTGACCGTGAGAGAAAGCATACTCGGGAGGTTCGAAATGCTTGGAAGATCTTGAATAAAGTCAATTCCGAGTTTCTCAACCCGTGCCCCGTGTCTGAAGCCTTACCATTGTAAAAGTTTTTCTTTTATTTTGTATCGCCTTCTTGCAGTCTGGATGATAAGCTTTGTTATGTCTCTGTGTGTTCGCATACTTTTTCTCTGAAATCTTATTATTCTGTTACTATTGTCGTTTGTACTTTAATATGCAGGGTATCACTCCATATTCTTTCCTTTAAATGCACATTAGGTTTGGGTCTCACGTGTTCTACACGTGAGATCTTCTGATGGGACTGTTCTCAAAACTTTCCATGCCGCATTTTTAGCGCGCATTATCAGATGCATAAAAGGAGCCTTGGAAATAGTTATTTCTCCTTGATTTTCGATGCCTTTCCCTTTTTGGGCCTTGGAAACATCTTTCGCATGCAAGATTTTCCGCGCATAGCACTTAATGCACTTCTTTATATTCTTGAGGTCATAGCCCATTTTCTCTTCACAGAGAAACTCATTCCCATATCGACGTGATTTAATTTGAGGAGTATCTGAACGCTATGGCCTGTAACCGCCCACACGCTCGTCGACAGCCATGGGAAGTGCCTGTCGAGGAGATGATCCCTCGCTTTGCCGCTCGGTTGGTGGATCCCCTCCTTACCGACAACGAATGCGACTCAGCCATACATGAACTCTCGATCCGCAGGGGGTCTCCTCTCCCGATGGGTTCTCTCTGGCTCCGGATGATCCTCACGGCCGTGCTTGCCGACATCCCCCCTCACCCAGCAGAGATGACCCTGGCGATGCTTGACGCGGCGGAAGAGAAGCTCGAGGGTTTTCATGAAGCGTGCCTGATCACTCAGGCTTTGAAGGATTGCTCAATCCATCTGCTGGGTCAGATCAAGGCCCGGCGAGCTATTATGTCCGCTTTCGCGGACGAACACGGCGCCAATCGATGGGGAGCGACTCCTCGTGAGAACCGTCGCTTCGATGTGCTGGAGGAAGCGGAGAGAGAGATGGAGAATTTTGTCCTTTGCTTCTCTAACCCTTGTGCCATTGATCCTGTGTTTGGCGATCTTTTCCGTTAGAGTAGGACATTCCCCCCCCTTTTTTTTTATAACTTGGTCTCCCCTTTTTGCATGCTTTATTTTGAACTTCTATGTAGGCTTGGTACTCGTGTGTATGTTTCCGCTTGCATGAATAAACTTTGTGTTCCTTTTTGTGAAAACTTTCTTCAATTACCAATACTGTTGTCATATTGTGTGCGAATCAACGCCTTGAATTTTATCTCTCAGGTGATATGAACTTGTTTCAGACCGATTAGTGCTGGCAACGGAAAGCTCATTCGTATGATGAGCCAATCTCACAGCCAGGGCCAATATGAGTTGTGGCGGGTGCTTCAGGAGTCCATCAAAGAGGTGGTGGCTTTTGATAAAGCCGCCACGTTTACTCGCGAGAGAGTTGAGGCTCACAAGGCCACTGAAAAGGAGCTTGAAGCCCGGCTCGCTTCATATCAGGCCCAGCAAGCTCAGGCGGAGTCGCGTCTTATGGAGATCTTGCGTCACGAAGCCATAGCTCAACAACAGAATGACGAGCTGGTGAAATTATTGCACCACCCGCCGGCTTAAAGGCTTGTATCTTTTCTCCTTCTTGTACATACTCGTGGATGAGAGTATTTTTTTGTTTTGAAATGTACTTTGTATCCATTTTGGTTTATGAATAAAAGATACAATTTTCCTCTTGATGATGTGTCCCTTTTTTCATTGAATGCATTCTGCGGATAATCTATCTTAGTCTTCTTGCAAGACGGCCGTGGCCTAGGATTCAGGGTTAGGATCTGTTTCCTACGGCTTTTGCTTTTTACGAGCCATGAGGGTTTCGTAAAGAGTTTTTCTCCCTACCGGTCGAGAGGATCCCATAGGTGTGAGTTCTTCTTAAAGATCGTGAGGATCCTTAAGCGGGTTTTCCCTTGAGGGTCGTAAGGATCTCACAAGAGAGTTTTTCTTCCTTACAGGTCGTGAGGGCCTGCAAGTGTCGGGTGTGATCACCTTTTTCCGTATTTCACGGGGTTAGGGATCTCTCCAGGTATCGTAGTTTAAAGACGTCACGGTCAAGGTTAAGGACCTCATAGTCCGTGGGTTTAAGGACTCCACAGTCCGATGTTAGTTTTAAGACATCACGGTCAAGGTTAAGGACCTCATAGTCCGTGGATTTAAGGACTCCACAGTCCGATGTTAGTTTTAAGACATCACGGTCAAGGTTAAGGACCTCATAGTCCGTGGATTTAGGGACTCCACTGTCCGGTGTTTGGTTGCAGGGACCCGTCACCTCTTTGAAGACGTTGAGGAATTACAACGCCGGGCATCAAAGGAGTGAAGAGATGTACCCTTAAACCAAGGCAAAATCTGTAGGGAATCGTGGTGGTTGATCGTTAGTTTTAAGACATCACGGTCGAGGTTAAGGACGTCATAGTCCGTGGATTTTAAGGACTCCACAGTCCGGTGTTTGCTCTGGATGCTTCACACGGGTTCACTGCCGTGCTTGGCGAGGACCAGGCTCCGCTCTGGACGTTTTCCACGGGGTCAAAGAATGACGTTATCCGCGTTCCACGTGACCAGGAAGTTTGCACTAGATGCTTCACACGGGTTCACTGCCGCGTTAGGCGAGGACTAGGCTCCGCTCTGGATGCTTCGCATGGGTTCACTGCCATGCTCTGCGAGGACCAGGATCCGCTCTGGACGTTTTCCACGGGGTCAAAGAGTGACGTTATCCGCTTTTCACGTAACCAGGAAGTTTGCACTAGATGCTTCACACGGGTTCACTGCCGCGTTAGGCGAGGACTAGGCTCCGCTCTGGATGCTTCGCATGGGTTCACTGCCATGCTCTGCGAGGACCAGGATCCGCTCTGGACGTTTTCCACGGGGTCAAAGAGTGACGTTATCCGCTTTCCACGTAACCAGGAAGTTTGCACTAGATGCTTCACACGGGTTCACTGCCGCGTTAGGCGAGGACTAGGCTCCGCTCTGGATGCTTCGCATGGGTTCACTGCCATGCTCTGCGAGGACCAGGATCCGCTCTGGACGTTTTCCACGGGGTCAAAGAGTGACGTTATCCGCGTTCCACGTAACCAGGAAGTTTGCACTAGATGCTTCACACGGGTTCACTGCCGCGTTAGGCGAGGACTAGGCTCCGCTCTGGATGCTTCGCATGGGTTCACTGCCATGCTCTGCGAGGACCAGGATCCGCTCTGGACGTTTTCCACGGGGTCAAAGAGTGACATTATCCGCGTTCCACGTAACCAGGAATTTTGCACTAGATGCTTCACACGGGTTCACTGCCGCGTTAGGCGAGGACTAGGCTCCGCTCTGGATGCTTTGCACGGGTTCACTGCCATGCTCTGCGAGGACCAGGATCCGCTCTGGACGTTTTCCACGGGGTCAAAGAGTGACATTATCCGCGTTCCACGTAACCAGGAATTTTATCGATTGTATCCGCATTTCACGGAATGGAGGTTTGACTGTTGGCGATATGTGTACCACCGAGCCATGGAACTGGGAGTTGCCGCTGTTCCGCTTAGCTTGAAGTTGTGTCTGCTGCGTCGAGATGATCTCCAGGTTATTTGTGAACCGTCGAGATTTGGCTTCCTCTCATGATGAAACCTGGGGGAGGAGTATGACTCCTTCTTTGTTTGCGCCCCTAGATTGTATACAGGGATAAATGTAACATTACCTGTAGGGCGAAGATTTCATTCTTTTGTCATTTTTTTTATTCTTTCCGCGATGCTCTATCATTTCAGCTTTTTATATCGCGAAGGTCGCGATTGCCCAATCATTTCGGCTATTTTTCGCGGTGCCCAATCATTTCGGCTATTTGTTTTATTTTTACTCGCTGCTTTTTATTGCGAGTTGCCCAATCATTTCGGCTATTTTGCATGCATATATTTTTTTACTTGCTGATTTTGTTGCAAGTTGCCCCATCATTTCGGCTATGTCATATGCATTCGTGGCCCGCTGATTTTTCTTATCGCGAGTGTGAAACTTAGAATATGATGCCAATCTCGGCATCAGCATCGCTACGACTGGAATATTGCCAGGAGCGAATCATCATTTGCCATGAAAGGACTTGGAATTTGATACCAGTTTAGGCATCAGCATCGCTACAACTGGGATATTGCCAGGAGCGAATCATCATTTGCCTCTGTCGATGTTGAACAAAGGTGGCTTAGTAAACAAGGTTAGGATCCTGTCGACTAAGGCTTTTGACTTCGTGAGCCGTAAGGGTCTCACAAAGGTATTTCTCCCTACAAGTCGTGAGGATCTCGTAGGTGTGTTTTCTCCTTAGAAATCGTGAGGATTCCTAAGTGTGTTTTCCCTTGTAAGTCGTAAGGATCTTACAAAAGGGTTTTCTCCTTACAAGTCGAGAGGACTTATAAGGGTTGTTCACCGTATGGACATATCCCCAGTCACGGATGGGACTTGGTTAGGGAAATGTTTATTTGTGCCCGTGGATTGTATACAAGGGTAAGTATTGAGCCGCTTGTAGGGCAAAAAGGTTGTGGGGGTTGCTTAAGAACAGGTTCAGGTCTCTGTAACTTAAGACTTTCAAATCTCATGAGCCGTGAGGGTCCCATAAGAGAATTCTCCTTACGAGTCGTGAGGATCTCGTAAGTGTATTTTCTCCTCAGGAATCGTGAGGATCCCTAGGTGTGCTGCTCCTTTGTGAGTCGTAAGGATCTCACGCAGGTGGTTTCTCCTTACAGGGTCGAGAGGACTCTGTAAGTGTCCTTTAACGAGGTTGCGCCCTTTCGGGTTTTCACAAACACTCGCCGGTAGTCCTGCTGTTTTTACTCACGGAGCCCTTTTCGGGTTTTCATCCGTGCCCATTTTGCTTATGGACATACTGTTTTTTTTTTTTTTTTTTTTTTTTTTTTTTTTTTTTTTTTTTTTTTTTATCCATCTCGTCAACCTAAGGACGTTGCGGTGGTAGTTTAGGGACGTTTCGGTCCGTCGATAGTTTAAGGACGTTTCGGTCCGCTGTTAGTTTAAGGACGTTTCGGTCCGTTGTTAGTTTAAGGACGTTTCGGTCCGGCATTAGTTTAGGGACGTTTCGGTCCGCTGTTAGTTTAAGGACGTTTCGGTCCGACGATAGTTTAAGGACGTTTCGGTCCGACGATATAGGAAGGCCGGCTGCTGCTTGTAAAGTCTGAGCTTAGGAAGATAGCGAGCGGACATAGTCGTCGTCATCCATCATTGACCTAGGCTGCAGCTTATTAAGCATGGTATTTCTTCAAGAAGCGGCCGTTTACTGGCCTGAAAGGCCTTTCACCGTGCATGTCCATGAGTAGGTAGGCTCCACCCTGGTAGACCTTGTCTATGATGTACGGGCCTTCATAGTTTGGCTCAAATTTTCCCCGCTTGGCACGATTGGGGGTCATCGGTCTTTTGACCACTAGCACGAGTTCGCCTTGGCGGAATGTCCTCGGCCTGGTCAATCTTTCGTACGAGCGCGTCATCTTTGCTTTGTAGGCTTCTAGATGTTGTTGCGCTATGAGCCGGGTTTCATCGAGGGCGTCAAGCTCCTCAAGCCGAAGGTGAGCATTTTCTTCGTTCGTCAGCTCGTGGTGGACTGCTACTCGTAGAGAGGGTAACTCTATCTCGAGGGGGAGAACTGCTTCCGTCCCAAATACCAACGCGTACGGCGTTGTGTTCGTGGCCGTCTTGAATGTAGTTCGATAAGCCCAGAGGGCTTCTTGCAGCCTTTCGTGCCAGTCTCTCTTATTCCTGGAGACGGTCTTTTTCATGATCTTCGTCAAGGTCTTATTGAAAGCCTCGGCCAGACCGTTAGCTCGTGGGTTGTAAACTGAAGAATATCTCCAGTCTATATTGTGCTGCTGTGCGAAGCGGCTAATCTTATGGCTTCGGTAGGCCGGCCCATTATCGGAGATAATCCGTCGCGGGGTTCCGAACCGATAGATGACGTGTGTTCTGAAGAAATGGAGAATGTTCTCCGTCTTCACTTCCCTCAGTGGTACCGCTTCTGCCCATTTGGAGAAGTAATCAGTTGTCGCCAGGATAAAACGA
Organism: Agapanthus africanus; assembly: GCA_030015575.1. Classification (NCBI taxonomy): domain Eukaryota; kingdom Viridiplantae; phylum Streptophyta; class Magnoliopsida; order Asparagales; family Amaryllidaceae; genus Agapanthus; species Agapanthus africanus. The sequence goes on along the minus strand of JASDDO010000029.1, from coordinate 97,096,779 downwards.
TGTCCCCGGGCTGATGCCGGCTCTATGGGGCCGACTATGTCAGTCCCCCACATTTCGAATGGCCAGCTGGCCACCGTTGGGTGTAGTGGATTCGGATGTTGGTGGATGAAGTCTCCATGGATCTGGCATGAGTGGCATTGCTTTGCATACTCGAGGCAGTCCTGGATCATCGTGGGCCAGTAGTAACCCATCCGTTTAATTTTTAACTTCATCTTTGGGCCTGCTTGGTGAGAACCGCAAAGTCCGTCGTGAACTTCTCGAACGACTCGTTCCGCTTCGTCAGGTCCCAAGCATCTCAGCCATAGAAAATCAAACGATCTCTTGTACAGGGTATCGTTGACGAAAGCGAAGGATAGAGCTCGTTTCATAAGCTGATGCCTTGAGGACGCCTCTTCGGGCATTCGGTGGGACTTAAAGTAGTCTATGAAGACTTCCCTCCAGTCCTCAGCCTTCTCACGGTCTTTTATTTGTAGGGTCGCTTGCTGAATCGCTCCCTTTTCTTTATATAATTCCGGAGGTATTTCTGCCGGGGCGAGCACTCGACGGCTTTGTACCACGATTCTGACGTCATCGAGGTTCTCGTCAGCCAGTTCTTTAGCGAGTTTGGCCAACGCGTCTGCTTTGCTGTTTTCCGCGCGCGGTATGTTCTCTAGAATATAGGAGGGGATTTGGGCCAACAGTTGTCGCACCTTTACGCCGTATTTCACCAATTCTGGTTTGCATGTTTGGTAGTCACCATTTATTTGGCTAACGACCAGCTGAGAATCCCCGTATATGTGGAGGTCTTCAATTCCCATGTTGATGGCGATTTCGAGGCCTGCTATCAGAGCTTCGTATTCGGCTTCATTGTTTGTCCTTGACTCTGTTAAGGAGAAGGCGAAGCGCATTATCCCTCCTTGTGGAGTTATAAAGATAAGGCCTATCCCCGATTTGACGATCGGGTTACCCTGTTTCTGTTTCTTTGTGGAGGACGCTCCATCGAAATAGAGTTCCCATCGTGTGCTTCCACCGCCAATTGCATCAAATGCATGCTCGTCCGGCAAATCACAGTTTAGAGGAGAGTCGGCCGGTATCGGGTGCTCAGCGAGGAAGTCGGCAATGGCCTGGCCCTTTACTGCCTTGAGGGGTTGATATGTTATCGAAAACTCCATCAAGAGTAGGGCCCATTTAGCGAGTCGTCCCGTCAATATAGCCTTTGACATCAGGTATTTAAGGGGATCCACCTTTGAAATGAGACGGACTTCATGCGCCAACGCATAGTGCCTGAGCTTCGTTACTGCAAAGATTAATGCCAAGCAATGCTTTTCAATGGGCGAGTAATTGCTTTCTGCCCCCAGCAGCACTCGACTTAAGTAGTAAAGTGCTCTTTCTTTCCCCTGGTCATTCTCTTGTGCCCATAATGCGCCCAAGGAACCTTCGAGGGCGGTTGTATAAAGAATGAGGGGTTTTCCCTTGACCGGCGCAGCTAATACCGGCGGGTTCTGCAGGTACTGCTTGATCTCGTCTAGTGCGCCTTGGCATTTTTGATCCCAGACGAATGGGGTTCCCTTCTTCATCAGGTGACTGTAGGGGCAGCATTTGCCTGAAAGATTTGCGATAAATCGCCGGATGTATGCGAGCTTCCCTTGGAGAGACCGCAACTGTTTGAGGGTTCTTGGCGGGGGCATTTCCATAATCGCTTTAATCTTTGACGGATCTATTTCAATACCTCGGTGTCGAACGATGAATCCCAGGAATTTACCCGAGGAGACTCCAAACGCGCATTTGAGGGGATTCATTTTCAAATTGTATTGCCGAAGGCGTTGAAATACGGTTTCGAGATGCTTTAAATGCTCTTCGTATGACATGCTCTTCACTACGAGGTCATCGATATAGCATTCGACGATGTCGTGTATGAGATCGTCGAAGATTTTTGTCATGGCCCTTTGGTAGGTGGCGCCAGCGTTCTTTAGGCCAAAGGGCATAACCCTGTAGCAGAATACACCCAAAGGGGTCCGGAAAGCGGTGTGCTTCTGGTCTTCGGGATGCATTTTTATCTGATTGTATCCTGAAGAACCATCCATAAAGGAGAAGATCTCGTGAGTAGACGTGTTATCTATCATTAGCTCGGTTACCGGCACCGGGAAATCGTCCTTTGGGCATGCTTTATTGAGATCCCTGAAATCCACGCATATGCGCACCGTTCCATTCTTCTTCATTACCGGGACGATATTGGCGATCCAATCGGGGTATTGGACTTCTTGGATAAATCCGGAATCGATCAACTTCTTGACTTCGGCGTTGATGCTCATCTCCAGCTCAAGTCGCATCCTCCTTGGCGCCTGCTTGACTGGCTTGATATCCGGGGATATTGCTAATCTATGCACTGCAATCTCCGGATCCAATCCTGGCATCTCGGAGTAGTTCCACGCGAAGCAGTCTTTATGCCGTAGGAGCACGTTCTTTAACGCGGCCACCTTTTCCTCGGATAACAGCTCGCTGACAAATGTCGGCCGCGGGTCGTCTGCCGATCCCAGCTCAATCTTCTTGAGGTTATCTGCGGTAGTATGTATACCGTCTTCCAGTTCTTTCGGAGCGGGCGGAAATTCCGAGATCAACTCGTCATCGCTGTTCTCGAAGCACCGGGGAAGGTCATCTTCGTTCTCGGGCTCTTCTTTTAATATCGTAATCATATAACAGGTGCGAACTCGCTCCCAAGACTGAGGCGGATCCGGTTCTGCTCTTGTGGCTTTAGGCTCGTGCCTTTGCGGCGGCGTTACTTTCCAACCGTCGGATAAAGCGAATCTGCCCCGTCGGTACTGGTCCTCGACCCAGTTCTTGAAGGTGAAGCAATCTTCGGTCGGATGTCCTATGGCTCGGTGATAAGAGCAATAACCCGGATGAGAGACCTTGCTAGCCTGCTCAGGATGCCTAGACTCTGGAAGCGTGATCATCTGATGTTTTAGGGCGAGCTTGAGTAACCGTTCCGTCTTGTCTCGAGGGAAGGAGTATGCTCGACTCATCTTTTCCATGAGGGACGAGTCCGAGCCGCGCAATTCCCATAACCCTCTAATCCTGCGTCGTTGTTGTCGGCTTCTTTTTTCGCTTCTTAATTTATTCCTGTCCCTGCGTCGAGCCTTTCGTATGACGGGTTGACGATGGTGAACATCTTTATCTTTTGCAGCCTGTGCAGTTTGTTGGAATAGACGTTGCGTCCTGGCTTTCTCATAGATGGCCACTTCGTGGTTGTGATCTTCCCGAATTTTCTGATCCGCTTTCGTGGTAGGCTTGCCCATTCGTCTTTTAAACAACGGGTTTGGCTCTTCGATCGCGGGGTTTAGTTTTGATGAGGGATTGGTCTCTCCTGACGTGGCGCCTTCTTCTTCATCAAAGGTATATATGGCGTAGCTGCCGTGGGCTCGCTCCTGTTTTCCCGTTCTCGCGTACCCAAGCCCAAGTGTTTCTATTTTTCCGTTGGGCAATTTGCGTTGGGTCCCAGGGACATCCCAAATCCTGTTGTAGAACCGAGCCTGCCGCACAGTCTGTTTTAAGGGTACTCCTTGGCGCTTCAATAACTTCTTCAATCCATTTGTATAGTATCTAGGCAGACGAATGGGTTGGAGCCTGTCAAGTGTAACATCCACGCCGTGCCAGATCTCTTTCTCCACCTTCGACTCTGAGGATTGATAGAATAGGATCACCTTTTCACCCCTTCGCTTGGGAGGGACGTAAAATGTTTGCAGGTCCTGCACGCTGTGGGTTTGAAGCGCGTCGAGATCCTTATAGTGTTCTTGCGGTACCATGGTGATTTGCAGACTATGGTCATCGCAAAGGGGTGCCTGTATTGACAGCCGATTGGAGAACACGACGTTAACCTCGTCCTCCGAATCACTCCCGAAGACCGGTACGGGGGTGGGTGCCCCCAGGTTGTTGCGTTGGGATGGCCCCGTATACACTATTTCCTCCTCTTCTTCGGTATCGCTCCCAAAAACGGGAATGGTGGCGGCGGTTTTGTTCTTCGGGTCGCGACACCTTTCTGTATCCTCGAAATCTGGCAAAAAGTATTTCGCATCTTCGTATTTGCGGACTTCGTTCACAGAAAACGGGTTTAACTCGCCTGTTACAGTGTACTCGAAACCATCCTTGAAGTATTTCATACACTGATGTTGTGTAGAAGGGATGATGTTGTACTCGTGTAGCCAGGGACGGCCGAGCAAGGCGTTGTAGCAGGTCTTGGCGTCAATGACATGGAATTTGATGTCTGTGACGAGAAGTCCGAAGCGTAACGTCAGTATTACAGATCCGAGAGTCCGTGACGATTGAGAGTCGAAACCGGAGATAGTAATTTTGTCACGAGCGAGGTGTTGCACACTCATGCAGATTTCCTTCAACACCCGAACATTAAGGAGGTTGACGGAGGATCCATTATCCACTAAGATCTTACCTATCTTGATGTCATGGCAGTATCCAGAGACATATAGGGGACGGTTGTGGTCGCACGTCCCGAGGAGAAGGTCTTCATCACCGAAAGTGACATCGGCTGTATGCACTTCCTCCAGTTCATCCTTCATCCTTTCAGTGGCGAGAACGGCCTGGAATTGTTCAGGTTCTTGCAACGCTTTAATGAGTGAGTCTCGCGCTTCTTTTGATAATAGAAGGGCATCAAGAATGCTAAGCTGAGAGGGTAGTTTCCTTAAGTGCGCGAGGATGTTATAGTCCACCTTACCCTTTTTGGGAGGGTCTTTGTTAGTTAGCTCTTTTATGACCCGGTCATCTAAAGTGATATCTTCAATGACCTTTTCCTTTCCCTTATCTTTTCGGCCGACGGGACCGAGATTCTTCTCCGGGAGCGTGCGGTTGCGCAGCTGGATGTTCTCGCAGGCCTCTGATTCCTCCTTTTTTCCTAGAACGGATTCTGTAAAGAGAGGGCCCAGAGCCATTTCTTCATCAGAGTCGCTCCCGAAGGTGAGAACTTGTGACCCTCTGGCGTCAACCATGTAACAGTTGCCAGTAGTCTTGTTATGTCCTCCGACAGTACCTCTTCGCTCCTGACGGCTCTTGCGTTTCATGCGCTTAAAATGTTGCTGACGAATAACATATCCTCGCCACCATATTTTGAAGGCATCGCACTCCCCCGTGGGGTGTGAGATCTTCCGGTGATATGCGCAATAGTCAGGGTGCCTCTCCGCCCCGTCGTGCGTATTTGCTTCCGAGGGTGGTAGCTTCATCCCCATTGACACGGCTTTGGCAAACCTTTTTCTCGTCTTGAATATCTTCTTGTCTACTTCGGATACGTTTCGCTCTGGAGGAGGTAGTTCAACTCTTCCGTTCAGTCGTCCGTATTTGGCTCTTTCCGGCGTGGTCATTTCACGCTCCTGGTCCGTTTTACATTTTAGACGAATCTTGTCTAGAAAAGCGTCGATCATTTCGTCCGTTGGCCATGGACACTCTGGTACAGGCTCTGCCTTCATCTTCTTAGTGTCGGGAGTTTTCCCATCATCGGTAAACGAGTGGGAGATTACGTTACAACTCGCCACATATCCTTCGGATTCATCCGACGAGCTCTCCCCCTCATCTTCCTCTTGAAAGATATGGTTGAGGAACTCTTGCAGTGTGATAGGAGTTCGCGCCTTTTGATTGTATTCTTCCAGCGCGTCTATTTGCTTCTGTAAGTTCGTGTGCTCGTTTCCAAGCTTCACGGACTTCTTGGATTTCTTCTTCTTTTTCTTCGAAGATTTTGACGGTTGGACGTGAGTGTTTCGGCTCTTATCGTTAGTCTTTATAATTGGGCGGGGCTTCAACATCCCTTCGATAATTTGAGGTTCAAGAGGGTCCTTCCATTCGATCGCAGGGCATGCATGGAGGTCTCTCAGCATTCTTTTGGTCTTCGTTGATAGCACGACCTCCCATGGAGCTTCTTCGATAAAGGAGCAGGTTGCCCCCGGTGTATCGGCCTTCTTAGGAGTATGTGGTTGTGGTGGGTTCACCTTCCACTTTTCGGACAGTACAAATTTCCCCTGGAGGTATTGATCTTCGATCCATCCTTTGAAGACAAAGCAATCTTCAATCGGATGACTTACCGTCTGATGATAAGGGCAGTAGTTGGAGTTATTCACCTCGGTGGGGTGTGGTGGTCGCCTTGGATTTGGTAGGTTTATAAGTCTGTTGCGTATTGCCAACTCGAATAACCGCTTCGTCTTGTCTTGTGGGAACGAGTAGGGACGCTTCATTTTCTCATTATAGTACCGGCGTCTTTCCTCCAGTTGATCCGTCGATTTCGGGGCGTTAGGTTGCTGTTGGGCATTCGCGACAAAGGTTGCCCTTCCTTTACCCTTGTCATTCCGAGGTTCCGACTTCGGTGTAGGTGGTCTATGACCCATCTGGTCCATCTGAGCTAACTTGTCGATCAGAGCCTGGAATGTGGTTGGCTTAAAGAACATCATAAACTGGGAGATAGTTGCGTGAGGGTCTAGAGTTCCCACGAACATGCCCACCGCAGGTGCTTCCTCGATGCGCTGCTCACATCTCGACCACAAGTTCCGCCAGCGTATAGCGTACTGGACCCAGGTTTCACCCGGTTTTACCCTGGCGTTAATAAGTGCGGTTATTGGAGTACGTTCGCTGGCACTTGCAAATCGCTGAGTGAACAACAACTCCATTTCAGCGAACGTTTTGATGGAATCGTTCGGGAGTTCTGAATACCATTCGAACGCTGTTTCTGACAAGCTGCCCACGAATTGGCGAAGCAACAATTTATCGTCACCGCCGGTGTTACCGCATAGGGCCCGAAACTGGGCGACATGTTGATGGGGATTGCCGGTCCCCTTATACACATGGAATTTTGGTATCGTATAGCCTTGTGGGTATTTGATTTGATCGTACCAGCTCGGATACGGCCGTCCGGTTTTCACGGTCTGACCAGCTGCCTCAGTTGCGCGATGAACTCGGATTTGCTGGGCTATGTAGTCAGCCAAGTCAGCCTTAGAGATCGTCTCTTCCTTGGCCGTCGAGAGGGCTGGAGGTGGGTTTGACGTCTCTCCTCGGTCGTCCTCCAGAATAATCGGAGGATCTTCAGCTGGTAAGTCTTGCTGGATCATCATTCCTATCATATCTTGAAAGAGAAGGCCCATCCGTTGTATGTTGGCCGCTTGTTCAGCCGCCTCTTTGTCCCTTTTCTCCAGTGTTCGGCGAAGGAATTCAGCGTCGGTTTCTTCCTCCCGGCGTGCGTCTGAGGACGCTTCTGGGCTTTCCTTTGGCCCGGTGAGCGCGGCCATAGCATTCATCATTTCTTGGAGCTTTTGTTGCTGCTCCTGGGATTTTGTTACGGATCGGGTTAGTGGTCGATGGCCTGTAGAAGCGCGGCTCTCCTCCTTTCCAGAGGCCATGTATACAGTGTGGACCATCATGCCCCCAGACTTAGGGCGTCTAGGCCTAGTGTTTTTAGCCGTCGTTGCATGCTGTGGGGTCCTCTCTGGCCTCCTCCTTTTATGAGTCAGTTGATCAACAGCCTTTTGGGGTTTAGCCTGGTGACCAGCTTCAGGTTGGATTTTCAGTTTCTTGTGCTGGCGGGAGAAGTTTGGATCGATGATCGAATCTCGGGCTTGTCGCCAAACCTTATAAATTTTGGAAGACAGCCGTTGAGGAGATCGAGGCTGTTCGGGTTTTGTTTCCACCACCTTTTTTAGTAAGGGAGGAGATTTCTTCAGTACTGCCGTAGGGGAATTCCTTCGCACCTTATTTAGCATTTCAAAACTGTTCCCAGTCGGAACAGCGGCATTAACTTCGGCCACCGGGGCTGGTGGGGTCAATCCGGAGGGAGAGTTGTCTCCAGCCTTCCTCACTCGGCGCCAATGGCGACGTCGAGAGTGTCGAGCGGACGGTGCAGGGTCAACGGTAAGAATGGTTTCTTCATGCCCCCTGTGTGGATGGGGGGTTGTTGTTGGCGTTAACCTATCGAAGACCGATGTCCTCTGGGAAGCGGGAGCAGAGGCCGGAGCCGTCAATCTTGTAAAGACCGACTTTTTGGCTGGAGAGGTTGCCTTGGCGATTTCGGGTATGGGAGCGTTCATTTTCTTAGAAGCAGTCTTCTTTGAGATTGTAGGCCCCGTAATGAGCTCGCATGATTTCTGGCCCAGTCTAGAGAAGACCGAGGCGTTGACGTTGGGCGACTCGTTGAGAGGAGCCGCGGTAGGGGTAAGACGATCAAAGACCGACTTCTTGAGAGTTTCCTTCGCCAGCACTGGAACGGTAAAGTTTGTCGGCGGGATCATGGTCCCAAAAAACAATCCTGTGGTGGCGCGGGTGACCTGTTCCATCGGCATTGTGAACAGCGAAGCAGCTTGGGGTCCATAGGCTATACCTTCTGGCGAGGCAGAGCGTCGGCTGCAGTTGCCGTCTGAGCAGTTGGAGGATTTCGCAGGGATGAAAGCCATTGATCCTTTGCTTTCTGCAATAAGCAAGATGCCAATTCTCAGTACCTTGAGACCCAAGGGCAACTATTAGCGAACCGCGATTGGTTCGCGAATCACGACACACGAAGTGTGGAGTGGAAAGAGGAAAAGGTCCCACCGTGCGTGCCAGAATCTGTTCCCCTCCGAACGGCGGCCGGGACGTCGGGACGTCCGAATGCCTGGGGTTCGGGGCAGATGCTAATTGGTGCTATCCGTCTACCCCTCCGAAGATGCCAAGTTGATTTATGGCACCATGTATCGAAGGTTTAGACGGATGCGTCCGATGTAGCAGACTTCGTCAGATTCCCCCTCATTTGAGGGGTTTTTGATTGTGGGGACGCTCTTCCCTGCAGGCGCAAGCCCCTGCAGTTAATTACGCTACCGCGTTGCGGTAACAACTTTCTCCTTCTCCAGATGGTCACTTCGTGTCGTGGGTGTTTGTTTTGTTGCCCGTGGATTGTTTACGGAGACTGAGTTATGTCGTCGCCCGTAGGGCGTGGACTAGTCCAAATCCGCATTATCTTAGATTTGGGTTTGGGGGTTTGGTTTGAGGATACGTCAGCCATACTTGAGGCTAAGATCAACTCAAACGTTTGTTAAGGATACGTTAGTCTAACTTTGTGACTAAGATCAACTTAACGGGATCGTTTAGATCCGACAGAAGAGTGTTTGGACTCTAATGTTCCAGTTTAGGGACGTAGTGGTCCATCGTATGTATGGCCATCGGGACTCATCACCTCTCTGACGACGTTGAAAGATTACAACGACGGATGTCAGAGGAGTTCAGAGATGTACCCTCGAGCCGGAGTTAATTTAGGGGATTCGTAGTCCAATCTGTTTGAAGGTTTAAGGACGCGTTAGCCATTTTTGGAGGCTAAGATCAACTTAAACGGGACCGTTTAGATCCGACAAAAGAGCATATGGAGGGCCCTATTGTTCCAGTTTAGGGACGTAGTGGTCCATCGTATGTATGGCCATCGGGACTCATCACCTCTCTGACGACGTTGAAAGATTACAACGACGGATGTCAGAGGAGTTCAGAGATGTACCCTCGAGCCGGAGTTAACTTAGGGGATTCGTAGTCCAATCTGTTTGAAGGTTTAAGGACGCGTTAGCCATTTTTGGAGGCTAAGATCAACTTAAACGGGACCGTTTAGATCCGACAAAAGAGCATATGGAGGGCCCTATTGTTCTAGTTTAGGGACGTTGCGGTCCATGGGTAGTTTAAGGACGTTGCGGTCCGTGGGTAGTTTAAGGACATTGCGGTCCGTGGGTAGTTTAAGGACATTGCGGTCCGGTATTTGCTCTGGATGCTTCACACGGGTTCACTGCCGTGCTTGGCGAGGACCAGGCTCCGCTCTGGGTGCTTCACACGGGTTCACTGCCGTGCTCTGCGAGGACCAGGATCCGCTCTGGACGTTTCCCACGGGGTCAAAGAGTGACATTATCCGTGTTCCACGTAACCAGGAATTTTGCATTAGGCATGGGTTTAAGGACCCCACAGTCCATATCATGAGTGGCCGTCGGGACCCGTCACCTCTTTGAAGACATTGAGGGATTACAATGCCAAGTTTCAAAGGAGTGAAGAGATGTACCCTAGAACCGGAATGGATTTAATAATTCCTGACCCAATTTGGGGTCGAGACTGATTAATTATGTTATGAGCCCATTAGCCCAGTTAATCACAAATTGAGGACTTATGGCCAGCTTGGGCTAAGTCCAGTCGGGTCTGAAACATTGACTTTTTGCTGATCCATTGAAGGAGAGGCTTTGCCTCTATCCATTTAGCCAATTGGGCCAAAGCCTAGTGTTAAACACTATAGAGCAATCAGTGTTGAACACTGGGAATGCGGTTAACAAGTTAGTGTTTAACACTAAGAAATAATTGGTGTTAAACACCAGCAATAAGGCTTCTCAAATTAGTGTTAAACACTAAAACAGATCAGTGTTGAACACTGCAAACGAAGATCTCAGATTAGTATTTAAACACTAAGGTAATCAGTGTTGAACACTGCAGATAAAGCTTTTTAATTAGTGTTGAACACTAAGGCCCAACAATATTTCAACACTGAGTGCGAGAGTTTCAATTTAGTGTTAAACACTAAGACAAGAGGGGTCACGTGGCAGCACGTGAGAGCGCCCTTCCTCCATTTGTTCTGCTGAAATTACTGCATCTTTTGATAGCATCACGTGTCAGCACGTGATGGGCATTCAAATGCCTATGCGTTAAGGCTTCTGCTGAAAGTCACGTGGGTCACGTGGGGTGCTGCCTCAAAGGGGTTTTCTGTAGGGCTTTTGAGGGGGGGGGTCACGTGGTGACACGTGACCCTGCCTTAATGTGGTTTTTTTTTCAGAGGATTTGTTACTCCTTTTTTTCAGGAATTAAATTCCGGAGACTTTTTAATTTCAGAGGAATTAAATCCTTCTTTCTTTTGAAGACTTGTATTCTGGAATAGAGTTTAACTCTGAATTTTCTGCGGGAGTTAAATTCCCCGTTTATGTGAAGGGCTGAATAGGGTTGAACCCTAATAAAATTTCTGAGGAAATGATGATCGTTATTTCAACAGAACTAAGTTCTTTAATTAGGGTTAAACCCTGTTTCTCTTTTTTTTTTGTTTTGAAGGAATTAAATTCCCATGATATAGGGTCTAGCCCCACTTTTATTTTGGAGGAATTAAATTCCTATAGTTCTGTGAGAATTAAATTCTCAAGTTTGCACTCCTTCTCTACGTTTTGGATCTGCATGGCAGGATCTCAACCCATTGAGAATTAAATTCTCAACCTTAAGGGGAGATGTGCGCTTTGCAGATCCTCTATCAAAGAGAGAAGAAATAAGTTCTTCTGCTTTTATATTATCAGAGTTAAACTCTGTTGAGAATTAAATTCTGCTTCTTTCAAAATGCCTTCCCTTTCTTACCTAGGGTTTTTTTTGCAGAAGATCTGAGTCTTTTCGAAGTATCAAAGCTCTTCTCCTTTTCTCCTTTCTTCTCTGCGCATGTATCTCTCTTTTTTTTTTGTCTCTTGGCTCCTATTTATAGGAGAGGCAGCCGCATCAATCAGTTTTTTGACGAATCTTCATTGGGAGATTTGATTTGCATCCATAATTCATTTTGGGCCTTTGGATTATTAGGTGAATTTTATTCACCATTGGATCTTGAATTCAGAGATTCTCCTTTGATATTTTGGTTAGATTTAAGGGGGAAATCTTTCCCAAAGCCGGGATTTTCCATAGATAGATGATCTTTAATCATCTCTGAATCTTTAATTTGATTAGTCCCAAATAATTACTTTCCTTTGGCAAGATTCGAATTTCCTTCAGAATTTAAATTCTGTCGTCAACATGGGCTTTGGAAGCCAGTCACGTGTGACCACGTGATTCATGGTCACGTGTGAGCACGTGACCCCCTTTGGAACGAGCTTTCTGCGCTGTGTCTTCTGATTGCTGCTTAAACATCACGTGCTACCACGTGACCCCTGGTCACGTGTGAGCACGTGACCCTTTGTTTGAGCTCTCTTTCCTTGGTTGTTCGGAAGAACGGGTCTGTTGTCTTGAACGTTACGTGTCAACACATGACTCTGGTCACGTGAGAGCACGTGGCCTTTTCTGAAGCTCTTTTTCTTGACTTGATCAGGGAACCAATGTGCGCCTTTGCTGCTTGAATTTAAATGTCACGTGCCGACACGTGACCTTGATCACGTGGGAGCACGTGACCCTTCCTGAACCCCCCTTTTCTTCGACTTAGTCAGGAGACTGAACTTGCTTGAATGATGCGTTCAGGTGTCACGTGCGAACACGTGACCGCTAGTCACGTGTAAGCACGTGACCCTCTTCTGAAGCTTTTCACAGAAGCTTCCTGATTTTAAATCAGGAAACAGTGGGCATGACGAGAAACAAAAACCTTTTGTTCCTCTTCGCAGTAGAAGAAATATCCCTTGGAGTTCTTTGGATATCCTACAAACTTGCACTGTACTGAGCGTGCCTCGAGTTTGTCCACATGCTGCTTTTTGACAAAAGCTGGACTTCCCCATGTCTTAATGTGATTAAGATGGGGCCTCTTCCCACACCACATCTCATATGGTGTGGTAGGCACAGTCTTAGTGGGAACTCGGTTCAAAAGGTATGCAGCTGATTCTAGCGCATACCCCCAAAATGATCGCGGTAACTCAGCGTTACTCATCATGGACCGTACCATATCCAATAGGGTTCGGTTCCATCTCTCCGATACACCGTTATGTTGCGGAGTGTATGGAGGAGTAAGCTGAGAGAGAATTCCATTCTCCTTTAAGTAATCCGGGAACTCGGCACTCAAGTATTCACCACCTCGATCAGATCTCAGTGTCTTGATACTTTTGCCGGTTTGTTTTTCTACTTCATTCTTATATTCCTGGAACTTTCCAAATGCTTCGGATTTATGTTTCATTAAGAAGACATAACCGTACCTTGAAAAGTCATCCGTAAAAGTAATGAAGTAAGAATAACCGCTTCGCGCATGTATAGACATTGAACCGCACACGTCGCTGTGTACGAGTCCCAAGAGCTCGCTCGCTCTTACTCCGTGTCCAGTGAACGGAGTCTTTGTCATCTTTCCTTTGAGACAGGATTGACAAGTGGCATACGATTGATATTCGAACGGATCCAAATGTCCTTCTGTATGTAACTTAGTCAATCTTCTCTCATTGATGTGACCCAGTCTACAATGCCATAAGAAAGTCTGATTGATTTCTGGAGACTTTCTTTTATGTGTATTCTGGACATTGAAAATCTGTGGTTGGTTTAATACGTATATACCATTGCTCAATGTACCTGACCCAATCAGAACTTGATTAAGGTGAATGTTTACAACATTGCTTACAAACGCAAATTCATAACCTTCTTTAGAAACCAAAGATACAGAAATGATATTACAAGTTGCGTTGGGTACAAAAAAGCAATTACGCAAAACCAAAACATGTCCATCTGACATTCCCAGGTGATAGTCCCTCACGGCCTTAGCATCCATGCTAGCTCCGTTTGCAACTTTGAGGGTCATGTCACCTGCCTTCAAAAACCTACGGTTTCTCAACGCCTGCAAAGAATTACAGATATGAGATCCTGATCCGGTATCCAATACCCAGGAAGTAGAGTTTATTGAAAGACAGTTTTCAATAACATACACACATGAAGCTGAAGCCGCAACCTGTTTCAGATCCTGTGTTCTGGCCTTCCAAGCCCTGCAATCTTTCTTCCAGTGTCCACTCTTACGACAATAGTGTAAGTGCACGGCGGCGCCCCGGCCGTCGATCCGACGGCCAAATGCGGAAGCGGTGATAAACTTTAATTTTTTCTTGAACTGGAAAACCGCCGCGCACTAATACCCGGATCGAACCATTAATTAGTCCTAGCTATCTACAAGAAAGGGAATAGAGATATACCGACGATCCAAGTCCTCCGGTCTTCTCATCATCGTCCCGATCTCCTGCGGAATGTCCCGTCTCCTCCTCGTCGCCGAAAGTGCACCACATCGCCTACTTCTTTTACGGGCTCCCACCTCAATGCCGAGGCAACTCGGGCACGAAGCCGGCTACTCGACGTGCCCAAGATTTGCTGTAGAATATAATGTGGATTACATGTCTCATTTGGGATTATGGAGTTGCCTTTTGTGGAGGGATTGAAGTGAACTTTTGGAGAGGGAGTTGTAGGGATTTTCAAAAGCTCAAGATACAAAAATCCCACCTCATGAAATGAAATCCCCTCTCCCTCAAGGAATGGCCGGCCCCCCCATTTTTGGTGTGATTGGAGAGAGAGAGAGAATGGCTTGATCAATAATGCAAAGGAAAAATGATGGCTTGGAAAGTCCAACACTCAACAACCATCTCCTATCCCATCATCACAACCAAAGTCAAGAAATCATGAAAACAAAGTCAAGAAGTCAAGGTAAGGTGCAACCATGATGAAGTCAAAAAGTCAAGTGATCATGACACAAGAATATGCAAAGACCCCCTCCACAAATGCCTATTTGCAACAATGCAAATAAGCCCTCCTCCACCAATCTTCGGCCAATGAACGGAACAATAGAAATCGGCCGAAACGGAAAGCAAACTGGCAACTCCAGAAAACTGGTCCCGTAATAAATTACAGGAAAACCCCGATACTGTGCATACACACCCGCATCTGTATTTCGACCGAAATACAAATGCAATGAGACAAAATCTACACTGTACTATACTAGGATCCGGCTTAAACCAAAGCCGGCCAGTAATATCCGTTCGATCCTGATCCGTGCAATACCGCACGTATCTGATCGAACCCTGCCATATAACCATACGGCCTATAGTACAAACTGACCGATCCCGATCCGTGCAATACCGCACGTATCTGGTCGGACCTTGCCATATCTCCATACGGCCTCTACAACCTTTCGCCCGAAAGCTGAGTAACTGAATGTGGGGGACTCTGAAGACTCGTTAACACCTTGGTTGTGGATTTAACCACTAGCACGTTAGAGGTATAAGCCAATACATAACGGGCTACCAGGTATTGACCAAAAGGGACGTCTGTGAGCGAACTCAGCCTGACAACCCTACTGAGCCTGTCAGTGACAATATCCGTACAGTCCGGTCCGTTCGTCTATGAGCATCGCATGGCGGGCCTAGGGGGTTGGTAAAAGTCAGACCCCCAAAAGCGGTACAAGTCGTGTCGGAGTGTAGCCCAGAACACCCTGAGATACTACTGGAATACCTACCAGTAAATTTCCTTGCCTCGGTCGAGGGCTTCGTGTAATGGCTCTCCTAGACACAGCACGACCTCACCCCCAATACCGGGAGAGACGAACCCCTGAAGATACGCTCACTGCCTCCATGTGGCTCGGGACTGTACCCAACTAAAACCTGTTTGCACGACTCCTTTGAGCCGTGGTAGGGTAGTAATCAAAGTACAGTAGGAACTCACACGAGACAAATGACGATCCCCAGGTCGATGAACTAACCTGCACACATGTCACCAGGGAACTGCCATCTGACGTCTGGTATATGACCAACTAGCATGTTCCCGGCGAGTCCTGTCCGGTGTACTCATAAACCCAATGAGCACCTGTATACATCTTAGGTGATCCAACTGACACCAGTGGCTTGTGAGACCGGCCACCGCCCCTCGTCGGGGTCTCGACTGTATACACAAGTCTACTATGGAGAATCGATGCCCTGTCTCGAAACTCTCACGACTAGGGACCTTTTAAGGATATGCTTATAGACCCCCAGCTCCCACTTATATGATCGCCCTCATACTGCTGGTGGTCAAGCAAGAATCCTAGGGGCTCTATCAACGTGTAATAGCGACTTGTCAGGTCACCTGAAGCAGTACACGATGATAAAGGTAAACCAGATAGCATACTATCATCTCGAGTAAGACTGTCCTACCGGGATAGGTCCTCCATCAATCATTGCAATCACGTACCTGTGACCTAATAATTGACTCTGAGGGCACTATCTCCAACAATCTCCCACTTGCACTCAAGGCTAATTATTGCGATGTCGCATACTCACAGCCCGTGTGATACCGAACACCCAACTCCTCTACTAGTCAGTCTCACAAAGCTCGTTTGCGAAACTATTGCGTTCGAGGAATAGCCTCAGTGAGTGGATCCGCCTTGTTGTCTCTTTCAATGTCTCTCTATATCTCAAGTTCGCGGAGAAACCCATCTCCCGAAATGAGCAATACCTGTCTTAGAATGTGTCTGGATGTCTGATGGGACATAGCTCATAAATGAACTCCAAATCCAAACTTCTTAGACTGTATCGTCAACTGAACTTAATCAGTATCCTGCGCCATGCCTCCCTCAGTATTTCCTTGGACCACCTGTCCAAAATACTGCCCCTCGTCAGAAGGAATAACTATAGCTCTGACAACCTCCTTGTCGTCCATGTCACCTTGGAAGCCTGGAATGATAACTGTTTCCCGAATGAGGCTGTCGTTATCATATCCCTAGAACATCCACTTATGTTCTAAAACTGCTTCCGACTGTTTCTCCAGGATTGGATTAATGTCAACTTATTGCATCTAGTGCAAGAACAACATCTGGTGTGGTACTTGACATCTCATGATTGACTCAATTGCCTAAGCAAGTGATCTGCCAATCATGTACATCCCTCTCCCCTTTAGTCTGTAAGACACCTTTAGAGAGGGTGACTCCATCACCTACAGGTACACTACCGTGCCAGGAGTCGTCCATTCTAAATACTCTTAGAATGCTGTCTAAGTACCCTGATTGGGAAACCACCCAAATCTAGATCTAAAACCATAGATCTAGTAACCAGTATGTCTGACATAATGTCCAAATCCCATATGGAGAAAACACTATGTGACGACCAAAGTATAACCGATCGTAGTATAGGAGTTTCCTTTTCTACTTTGTGTATGTCATCCAAATACCAGGATATCACACCCTACTACCTTCTCAACAGATCCATCCCCTATTCTGATGAAGTCAAACCTATGACTGTCACGTCAGAAATAGATGATCTATCTCCGCTACATCTGCTTTAGTCTATAAATAGACATAAGATACCTGTCCACCAATGCTTCCGCTGCTCCCACTGACTACGACAACCCTCTGGCAGAGTCATATAAACGTACACTTCTAAAACTAGTTTAGAACGACGCTATACTCATCCTCCCGCCGGGTCTCGCAGCCTGGAACAACAGCAATGGTAATTGTGGGTAAACAAGAACTTCCCTGTCACCGTCCTTGAGGCTACCGTAGTACCTCTCGGGTGCCTGAAGTTACCCACCTTATCTGCGGAGTGGCCAATGGAATGTCAATCCAGATTGAATCTTTAGGTTCCTTATCAAATCTTCAGTAATCGTTTGTGGTTCTGGAATCACTTCCAGTTCTACCATACTCCCACTACTGTTTTCTGAAAAAATCCATTTTTATTAAAACTGTGGCGAGTCTAGAACAATATTGCTATTGTTCATCCAGATGGTAGAAAGTCAACCCGCATCATAGCCTGGGTCAACCCATAAACAGCCATTACAGAAACGTGCCTTGAGTTGTCCAGTGTCTGGTTTTAAGCATAAGCCGGACAACTCCCCGTACCTTAACATCGTTAAGATATGAACTGTTCTATATCCCATATAGGACCAGAGGCACTGATTTAATTGAACCAGATTCAAATCATGCAACTGTCTCCAGTGCATGTCAACTAAATGGAAGGAGGCCGATCAGCGTTACTCAACTTAGGAATGCTTCCAATTATGAGTAACCTGAAAAAGACGCAAGTTCTCTTAATCACTACTATCAACTGAATACCATACACAAGTATCTACATCTTCGATCTCTTTGAAGAATCCCGATACTTGCTACACCTGGTTCTCTACTCTATTCAAATACCAATAACTTCTCAAAATTCGGACCCTGTGTTTCCACGAAACACCTGTCTAAAAACTAGAGAAGTCATAAGTAAACCGAATATAGTACGAGGACCAATCCCTCTGTCCTGATGGACCCTGGACAACATACAATACTCTGTATAAGTCCCTTGAGTCTGATAACTCATTCACTGTGTGTCGTAGGCTGAAAACTGTACTTATGGTTAAGAAGAATTACACCGCTGTTTAATGCTTCTTACCTAACCATCCACTGATATAGGTAAATGTCGCAGACATAATTTCAAAAGGGTATATCTCACTCTATGAAAATAGACGTACAGATATATCGATTTGAAATTGGTGCATAACAGCGGATATTCAAAACCAAATATTTGCCAACCGGCAAACAGCCCAGGTGATTTCCTCAAATATCACCGATTACAACGAATCCCGATATAATGAGGATAATCACCCAATTCCCAATAACTTACTCCCACTCATCATCTGTAAAACCATACAGATGTGAGAATCGTACCTGGTAAATACATACCCTGGAGTAAGTATCTAATTGGGAAATCAGTTTTCCTTTAACAGTACACAGTGAAACTGAAACATTGAAATGTTTCATTGGGGTATCCTGGTATTCCTAGTAATGTCTCTTCCAGATTCACGACTGTAACCGTATAATTCTTTGCCACCTCTCCAAATCCCTTCTTATGTCTTTAGTCTTTACCTTCTGTACACCCCTTTAGGCCAAATGGTTTTCTTCCTTCCCTACCGTTCGGCACCAGCCTATGGTTTGGAAGAAGACTATCCAATAAGCATAATGGGTGTACTGTCCCAATCCTAGGAACACTCGCAGTGAGAGAGGGTGAAGATAAAAGACAACCGAATAAACCTTATTCCTATTTCTCCTGGACCAGAATCCATCCCCGAACTGGAACAAGTTCCATTCGAGTTCGTATATAACCATACGATGGAGTATCCAAATAAACTGTGGATCTTCGTAGTGATACGGAGTGTCTTGGAGAAATACAAAGGTGATTTTAGGATTGGCGAAGGAATACTTGGTTTGGTCGTGAATATCTGTTGCAATTTACTTTGCCCTCTTACTAATCCCTTGCTTTGTCTGAACTTAATACCTTCTGTACACCATCGTTAGGCTAATTGGTTTTCTTCATTCCCTACCGGTCGGCACCACCCTAAGGTTTGGAAGAAGACTATCCAATTTGCGTAATAGGTGTACTATCTCCTAAACCAAGGAGTACTCGCAACCTGAGAGAAGGTAAAAGGAAAAGACAACTGAATAATCCTATCCGTTTTCTCCAGAACCTGAAACCATCCTCGAATAAATCCCTTCGAGTTCGTATATAACCATACGATGGTTTTGTCCAATGGAAGTGGACGTTCGTAGTAATACGGGGTGTCCTGGAGAAAAGGGTAAAAGTAGGAGTGGCAATGAGGTTTGCAACTCTGACAATCCAAAAGCCAGTGTTTAAGAAGGTTCGGTCAACTTGGTCACTGAGTCATAGTCTTAGGGTCGGGTCAATGGTCGCTGCCAGAGAGAGAGAAAAGAAACACTCAGCGTGCACTCTAACCTAGATCAGAATGGTTACCAATTTATCTAATCTGGAATCCTCCCACTGTACCTCAAATTCTCCTCCAAACCTGAAAGAAGAATTAGTCGGGAACACCCGAGGAGTAAACTAACTCATCAGTGGGAATCAGGATCCAACTATCATCACATGATAACGTGACGGAATCCGCTCACGCTACCACACTCCAGAAGGTATGCGCATATCTGGCAAGCTTCAGTTCTTTTGAAACTCCTGATGTGATTTCTGCCCCATGCTCTTATGACCTTGGCGTGAGGTCAAAATATCATAAGTCACATATCAAGTTCTGCCCGTCATTATCCAGGTTAATCTGAACCCACCCGTACATACCCTTGACGTAGGCCAAAATAGTAGTACGACTGTCCCAAACCAACGCATCTATCTATGCAACAGATAAATACCCGGCAGCTACCAATCACTATGCCTTGGCGTGAGGTCAAAATACATAGCTTGAATACTACCGAATATTTAACTGAAATGACGGAGGGCTACGAATGGTTTCTGGCGAAAACCTTTAACGTAATGAACTTGATATCGTCGAAGGAACGGATAGCTTTTAAAAATATAGTGACGAAAACCTTCGCTAAAGAGGTCACTCCCGGTGAAGGGATCTCGGCTCTTTCCCCGTAGAATGGGGTGCAGGATATTCCAACTGAATACCACGGTGCAAAGCAAAAGCAATCGGCTATAGTGAAGTTAATGCCCTGACGCAAACTTTTGTCCAAGGGGTCACTCCCGGTGAAGGGATCTCGGCTCTTGCCTCGTCGACTGAGGAGCAGGATATTCCAACTGAATACCACGATGCAAAACAAAAGTGAACGTCCTTGCAATAACAGCTTTTTGAAAAGTGTTCCAACAACATCAGATTAGGTTTGTTTTTAACTTGCATTGATCCAAATCAACGCAGTCCCATCAATTGATCACACCAAAAAGAACGAAAATATACTGATGTACGTATATGCCATCCGCATTCGCCACTGGGTCCCGTCATTACCCGTTAGGTTAGCTTACTAACGACAGAGCGGGGACTGGACTAGCGCGGATGCAAAACATATACAACATCTACTAATATATATACCAATATATTATATTCGCTCAAGGCGTGAATAAAATGCAACATCACAGAGAATGAACAGCATCACAGAAACAATACAGATATCTGGGATCCCCGGGTTTCACAGAGCCGCTGAAACCCGACGTTCCCCTGGTCGTGTGGATAGCCTGTGCAATGAAAACCTAGACCCCTACGGGCGCGGCAAGTCACCCGCCAAAACCTGAAGCGAGGCAGACCCCTACGGCGCCGTGAATGGACCACCCAGCACTTCACGGAATCCGGTAACTTTGGCACCCCTCCTGGATCAACCTGTACCCCCTACGAGTGCGGCGAATAGCCCGCCAATCCTAGAGTGAAGCCCCCTTCAGCTCAATGCCATGAGATGCGGGCTTGTTGCCCTCTAGAACCCGGCTATCCGTGCACCCCTCCGCGGGGCAATCCTAGTACAGAAAGTAAAATATACATACATCGGGTACATCGACCGCAACCTATCCATGCCCCAAAATAATAATACAATCAGGCAGTGACGGCAGTCCACATGTCGGACGCTCGCCCCGCAATATCAAATGTACATAATACAACCACAACTGTACTAGCATTGCATCCAGGCTATCCCCCACGACCGATCCGCAACATCACAGCAAAAACAGAACATCAACGTGAAAGTCACGTTCGCAAATCCGTCTAACCGGGCTATAGCAGTTAGACCGGATTTACCGATCGAGTGACATTCACGGTCGCAGATATAATGTAAATACTGTGAAATAATGTGTTTAAAATATCCGATCGATCAAAATATAACAAGTGGGCCCCAAGTACTACTGTAGCACATCAAGAAATTCTGGGCCCAAAATTAATATTCCAAAACCCCTAAAATCTCCCCAGAAGCCCACTGTAAAAACCCAACCCACTGATTCCTCCATACTGCGGCGGAACCGCGAAAACAAGTGGGTTTTGGCCGCGGTTCCGCGCTCTGGTTAGAAGATCAGTGCGTCGAATTTGTACAGTAGTCTTACAATTTCTAGTACATCAATATTTTACAACCTGAAAAATTTTTCGAGACCAAAAATTTTCAACAGAAACTGATGCTGAAGGAAAAGCGGGTTTTGGGATTTTTGATCGATCCGAATTGCAAACACATTAAACCAAGCTAGACTAAGTTAATGGCGAGGCTCTGATACCACTGTAAGTGCACGGCGGCGCCCCGGCCGTCGATCCGACGGCCAAATGCGGAAGCGGTGATAAACTTTAATTTTTTCTTGAACTGGCAAACCGCCGCGTACTAATACCCGGATCGAACCATTAATTAGTCCTAGCTATCTACAAGAAAGGGAATAGAGATATACCGACGATCCAAGTCCTCCGGTCTTCTCATCATCGTCCCGATCTCCTGCGGAATGTCCCGTCTCCTCCTCGTCGCCGGAAGTGCACCACATCGCCTACTTCTTTTATGGGCTCCCACCTCAATGCCGAGGCAACTCGGGCACGAAGCCGGCTACTCGACGTGCCCAAGATTTGCTGTAGAATATAATGTGGATTACATGTCTCATTTGGGATTATGGAGTTGCCTTTTGTGGAGGGATTGAAGTGAACTTTTGGAGAGGGAGTTGTAGGGATTTTCAAAAGCTCAAGATACAAAAATCCCACCTCATGAAATGAAATCCCCTCTCCCTCAAGGAATGGCCGGCCCTCCCATTTTTGGTGTGATTGGAGAGAGAGAGAGAATGGCTTGATCAATAATGCAAAGGAAAAATGATGGCTTGGAAAGTCCAACACTCAACAACCATCTCCTATCCCATCATCACAACCAAAGTCAAGAAATCATGAAAACAAAGTCAAGAAGTCAAGGTAAGGTGCAACCATGATGAAGTCAAAAAGTCAAGTGATCATGACACAAGAATATGCAAAGACCCCCTCCACAAATGCCTATTTGCAACAATGCAAATAAGCCCTCCTCCACCAATCTTCGGCCAATGAACGGAACAATAGAAATCGGCCGAAACGGAAAGCAAACTGGCAACTCCAGAAAACTGGTCCCGTAATAAATTACAGGAAAACCCCGATACTGTGCATACACACCCGCATCTGTATTTCGACCGAAATACAAATGCAATGAGACAAAATCTACACTGTACTATACTAGGATCCGGCTTAAACCAAAGCCGGCCAGTAATATCCGTTCGATCCTGATCCGTGCAATACCGCACGTATCTGATCGAACCCTGCCATATAACCATACGGCCTATAGTACAAACTGTCCGATCCCGATCCGTGCAATACCGCACGTATCTGGTCGGACCTTGCCATATCTCCATACGGCCTCTACAACCTTTCGCCCGAAAGCTGAGTAATTGAATGTGGGGGACTCTAAAGACTCGTCAACACCTTGGTTGTGGATTTAACCACTAGCACGTTAGAGGTATAAGCCAATACATAACGGGCTACCAGGTATTGACCAAAAGGGACGTCTGTGAGCGAACTCAGCCTGACAACCCTACTGAGCCTGTCAGTAACAATATCCGTACAGTCCGGTCCGTTCGTCTATGAGCATCGCATGGCGGGCCTAGGGGGTTGGTAAAAGTCAGACCCCCAAAAGCGGTACAAGTCATGTCGGAGTGTAGCCCAGAACACCCTGAGATACTACTGGAATACCTACCAGTAAATCTCCTTGCCTCGGCCGAGGGCTTCGTGTAATGGCTCTCCTAGACACAGCACGACCTCACCCCCAATACCGGGAGAGACGAACCCCTGAAGATACGCTCACTGCCTCCATGTGGCTCGGGACTGTACCCAACTAAAACCTGTTTGCACGACTCCTTTGAGCCGTGGTAGGGTAGTAATCAAAGTACAGTGGGAACTCACACGAGACAAATGACGATCCCCAGGTCGATGAACTAACCTGCACACATGTCACCAGGGAACTGCCATCTGACGTCTGGTATATGACCAACTAGCATGTTCCCGGCGAGTCCTGTCCGGTGTACTCATAACCCAATGAGCACCTGTATACATCTTAGGTGATCCAACTGACACCAGTGGCTTGTGAGACCGGCCACCGCCCCTCGTCGGGGTCTCGACTGTATACACTAGTCTACTATGGAGAATCGATGCCCTGTCTCGAAACTATCACGACTAGGGACCTTTTAAGGATATGCTTATAGACCCCCAGCTCCCACTTATATGATCGCCCTCATACTGCTGGTGGTCAAGCAAGAATCCTAGGGGCTCTATCAACGTGTAATAGCGACTTGTCAGGTCACCTGAAGCAGTACACGATGATAAAGGTAAACCAGATAGCATACTATCATCTCGAGTAAGACTGTCCTACCGGGATAGGTCCTCCATCAATCATTGCAATCACGTACCTGTGACCTAATAATTGACTCTGAGGGCACTATCTCCAACAAATAGAAGCATTCTTCTTTATCCACAAGCTTCCCCACTTTCTTTGTTGCTTTTGCCTTTCTCTTCGTATCCACTTTACTAACACCGCCCCTTGGTTTGGCGGGGGCTTTCTTCTTCTTTCCCTTGGCTTTCGCTTTGGACCTAGAAGAAGAAGATCCTCCTACAAACAAAGTGGATGTTTCCCTACCTTTCTGTAGGGTGCCCTCTGCGCTCCTCAGCATGTTGAGGAGTTCTGAAAGCTCAACTTCCTTTTCTTGTAAGTTGAAGTTCAGGATAAACTGGGCGTAAGTGGAAGGAAGGGACTGGAGAATCAAGTCCGTATAGAGCTCATTCTCCAACGTGGTCCCAAGGTCCGCGAGCTCCTCAATGTAGCCAATCATCTTAAGCACGTGTTTCGCTACCGATGATCCGAGGGCCAATCTTGCCGAAAATAACTTCTTCGACACTTCGTATCTTGCAATACGAGATTGCTCTCCATACAGTTCTTTTGTATGGAGAAATATGGATTCGAGGTCCATGTTCTCGTGCCTCCTCTGATGTTCGTTGTCCATAGAAGCAAGCACGAAGCACTTGGCCTTCGCGCAGTCGATTTCCCAGGTCTTACGGATTTCCTTATCCGCGACGCTGGTTTTGGGACCTGGGACAGGGGGAGCTTTGGTGGTAAGAAGATACCCCTGCTTGTCGTAAGTGATTGCCATCTTGACATTCCTGAGCCAATCTTTGTAGTTTGGCCCTGTCAGTATGTTTTTATCTAGTAATAACTTATGTCCGGTCATGTCGATTGGTCGCTGCAATTAGGAGAGAGAGAAGAAACACTCAGCATGATGCTCTTGCAAGTTTATAGTGGTTTTTAGTTTGTCTAAACAGGATGGCTCCCACTGTTTCTCGAATCCCTCCTCAAACCATAAAGGAAGAATTAGTCGGGATCAATCTCACCGCACAATACTTGCTTAACCGTTCAGCCAGGCCAGTGTCGGTACTTCGAGGGAGGTTTTCCAACGCTTTCGCGAAGTTCCTTAATTTAAGAACCTCTTTTCCCTGGGGGCGTAGCCCCGCTAACACCTTTCTAGACACCTACTAGGTTTATAGCATTGATCGTTTAGTGAGAAATTTCCCGAGGAGTAGCATATACTCACAGTAGGATCGGGATCCAAATATCATTGCGTGACGAAACTGAAGAAATCCTACCAGAATCATCACACTCCAAATGGTATGCAACTCTAGCAAGTTTCAGTACTTATGAAACTCCCGATGTGGATTTTTGCCCCATGCTCCTATGACCTTGACTTTGGCCAAAATATCATAAGTCACATGTCAAGTTCTACCCGTCATTATCCAGGTTAATTTGGACCCACCCGTACCTATCCTTGAATTTGGCCAAAATGGCAGTACGACTGTCCCAAACCAACGCATCTATCTATGCTGCACATGAATACCCAATAGCTACCAATCACTATGCCTTGACTTTGGCCAACATACATAGCTTGAATACTATTGACTATTCATGTGAAACGACGGAGGGCTACGAATGGTTTTGGCGAAACCGTGAACGTAGTGAACTTGATATAATCGATGGAACGAGATAGCTTTTAAAAGGAGTGGCTCAAGCTCCGCATTTAAAAGTTGGTTTTGAAAAGAACCGAGTAGTTTTTCGAAAGTGTTCCAACGACTTTTACTTGGTTTATTTTCTTGCATTAGTTCTTTTAATGCGTCCCATCATTTAATCCTACCATTACAGAAAACAACCAAAATATGACGTACACTTATGTCATTCGCATTCGCCACGGGGCCCCGTCATTACCCGTTAGGTTACTTAACTAACGACAGAGCGGGGGCTGGGCTAGCGCGGCTGTAAAACATAAGCAACGCCTAAATAATATCATATATAGATATATATTGCAATGATAGCCATTTCAGATCACAGATGAATACATTGGATATACTAGGAATCCGCAATTCGTACGAGCCTGTAACAAAAAGCAGATTACACGGTCGCGGTGAATAGCCAATACCCTACCCAAGACCCCTACGGGTGCGGTAAACTACCCGCCAAGTACCCGAAGTGGAGCAACCTCCCTCAACACCGTGAGTAGGCCACTCGGCACTTCGAGATACCCGGTAGTTTGTGCACCCCCTCCATGAGTCTATCCTAGGAGCAAAAACAGTAAAAAGAAATTATACAATGACGGCTACAACCCCGACCCGGTTGTGCGGCCATACAAATAATATTACATCAATTTACAAATTTACATGAATTGAAAGAAAAGAAAACACTCGTCTCACAACCCCCCGGCTATTCACCCGCGACAATCTAATGAATTCATATACACATACCAGCAACATTACAGATCACAGATTTGTATAACCCCCACTAATCGACATATAGCGATTAGCAGACGTTCAATACAAATATCACATAGCGATTAGCAGACGTTCAATACAAATATCACATCACAGATAAATACCCGTCAGCTTAAGTCTTTAGAAACTCGATCAAAATACGGTTTTTAAAGCCCCAAAAACAAATTTTTCTTTCTGGAAAATCTGGGCTGAAAAAACATATACCAAAAATCCCAAAATACCCCACAGAACAAAATGTAATGAAGACGATCCACAGAAGAGCTAAATCGGCCGCGGAACCGCGGCAAGAGCAAGCTCTTGCCGCGTTTCCGCGGCGGTTTGATGGGTTCTCTGGACCGTTTTTCTACAGTATCTTATAAAAACCCTGAGTCGATTTTTAAAGCATGATTTATTAATTTTACAGAACTTTGAAAATCGACAGCAAGCTTGATATCGGGGTGTATTTCGCGACTTTTTCTCCGATCGAATTTCTAGTAACTATGCTAACATGTTAGGTAGTGTTTAACCTGTCTCTGATACCACTGTAAGTCCATGCTACCTCTCCCGGTACTTACGGGCTTGCGGAATTTGATGAAAAACGATTTTCTAAAGGTGGCAATATGGACTCAAAACGGATCTTTGTTAAACTATCTACCTAACAACCTAACTAGGAGTTGTTAACTACTCGGTTAGGGGGTTATACCTTTCTTTCTTGAACTCCTTCGTCTTCAACCCTCGATGGTGTACGGATCGGCTTCACCCCGTCGTCTCCTTGCGCCGAAGATCGATCCACCCGAAAGCTTCTACCTTTGGCTTCTTCTTCGAACTTTGAAGAAACTAGTTCACTCGGTTTGCTAAACCTTGTGAACTAGAGTGAGTAGAGGAGAGTGTGTTGGGATTTTTCTCTATGGTTCTTGCTTCTCAACACATGAGACAAGTGAACCATAGACTAGAGAGAGGGAGAGCAAGAGGAAGAGGGTGAGAGCTCAAGCAAGAGAGAGAATGGAAATGAGAGAATGAGCAAGACTTTTCTCTCTTGGCTCTCATAATCCAAAGCCATCATAACCAATAATAGCAATCAAGTATTATGTGATGGTTTAAGTCAAAATAGCCATATCATTTCAGGCACTCATTTTGCACAAGATAAACAAGCAAGCAAAAGTCTTTGCCATGAAATGATAGCTATTGTCATGATGATGGTCAACTAGTCCAACCTAGTCAACCGGTCAACAAAGTCAACCCCTTAACAACCATGTCACTATAATACTTAATTAATATTATTGTTAATCACATATCATATTGTCACGGCCCGAAAGTACGGAACCTGACCGGCACTTAGACTACGAAACGTCTCGAGGCGTACGTAATCTAAGTAAGCCGAAAACCCAGAAATCAAAACCAAAGAAGCAGTAGAGTGAAGGGAAACCAACTAAAAGCAAGTAGTTTTAATAGCATAAGCCGAATTATGCGTTTTTAAAAAAAACATCAAGTATTTTCTGAAAATTTCGGCAGATTCTCCTTTGTAAATACTGGCCCCCAAACGGGATACAACATGAATAGTATACGAAATCAAAAAAAAAGGCATTCCCAAGCGGGAGCTAGCTCTTCGTCAATCGACGGTCATAACCACACAAGCAATATAATATACAACGCCAAGGGCGAGGATCAAAACTCAAAAGGAAACTCAAAACCACAAGAAATAAAACGCGCGACTCTAAGTTCGAAAGAATAACATCACTGGTCTCTATCTCAAAAATAAATACATGTTTGGTTGATGGAACTTCTAGATACAACAGAATAATGATATACAAGATATATAATGGGGGTACGATACAAGTAAACCCACCTACTATCAAATCACCCGAAGGAAACTATGCCCGCAAAGCCGTAAAGAAACCTGTACGGCAAACCTGCAAGAAACTGGGGCACAACGGGGGTGAGTTGCCAACTCGTGAATAGAAAAATATCTACGGAAAGAAATCGCATAAATAACGCAACCTGGGTCAATGATCATAATATATCCTCAAATATATGTATAACATGCAGCCTATAACAATGGCTAGGGTAATATCTAACCGAGTGTGATCTCATGTGCCTGTGTCAGTGCCTCAGGTAGCAATATATCATATGGATGATGTATGAATGCATGAAACATAATGCATGTACTGAATAAAACTGGTTTCATAAATCAGTGAGATTTCTGTATTTTAAAAGAAATGAGGTACCATATATGAAATCAGCATAAAACAGTGCCCAGCATCGACACAAAACAAGTGTCCAAATACCTCGATATCTCTGTGTCACAATCTATGTACCTCAAGTCTCAATCTCAATGTCTCAATCACAATATCTAGGGCGCCGTCAGTCCAGACCGGCCCCTACCATCCATTTCAAGACCACGACGGTATCCTCCGGATATCCGACACGTCGGGTAATATCACCGGTAGGTAGTGCTCCCCTGCCAGGCTCACATCGTCATCATCACGCGCTTCTTGCCCCGGGTACCTTACCGGGTCCACCATGTACCCGAAACGGTTCATCCGTCTCCTCGAATCGGGTCTCGAAATCCATCAGCAAACTCATGGTGGACGACTCATACATCCTGGGAAATCCGCACTTTTTATTTTAAAATAGAGAAAAGGTTTATTTATGTTTTTGCGGTTTTCCTCAAAATCCAGAAAATCTCATGGAAATCCGAATCCGAAACCTCAATAACACGTAAAATAGTGAATATATGCATGAGAATCCATGAATGCGGCATAACAATGAATAACAGTATGCATGAAGTAGCAGGTAATAACTACAATGTCTAAACTAACATATAAGGCAAGTACGCTAATATCATGTCTAAACTATTAACTAACATGCTATGTCAAGCAATAATATTTTCTAAGGTGTACGTGACATGGCAATTACCGATGAAGATGTGTGTGAGCCGGCAAGTAAGTGTACGTGGTACATACGCATCATCGGTAATGGTGCTAGTGTCCTAACAGCATGATATCAATAATGGAGTATGAAACATAATATAAGCATGCGATGTGAAGCGAACCACAATAATGAGCGGGAGCTGAATACTAGACGCAACTATAACTAATCTGCATTAATCTAATATAATTCCTACAAATGGTGCCTTTTGAAATAACACGAATCATGGGGTTTTGAAAATAGGGGCCACGGTGTTTTTATGAAAAGATACGTCTTTTGAAATATCCGTAGGATCCCTTGGGCTGTCTTTTAAAATACCCACGATTCGTTAGTTTTGAAATAGGTAAGAATCGAATCGAATCTAACAACTAAACTAAAGGGCTAAGCTAACAAGCTGGACTACAGGTAAGAAACCGCCTATCATCTAAGTCGATACATATACATACCTGTATATGTATAGTCGGTGATCCCGCCTCAATAATATCATATCCATAACCAGACATCCCAAGTCAAGAGTGCGGATCAATCATCAAAATATAGCTCGTACGTAAATCTGTCGTACGGCATCCCCAAATCTGGGTACGGGTCAATATCACATTCATCATACTATTCACCTGGTATTCTCTTTATCAAATATCATGATCGGGGTACTGATCTACGTCTAGTACAATACTGATACCGCCTAAGTATGCATGGACGTGTGTGAAACACTACGTCAAGGACCCGCTACAACGTCATGTCGTATCTCAAATACGAATCCTGCCATATCACCGAAGTCACAACCTCAATACAAATCTCATCGACTCATCTCAAACCCAAGCCTCAAATCCGTATGTGAACACATAGTCCCATACCCATGTGAACACATAACTATATATTCCCGTATAAGCACAAATGAAAGAAGAAAGTATGCAAGTATGGGTTGGTGTGTGCATGTGTAGTGCGACCACTACTCTAGGGTTTCGGGACACTAAATCATCCAAGGACACCAAATATCCATATTATCATCAATATACTGAAACAATATATAAACAATATATATATGTGTGTATACGTATTCGTATACATCACCACGAACTGCGGGGGTGCTATACGCCATCCACTCGACTTCTCCCCGTAGATATAAATCTACTCACCTGGTCCTCGCTTGCCGGTGCCGACGTCGCCACGCGCTTGCTTGTCGTCTCGAAGTCCACATGGGATACCTACATATCATAACGCACCGTATCGCATTAAAATCCGACTCATGACCAAAACGACACACGAATCCCACATAGGTCAAAACCTATGGTTTGCTTTCCCAAACTAACCCAAAAACCCTCGACATCGGCGTACAAATGCCAGACCATCGAGAAAAACCCAAATACACTCATTTTCACATTCACGAACACTAATTTTAATATAAAGTAGGTTAAAACTCACAAAAACCCCCCATTTCACTTAAAAAGTTATTTTTCCGAAAATTTAGCAAGCACAAATCACCGTTTTAGTACAAAACGCGATGTATGAACGAATCTAGCGGCCACAATATTCACTAAATATCTTAAATAAGTCATAAAAACCCTAAGTAGATTTTTAATCTCACTAAGTTTCATTAAACCGAAATTCTAGTTTACAATTTTACCCAATTTTAACACTTTAAAAGCAATGATTTGTAAACTAGCAACTAAATTAGTTTTAGCATTCCATTAACATGTTAATCTCCATATTAGAACCATAATCAATTTATAAAAACCCTGACTAGATTTTAAATTTCACATTTTCAATAATTTCTAAAAACCTAGTTTAGATAAAAAGCCTTAATTTGGACAATTTACATCCAACAATTTACATATTATCAAAAAGATTAAGTTTTCATTTCCTTAAGATGATAATCTCCACTTTGCAACCATGATTACATGATAAGAACCCTAATTGCAAATCACAAACCCTTACTTTTTAATTCAAACCATACTCTTGAATTTTCCAAACTTGCAATAAAACCTAATTTAAACCACTCATTAACTTAATTTGAAGAAATAATCAAACAATTTAGCAAAAACCCAAGATTTATTATACCTCAAAAACCATGGATCAAACATAGAACATGACCTCCAAATTGAAATCTTTGCACCAAGATCCATGCTATAGGGGCTAAGGAAAAATGGGTAGGGGCTTGATTTGGATTTTGGGATTTTTTTGTAGGGATTTTGAGGCAAAAATGGTGGATTTTTGATGAGAAAAGAGGTGAAGAAATGAAGGGGGCTGAAGAAAAGAGGGGCTCGGCCAAGCGCAGGTGTGGGAGGTGTGGGAGAGTGTGAGGTGTGGGGAGAAAAGTCCAAGTCAAAGAAAGTCCAAGTCAACCCAACCAATACTTATATATATTTACTCTTTTCTTCTCATTTCTTTTCATTTCTTTTAGCCATTCAAGTGGGAAAATGAGGGGGCACTTGGGGCTGCTGATTTGGAGAGGGGAGAGAGGGTGTGGGTGAGTGTGGGTGAGGGAAAAAAATGATAATGTATTACCCCAATTCCCATTAACACTAATTTCACCGAAAAAAAGCCTTTTTCTTCGATATTTTCTAAACCATTTTGGCAAACGATTTCATTTCAAAAACCACGTGATAAAATTTTATTTAATGTTTTATGATGCACAAAATTTGTTTCAACTCATTCCAATATGTAATTTTCCCTAATTAAATATATTAGTGACGGCTTAAAATAATATTAAAATAATTAATTTCGAAAAAAATTTCAGAAAATTTGAAATTTCACCAGTGGGTCAATAAACACCAAATACTAGCAATTACATAGCTAGAATATGTATATTTAATTTTATAATAAAGATATTTGTATTTTGACTTTTTACCGAAAACCCCCTTATTTTACCGTTTTTTCGAAATTTCACCGAAACGATTTTCAAAACGTTACACATATTCTCATTAGGGTTTAGCAAAAAGTCAATAGTCAACAGTCAACAACCCTAATGAGAATCCTCTGCCTCTGTCTCTCCGTCAACTGTGCATACACACCCGCATCCGCGTTCCGAGGAACATGAATACATACGAGATAAAACCAATCCCAAAACGTACACTAGGATCTGGCTTAAACCAAAGCCCGCTAGTGTTAACTGTCCGGACACTAAACGTGCACAAGTGCACGGATGTGACCGAACCCTGTCGCAAAACCATGCAACCTGTCGCAAAACCATGCGACCTCTACTCTTTTGCCTAACGGCGAATAGCTTTCTGTGTGGGACTCTAAAGACTCGACACTACGCTGGCAGTGGGTTTAACCACAGACCGCAAGCGGCACTAGCTGTGCGTAACGGTCCCCAGGTAGATGCCGACAAGAAGACTTACGAGGTGAAACCCATCTGAACTCCTACTGAGCCTGAATGTGACAGTCTCCGTATAGTCCGGTCTGTTCGTCTGATACATCGCATGGCGGGCCTAGGGGGGCGGTAAACGTCAGTCCCCTAATAGCGGTACAAGTCGTGTCGGAGTGAAGCCCAAAACACTCTGAGATAACACTGGAAGCCTACCAGTATATCTCGCTTGCCCTGGCCAGGGACTACTCGTGTAATGGCTCTCCTAGACACAGCACGATGTCAACCCCCAATACCGGGAGAGACGAATCCTGTCTAACCGTCACTGCCTCCAAGTGCTTCGGGACTGCACCCAACTACTACCTGTTTGCATGACTCCTTTCAGCCGTGGTAGGGTAGTAATCAAAGTACAGTGGGAACACACTCGAGGCGAAGTGACAGTGTCAAGTCAGCGGACTAAGCTGTACTCATGTCACCTGGAAACTGACAACTGACGATAGGTATAATACCAACCAGTCAGTTCCCGATGAGTCCTGTCCAGTGTACTCGTAACCTAACGAGCACCCGCATACTATCTCAAGTACGACGTACTGACGGCTGTGGGACAGATCGTCTCCCCTGCTGGGATGAGAAGCGTATACGCTAGTCTACTCCGGAGTATCGATGCCCTGTCTCGATAGTCCTGCGACTAGGGACCTGTATAAGGATGTGCTTATGGATTACCCAGCCCCCACGAGTGTGACTGCCATCACAACACTGGTAATCAAGCAAAGATTCTAAGGGCTCCACTAATGCGTATAGGTGATATAATAAAATAAACACATGTACACATTAAAGTAGAAACAAACCAAGTAGCATACTACCATTTTGAGCAAGATTGTTTATACAACTGTGAATATCCCAAGCTTCCATTAAGTAATATACAAACTAGTATGATACAGTAATGGCCTCTAGGGCATATACACTAACAATACAGAGGTATTGGATCAACACTGGTAGGAACCACCTGAAGTTCTGTGAGGAACTTCTTCATCCAGACAGCTTCTTTTGCGGCATCGCAAGCAGCTATGTACTCCGCTTCCATCATTGAGTCAGCAACGGTCTCCTGTTTGGAACTCTTCCAACAGACCGTCCCTCCATTGAGGGTAAAGACATAACCCGACATAGACTTGGAGTCATCCTTGTCACTCTGGAAGCCGGAGTCGGCAAAGGCCTCCATCTGGATGTCTTTTTCGCCATACACCAAGAACATCTCCTTAGTCCTATTCAGGTACTTGAGAATGTTCTTTACTGCTATCCAGTACTTCTCCCTGTAAGTATGCGGCAGCGCCCCGGCAGTCTTACAGATGCCAATATGCGGAACAAAACTTTTACGACTGGCGCTATCGCGTACTATAACCCGGATCTGCCATTAAAGCTAAACTAACATATTGTAAAGAGGGTAGAATTGTTATACCGAACGATCCGAGTCCTTCGGTCTTTAACCATCATCCCACGCTTTGTTGCGGCGGCTTCGATCTTCTGAAACTCCAGTCCCGTCGTCCAGGTGGCACCACGTCGACGGATCTTTAAACGGGCTCCCGCCTCTGAACCGAGGCAACTCGGTCGTCAAGTTTGCTAAAAGAGACGACCAAGATGAAGTAGAGAATGAGTAGAATACTTTGTCTCATTATGTCCAAGGCTATGGACGAACGGTTAATGAAGTTGCCAATTGGAATCGGGTAAATGGAAATTAGGCTATGAAATTTCCATACACTCAACTATCATAATCTTTTCTCTCAAAAATGAATGATTCAAAAATCCCATCCCCTCACAAGAAGGGCCGACCAAACTATATAGGAGAGGGAGGGTGAGTGTAGGAGAGGGGAGGGTGAGCTTAAGCCATGAAACTTATCATAACAAAGAATGAGTCATGAAACACCTAGTGTGAACATAATTAAAGCAAAGGATGAATCATTAAGCAAGTCATCACAACATTAAATGCACCATTAATGAACTAATGACTCATGAAGCTAGTCACCATTTCTAGAACCTTCTAGAAGCATGACTCACCCACATCAAGAAAAGATAAATCCGTATTTAACCGAATGTTAAATACGGCTGATAGAAAACTGGAAACTGGCAACTTCCAAAAGTGATCCTGAAACGAATTTCAGGATAACCCCGTAATGGTATAAACATACCCGCATTTGTATTACGACCGAATACAAATGCAACTGAGACAAAGATATTATATCTACACAGTATAATACTGGGATCATCCGGCTTAAACCAAAACCTACCAGTATTATCTGCCCGAAAAATGACACGAGCGAAAACGCACGTGCTTTTTCCGAACCCTGCCATAATACCATACGGCATCTACAACGTTTCGCCCGAACTTGGGAAAGTGTCTGTGGGGGACTCTAATGACTCATCAATACACTGGCACTGGGTATAACCACTAGCACGTCAGAGGTACTAGCTGTACGTAACGGTTTGCCTATGTATTGATTGGAAGGGAAGCTGACGAGCGAACTCATCTATAAACCCTACTGAGCCTGACAGTGATAATATCCATACAGTCCGGAACATTCGTCTATGAGTATCGCATATTAGGCCTAGGGGGTCGGTAAACGTCAGACCCCCAATAGCTGCATAAGTCGTGTCAGAGAGCAGCCCAGAACACCCTGAGATACTACTGGTATACCTACCAGTATATCTCGATTACCCTGGCCAGGGATTTCGTGTAATGGCTCTCCTAAAAACAGCGCGATCTCACCCCCAATACCGGGAGAGACGAATCCCCGACGATCCGCTCACTTGCCTCCAATGTGGCTCGGGACTGTACCCAACTAAAACCTGTTTGCACAACTCCTTTGAGCGTGGTAGGGTAGTAATCTAAGCACGGTGGGAACTCACACGAGACAAATGACGACCTCAGGTCGATGAACTAACCTGTACACATGTCACCAAGGAACTGCTATCTGACGATATGTATAATACCAACTAGCATGTTCCCGGCGAGTCCTGTCCAGTGTACTCATAACCCAATGAGCACCTGTATACATCTTAGGTGATCCAACTGACACCGGTGGCTTGTGAGACCGGCCACCGCCCCTCGTCGGGGTCTCGACTGTATACACTAGACTACTCTGGAGTATCGATGCCCTGTCTCGAAACTCCCATGACTAGGGACACTTTTAAGGATGTGCTTATAGACCCCAGCTCCCACATATATGATCGCCATCATACTGCTGGTAGTCAAGCAAGAATCCTATGGGCTTTATCAACATGATAAAGACAAACCAGATAGCATACTATCATCTCGAGTAAGACTGTACTATCGGTATAGGTCATCCCTCAATCATTGCAATCACGTACCTGCGATCCAATAATTGACTTAGAGGGCACTATATCCAACAATCTCCCACTTACACTTAAGGCTAATTATTGCGATGTCGTGTACTCATAGCTCGTGTGATACCGAGCATCCAACTCCTCTACTAATCAGTTTCACAAAGCTCGTTTGTAAAACTCTTGTGTTCGAGAAATAGCCTCAGTGAGTGGATCCGCTTCGGTGTTTCTTTCTGTATCTCTCTATATCTCAACTTCGCGGAGAAAACCATCTCCCGAATTGAGTAATACCTGTCTTAGAATATGTTTGGATATCTGATGGGACCTAGTTCATAAATAAACTCCAAATCCAAACCTCTTAGACTGTATCGATCACTGAAACTAATCAGTGTCCAGCACTATGCCTCCCACAGTATCCTCTTGGACCATCTGTACACAATACTGTCCCTCGTCTGAGGGAAAACTATAACTCTGACAATCACTCTGTTATCCATGTCACCTTTGAAGCCTGGAATAATAACTGTCTCCCGAAGGAGGCTGCCGTCATCAAATCCGTAGAACATGTACTTATGTTCTATAACTACTTCTTTATGTTTCTTCAGGATTGGATTAATATAATCTTATCGCATCTAGTGCAAAAACGACATCCGGTGTGGTACTTGACATCTCACGATTGACTCAATTGCCTAAGCAAGTGATCTGCCAATCATGCACGTCCCTCTTCCCTTTAGTCTGTAAGACACTTTTAGAGAGGGCGGCTCCATCACCGGCAGGTACACCACCATGCCAGGAGTCAACTATTCTAAAATACTATTAGAAAACTGTCAAAGTACCCATATTGGGAAACTACCCAAATCTAGATCTAAAACCATAGATTTAGTAACCAGAATGTCAGATATTATATCCAAATCCTTTGTGGAGAAACAACTGTGTGACGACCATAGTACAACCGATCGTAGTATAGGAATTTTACTTCCTACTCTGTGTTTGTTATCCAAATATCAAGACATCACACCCTACTACCTTCTTAACAGATCCATCCCCTATTCTGATGAAGTCAAACCGATGACTGTCACATCAAAAATAGATGATCTATCTCCGCTCTAATTGCTCAAGTCTATAAATAGACATAAGCTACTTGCCCACTATGCTTCCGCTGCTCCCACTGACTACGACAACCCTCTGGCAGAATAATATATACGTACATTTCTAAAACTAGTCTAAAACGACGCTATACATATCCTCCTGCCGGGTCTCATAGTCTGGAACAACAGTAGTGTCAAGTTTGGGTAAACCAGAACCTCCCTATTACCGTCCTTGAGGCTACCGGAGTACCTCTCGGGTGTCTGAGGTTGCCCACCATATCTGCGGAGTGGCTATTGGAATGTCAAACCTGATTGAATATATAGGTCCTATTAAATTTTCCGTAATCGTTTGCGGTTCTGGAATCACTTCCAGTTCTACCATACTCCCACTACTGTTTTCTGAAAAAATCCATTTTATTAAAACTGTGGCGAGTCAAGAACAATATCACTATCGATCTTCCAGATGGTAAAAAATCAACCCTCGTCAAAGCTAGGGTCAATCCACAAACTGCCATTACAAAAACGTGCCTTGAGTTTTCCAGTGTCTGTTTTTAAGCATAAGCTGGACAACTCCCCTTACCTTAACATCGTTAAGATATGAAGCAATCTATATCCAATATAGAAACATAGGCATTTATTTAATTGGAACCAGATTCAAATCCTGCAGCTGTCTCCAGTGCATATCAACTTAATGGAGAGAGACTAATCAGCATTACTCAACTTAGGAATCCATCCATTTATGAGTAACCTGAAAGAGAAACAAGTTTCTCAAAACCATTACTATCATCTGAATACCAATCACAAGAATCTACATCTTCGATTTCTTTGAAGAATCCCGATTCTTGTGATACATGGTTCTCTACTTTATTCCTATACCCACAACTTCTCAATACTTAGACATTGTATTTCTACGAAACACTTGTCTATAAACTAGAGAAGTCACAAGTAAATAGAATATAGTACGAGGACCTACCCCTTTGTTCTGACGGACACTGGACAATATACAATACTCTGTATAAGTCCGCTGAGTTGAATAACTCAAAACCTGTGCGTCATAGGTTGAAAACTGTCCCCATGCGATTTCCTCAAATATCACCAATTACAACGAATTCTGATATAATGAGGATGATCACATAATTCCTAATAACTTGCTCCCACTCAACATCTATAAAACTATACAGATGTGAGAATCATACCTGGTAAATACATACCCTGGAGTAAGTATCTAATCGGGAAATCAGTTTTCAATTAACAATGCTCAGTTTAACTGAAACATAGGGTGTCCTGGTATTCTTAGTAATGTCTCTTCCATAATCCAATTCATGACTTTAACCGTATATCTCCTTGCCATCTTTCCAATTCCCTTTATTTGTCTTTAGTCGTTACCTTTTGTACACCATCATTAGGCTAAGTGGTTTTCTTCCTTCCCTACCGTTCGGCATCAGCCTATGGTTTGGAAGAAGAATATCCAGTAAGCATAATAGGTGTACCCTCCTAATCCTAGGAGTACTCTCAACTTGAGAGAAGGTGATGATAAAAGACTACTGAATAAACCTTATTCCTATTTCTCCTGAACCAGAATCCATCCTTCGAGTTCGTATATAACCATACGATGGATTTATCCAATGGAATTGGATGTTCATAGTGATACTGGTTGTTCTAGAGAAATTAAAGGTGAAGTAGGAGTGGCGATGAAATACGTGGTTTGGTCATGAATGTTAGTAGTCGCAATTTACTTCGCTCTCTTTCTAATCCCTTTATTTTGTCTTTATTTATTACCTTCTGTACACCCGGTTTAGGCTAATTGGTTTTCTTCATTCCCTACCTTTCGGCACCTGCCTATGGTTTGGAATAAGACTATCCAATAAGCGTAATAGGTGTACTCTCCTAAACCAAGGAGCCCTCGCAACCTGAGAGAAGGTGATAGTAGAAGACAACTGAATAAATCAATTCTATTTCTCCTGAACCTGGATCCATCCTCGAAGAAATCCCTCCGAGTTCGTATATAACCATACGATGGATCTATCCAATAGAAGTGGATATCCGTAGTAATACGGGTTGTTCTGAGAAATACAAAGGGTAAAAGAAGGAGCGGCAATGACTTATGCAATTATAGACAATCCAAAAGCTAGCAAATTAAGAAGGTTCGGTCAACTTTGGTCACTGAGTCATAGTCTAGGGTCGGTCAAAGGTCGCTGCCAAAGAGAGAGAGAAAAGAAACACTCTGCGTGCACTCTAACCTATATCAGAATGGTTATCATTTTATTTAATTAGGAAACCTCCCACTGTAATCTCAAATTCTCCTCCAAACCAGAAAGAAGAATCAATCGGGATCACCCGAAGAGTAAACCAACTCATCAGTGGGAATCAGGATCAACTCTCATCGCATGATAACTTGATGGAAGCCACTCAAGTTAACACACTCCAAAAGGTATGCGCAAGTCTGGCAAGTTTCCTGTATGTTTGAAACTCCCGATATAATTTTTTTTTATCCCATGCACTTATGACCTTGACGTAGGCCAACAAATCATAAGCCACATGTCAAGTTCTACCCGTCGTTGTCCTGATTAATTTAGGTCATCGTACATGCTCTTGATGTAGGCCAACAAGGCTGTACGTCTGTCCTAAACTAATGCATCTATCTGTGCAACAAATGAATACCCAGCAGCTACCAAACACTATGCCTTGACGTAGGCCAACAAACATAGCTTGAATACTACTGACCATCCATAAGAAACGACGGAGGATTACGGCTGGTTTTTGGCGAAAAACCTTTAACGTAAAGAACTTGATCTCGTTGAAGGAACTTGATAGAATTTTATAAAAAATATAGTAGCGAAAACCTTTTGCTAAAGAGGTCACTCCCGGTGAAGGGATCTCGGCTCTTTCCTCGTGGAATGAGGTGCAGGATATTCCAACTGAATACCGCGATGCAAAGCAACTTGTAATCGAATATATAGAAGCTATTACCCTGATGCAAACTTCTGCCCAAGGGGTCACTCCCGGTGAAGGGATCTCGGCCCTTGCCTCGTCGAATGAGGTGCAGGATATTCTAACTGAATATCACTATGCAAAACAAAAGGAAACGTCTTTGTAATAACTCCCTTTTAAATTTTGTTCCAACAACATCAAATATAGGTTTGTTTTATCCTTGCATTAATAAGAATCAATGCATTCCCATCATTTAATCACACCAGAAAAGAACGAAAATAAAATGTATGTATATGCCATCCGCATTCGTCACTGGGTCCCGTCATCACCCGTTAGGTTACTTAACTAACGACAGAGCGGGGGCTGGACTAGCGCGGGTGTAAAACATATACAACATCTAATAGTATATAGACTAATATACAATAATCGCTCCAGGCGTGATAATATGCAAAATTACAGAAAAGTAATAAGCATCACAGAACAATACAGATAATCTGGGATCCCCGGATTTCACAGAGCCGCTGCTGAAACCCGACGTTCCCCTGGTCGTGTGGATAGCCTGTGCAATGAAACCTAGACCCCTACGGGTGCGGCAAGTTACCCGCCAAAACCTGAAGCGAGGTAGTCCCCACAGCATAGTGAATGGAACACCCGGCACTTCACGGAATCCGGTAAATTGAGCACCATTCCTTGGGTCAACCTGTACCCACTACGACTGCGGCGAATGGTCTGCCAATTCTAGAGTGAGGTCCCTTTGCCTCTCAAAGCCATGAGATACGGACCCGTTGCCCTCCAGAACCCGGCTATCCGTGCACTCCTTCGCGGGATAAACCTAGTACAGAAATAAAAATATGTACAACGGGTACATCGATCTCAACCCGGTCGTGCCCCAAAAGAATATTATACAACAGGCAGTGACGGCAGTCCACAAGTCGGACGCTCGCCCCGCAATATCAAATGTACAAATAAATCCAAACTTCACCATCATTGCACCCTGCTATCCACCACGACAAATCCGCAACATCACAGCACAACACAGAACATCAACGCGAATGTCACGTTCGCAAACCCGTCTAAAAGAACTATAGCAATCAGACGCGGTTTACCGATCAAATGACATTCCCGGTCGGAGATATAAAGTAAGTACTGTAAACTAACAAGTTTAAAATTTCGATCGACAAAATTTCCCGAAGTGGGCCCCACAAACTTCTGCTGTACAGTAACCAAAACTGGGCCCAAAATAACAATACCAGAAACCACAATTCCCTGCATAGAAGCCACTGTACAAATTTTGTTCACTGTTCCCACTAAACCGCGGTGGATGCGCGGTCAAACCCTAGGTTTGACCGCAGATCCGCGGTGGGTATGTGAGATCACGTGACGAAATTTGTACGTATTGTTTTAAAAAGCCTGCTTGTTTTTCTGAAGTGCTCAAAATGAATTTTAGAACAGTTTAAAAAACAACAGAAACTGTGGGTACAGAAAAATGTAGTTTCGGAAATTCCGTTCAATCGATCTTTTAAACGCGTTAGCACAAGTTAGTATAGCTTAATGGTGAGGCTCTGATACCACTGTAAGTATGCGGCAGCGCCCCGGCAGTCTTACAGACGCCAATATGCGGAACAAAACTTTTACAACTGGCGCTATCGCGTACTATAACCCGGATCTGCCATTAAAGCTCAACTAACATATTGTAAAGACGGTAGAATTGTTATACCGAACGATCCAAGTCCTTCGGTCTTTAACCATCATCCCACGCTTTGTTGCGACGGCTTCGATCTTCTGAAACTCCAGTCCCGTCGTCCAGGAGGCACCAGGTCGACGGATCTTTAAACGGGCTCCCGCCTCTGAACCGAGGCAACTCGGTCGTCAAGTTTGCTAAAAGAGACGACCAAGATGAAGTAGAGAATGAGTAGAATACTTTGTCTCGTTACGTCCAAGGCTATGGACGAACGGTTAATGAAGTTGCCAATTGGAATCGGCTAAATGGAAATTGGGCTATGAAATTTCCATACACTCAACTATCATAATCTTTTCTCTCAAAAATGAATGATTCAAAAATCCCATCCCCTCACAAGAACGGCCGGCCAAACTATATAGGAGAGGGAGGGTGAGTGTAGGAGAGGGGAGGGTGAGCTTAATCCATGAAACTTATCATAACAAAGAATGAGTCATGAAACACCTAGTGTGAACATAATTAAAGCAAAGGATGAATCATTAAGCAAGTCATCACAACATTAAATGCACCATTAATGAACTAATGACTCATGAAGCTAGTCACCATTTCTAGAACCTTCTAGAAGCATGACTCACCCTCATCAAGAAAAGATAAATCCGTATTTAACCGAATGTTAAATACGGCTGATAGAAAACTGGAAACTGGCAAATTCCAAAAGTGATCCTGAAACGAATTTCAGGATAACCCTGTAATGGTATAAACATACCCGCATTTGTATTACGACCGAATACAAATGCAACTGAGACAAAGATATTATATCTACACAGTATAATACTGGGATCCGGCTTAAACAAAAACCTACAAGTATTATCTGCCCGAAAAATGACACGTGCGAAAACGCACGTGCTTTTTCCGAACCCTGCCATAATACCATACGGCATCTACAACGTTTCGCCTGAACTTGGGAAAGTGTCTGTGGGGGACTCTAATGACTCATCAATACACTGGCACTGGGTATAACCACTAGCACGTCAGAGGTACTAGCTGTACGTAACGGTTTGTCTATGTATTGATTGGAAAGGAAGCTGACGAGCGAACTCATCTATAAACCCTACTGAGCCTGACAGTGACAATATCCATACATTCCGGAACATTCGTCTATGAGTATCGCATATTAGGCCTAGGGGGTCGGTAAACGTCAGACCCCCAATAGCTGCATAAGTCGTGTCAG
Source organism: Agapanthus africanus (assembly GCA_030015575.1). NCBI lineage: Eukaryota > Viridiplantae > Streptophyta > Magnoliopsida > Asparagales > Amaryllidaceae > Agapanthus > Agapanthus africanus. The sequence continues at coordinate 97,054,093 of JASDDO010000029.1, read as the reverse complement.
AGAGCAGCCCAGAACACCCTGAGATACTACTGGTATACCTACCAGTATATCTCGATTACCCTGGCCAGGGATTTCGTGTAATGTCTCTCCTAAACACAGCGCGATCTCACACCCAATACCGGGAGAGACGAATCCCCGACGATCCGCTCACTTGCCTCCAATGTGGCTCGGGACTGTCCCAACTAAAATCTGTTTGCACAACTCCTTTGAGCGTGGTAGGGTAGTAATCTAAGCACAGTGGGAACTCACACGAGATAAATGACGACCTCAGGTCGATGAACTAACCTGTACACATGTCACCAGGGAACTGCTATCTGACGATATGTATAATACCAACTAGCATGTTCCCGGCGAGTCCTGTCCAGTGTACTTATAACCCAATGAGCACCTGTATACATCTTAGGTGATCCAACTGACACCAGTGGCTTGTGAGACCGGCCACCGCCCCTCGTCGGGGTCTCAACTGTATACACTAAACTACTCTGGAGTATCGATGCCCTGTCTCGAAACTCCCACGACTAGGGACACTTTTAAGGATGTGCTTATAGACCCCAGCTCCCACATATATGATCGCCATCATACTGCTGGTAGTCAAGCAAGAATCCTATGGGCTTTATCAACATGATAAAGACAAACCAGATAGCATACTATCATCTCGAGTAAGACTGTACTACCGGTATAGGTCCTCCCTCAATCATTGCAATCACGTATCTGCGATCCAATAATTGACTTAGAGGGCACTATACCACTGTAAGTCCATGTCACGCACCCCACGAACTTGCGGGAAGGCGGAACATATGAAAAACGATTATCAAAGCTTCGTAACACGGACTTGAGCGCATGAATCGTATCCAAACCATTACTAGCAAACTACGAAAGGTTTAACTACTCGGATTCGAAGTTATACCTCACGTTACTTGTCCTTCGGGTCTTCATCGCTGTCCTCCACTCCTCGTAGGCTCCTTGGAACATCGGCACCTTAACGGCCTCCTCGAGTCAAAGACGATCCACCCGAGAGCTCCTACGCCAAGCTTGATCTCTAATTTGAAATAACTAGGTTGCTCAAAGTGCTAATCTAAGCTACCTAGGGGATATAGAGTGAGGTTATGGATGTATTAGTCTATCTAATCTTTGATCTCAACACATGAGAAGGGAGGATTAGGGTTTCAAGAGAGAGCTTGAGAAGAGAGAAGGTGAGCATAAGAATGAATGAAAAAGCTTCTCACTTCTAATATATTATGAAGCATAAGAAAATCAAAAAGAATAAATCAAAATGCATTATCATCATGCTTCATTAAATATATGCAATGAATCATCAAGTGAGTCATTAAGCAATAAATGCTTCATTAACTCACTTGAATGATTCATCTAAGTGAGTCACAAATTCATTAAGTGCTAATGCCACCTTACCCTCCATGTCATCATCTATCTAGAAGCTTCCCGACAAATTACGAGAACGCCCCTCCTATCCGTGAAAACATGGAAAAAATTTAGACTGTATAAATCCAATAATCCGATACTAGAATATGGCTTAAACTAAAGCCGACTAGTAAAACTGTCCGAACATCGTACGTGCGTAAAAACACATATACGTCCGAACCCTGTCGTAAAACCATACGACCTCTATATCGTTTCGCCTGGAGCAGGGAAACTCTCTGTGTGGGACTCTAAAGACTCGACACTACGCTGGCAGTGGGTTTAACCACAGACCGCAAGCGGCACTAGCTGTACGTAACGGTCCCCAGGTAGATGTCGATAAGAAGGCCGATGAGGAAACCCATCCGAACTCCTACTGAGCCTGATGTGACAATCTCCGTATAGTCCGGTCTGTTCGTCTAAGACTATCACATATCTAGCCTAGGGGGCGGCAAGCGTCAGTCCCCTAATAGCGGTATAAGTCGTGTCGGAGCGTAGCCCATTACACCCTGAGAAACTACTGGAACCTACCAGTAAATCTCGCTTGCCCTGGCCAGGGACTTTGCGTAATGGCTCTCTGACACAGCGCAATATCAACTCCCAATATCGGGAGAGAAGAATCCTGTCTAACCGCCACTGCATCCAAGTGCTCGGGACTGCACCCAACTGCTACCTGTTTGCACGACTCCTTTGAGCCGTGGTAGGGTAGCAATCTAAGAACAGTGGGACACACTCGAGACGAAGTAGCAGTGTCAAGTCTGCGGACTATGTTGTACTCATGTCACCTGGGAACTGTTAACTGACGATTGGTATAATACCAACCAACAGTTCCCCTGCGAGTCTTGTCCAGTGTACCCGTAACCTAACGAGCACCTGTATACTATCTTCAGTACGACGTACTGATGGCTGTGGGACAGACCATCTCCCCAACTGGGATCAGAAGCGTACACACTAGTCTACTCCGGAGTATCGATGCCCTGTCTCGATAATCCTACGACTAGGGACAAGTATAGGATGTTGCTTATAGACTACCCAGCCCCCACTAGTATGACTACCATCACAACGCTGGTAATCAAGCAAAGATCCTATGGGCTCTACTAATATGTATGAGTGATACGTTACAAGAAACATATGCACATATTAAAGTAGACACAAACCAAATAGCATACTACCATTTTTAGCAAGACTGTATATACAACTGTGAATATCCCAAGCTTCCATTAAGTAATATACATACAAGTTTGGTACAATAATGGCCCCTAGGGCATATACACTAACACTAGGTCCCATCAGATATCCAGACATACTCTAAGACAGGTATTACTCAATTCGAGAGATGGCTTTCTCCGCGAATTTGAGATTAAGAGAGACATAGAAAGAAACATCGGGGCGGATCCACTCGCTGAGGCTATTTCTCGAACACAAGAGTTTTACAAACGGGCTTTGTGAAACTGATTAGTAGAAGAGTTGGATGTTCGGTATCACACGGGCTGTGAGTATGCGACATCGCAATAATTAGCCTTAAGTGCAAGTGGGAGATTGTTGGATATAGTGCCCTCAAAGTCAATTATTGGATCGCCGGTACGTGATTGCAATGATTGAGGAGGACCTATACCGGTAGCACAGTCTTACTCGAGATGATAGTATGCTATCTAGTTTGCCTTTATCAGTCGTATACAGGTTCAGGTGACTGATCACTATTACACGTTGATAGAGCCCTTAGGATCTTGCTTGACTACCAGCAGTATGATGGCTATCATATACGTGAGAGTTGGGTAGTCTATAAGCACATCCTTAATTGTGGTCCCTAGTCGTGGGAGTTTCGAGACAGGGCATCGATACTCCGGAGTAGACTAGTGTATACAGTCGAGACCCCGACGAGGGGTGGTGGCCGGTCTCACAAGCCATTGGTGTCAGTTGGATCACCTAAGATGTATACATGTGCTCTTTGGGTTATGAGTACACCAGACAGGACTCGCCGAGAACCTGCTAGTTGGTATTTATACCTAGCGTCACATAGCAGTTCCCTGGTGACATGTGTACAGGTTAATTCATCGACCTGAGGTCGTCATTTGTCTCGTGTGAGTTCCCACTGTGCTTTGATTTCTACCCTACCACGGCTCAAAGGAGTCGTGCAAACAGGTCTTTTTTGGGTACAGTTCCGAGCCACATGGAGGCAAGTGAGCGGATCAGCAGGGTATTCGTCTCTCCCGGTATTGGGGGTGAGATCGCGCTGTGTCTAGGAAAGACATTACAACAAGTCCTTGGCCAAGGAAGGTGAGAATTACCGGTAAGTATTCCAGTAGTTTCTCAGGGTGTTCAGGGCTTGTCTCCGACACGACTTATACCGCTATTGGGGGTCTGACGTTACCAGCCCCCTAGGCCCGATATGCGATACTCATAGACGAACGGACCGGACTGTATGTATATTGTCACTGTTAGGCTTAGTAGGGTTCCAGGATGAGTTCGCTCATCGGCTTCTCTTGAGGTCAGTACATGGGCAGCCGTTACGCACTGCTAGTGCCGCTGACGTGCTTGTGGTTAAACCCACTGCCAGGGTACTGATGAGTCATTAGAGTCCCCCACAGATAGTTTCCCAAGTTCGGGCGAAACGTTGTAAAGGCCGTATGGTTTTATGGCAGGGTTCGGAAAATGCACGTGCATTTATGCACGTGTCATATTTCGGACAGATAATACTGGTGGGCTTTGGTTTAAGCCGGATCCAAGTATTATACTGTGTAGATATAATATCTTTGTCTCAGTTGCATTTGTATTCGGTCGTAATACAAATGCGGGTATATATGTACAGTTACGGGGTTATCCTGAAATTCGTTTCAGGGTCGCTTTTCGAAGTTGCCAGTTTTCTATCACCCGTCTTAAACATTCGGTTTAATGCAGAATTATCTTTTTCTTTTGGGTGAGTCATGAGGGTGAGTCATGAGAGTGCTTCTAGAATTGATGACTGGTTTTATGACTCATTGTTTGCATTAAATGGTTTTGTGAGGTGTTATATGACTCATTCATTCCATTAATGTCTTTTGTAATGCTTAGGATATTTTTAGTTGTGATAAGCATTACTTATGGTCACCCTTGCTCCTACACTCACCACCCCACTCCATTTTCAGCCCATATATGGCCGAGCACTTTTTTGGGGAAAAAAAGTTGATTGATTAAAAAAGATATAGCTCATTTTTCATTACTTGATTAAGGCAACTTCATTAACCGTTCATCCATGGTTTTGGATGAAACGAGACAAAGTATTCTACATCATTCTCAACTTCATCTTGATCATCTCTTTTAGCAGACTTGATGACCGAGTTGCCTCGGTATAGAGGCGGGAGCCCGTTTAAAGATCCGTTGACGTGGTGCCACCTGGACAAGGAGACCGGAGACCGGAGATCGAGCGAGATCGCAGATGCCGCGATGAGCGTGGGATGATGGCTAAAGACCGAAGGACTTGGATCGTTCGGTATAGCCTTTCTACCTCTTACAGTTTGTTAGTTTAGCGTTAATAGCAAGATCCGGGCTATAGTATGCGATAGCGCCAGTTATAAAAGTTTTTGTTCCGCGTTTGGTGTCAGAATGACGGCCGGGGCGCTACCGTAGACTTACATATCCCACTCATTATCTGGAGATGGCCGCGGCGGTTATGCGTTGAAGATCTGAGGACACTACTTATGCGGAGAGTCGTGTCAGATTTTCATGGACCACCGGAGCTTATTGTGCATCTTCCAGCAGCGGGTTTTGATTGTTGTGACAGCGCCGTTGGATGGAGCTTGTGAAGGATTGTGTTTGTGAGATCCTCTTTTCCCATGGCAAGGCGATTGTGATAGCTGATGCTGGAGTCGTAGGCCCGGGGTTAGCTTGTCCCAGTTGTGCGTAGTTCTGAGACAGTCTTCTGCAGATTTACAGTTCTTGTGCGATAATGGAGTATAGCTTAAGTTCGCCTCAACTGGGGGAAATAGCTTGCTCGTGTCCGCGCTCGTCCATTTTTCCTTAATCGTTTTCGCGAGGCACAGCCTGTCGATACTCGTTTGTCAGAGATTCTTAAGCATACTCGGCTGGGTAAAGATTCAGAGTCCTTGATTTGTGACCATGGTGTGTTACGCTTAGGGACAAGTTTGTGTGTACCTGGTGCTGATGGGTAGAGACGTGAAATCCTAGAGCAGGCACATCAGTCAGCTTTCAGTGTTCATTCAAGTTCCACCAATATGTGACATGACTTGTGAGATAGGTATGGGTGGGCAGGGATGAAGAGTGAAATTTCAGAGTTTGTTTCGAATTGTCTGTCTTGTTGCGAGCTAAGGTTGAGCATTTGATACCGGCTGGAGAGTTGCAATCTTTAACCGTTCCGGAGTGGGAATGGGAGCAGATCTCCATGATTTTTGTTGTGGTGTCTACCCAGGTCTAGGTAGGGTGTGACTCCTTTTGGGTGTTTGTTGTCCAGTTATGCTCAGTTTGCTCAGTTGTTCTTCGTTAAGTTTGTGTGTTGCACGGAGTTCCTTCATGTATTGTATCCAATAGAGGCACCCTGTTCGCTTACCGTTCTTGGCAGAAGCTTCAGGAAGCCTTGGGTACTGGTTGAGCTTTAGCTCCGCTTTCCATACGTTGGATAATGGTTAGACATAGCGGGCTATACAGACTCTGGAGGATATACTTGTGCGTGCGTACTAATTGTTATTGGCAGTTGGGATCGTCACTTGCCATTGTTAGGGTTCTCCTTCGATAGCAGTTATCAGGAGACATTCCAATTGGCAACCTTTAGGTTTTGTTTGGTAGGTCGTGACGATCGCCAGTCTGTTTTTCTGACTCCGCGAGAGTAGGATTTTTGGACCCCAGCTAGTCTAGAGACTTCGGAGATGATCCAGTTGATTCAGGTCAGGATGAGAGTAGCCCAGTGCAAACAGAGGTCTTATGCCGACCATGGTGGTCGCAGACTTAAGTTCGTAGTGGGAGATCATGTAATCCTATGGATTTTCCGATGAATGACGTGTTGAGTTTTGGGAAGCTTATCTCAGGATTGTAGGTCCTTTTGAGATCCTCAAGCGAGTTAGTTCTGTTGCCTTTAATTTGGCACTTCCGTCCAGATTATTGAGTATTCACCCCGTATTCCTTGTGTCGATACTTTGCAATTACCTTCATGACATTTCTCATATGATTCGGTACCAGACCATTTAGCTTGGAGGTGATCTTTTCGTTCACCGGCAGCCAATTGTGTTAGTAGTTCGGCTGGTGGAGGAACTTCGGTCAAAGGGGTCTTGCCATCTGTGGAGGGTTTTCTTGGGCATAGCCGTATAGTGAGGTGATCACTTGGGACGCTGCGAGCGAGATTTGGGAGTTTTGTACTCTTCTCTTTGAAGATACGCTTAGTGAGAATTTTAAATTCGGGGATGAATTTTTATAAGGGGGAGATTGTAACGTCTTAGATTTCGTTTAGTGTTAGTTTAGACTATTGTGCGGGTTTTTTGATAAAAAGTTTACCAATTTGGGTTCCCTACATTTTATAACATTTAATTAATATTTATTATTAATTGTTATGGCATGCACACACATGTGCATGTTTATGTGAGAGTTTGTTTGTGCTATCTAGATTAGTGACCATGACAACTTAACCTAATCTAATCATTTGCTTTAATCCATTCCTAATTCTTTGCTTTACCTTAACCCTAATCGTAGATATTTTGGGTGAGATATTTATTTTGGGTTTTGTTTTGGAGAGAAGGTGGCATGGTGACTAATGGTGTGCATTAATGGCTTGCATTAATATGTGATTTAATGCAAAGGGTGCACTCATCTCACCCTACACTCACCTCCCTCTCTCATTATCCTTACACTCTCTCATTTTCTCTATCTCTTTTCATTTTCTCTTCATCTCCCTCAACTCAAACTGAACACTCATTAATCCATCACAAATCCATCTCAAATCTTCACAAAATCTCACAAAAATCACTTCTTTTGCCTTGTTTTGCCTCTTGGATGCCTTAGAGCTTGGAAAGCTAGGATCTTTGAGCTTGTAGGAGTAGGTAATGATCTCGATCTGTTCTTTTTGTTGTTATAGTGTTGTGTAGTCTTGTAGTTTTAGTTTAGAACGTTTAAAGTTAAGTTTCGTGCGAATATCGTATTTTTAGTGTCGTTTGTGATATCTGTGATCTGCTGTGAACCGAGAGTATGCTAAAAAACCATACAATATAGTTGTGTTATACCAGAGACCCTGAGCCTTCACCTCAAGCACGAACCCCTAGGTTCGGACTCCGGCCGGCGACATGGAGAAGATTTCCAGCGACCTTGGCTAGGTGTTAGAGTTAGGGTGTGGGTTTTTGTGGGTAGGTGTCTGCTTTAGTTTAGGTGTGTTTGGTCTTGTTTGAGTTTTGGGTTTTCTCTGTATACAAAATCTGGGATCACATAGGTAGTTTCTTGTGTTATGATTACGCGCGATACGTTATACGACACGGTTCGTGCACTTTGTGTGGTTTTGCTCTTGGGTTGGTTTCGTAGTGTCGCTACGCACGTTAGCCACAATACGAACACTTGAGAGTATATTTTGAGTTGGTGCGTCGGTCAAACGTAGTTTGTACATGTTTTGGGTCCATTGCTAATATGTACTTGTTATCTTGTATTATGTGTTAGGTTCGCAGGCGGGGACTTCGGACGCTGCGAAGAAGGGGAAACAGGTGGTAGGCTTTACTTAGCCAGGAGCGTTAGTGAGTAGATTTAACATCTACAGGGGATCGCCCGCATGGCGTTATGCGTCTGGGCTAGAAATGTTATGATATTGTCGCATATTCTATTGCATATATAGAGTTGCGCATACACATTATTGCTTACTTACTAGTTGTGCTTGGACTTGTACCCTTACGACACTGCACTATTATTGACGGCTCATATTGCACGTGTTGGCTATAGTGCCCTCAAGGCAATTATCGTAGTCGTAGGCAAGTGATTATGATAATTGAGCGAGGACCTTTACCAATAAAACAGTCTTACTCGAGATGATAGTATGCTATCTGGTTTGTCTTTGTCATCATGTATATATTGATAAAGCCCTTAGGATCTTGCTTGACTACCAGCATTGTGACGGCGATCACATACGTGGGAGCTGGGGGTTTATAAGCACATCTTTAAATGTCCCTAGTCATGGGAGTATCGAGACTGGGCATCGATACTCCAGTGTAGACTGGTGTATACTTATCTAGACCCTGACGAGGGGCGGTGGCCGGTCTCACAAGTCATTGGTGTTAATTGTTCACCTAAGATAGTATACAGGTGCTCATTGGGTTATGAGTACACTGGACGGACTCGCCGGGAACATGCTAGTTGGTATTATACCTATAGTCAGATAGCAGTTCCTTGGTGACATGTGTATAGGTTAGTCTATCGACCTGAGATCGTCATTTGTCTCGTGTGAGTTCCCACTGTGCTTTAATTACTACCCTACCACGGCTCAAAAGAGTCGTGCAAACAGGTTTTAGTTGGGTACTGTCCCGAGCCATATGGAGGCAGTGAGCGGATCGTTAGGGATTCGTCTCTCCCGGTATTGGGAGTTGATGTCGCGCAATGCATAGGTGGCCATCACTAGAAATCCTCGTCCGGGGTGTGTGAGAACTACCGATCCAGGATCGATAGTTTCTCAAGTAGTGATGGGTTTCATACCGACACGAATTATCGCGTTGTTAGGGGTCTGACTTTATCCTCCCCCCTAGACTCGATATGCGATACTCTTAGACGAACAGAACGGACTGTACGGATATTGTCACTGACAGGCTCAGTAGGGGTTCGGATGAGTTTGCTCGTCGGCCTTCCTTTCGCTCAATACCTGGGTAGCCGTTACGTACAGCTAGTGCCGCTGACGTGCTTGTGGTTAAACCCACTGCCAGAGTATTGATGAGTCTTTAGAGTCCCACACAGAGGGTTTTTTCGGCTCAGGCGATATGGTGTAGGTAACGTATGTTGATACATACAGGTGTCCGATTAAATGTCTCCACGGACTGTACAGACTTTAATCGGACGGTTGATAATACTAGCGGCTTAGGATTAAGATAGATTGTTAAATCAAGTTTTGATTTGATAAATTACATATGTATTTATATATATGTATTCTAGTATTATTGCTCGCTATTCATTTTCTCTCTTTGGCTATTCGTATTTTCGTACGAATACGCGTATGTGTATTTCGATACATGTACTGGGAAGCATTCCGTATTTATACGGAATGGCTTCTAGAAGATTTGCCACCTCATTATTGATTTTCCATTTTAGAAAAATCATTTGTTTTTATGATGAGGTGGAAAGATGACAAGGCACGGTATGGGCTTGAGCATGTAGTGATTGGTATCGTTCTTATTTGTTTAATGAAATTGGAAAAGTGATTTTGGGGGTGCATTTTTTTTTGTGGGGAGAGAGAGGGCCGGCCACACTTGAGGAAGTGGGGTTTTGCTCATTTTGATTACCTCTCTCTCTCTTGCTCACTCTAAAATGCACATCCAAAAAGACTTAACCATTTAGCTCATATCATTCTTGCTTGCATCACCTCCACATCTTCCATGGGTGCTCTATGAGCATTAGATTATGAGAGAAAATATAGTGAGACTATCATACACCCCCCACCCTCCACTACTAGCGATCTTGGAGGGTCGGTTGGTTCGCTCGGCGAACCTGAAGCTTGCGCCGTTTCCCTCAGGTGGATCATCGGAGACGAAGGAAGACCGGCGACCAAAATCGATCCGCATCACTAGGAGCTTGGAGATGGTTGAAGACCCGAAGGACTTGGTTCATTAGGTATAACCATTCCTATCTCTTTTCTTAGATTGCTAGTTTTAGGGTTAATGGTTTCGATCTTGCAAAATCGGGTAATGGTAGCGCCGGGTTTTAAGAAAATTTTTGTTCTGTATTTGGCCACGGTTCGATGGCCGGGGCGCTCCCACTACCCAACAATGGTATCAGAGACACCCATTAAACCCTACTAGCTAGTTTGCACAAGCTTAAAATCTCGATCGATCAAAATTTCAAAAAAAAATTCCGATTTGCCAAGTTTCTGTCGATTTTAAAACTTGCTCAAAAAATTTTTCAGTATAGCTTAAAAATCCGTGCAGGCAAATATAGGGCACCACAAGAAATTTGGAAACATGATTCAAGATTTTGGCCGCGGAACCGCCGCACTACATGCAGCGCTTTTGTGGCTTCATGACTCCAAATTTCTTCTGGTGCTATCTGACAAGGAAAAATGATTTTTGTGATGTTTTGTTTTGGCCCAGAATCTTTTGAGTACTGGATTTGTTGGAGATAGTGCCCTCAGAGTCAATTATTAGGTCACAGGTACGTGATTGCAATGATTGATGGAGGACCTATCCCGGTAGGACAGTCTTACTCGAGATGATAGTATGCTATCTGGTTTACCTTTATCATCGTGTACTGCTTTAAGTGACCTGACAAGTCACTATTACACGTTGGTAGAGCCCCTAGGATTCTTGCTTGACCACCAGCAGTATGAGGGCGATCATATAAGTGGGAGCTGGGGTCTATAAGCATATCCTTAAATGGTCCCTAGTCGTGAGAGTTTCGAGACAGGGCATCGATACTCCAGAGTAGACTAGTGTATACAGTCGAGACCCCGACGAGGGGCGGTGGCCGGTCTCACAAGCCACTGGTGTCAGTTGGATCACCTAAGATGTATACAGGTGCTCATTGGGTTATGAGTACACCGGACAGGACTCGCCGGGAATATGCTGGTTGGTCATATACCAGACGTCAGATGGCAGTTCCCTGGTGACATGTGTGCAGGTTAGTTCATCGACCTGGGGATCGTCATTTGTCTCGTGTGAGTTCCCACTGTACTTTGATTACTACCCTACCACGGCTCAAAGGAGTCGTGCAAACAGGTTTTAGTTGGGTACAGTCCCGAGCCACATGGAGGCAGTGAGCGTATCTTCAGGGGTTCGTCTCTCCCGGTATTGGGGGTGAGGTCGTGCTGTGTCTAGGAGAGCCATTACACGAAGCCCTCGGCCGAGGCAAGGAGATTTACTGGTAGGTATTCCAGTAGTATCTCAGGGTGTTCTGGGCTACACTCCGACACGACTTGTACCGCTTTTGGGGGTCTGACTTTTACCAACCCCCTAGGCCCGCCATGCGATGCTCATAGACGAACGGACCGGACTGTACGGATATTGTCACTGACAGGCTCAGTAGGGTTGTCAGGCTGAGTTCGCTCACAGACGTCCCTTTTAGTCAATACCTGGTAGCCCATTACGTATTGGCTTATACCTCTGACGTGCTAGTGGTTAAATCCACAACCAAGGTGTTGACGAGTCTTTAGAGTCCCCCACATTCAGTTACTCAGCTTTCGGGCGAAAGGTTGTAGAGACCGTATGGAGATATGGCAAGGTCCGATCAGATACGTGCGGTATTGTACGGATCAGGATCGGACAGTTTGTACTACAGGCCGTATGGATATATGGCAGGGTTCGATCAGATACGTGCGGTATTGCACGGATCAGGATCGAACAGATATTACTAGCCGGTTTTGGTATAAGCCGGATTCTAGTATAGTACAGTGGAGATTTTGTCTCATTGCATTTGTATTTCGGTCGGAATACAAATGCGGGTGTGTATGCACAGTATCGGGGTTTTCCTGTAATTTATTACGGGACCAGTTTTCTGGAGTTGCCAGTTTGCTTTTCGTTTCGGCCGATTTCCTTTGTATCGTTCATTGGCCGAAGTTTGGTGGAGGAGGGCTTATTTGCATTGTTGCAAATAAGTGGTTGTAGAAGGGGTCTTTGCATTTTTGTTGCATCATGATTATAGCACCATTCCTTGACCTTGACCTCTTCATGATGGCTTGACTTTTTGAAGTCATCATGCTTGATGATTGTTGGTGATGGGAGATGGTATGGTTGTTGAGTGAGGACTTTTCTTTGTGATCATTATTTTCCATATGATAGCTTTCTCTCTCTCTCCATTTTGCATTATTGGATGGCTCCTTCATTCTCACCCCCCCTTGATTGTCTTGGCCGGCCACTCTCATGGGTGGGCTGTCCAACATTTTGTGTGTGGGATTTTGGTTCATTTGAGGTTGCAAAAATCCCACAAGATCATTCCAAAAAGCTCCAAGTTCAATCCCTCCACCAAAGGCAATTCCTACAACCCCGAAATGAGACTTGTACACTACATTCTACATCGAATCTTGGGCACGTCGACTAGCCAGCTTCGTGCCCGAGTTGCCTCGGCATTGAGGTGGGAGCCCGTAAAAGAAGTAGGCGATGTGGTGCACTTCCGGCGACGAGGAGGAGACGGGACATTCCGCAGGAGATCGGGACGATGACGAGAAGACCGGAGGACTTGGATCGTCGGTATATCTCTATTCCCTTTCTTGTTGATAGCTAGGACTAGTTAATGGTTCGATCCGGGTATTAGTGCGCGGCGGTTTGCCAGTTCAGTAAAAAGTAAAGTTTATCACCGCTTCCGCATTTGGCCGTCGGATTAACGGCCAGGGCGCCGCCGTGCACTTACAGGATTTGCTTTTGGGGGCCTTTGCGGATAAATTTACTCGATTGAAATTTTAGCTGTGTAATTTTTCAGTACTTTACATTTCTATCTGTGACCGTGAATGTCATTTGATCGATAAACCTTGTCTAATCGCTATAGTCCTTTTAGACGTGTTTGCGAACGTGACATTCACGTTGATGTTCTGTGTTGTGCTGTGATGTTGCGGATTGTCGTGATGGATAGCCTAGGTGCAGTGGTAGTACAGTTTAGATTCATTTGTACATTTGATATTGCGGGGCGAGCGTCCGACATGTGGACTGTCGTCACTGCCTGTTTGTATATTATTCTTTTGGGGCACGACCGGGCTGAAGTCGATGTCACCCTTGTATATTATTTTCTTTTCTGTACTAGGATTACCCCAAGGTGGGGTGCACGAATAGCCGGATTCTAGAGGGCAACGGGTCCGCATCTCATGGCGTTGAGACGGAGGGGACCTTACTCTAGAATTGGCGGGCTATTCACAGCACTCATAGGGGGTATAGGTTGACCCAAGGAGGGGTGCTCAAGTTACCGGATTCCGTGAAGTGCTGGGTGGTCCATTCACTTTGCTGAAGGGGGCTGCCTCACTTCAGGTTTTAGCGGGTAACTTGCCACGCTCGTAGGGGTCTAGGAGTTCATTGCACAGGTTATCCACACGACCAGGAGAACGTCGGGTTTTCAGCAGTGGCTCGAAGGAAACCCGGGGCTCCCAGATTATCTGTATTGTTCTGTGATGCTTATTACTTTTCTGTGATGTTGCATTTATCATGCCTGTGACGATTGTTATATATATATATATATATATACTAGTAGATGTTGTATATGTTTTGCACCCGCGCTAGCCCAGTCCCCGCTCTGTCGTTAGTTAAGTAACCTAACGGGTGATGACGGGACCCAGTGGCGAATGCGGATGGCATATACGTACATTTTATTATTGTTATTTTCTGGTGTGATTAATTGATGGGACTGTGTTGATTCTTATTAATGCAAGGAAAACAAACCAATATAAAATTGATGTACTGGAGATTATAAGGCTACTGTAGAAATTCGACAAAGTAATTCGATAGTTGGAGCGCGGAACCGCGGCCAAATCCCCCATTGGGCCGCGGTTCCGCCGCACTATGATAAGAACACTCTGTCAATTTTCTCCAGTGGGCTTCTGGGGTGAAAATTGGGGTTTTGGAATATTAATATTGGGCCCAGAATTTCCTGATCTGCTACAGTAGTGCTTGGGGGCCCACTTGTTAATTTTTGATTGATCGGATATTTAAAACACATTATTTCACAGTATTTACATTATATCTGCGACCGTGAATGTCACTTGATCGGTAAATCCGGTCTAACTGCTATAGCCCGGTTAGACGGATTTGCGAACGTGACTTTCACGTTGATGTTCTGTTTTTGCTGTGATGTTGCGGATCGGTCGTGGGGGATAGCCTGGATGCAATGCTAGTACAGTTGTGGTTGTATTATGTACATTTGATATTGCGGGGTGAGCGTCCGACATGTGGACTGCCGTCACTGCCTGTTTGTATTATTCTTTTGGGGCACGACCTGGTTGCGGTCGATGTACCCGTTGTATGTATATTTTACTTTCTGTACTAGGATTGCCCCGCGGAGGGGTGCACGGATAGCCGGGTTCTAGAGGGCAGCAAGCCCGCATCTCATGGCATTGAGGCGGAGGGGGCTTCACTCTAGGATTGGCGGGCTATTCGCCGCACTCGTAGGGGGTACAGGTTGACCCAGGAGGGGTGCCCAAGTTGCCGGATTCCGTGAAGTGCCGGGTGGTCCATTCACGTCGCTGAAGGGGGCTGCCTCGCTTCAGGTTTTGGCGGGTAACTTGCCGCGCCTGTAGGGGTCTAGGATTTCATTGCACAGGCTATCCACATGACCAGGGGAACGTCGGGTTTCAGCGGCACTGTGAAACCCGGGGATCCCAGATATCTGTATTGTTTCTGTGATGTTGTACATTTCTGTGATGTTGCATTTTATTCACGCCTTGAGCGAAATATAATATATTGGTATATATATTAGTAGATGTTGTATATGTTTTGCATCCGCGCTAGTCCAGTCCCCGCTCTGTCGTTAGTTAGCTAACCTAACGGGTAATGACGGGACCCAGTGGCGAATGCGGATGGCATATACATGCATCAGTATATTTTCGTTCTTTGTGGTGTGATCAATTGATGGGACTGCGTTGATTCGGATCAATGCAAGTTAAAAACAAACCTAATCTGATGTTGTTGGAACACTTTTCAAAAAGCTGTTATTGCAAGGGCGTTCACTTTTGTTTTGCATCGCGGTATTCATTTAGAATATCCTGCTCCTCAGTCGACGAGGGAAGGGCCGAGATCCCTTCACCGGGAGTGACCCCTTGGACAGAAGTTTGCGTCAGGGCATTAACTTCACTATAGCCGATTACTTTTGCTTTGCACCGTGGTATTCAGTTAGAATATCCTGCACCCCATTCTACGGGGAAAGAGCGAGATCCCTTCACCGGGAGTGACCTCTTTAGCGAAGGTTTTCGTCACTATATTTTTAAAAGCTATCCGTTCCTTCAACGATATCAAGTTCATTACGTTAAAGGTTTTCGCCAGAAACCATTCGTAGCCCTCCGTCGTTTCAGACGGGTAGCACGTAGTATTCATGCTGTGTTTGTTGACCTTCGTCAAGGCATAGTGTATGGTAGCTGCTTGTTACCTTTCTGCTGCATAGATAGATGCGTTGGTTTGGGACAGTCGTATAGCCTTGTTGACCTTCGTCAAGGGCATGTACGGGTGGATTCAAATTAACCTGGATAATGACGGGTAGAACTTGACATGTGACTTATGATTTGTTGACCTTCGCCAAGGTCATAAGAGCATGGGGCAAAAATCACATCGGGAGTTTCAAAAGAACTGAAACTTGCCAGATATGCGCATACCTTCTGGAGTGTGAAGACGTGAGCGGATTCCGTCACGTTATCATGCGATGATAGTTGGATCCCGATTCCCACTGATGAGTTAGTATACTCCTCGGCTAATCCCGACTAATTCTTCTTTCAGGTTTGGAGGAGAATTTGAGATACAGTGGGAGGTTTCCAGATTAGATAAATTGGTAACCATTCTGATCTAGGTTAGAGTGCACGCTGAGTGTTTCTTTTCTCTCTCTCTGGCAGCGACCATTTGACCCGACCCTAAGACTATGACTCAGTGACCAAGTTGACTGAACCTTCTTAACACTGGTTTTTGGATTGTCAGAGTTGCAAACCTCATTGCCACTCCTACTTTTACCCTTTTCTCCAGGACACCCCGTATTACTACGAACGTCCACTTCCATTGGACAAAACCATCGTATGGTTAGATACGAACTCGAAAGAACTTATTCGAGGATGGTTTCAGGTTCTGGAGAAAACGGATAGGATTATTCAGTTGTCTTTTCCTTTTACCTTCTCTCAAGTTATGAGTACTCCTTGGTTTAGGAGATAGTACACCTATTACGCAAATTGGATAGTCTTCTTCCAAATCTTAGGCTGGTGCCGACCGGTAGGGAATGAAGGAAACCAATTAGCATAACGATGGTGTGCAGAAGGTATTAAGTTAAGACAAAGCAAGGGATTAGTAAGAGGGCAAAGTAAATTGCAACAGATATTCACGACCAAACCAGGGATTTCATTACCACTCCCAAATCACCTTTGTATTTCTCCAGAACACTCCGTATCACTACGAAGATCCACAGTTTATTGGATACTCCATCGTATGGTTATATACGAACTCGAAAGGAACTTGTTCCAGTTCGAGGATGGATTCTGGTTCAGGAGAAATAGGAATAAGGTTTATTCAGGTGTCCTTTATCTTCACCTTCTCTCGCATTGCGAGTGTTCCTAGGATTAGGACAGTACACCCATTATGCTTATTGGATAGTCTTCTTCCAAACCATAGGCTGGTGCCGAATGGTAGGGAAGGAAGAAAACCATTTGGCCTAAAGGGGTGTGCAGAAGGTAAAGACTAAAGACATATGAAGGGATTTGGAGAGGTGGCAAAGAATTATACGGTTACAGTCGTGAATCTGGAAGAGGCATTACTATGAATACCAGGATACCCCATCGAAATATTTCAATGTTTCAGTTTCACTGTGTAATGTTAAAAGAAAACTGATTTCCCGATTAGACACTTACTCCAGGGTATGTATTTGCCAGGTATGATTCTCACATCTGTATGGTTTTACAGATGATGAGTGGGAGTAAGTTATTGGGAATTGGGTGATTATCCTCATTATATCGGGATTCGTTGTAATCGGTAATATTTGAGGAAATCACCTGGGCTGTTTGTCGGTCGGCAAATATTTGGTTTTGAATATCCGCAGTTATGCACCAATTTCAAATTGATATATCTGTACGTCTATTTTCATAGAGTGAGATATACCTTTCTGAAATTATGTCTACGACATTTACCTATATCAGTGGATGGTTAGGTAAGGAGCATTAAACAGCGGTGTAATTCTTCTTAACCATAAGTACAGTTTTCAACCTACGACACACAGTGAATGCGTTATCAGACACAAGGGACTTATACAGAGTATTGTATGTTGTCCAGGGTCCATTAGGACAGAGGGGTTGGTCCTCGTACTATATTCGGTTTACTTATGACTTCTCTAGTTTTTAGACAGGTGTTTCGTGGAAACACAGGGTCCGAATTTTGAGAAGTTATTGGTATTTGAATAGAGTAGAGAACCAGGTGTAGCAAGTATCGGGATTCTTCAAAGTGATCGAAGATGTAGATACTTGTCAATGGTATTCAGTTGATAGTAATGATAAAGAGAAATTGCTTCTCTTTCAGGTTACTCATAATTGGAAGCATTCCTAAGTTGAGTAACGCTGAACAGGCCTCCTTCCATTCAGTTGACATGCACTGGAGACAGTTGCATGATTTGGATCTGGTTCAGTTAAATAAGTGCCTCTGGTCCTATATGGGATATAGAACAGTTCGTATCTTAACGATGTTAAGGTACGGGGAGTTGTCCGGCTTATGATTAAAACCAGACACTGGACAACTCAAGGCACGTTTCTGTAATGGCTGTTTGTGGGTTGACCCAGGCTATGACGAGGGTTGACTTTCTACCATCTGGATGAACAATAGCAATATTGTTCCAGACTCGCCACAGTTTTATTAAAAATGGATTTTTTCAGAAAACAGTAGTGGGAGTATGGTAGAACTGGAAGTGATTCCAGAACCACAAACGATTACTGAAGATTTGATAAGGAACCTAAAGATTCAATCTGGATTGACATTCCATTGGCCACTCCGCATATAAGGTGGGTAACTTCAGGCACCCGAGAGGTACTCCGGTAGCCTCAAGGACGGTGACAGGGAAGTTCTTGTTTACCCACAATTGCCATTGCTGTTGTTCCAGGTTGCGAGACCCGGCGGGAGGATGAGTATAGCGTCGTTCTAAACTAGCTTTAGAAGTGTACGTCTATATGACTCTGCCAGAGGGTTGTCGTAGTCAGTGGGAGCAGCGGAAGCATTGGTGGACAGGTAGCTTATGTCTATTTACAGACTAAAGCAAATATAGCGGAGATAGATCATCTATTTCTGACGTGACAGTCATGGGTTTGACTTCATCAGAATAGGGGATGGATCTGTTGAGAAGGTAGTAGGGTGTGATATCCTGGTATTTGGATGACATACACAGAGTAGGAAAAGAAACTCCTATACTACAATCGGTTATACTTTGGTCGTCACACAGTGGTTTCTCCACAAAGGAAATGGATTTTATATCAGACATACTGGTTACTAGATCTATGGTTTTAGATCTAGATTTGGGTGGTTTCCCAATCAGGGTACTTGACAACATTCTAAGAGTATTTAGGGTGGACGACTCCTGGCACGGTAGTGTACCTGCAGATAATGGAGTCACCCTCTCTAAAGGGGTCTTACAGACTAAATTGGAGAGGGATGTGCATGATTGGCAGATCACTTGCTCAGGCAATTGAGTCAATCATGATATGTCAAGTACCACACCAGATATTGTTCTTGCACTAGATGCAATAAGTTGATATTGATCCAATCCTGGAGAAACAGTCGGAAGCAGTTCTAGAACATAAGTGGATGTTCTAAGGATATGATGACGACAGCCTCATTCGGGAGACAGTTATCATTCCAGGCTTCCAAGGTGACCTGGACGACAAGGAGGTTGTCAGAGTTATAGTTTTTCCATCTGATGAGGGACAGTATTTTGGACAGGAGATCCATGGCAATACTGAGGGAGGCATGGCGCAGGATACTGATTAAGTTCAGTTAACGATACAGTCTAAGAAGTTTGGATTTGGAGTTCATTTATGAGCTAGGTCCCATCAGACATCCAGACACATTCTAAGACAGGTATTGCTCATTTCGGGAGATGGCTTTCTCCGCAAACATGAGATATAGAGAGACATAGAAAGAAACATCAAAGCGGATCCACTCACTGAGGCTATTCCTCGAACGCAATAGTTTCGCAAACGAGATTTGTGAGGCTGACAAGTAGAGGAGTTGGGTGTTCGGTATCACACGGGCTGTGAGTATGCGACATCGCAATAATTAGCCTTGAGTGCAAGTGGGAGATTGTTGGAGATAGTGCCCTCATAGTCAATTATTAGGTCACAGGTACGTGATTGCAATGATTGATGGAGGACCTATCCCGGTAGGACAGTCTTACTCGAGATGATAGTATGCTATCTGGTTTACCTTTATCATCGTGTACTGCTTTAAGTGACCTGACAAGTCACTATTACACGTTGGTAGAGCCCCTAGGATTCTTGCTTGACCATCAGCAGTATGAGGGCGATCATATAAGTGGGAGCTGGGGTCTATAAGCATATCCTTAAATGGTCCCTAGTCGTAAGAGTTTCGAGACAGGGCATCGATACTCCAGAGTAGACTAGTGTATATAGTCGAGACCCCGACGAGGGGCGGTGGCCGGTCTCACAAGCCACTGGTGTCAGTTGGATCACCTAAGATGTATACAGGTGCTCATTGGGTTATGAGTACACCAGACAGGACTCGCCGGGAACATGCTGGTTGGTCATATACCAGACGTCAGATGGCAGTTCCCTGGTGACATGTGTGCAGGTTAGTTCATCGACCTGGGGATCGTCATTTGTCTTGTGTGAGTTCCCACTGTACTTTGATTACTACCCTACCACGGCTCAAAGGAGTCGTGCAAACAGGTTTTAGTTGGGTACAGTCCCGAGCCACATGGAGGCAGTGAGCGTATCTTCAGGGGTTCGTCTCTCCCGGTATTGGGGGTGAGGTCGTGCTGTGTCTAGGAGAGCCATTACACGAAGCCCTCGGCCGAGGCAAGGAGATTTACTGGTAGGTATTCCAGTAGTATCTCAGGGTGTTCTGGACTACACTCCGACACGACTTGTACCGCTTTTGGGGGTCTGACTTTTACCAACCCCCTAGGCCCGCCATGCGATGCTCATAGACGAACGGACCGGACTGTACGGATATTGTCACTGACAGGCTCAGTAGGGTTGTCAGGCTGAGTTCGCTCACAGACGTCCCTTTTAGTCAATACCTGGTAGCCCGTTACGTATTGGCTGATACCTCTGACGTGCTAGTGGTTAAATCCACAACCAAGGTGTTGACGAGTCTTTAGAGTCCCCCACATTCAGTTACTCAGCTTTCGGGCGAAAGGTTGTAGAGGCCGTATGGAGATATGGCAAGGTCCGATCAGATACGTGCGGTATTGCACGGATCAGGATCGGACAGTTTGTACTACAGGCCGTATGGATATATGGCAGGGTTCGATCAGATACGTGCGGTATTGCACGGATCAGGATCGAACAGATATTACTAGCCGGTTTTGGTATAAGCCGGATTCTAGTATAGTACAGTGGAGATTTTGTCTCATTGCATTTGTATTTCGGTCGGAATACAAATGCGGGTGTGTATGCACAGTATCGGGGTTTTCCTGTAATTTATTACGGGACCAGTTTTCTGGAGTTGCCAGTTTGCTTTTCGTTTCGGCCGATTTCCTTTGTATCGTTCATTGGCCGAAGTTTGGTGGAGGAGGGCTTATTTGCATTGTTGCAAATAAGTGGTTGTGGAAGGGGGTCTTTGCATTTTTGTTGCATCATGATTATAGCACCATTCCTTGACCTTGACCTCTTCATGATGGCTTGACTTTTTGAAGTCATCATGCTTGATGATTGTTGGTGATGGGAGATGGTATGGTTGTTGAGTGAGGACTTTTCTTTGTGATCATTATTTTCCATATGATAGCTTTCTCTCTCTCTCCATTTTGCATTATTGGATGGCTCCTTCATTCTCACCCCCCCTTGATTGTCTTGGCCGGCCACTCTCATGGGTGGGCTGTCCAACATTTTGTGTGTGGGATTTTGGTTCATTTGAGGTTGCAAAAATCCCACAAGATCATTCCAAAAAGCTCCAAGTTCAATCCCTCCACCAAAGGCAATTCCTACAACCCCGAAATGAGACTTGTACACTACATTCTACATCGAATCTTGGGCACGTCGACTAGCCAGCTTCGTGCCCGAGTTGCCTCGGCATTGAGGTGGGAGCCCGTAAAAGAAGTAGGCGATGTGGTGCACTTCCGGCGACGAGGAGGAGACGGGACATTCCGCAGGAGATCGGGACGATGACGAGAAGACCGGAGGACTTGGATCGTCGGTATATCTCTATTCCCTTTCTTGTTGATAGCTAGGACTAGTTAATGGTTCGATCCGGGTATTAGTGCGCGGCGGTTTGCCAGTTCAGTAAAAAGTAAAGTTTATCACCGCTTCCGCATTTGGCCGTCGGATTGACGGCCGGGGCGCCGCCGTGCACTTACAGGATTTGCTTTTGGGGGCCTTTGCGGATAAATTTACTCGATTGAAATTTTAGCTGTGTAATTTTTCAGTACTTTACATTTCTATCTGTGACCGTGAATGTCATTTGATCGATAAACCTTGTCTAATCGCTATAGTCCTTTTAGACGTGTTTGCGAACGTGACATTCACGTTGATGTTCTGTGTTGTGCTGTGATGTTGCGGATTGTCGTGATGGATAGCCTAGGTGCAGTGGTAGTACAGTTTAGATTCATTTGTCCATTTGATATTGCGGGGCGAGCGTCCGACATGTGGACTGTCGTCACTGCCTGTTTGTATATTATTCTTTTGGGGCACGACCGGGCTGAAGTCGATGTCACCCTTGTATATTATTTTCTTTTCTGTACTAGGATTACCCCAAGGTGGGGTGCACGAATAGCCGGATTCTAGAGGGCAACGGGTCCGCATCTCATGGCGTTGAGACGGAGGGGACCTTACTCTAGAATTGGCGGGCTATTCACAGCACTCATAGGGGGTATAGGTTGACCCAAGGAGGGGTGCTCAAGTTACCGGATTCCGTGAAGTGCTGGGTGGTCCATTCACTTTGCTGAAGGGGGCTGCCTCACTTCAGGTTTTAGCGGGTAACTTGCCACGCTCGTAGGGGTCTAGGAGTTCATTGCACAGGTTATCCACACGACCAGGAGAACGTCGGGTTTTCAGCAGTGGCTCGAAGGAAACCCGGGGCTCCCAGATTATCTGTATTGTTCTGTGATGCTTATTACTTTTCTGTGATATTGCATTTATCATGCCTGTGACGATTGTTATATATATATATATATATATATATATATATATATATACTAGTAGATGTTGTATATGTTTTGCACCCGCGCTAGCCCAGTCCCCGCTCTGTCGTTAGTTAAGTAACCTAACGGGTGATGACGGGACCCAGTGGCGAATGCGGATGGCATATACGTACATTTTATTATTGTTCTTTTCTGGTGTGATTAATTGATGGGACTGTGTTGATTCTTATTAATGCAAGGAAAACAAACCAATATAAAAATGATGTTGTTGGAACCAAGTTTTTTTTAAACTGACATTACAGTTGTACGCTTTGGCTTTGCACGGTGGTATTCAGTTTGGAATATCCTGCACCTCATTTGACGAGGCAAGGGCCGAGATCCCTTCATCGGGAGTGACCCCTTGGGCAGAAGTTTGCGTCAACGTAATAACTTTACTATAGTCGATTACTTTTTGCTTTGCATTGTGGTATTCAGTTTGGAATATCCTGCACCTCATTCGACGGGGAAAGTACCAAGATCCCTTCACCGGGAGAGACCACTTTAGCAAAAGTTTTCGCTACTATACTTTTATAAAAACCACTTGGATTCCTTCAATGATATTAAGTTCATTACGTTAAAGGTTTTTCGCCAAAAACCAGCCGTAGCCCTCCATCATTTCAGAAAAGCAGCGCCTAGTATTCGTGCTATGTTTGTTGGCTTCCGTCAAGGCATAGTGTGCGGTAGCTATGTATTACTTTTCTGTAGCATGGATATGCATTAATCTAGGACAGTCGTGCAGCCTTGTTGGCATCCGTCAAGGGCGAGTACGGGTGGGTCTAGATTAATCAGGACAATGACGGGTAGAACTTGACTTGCAACTTATGATTTGTTGGCATCCGTCAAGGTCATAAGCAGCTTGGGGTAAAAATCATATCGGGAGTTTCAAATATACAGGAAACTTGCCAGGCATGCGCATACCTTCTGGAGTGTGGTGACTTGAGTGGCTTCCATCAAGTTATCATGCGATGATAGTTGGATCCCGATTCCCACTGATGAGTAGGATTACTCCTCGGGTGATTCCGACTAATTCTCCTTTTAGGTTTGGAGGAGAATTTGAGAAAACAGTGGGAGCCATCCAGATTAGATAAAATGATTATCCATTCTGACCTAAGTTAGAGTGCACGCTGAGTGTTTCTTTTCTCTCTCTTTGGCATCGACCATGCCCCGACCTTAGACATTGACTCAGTAACCAACTTAACCAAACTTTCTTTAAAACACTGGCTTTTGGATTGTCCAAGTTGCATACATCATTGCCACTCCTTCTTTTAACCTTTGCTTTTCTCCAGAACACCCCGTATCAGTACGTATATCCACTACCATTGGATAAAACCATCGTATGGTTATATACGAACTCGAAGGAACTTTTTCGAGGATGGTTTCTGATTCTGGAGAAAATGAATAGGACTATTCAGTTGTCTTTTCCTTTTACCTTCTCTCAGATTGTGAGGGCTCCTAGGATTAGGAGACAGTACACCTATTACGCTTATTGGATAGTCTTCTTCCAAACCATAGGCAGGTGCCGAAATGTGGGGAATGAAGAAAACCAATTAACTTAAGTATGGTGTGCAGAAGGTAATAAGTAAAGATAAATAAAGGGATTAGAAAGAGGGCAAAGTAAAATGCGACTGCTATGATTCACGACCAAACCACGTATTTCATCGCCACTCCTACTTCACCTTTGTATTTCTCCAGAACACCCCGTATCACTACGAACATCCAATTCCATTGGATAAATCCATCGTGTGGTTATATACGAACTCGAAGGAACTTTTTCGAGGATGGATTCTGGTTCAGGAGAAATAGGAATAAGGTTTATTCAGTTGTCTTTTATCCTTACCTTCTCTAAGGTTACGAGTGCTCCTAGGATTAGGAGAGTACACCTATTATGCTTATTGGATAGTCTTCTTCCAACCCATAGGCTGGTGCCGAACGGTAGGGAAGGAAGAAAACCATTTAAGCCTAACAAAGATGTACAGAAGGTAACGACTAAAGACAAATAAAGAGATTTGAAGAGATGGCAAGGAAATATATGGTTTCAGTCATGAATTTGGATAATGGAAGAGGCATTACTAGGAATACCAGGATACCCCTACGAAACATTTTCATGTTTCAGTTTCACTATGCGTTGTTAATAGAAAACTGATTTCCCAATTAGATACTTACTCCAGGGTATGTATTTACCAGGTTTGATTCTCACATCTGTATGTTTTTACAGATGATGAGTGGGAGTAAGTTATTGGGAATTAGGTGATCATCCTCATTATATCGGAATTCGTTGTAATTGGTGATATTTGAAGAAATCACCTGGGTACAGTTTTTAACCTACGACGCACAGGGTTTGAGTTATTCAACTCAAGGGACTTATACAAAGTATTGTATGTTGTCCAGTGTCCATTAGGACAAAGGGGTTGGTCCTCATACTTTATTCTGTTTACTTATGACTTCTCAAGTTTTAGACATGTGTTTCGTAGAAATACAAGGTCCAAGTTTTGAGAAGTTATAGGTATAAGAGTAAAGTGGAGAACCACGTGTTGCAAGTATCATGATTCTTTAAGGTGATTGAAGATGTAGATACTTATGTTTGGTATTCGGTTAATAGTAATGGTTTTGAGAAACTTGTTTCTCTTTCAGGTTACTCATAATTGGACGCACTCCTAAGTTGAGTAATGCTGATCGGCCTCTCTCCATTTAGTTGACATGCACTGGAGACAGCTGCATGATTTGAATCTGGTTCTAATTAAATTAGTGCTTTTGTTTCTATATTAGATATATATAGAATCAATTTATATCTTAACGATGTTAAGGAATAGGGAGTCGTCCGGCTGATGCTTAAAACCAGAATCCAGATAAACTCAGGGCACGTTTCAGTAATGGCCGTTTGTGGGTTATCCCGGGCTTTGACGAGGGTTAACTTTCTACCATCTGGAAGATCAATAGTGATATTGTTCTTGACTCGCCACAGTTTTAGTAAAATGGAATTTTTTCAGAAAACAATAGTGGGAGTATGGTAGAACTGGAAGTGATTCCAAAACCACAAACGATTACGGAAAATTTAACAGGACCTAAAGATTCAATCAGGATTGACATTCCATTAGCCACTCCGCAGATATGGAGGGTAACCTCAGCCACCCGAGAGGTACTCAGGTAGCCTCAAGGACGGTGACAGGGAGGTTCTTGTTTACCCAAACTTGACACTACTGTTGTTCCAGACTATGAGACCCGGCAGGAGGATGAGTATAGCGTCATTCTAAACTAGATTTAGAACTGCACGTGTATATGACTCTGCCGGAGGGTTGTCATAGCCAATGGGAGCAGTGGAAGCGTAGTGGACAAGTAGCATGTCTATTTATAGACTAAAGCGGATATGGCGGAGATAGATCATCTATTTTGATGTGACAGTCATATGTTTTTGACTTCATCAGAATAGGAGATGGATCTGTTAAGAATGTAGTAGGGTGTGTGTCCTGGTATTGAGGATGACATACACAGAGTAGGAAGTGAAATTCCTATACTACGATCGGTTATACTTTGGTTGTCACACAGTAGTTTCTCCACATAGGTTATGGATATTATATCAGACATTCTGGTTACTAAATCTATGGTTTTAGATCTAGATTTAGGAAGTGTCCCAATCCGGGTACTTAGACAGTATTCTAAAGATATTTAGAATGGATGACTCCTGGCATGGCGGTGTACCTGCAAGTGATGGAGTCACCCTCTCTAAAGGTGTCTTACAGACTAAAGGGGAGAGGGATGTGCATGATTGGCATATCACTTGCTTAGGCAATTGAGTCAATCATGACATGTCAAGTACCACACCAGATGTTGTTTTTGCACTAGATGCAATAAGTTGATATATTAATCCAATCGTGGAGTAAAACGAATGGAAGCAGTTTATGAACATAAGTGGATGTTCTAGGGATTTGATAACGGCGGCCTCCTTTAGGAGACGGTTATCATTCCAGGCTTCCAAGGTGACCTGGATAACAGAGTGACTGTTAAAGTTATAGTTTTCCCTCTGACGAGGGGCAGTAGTTTGGACAGGTGGTCCAAGCGGATACTGAGGATGGTATGGCGCAGTGTACTGATTGAGTTCAGTAGACGATACAGTCTAAGAAGTTTGGTGGATTTGGAGTTCTTTTGTGAACTGGGTCCCATCAGATATCCAGACATATTCTAAGACGGGTATTGCTCATTTCGGAAGATAGTTTTCTCCGCAAAGTTAGGATAAAGAGAGACATAGAAAGAAACACTGGAGCGGATCTACTCACTGAGGCTATTTCTCGAACGCAATAGTTTTAAAAACGAGGTTTGTGAAACTGATTAGTAGAGGAGTTGGGTGTTAGGTATCACACGGGCTGTGAGTATGCGACATCGCAATAATTAGCCTTAAGTGCAAGTGGGAGATTGTTGGCTATAGTGCCCTCAAGGCAATTATCGTAGTCGTAGGTACGTGATTATGATAATTGAGCGAGAACCTATACCGATAAAACAGTCTTACTCGAGATGATAGTATGCTATCTGGTTTGTCTTTGTCATCATGTATATATTGATAAAGCCCTTAGGATCTTGCTTGACTACCAGCATTGTGACGGCGATCACATACATGGGAGCTGGGGGTTTATAAGCACATCCTTAAATGTCCCTAGTCGTGGGAGTATCGAGACTGGGCATCGATACTCCAGTGTAGACTGGTGTATACTTATCTAGACCCTGACGAGGGGCGGTGGCCGGTCTCACAAGCCATTGGTGTTAGTTGTTCACCTAAGATAGTATACAGGTGCTCATTAGGTTATGAGTACACTGGACGGACTCGCCGGGAACATGCTAGTTGGTATTATACCTATAGTCAGATAGCAGTTCCCTGGTGACATGTGTACAGGTTAGTCTGTCGACCTGAGATCGTCATTTGTCTTGTGTGAGTTCCCACTGTGCTTTGATTACTACCCTACCACGGCTCAAAGGAGTCGTGCAAACAGGTTTTAGTTGGGTACTGTCCCGAGCCACATGGAGGCAGTAAGCGGATCGTCGGGGATTCGTCTCTCCCGGTATTGGGAGTTGATTTCGCGCAGTGCACGGGTGGCCATCACTAGAAATCCTCGGCCGGGGTGTGTGAGAACTACCGATCCAGGATCGATAGTTTCTCAGGTAGTGATGGGTTTCATACCGACACGAATTATCACGTTGTTAGGGGTCTGACTTTATCCTCCCCCCTAGACTCGATATGCGATACTCTTAGACGAATAGACCGGACTGTACGGATATTGTCACTGACAGGCTCAGTAGGGGTTCGGATGAGTTTGCTCGTCGGCCTTCCTTTCGCTCAATACCTGGGTAGCCGTTACGTACAGCTAGTGCCGCTGACGTGCTTGTGGTTAAACCCACTGCCAGAGTATTGACGAGTCTTTAGAGTCCCACACAGAGGGTTTTTTCGGCTCAGGCGATATGGTGTAGGTAACGTATGTTGATACAAACAGGTGTCCGATTAAATGTCTGCACGAACTGTACAGACTTTAATTGGACGGTTGATAATACTAGCGGCTTAGGATTACGCCAGATTGTTAAATCAAGTTTTGATTTGATAAATTACATATGTATTTATATATATGTATTCTAGTATTATTGATCGCTATTCATTTTCTCTCTTTGGCTATTCGTATTTTCGTACGAATACGCGTATGTGTATTTCGATACATGTACCGGGAAGCATTCCGTATTTATACGGAATGGCTTCTAGAAGATTTGCCACCTCATTATTGATTTTCCATTTTAGAAAAATCATTTGTTTTTATGATGAGGGGGAAAGGTGACAAGGCATGGTATGGGCTTGAGCATGTAGTGATTGGTATGGTTCTTATTTGTTTAATGAAATTGGAAAAGTTATTTTGGGGGTGCATTTTTTTTGGTGGGGAGAGAGAGGGCCGGCCACACTTGAGGAAGTGGGGTTTTTGCTCATTTTGATTACCTCTCTCTCTTGCTCACTCTAAAATGCACATCCAAAAAGACTTAACCATTTAGCTCATATCATTCTTGCTTGCATCACCTCCACATCTTCCATGGGTGCTATATGAGCATTAGATTATGAGAGAAAATATAGTGAGGCTATCATACACCCCCCACCCTCCACTATTAGCGATCTTGGAGGGTCGGTTGGTTCGCTCGGCGAACCTGAAGCTTGCGTCGTTTCCCTCAGGTGGATCATCGGAGACGAAGGAAGACCGGCGATCAAAGTCGATCCGCATCACTAGGAGCTTGGAGATGGTTGAAGTCCCGAAGGACTTGGTTCATTAGGTATAACCATTCCTATCTCTTTTCTTAGATTGCTAGTTTTAGGGTTAATGGTTTCGAACTTGCAAAATCGGGTAATGGTAGCACCGGGTTTTAAGAAAATTTTTGTTCCGCATTTGGCCACGGTTCGATGGCCAGGGCGCTCCCACTACCCAACAGCACGAGCACCGATTGTATGCCACACACACCGTCAATAATTGCCATGACACGCCTATACATATGGAATATTGTATTGTTTAGGAATATTGAGACATGATCCTTATTTTCCTTCGTACTATGACATATAGCATACCTGTATACCTACATGCTTACACATATGCCTTGACATGCTTACATGCTAGTTACCTATATACCTATATGGTATTGTACCATTAGTGATAGGTATATACACATATGAGACATAGCTACTTATACATCTCGCATACATACTTATGCATATACCTGGAGGGTATTAAATCATTACTGATAGGTAGATACATATACCTTGCTATACCTACATGTTTACACATATATCTGGTCATAGCTACATGTTCACCTGTATTTGATGTTATATAGACCTGGA
The DNA here is from genome assembly GCA_030015575.1 of Agapanthus africanus. NCBI lineage: Eukaryota > Viridiplantae > Streptophyta > Magnoliopsida > Asparagales > Amaryllidaceae > Agapanthus > Agapanthus africanus. Next base: position 97,024,671 of record JASDDO010000029.1, on the reverse strand, counting down.
GAAATTAGAAACCGCATGATATATATATTAACTTGTTGCAGTTAAATAGCGGCTTTTCCTTTATATGCTTACATTACAGTTTTATGTTGCATATATTATATTCATGGATTTTCGTATTGAGATATGGATTTTTCATGATATTTTCTGGATTTGAGGACCGTGGTAGTTTCATGAAATTATGCATTATTTGAAAAACCCGATTTCTCTTGATATGATATTTCAGCATCCACCATGAGATTTATCGGTTCTGATATATATATATACCCCACGCTAGGAACGGAGGGAGCCATGTGCGGGTACATGGTGGGGCCCGGAGGTACCCCGGGGCAAGAATTTCATGGAGTAGACGATGAATTAGTGGGGGAATCATACCTACCGGTGACAGTACCTATGACTCGGCAGTTATCGTGGGGATACCGACGGAAGTCATGTACGTATGGATACGTCGAAAGGCGAGGATCGAAGCTGGGCACTCGAGTTTTCGGGATAGCGTATGGTACGTACCTATCAGGGGGCCAGTCGTGGTGACAGCACCTGATAGATCAGTATTTATATGTCAATGCTTGACACTTGGTTTCATGATATTTTTACTCCTAAGTATATATAACAGTGGAATGGGACATTGTTATATATATATATATATATATATATATATATATATAAATTAGTGGAATGGGACGCTAATATTTATGTATACATATCAATTTATATGCATCATCATAATTATTCATGCAAATATACTTAGGATATATGAGGTTGACTTGATATTGGATACAGGATATATGAGATTTACTTGATTTTTACATTCAGGATATATGAGATTTACTTGATATTGTACATTCAGGATTTATGAGACTTACATGATATGAGAGCCAATTTGGGGGCTGATTTGAGGAAATTGGGATTTGGATTATCTTGATGGACTTTGGTCCTACCACGAGGTCAGGATTCCGTGGGAATGACATGTTTTATCCCATACTCCGCATTTATTGTTTATGCACTGCTTCATGTATTAGTAGTACCTGCTAGAGTACCTTTCATGACTGTTGGATATATACATTGCCATATCATTGCTTCATGTATTAGTTGTACCGGATAGAGTACCTTACATGATTGTTGCATAAATATTGTAATATTATTGCTTCATGTATTAGTTGTTCCTGCTAGAGTCCTTTCATGATTGTTGCATGCATATGACTATCATTGCTATTAGCTTGCATATGTTAGATTCACGCTGTACGTGCATACTTGCGATTACCTGCATATGTTATTTACTATTCACGAGTTGGCAACTCACCTCCGTTGTGCCGCTGGGTTTTGCAGGTTGTTCCTCAGAGTAGTCAAAGGCAGGGCTATTCTCATCTATCGTATCATCTTTTGCTGCGGATACCGCTTCGGCTCATAGTGTGCAGTTTTGCTTAGGTGGGTTTTGCGGTTATCCGATATTGCTTATTGTATATTCGTTGTATCCTGTACTCTCCATGTACCATTATCTTGTATGACTTAGAGACTTGATGTGAGGACGATATTGTATATTATTTTATGACTTGGAGGTCTTTTATGCAGTTTTATTTATATCGTCTTTTATTTCTTCGCTATGGCGTCGTATATCTGTTGTGGTGGTTGTTTTCCGCCTTTGGGCGTGTTTTTGCTCCCATTTGGGGATGCTTTACTTATATCTTTGTTGTACCCATTTTTGGGGCTAGTTTTTACAAAGGAGGTGCTGCCAAAATTTTAAAGGAAGAAAAGTTGGACTTTAAAGAATTTGGTTTGAGATTTCAAAAGTTTTAACAATGTTCTTATTTCTTACTACTTTTTATGGTTTAGATTGCTGGGTTTTCGGCTTACTTAAATTGCGTTACGCCTATAGACGTTGCGTAGTTTAAGGGCCGTCACGTGCCAATTTCGGGACGTGACAATTACTTGATTCAATAATCCGGTTATATCATATATAACCGGATAATATCAAATATATATATATGCATATAAAATTATTAAATCAACACTTGATTCAATAATCCGGTCATATCACATACAACCGGCTAATATTCAATATTATATATATATATAACGTGTGTGTGTATATATATATATATAGATAGATATATATATATATATATATATATATATTAAATTATTAAATCAACACTTGATTCAATAATCCGGCTATATCAAATATAATCCGGCTAATATCAAATATATATAAATAACATATACATAAATCATTGAATCAACAATTGATTCAATAATCCGGTTATATCACATATAATATGACCGATATCAAATATCGCTAGATTAGAATACGATATCACATACTCGTATTCAATCAAGCTCCCGCACATATCTCAATATGTGCCCTATTTCATTTCGCTTGAGCTAGGAAACCTCTGTGTGAGACTCTAAAGACTCATTAATACGCCAGCAGTGGGTAATGATCACATCAGATACCCACAAGCCGTCAGTGGTACTAGCTGGACATAACGGCTATCTAGGTATTGAGCGAATAAAAGATCAACAAGAAAACTTGTCCAAACTCCCGTAAAGCCTATAAGCGACACTTACCGTACAGTCTGGTCTCTTCGTTTATTATGTCGTATATCGGGTCTGGGGGTGAAATCGTCAGACTCCAATAACTTGATAAGTCATGTCGATGTGTGGACTATAACCTTTCGAGAAACTACTGATAACACTTACCGATAAATCTCATCAGCCCTGGCCAGAGACTGGCTGTTATGGCCAATCGAGTATAGCGCAACATCAACTCCCAATACCGGGAGAGACGAAACCCCTCCTATCGCTCACTGCCTCCATGTGACTCGGGACTGTACCTAAAATCTACCTATTTGCATGACACCTTTGAGCCATAGTAAGGAGGAAATCAAAGCACAGTGGGAACCACACAAGATACTATGACGATCTCGGGTCTACAGACTCACCTATACAAGTGTCACCAGAGAACTGCTATCTGACAATAAGTATGGTACCATCTAGGAGTTCTCGGCGAGTCATGTTCGGTGTACCCATTCTCTAATGAGCACATGTGTACAATCTTTGATGTCAAACACCAATGGTTATGGGATCAACCATCGCCCCATACAGGGTCAAGAAACATACACATTAGTCTACTCTAGAACATCGATGCCCTGTCTCGATACTTTCTCGACTGGGAACTGTTAAAGGATGTGCTTGCGGACTACACAAGCCTCACTAGTATGATCTGCATCATAGTCTTGGTAGTCAAGCCAACATCCTAAAGGCTTTATCAACATATATCAATGAGATAGTAAACTAAAACAAAATGTACATGTTAAGATAAAGAGCAACCAGCTAGCATATTATAAGTGCACGGCGGCGCCCCGGCCGTCAAACCGACGGCCAAATGCGGAAACGGTGATAAACTTTAATTTTGCGAACTTTGCAAACCGGCACCACCGCGCACTAAACAACCGGATCGGACCATTAAACTAGTTCTAGCTAAATACAAGACGGGTTAGAGATATACCGAGTGATCCGAGTCCTCCAGTCTTCTCGTCATCGTCCCGATCTCTTGCGGAAACTCCGGTCGTCGCCTCCTCGCCGGAAGGGCACCACATCGCCTGCATCTTTTACGGGCTCCCACCTCAATACCGAGGTAACTCGGGCGCGAAGCTGGCGAGTCGACGCGTCCAAGATTTGGTGTAGAAAGTGTAGTGTAGAGCTTATGTCTCATTTGGGGTTTGTTGCCTTTGAAGATGATGGAGGAATCAAGATAAGAAAAATGGTGCTTGCATTTTTCTAGCATGAAATGAGATGAACAAATTTTCCCTCTTGAAAATGATCCTCTCTTCTTCTTCTCTCTCAACCATGGAAAAACTCATTAATCTAGAAAAATGGTGGAGGAAAGAATATGAAGCATGAAGGGAGGTGATGGTAGGAGCACAAGTGGTGACCACATCCAAACCATCATGATAACAATCTCACATCAACTACAAATCACCTCAAATCCTTTCTTATCAACAAAAAGCAAGTGATGAGAATGGTATCAAAAAGATGCTATCATAATAAATACATTTGCAAGAAAACCCTCCACAAAGTGTTATTTGCAAACTTGCAAATAACCCCCTCCATCGGAAAAGTCCGGCCGGGAAAGAACAAAGGAAAACCGGCCGGAACAGAATGCAAACTGGCAACTCCAGAAAACTGGTCCCGTAATAAATTACAGGAAAACCCCGATACTGTGCATACACACCCGCATCTGTATTCCGTCCGGATACAAATGCAATGAGACAAAATCTACACTGTACTATACTAGGATCCAGCTTAAACCAAAGCCGGCTAGTAATATCTGTCCGATCATGATCCGTGCAATACCGCACGTATCTGATCGAACCTTGCCATATATCCATACGGCCACTAGTACAAACCGTCCGATCCTGATCCGTGCAATACCGCACGTATCTGATCGGACCCTGCCATATCTCCATACGGCCTCTACAGCGTTTCGCCCGAAAGCTTGAGTAACTGAAAGTGTGGTGGACTCTAAAGACTCGTCAATACTATGGTTGTGGATTTAACCACTAGCACATCAGAGGTATAAGCCAATACGTAACGGGCCACCAGCTATTGACCAAAAGGGACGTCGATGAGTGAACTCATCCTGACACCCTACTGAGGCTGTCAGTGACAATATCCGTACAGTCCGGTCCGTTCGTCTATGAGCATCGCATGTCGGGCCTAGGGGGTGGGTAAAAGTCAGACCCCCAAAAGCGGTACAAGTCGTGTCGGAGTGTAGCCCAGAACACCCTGAGATACTACTGGAATACCTACCAGTAAATCTCCTGCCTTAGCCAAGGACTTCGTGTAATGGCTCTCCTAGACACAGCGCGACCTCACCCCCAATACCGGGAGAGACGAACCCCTGAAGATCCGCTCACTGCCTCCATGTGGCTCGGGACTGTACCCAACTAAAACCTGTTTGCACGACTCCTTTGAGCCGTGGTAGGGTAGTAATCAAAGTACAGTGGGAACTCACACGAGACAAATGACGATCCCCAGGTCGATGAACTAACCTGTACACATGTCACTTGGGAACTGCTATCTGACATGAGGTATAAGACCAACTAGCATGTTCCCGGCGAGTCCTGTCCGGTGTACTCATAACCCAATGAGCACCTGTATACATCTTAGGTGAACCAACTGACACCAGTGGCTTGTGAGACCGGCCACCGCCCCTCGTCGGGGTCTCGACTGTATACACTAGTCTACTCTGGAGTATCGATGCCCTGTCTCGAAACTCCTACGACTAGGGACCTTTTAAGGATGTGCTTATAGACTCCAGCTCTCACTTATATGATCGCCCTCATACTGTTGGTAGTCAAGCAAGAATCCTAGGGGCTCTATCAACGTGCAATAGCGACATGTCAGGTCACCTAAAGCAGTACACGATGATAAAGATAAACCAGATAGCGTACTATCATCTCGAGTAAGACTGTCCTACCGGGATAGGTCCTCCCTCAATCATTGCAATCACGTGCCTGTGATCCAATAATTGACTCTGAGGGCACTATCTCCAACAATCTCCCACTTGCACTCAAGGCTAATTATTGCGATGTCGCATACTCACAGCCCGTGTGATACCGAACACCCAACTCCTCTACTAGTCCGTCTCACAAAGCTCGTTTGCGAAACTATTGCGTTCGAGGAATAGCCTCAGTGAGTGGATCCGCTCAGATGTTTCTTTCTATGTCTCTCTATATCTCAAGTTCGCGGAGAAAACCATCTCCCGAAATGAGCAATACCTGTCTTGGAATGTCTGGATGTCTGATGGGACCGAGCTCATAAATGAACTCCAAATCCAAACTTCTTAGACTATATCGTCAACTGAACTTAATCAGTATCCTGCGCCATGCCTCCCCCAGTATTGCCTTGGACCACCTGTCCAAAATACTGCCCCTCGTCAGAAGGAAAACTATAACTCTGACAACTTCCTTGTCGTCCATGTCACCTTGGAAGCCTGGAATGATAACTGTCTCCCAAATGAGGCTGTCATTATCATATCCCTAGAACATCCACTTATGTTCTAAAACTGCTTCCGACTGTTTCTCCAGGATTGGATCAATGTTAACTTATTGCATCTAGTGCAAGAACAACATCTGGTGTGGTACTTGACATCTCATGATTGACTCAATTGCCTAAGCAAGTGATCTGCCAATCATGCGCATCACTCTCCCCTTTAGTCTATAAGACACCTTTAGAGAGGGTGACTCCATCACTTGCAGGTACACTACCGTGCCAGGAGTCGTCCATTCTAAATACTCTTAGAATGCTGTCAAAGTACCCTGATTGGGAAACCACCCAAATCTAGATCTAAAAACCATAGATCTAGTAACCAGTATGTCTGATATTGTGTCCAAGTCCTTTGTGGAGAAACCACTGTGTGACGACCAAAGTATAACCGATCGTAGTATAGGAATATCACTTCCTACTACCTTCTCAACAGATCCATCCCCTATTCTGATGACGTCAAACCTATGACTGTCACATCAGAAATAGATGATCTATCTCCGCTATATCTGCTTTAGTCTATAAATAGACATAAGCCTGATGTCCACCAATGCTTCCGCTGCTCCCACTGACTACGACAACCCTCTGGCAGAGTCATATAGACGTGCACTTCTAAAGCTAGTTTAGAACGACGCTATACTCATCCTCCTGCCGGGTCTCGCAGCCTGGAACAACAACAATGGCAAGTGTGGGTAAACAAGAACTTCCCTGTCACCGTCCTTGAGGCTACCGGAGTACCTCTTGGGTGCCTGAAGTTACCCACCTTATCTGCGGAGTGGCTAATGGAATGTCAAAACAGATTGAATCTTTAGGTTCCTTATCAAATCTTCAGTAATCGTTTGCGGTTCTGGAATCACATCCAGTTCTACCATACTCCCACTACTGTTTTTGAAAAATAACCATTTCTTTTAAAATGTGGCGAGTTAAGAACAATATCACTATTGATCTTCCAGATGGTAGAAAGTCAACCCTCGTCATAGCCTGGGTCAACCCACAAACAGCCATTACAGAAACGTGCCTTGAGTTATCCAGAGTCTGGTTTTAATCATAAGCCGGACAACTCCCCGTACCTTAACAATGTTAAGATATGAACTGTACTATATCCAATATAGAAACAGAGGCACTGATTTAATTGAACCAGATTCAAATCATGCAGCTATCTCCAGTGCATGTCAACTAAATGGAGAGAGGCCGATCAGCGTTACTCAACTTAGGAATACTTCCAATTATGAGTAACCTGAAAGAGAAGCAATTTCTCTTTATCATTACTATCAACTGAATACCATACACAAGTATCTATATCTTCAATCACTTTGAAGAATCCCGATACTTGCTACACCTGGTTCTCTACTCTATTCAAATACCTATAACTCCTCAAAACTTAGACCCTGTGTTTCTACGAAACACATGTCTAAGAACTAGAGAAGTTAAAAGTAAACAGAATATAGTATGAGGACCAACCCCTCTACCCTAATGGACACTGGACAACATACAATACTCTGTATAAGTCCGCTGAGTCTAACAACTCTTTCACTGTGTGTCGTAGGTTGAAAACTGTACTTATGGTTAAGAAGAATTACACTGCTGTTTGATGCTCCTTACCTAACCATCCACTGATATAGGTAAATGTCATCGACATAATATCAAAAGGTATATCTCACTCTATTAAAATAGACGTACAGATACATCAATTTGAAATTGGTGCACAACAGCAGATATTCAAAACCAAATATTTGCCGACCGGCAAATAGCTCAGATGATCTCCTCAAATATCACCGATTACAACGAATCCCGATATAATGAGGATGATCACCCAATTCCCAATAACTTACTCCCACTCATCATCTGTAAAACCATACAGATGTGAGAATCAAAACTGGTAAATACATACCCTGGAGCAAGTGTCTAATCGGGAAATCAGTTTTCTTTTAACAGTACACAGTAGAACTGAAACATTGAAATGTTTCGATGGGGTATCCTGGTATTCCTAGTAATGCCTCTACCATTATCCAGATTCACAACTATAACCGTATAATTCTTTGCCACCTCTCCAAATCCCTTTATATGTCTTTAGTCATTACCTTCTGCACACCCCTTTAAGCCAATTGGTTTTCTTCCTTCCCTACCGTTCGGCACCAGCCTATGGTTTGGAAGAAGACTATCCAATAAGCATAAAAGGTGTACTGTCCTAATCCTAGGAGCACTCGCAAAGCGAGAGAAGGTGAAGATAAAAGACAACCGAATAAACCTTACTCCTATTTCTCCTGAACCAGAATCCATCCCCGAACTGGAACAAGTTCCTTTCGAGTTCGTATATAACCATACGATGGAGTATCCAATAAACTGTGGATCTTCGTAGTGATACGGAGTGTCCTGGAGAAATACAAAGGTGATTTAGGATTGGCGAAGAAATACTTGGTTTGGTCGTGAATATCAGTCGCAATTTACTTTGCCCTCTTACTAATCCCTTGCTATGTCTTAATCTTAATACCTTCTGCACACCGTTTAGGCTAATTGGTTTTCTTCATTCCCTACCGGTCGGCACCAGCCTAAGGTTTGGAAGAAGACTTTCCAATTTGCATAATAGGTGTACTATCTCCTAATCCAAGGAGTACTCACAACTTGAGAGAAGGTAAAAGGGAAAAGACAACTGAATAATCCTATCCGTTTTCTCCAGAACCTGAAACCATCCTCGAATTCCTTCGAGTTCGTATCTAACCATACGATGGTTTTGTCCAATGGAAGTGGACGTTCGTAGTAATACGGGGTGTCCTGGAGAAAAGGGTAAAAGTAGGAGTGGCAATGAGGTCTGCAACTCTGACAATCCAAAAGCCAGTGTTAAGAAGGTTCGGTCAACTTGGTCACTGAGTCGTAGTCTTAGGGTCGGGTCAATGGTCGCTGCCAGAGAGAGAGAAAAGAAACACTCAGCGTGCACTCTAACCTAGATCAGAATGGTTATCACTTTATCTAATCAGGAAACCTCCCACTGTACCTCAAATTCTCCTCCAAACCTGAAAGAAGAATTAGTCGGGGTCACCCGAGGAGTAAACCAACTCATCAGTGGGAATCGGGATCCAACTATCATCGCATGATAACGTGACGGAATCCGCTCACGCTATCACACTCCAGAAGGTATGCGCATATTTGGCAAGTTTCAGTTCTTTTGAAACTCCCGATGTGATTTTTACCCCATGCTCTTATGACCTTGACTATGGCCAACAAATCATAAGTCACATGTCAAGTTCTACCCGTCATTATCCAGGTTGATTTGAACCCACCCGTACAAGCCCTTGACTAGGGCCAACAAGGCTATACGACTGTCCCAAACCAACGCATCTATCTATGCTGCATATGAATAACCAACAGCTACCAAACACTGTGCCTTGACTATGGCCAACAAACACAGCTTGAATACTATTGACTATCCATATGAAACGACGGAGGGCTACGAATGGTTTCTGGCGAAAACCGTTAACGTAATGAACTTGATTTCGTTGAAGGAACGGATAGCTTTTTAGAAAATATAGTGACGAAAACCTTTACTAAAGAGGTCACTCCCGGTGAAGGGATCTCGGCTCTTTCCCCGTAGAATGGGGTGCAGGATATTCCAAATGAACACCACGATGCAAAGCAAAAGTAATCGGCTATAGTGAAGTTAATGCCCTGACGCAAACTTCTGTCCAAGGGGTCACTCCCGGTGAAGGGATCTCGGCCCTTGCCTCGTCGACTGAGGAGCAGGATATTCCAAATGAATACCACGATGCAAAACAAAAGTGAACGTCCTTGCAATAAGATCTTTTTTTTTGAAAAGTGTTCCAACAACATCAGAATAGGTTTGTTTTAACTTGCATTGATCCGAATCAATGCAGTCCCATCAATTGATCACACCACAAAGAACAAAAATATACTGACGTACGTATATGCCATCCGCATTCGCCACTGGGTCCCGTCATCACCCGTTAGGTTAGCTAACTAACGGCAGAGCGGGGACTGGACTAGCGCGGATGAAAAACATATACAACATCTACTAATATATATACCAATATATTATATTTCGCTCAAGGCGTGAAAAAAAATGCAACATCACAGAAATGTACAGCATCACAGAACAATACAGATATCTGGGATCCCCGGGTTTCACAGAGCCACTACTGAAACCCGACGTTCCCCTGGTCGTGTGGATAGCCTGTGCAATGAAATCCTATACCCCCTACGAGTGCGGCGAATAGCCAGCCAATCCTGGAGTGAAGCCCCCTCCGTCCCAATGCCATGAGATGCGGGCTTGTTGCCTTCTAGAACCCGGCTATCCGTGCACCCCTCCGCGGGGTAATCCTAGTACAGAAAGTAAAATATACATATACTGGGTACATCGACCGCAACCTGGTCGTGCCCCAAAATAATAATACAAACAGGCAGTGACGGCAGTCCACATGTCGGACGCTCGCCCCGCAATATCAAATGTACATAATACAACAAAACTGTACTAGCATTGCATCCAGGCTATCCCCACCGACCGATCCGCAACATCACAGCAAATACACAGAACATCAACGTGAAAGTCACGTTCGCAAATCCGTCTAACTGGGCTATAGCAGTTAGACTGGATTTACCGATCAAATGACATTCACGGTCGCAGATATAATGTAAATACTGTGAAACATGTGTTTAAAATATCCGATCAATCAAAAATTAACAAGTGGGCCCCCAAGCAATACTGTAGCAGTCACAGAAAATCTGGGCCCAAATTCAATATCCCAAAACCCCCAAAATAAGCCCACAAGCCCACTGGAAAAATACGACGCAGTGAAGATACAAATGTGCGGCGGAACCGCGGCCCAAGGGGGGGTTGGCCGCGGTTCCGCGCTACAATGATCAACTGAATGCGTCGAATTTTTACAGAAGTCTTAGAATTTCATGTACATCAATTTTATACAACCTGAAAAATTTTTAGACACCAAAAAATTTTAACAGAAAACTGTCGCGAGCTAAAATTGGATTTTTGGAATTTTGGTCGATCGGAACTGAAAAACACATCAAACGAAGCTAGACGAAGTTAATGGCGAGGCTTTGATACCACTGTAAGTGCACGGCGGCGCCCCGGCCGTCAAACCGACGGCCAAATGCGGAAACGGTAATAAACTTTAATTTTGCGAACTTTGCAAACCGGCACCACCGCGCACTAAACAACCGGATCGGACCATTAAACTAGTTCTAGCTAAATACAAGACGGGTTAGAGATATACCGAGTGATCCGAGTCCTCCGGTCTTCTCGTCATCGTCCCGATCTCTTGCGGAAACTCCGGTCGTCGCCTCCTCGCCGGAAGGGCACCACATCGCCTGCATCTTTTACGGGCTCCCACCTCAATACCGAGGTAACTCGGGCGCGAAGCTGGCGAGTCGACGCGTCCAAGATTTGGTGTAGAAAGTGTAGTGTAGAGCTTATGTCTCATTTGGGGTTTGTTGCCTTTGAAGATGATGGAGGAATCAAATGGTGCTTGCATTTTTCTAGCATGAAATGAGATGAACAAATTTTCCCTCTTGAAAATGATCCTCTCTTCTTCTTCTCTCTCAACCATGGAAAAACTCATCAATCTAGAAAAATGGTGGAGGAAAGAATATGAAGCATGAAGGGAGGTGATGGTAGGAGCACAAGTGGTGACCACATCCAAACCATCATGATAACAATCTCACATCAACTACAAATCACCTCAAATCCTTTCTTATCAACAAAAAGCAAGTGATGAGAATGGTATCAAAAAGATGCTATCATAATAAATACATTTGCAAGAAAACCCTCCACAAAGTGTTATTTGCAAACTTGCAAATAACCCCCTCCATCGGAAAAGTCCGGCCGGGAAAGAACAAAGGAAAACCGGCCGGAACGGAATGCAAACTGGCAACTCCAGAAAACTGGTCCCGTAATAAATTACAGGAAAACCCCGATACTGTGCATACACACCCGCATCTGTATTCCGTCCGGATACAAATGCAATGAGACAAAATCTACACTGTACTATACTAGGATCCGGCTTAAACCAAAGCCGGCTAGTAATATCTGTCCGATCCTGATCCGTGCAATACCGCACGTATCTGATCGAACCTTGCCATATATCCATACGGCCACTAGTACAAACCGTCCGATCCTGATCCGTGCAATACCGCACGTATCTGATCGGACCCTGCCATATCTCCATACGGCCTCTACAGCGTTTCGCCCGAAAGCTTGAGTAACTGAAAGTGTGGTGGACTCTAAAGACTCGTCAATACTATGGTTGTGGATTTAACCACTAGCACGTCAGAGGTATAAGCCAATACGTAACGGGCCACCAGCTATTGACCAAAAGGGACGTCGATGAGTGAACTCATCCTGACACCCTACTGAGCCTGTCAGTGACAATATCCGTACAGTCCGGTCCGTTCGTCTATGAGCATCGCATGTCGGGCCTAGGGGGTGGGTAAAAGTCAGACCCCCAAAAGCGGTACAAGTCGTGTCGGAGTGTAGCCCAGAACACCCTGAGATACTACTGGAATACCTACCAGTAAATCTCCTGCCTTGGCCAAGGACTTCGTGTAATGGCTCTCCTAGACACAGCGCGACCTCACCCCCAATACCGGGAGAGACGAACCCCTGAAGATCCGCTCACTGCCTCCATGTGGCTCGGGACTATACCCAACTAAAACCTGTTTGCACGACTACTTTGAGCCGTGGTAGGGTAGTAATCAAAGTACAGTGGGAACTCACACGAGACAAATGACGATCCCCAGGTCGATGAACTAACCTGTACACATGTCACTTGGGAACTGCTATCTGACATGAGGTATAAGACCAACTAGCATGTTCCCGGCGAGTCCTGTCCGGTGTACTCATAACCCAATGAGCACCTGTATACATCTTAGGTGAACCAACTGACACCAGTGGCTTGTGAGACCGGCCACCGCCCCTCGTCGGGGTCTCGACTGTATACACTAGTCTACTCTGGAGTATCGATGCCCTGTCTCGAAACTCCTACGACTAGGGACCTTTTAAGGATGTGCTTATAGACTCCAGCTCTCACTTATATGATCGCCCTCATACTGTTGGTAGTCAAGCAAGAATCCTAGGGGCTCTATCAACGTGCAATAGCGACATGTCAGGTCACCTAAAGCAGTACACGATGATAAAGATAAACCAGATAGCGTACTATCATCTCGAGTAAGACTGTCCTACCGGGATAGGTCCTCCCTCAATCATTGCAATCACGTGCCTGTGATCCAATAATTGACTCTGAGGGCACTATCTCCAACACATATTATCATATCGAGCAAGAAAGTCCTCTCTATATATGTCCAAGCATCCACTATATCATACAATAATGGCCTCTAGGGCATACATATTCCTAACAGTTTCTCAGTGGGTGATGGGCTTCACACCGACACTGTAACGTTTTAGAAATCGTTATGAGAATTTTTCCGTTTTAGGGTTAAATTGTCGGTATTTTCCGTTTTAAACCGACTGTGTTCAAACGGCCATATAGACTTGCCAGCACCTAGTTTAGCTAAAATAAAGCTAGTGCGCAAGCTTTGAGGGTATATGGGGCGTTTTGGTTCAATTAGAATTTTTCCCAATTTTAATATTATTTTAATGCGGTATTCACATTTTGGGAAATTTCTTTTAAGTGAACTTTTCTTCAATTATGCTTGAGTTAACCAAAAACCCACATAATATCTAGATTCTTTGTGTGGACTAGGGATTTAAGTGTTAAAAGAAAAGAAAAAGAATTAAGGAAAGAGGTGCATGAATGTGCATGTGAATGCATTTAATGCTTGAAATGAGCTAGAACACTCCACACAACTCCCTACCTCCTCCCTTGGCCGAATCCTCTTCATTCTTCCTGCCCTTGATCTTTTCTACACCATTTACAACAATTTCCAAGCTCATAAATCTCCAAAATTCCCAAATAAATCACAAAAATACCTCAAGTCTTGATTCTTGCACTTTGATCACTTGGAACTAGGAAAGCTTGGATTTTGTGAGCTAAAGTTGATAGGTATAATCCCTACACTGATAAATAGGAGTTTTTATGTTGTATAGCTCGTTGAATATGGTTTAGAACACTTTAAATATTGATTAGTGCAATATCGTATTTTTAGTGTCTTTTTGAACATCTGAGAACTGCTGTGTTCTGAAAATTTTAGTGAGTGACCAAACAAAATTGTAGTGATCTACTAGTGACCGTGGAGCACCACCTGAGACACGAAGACCACCCCATCGGCCGGGGACGGCGACCCCTTTGTCGAATTCCGGCGACGCCGGCTTTGTAGGGAGGTGCTGGGGTTTGGCTTTTGTGGGTAGTTGTCTGCTGTTGGTTAGGGGTGTTTGGTACTGTTTACTTTTTTAGTAATTGCAGTATGAAAATTCTGGAATCGTTTACCTATAATCTAGTGTTTTGAATCCGCGTGTTACGTAATCCGACATGAATCGTGATCTGATGTAGCTGCTGTACTCGGTTTGGTTTAGTAGTGTCGCAACGCACGTTAGCCACTAGACGGAGACTTGTAAGTTAGTTTAGTGTTGGTGCATCGTTTAAAGTGTAGTTTTACGTTATAATAGTCAATTCTGAGATGTTTGCACTATTTGTGTGTTTGTGAATTTATAGCGTCGCAAGCGGGGACTTCGGACGCTGCGAACAAGGGGAAGCAGGTGGTCAGATTTTCATAGCTGGAGACCATTTGTGAGTAGATTTAACATCTACGGAGAAATCGCTCGTATGGCGTTATGCGTCGGGGCTGATATGATATGTTAGCTGCATGTTACTGCATATTAGTTAATTTCATATGAATGTCATTGCATAGCATTATCTGCTGTACCTTGACTTATACTTTTAGATATAACACATTACTGACGGTTCATGTTGCACGAGCACTAAATTGTATGCTACAGCCACATCGTCAGTAATTGCCATGACATGCACAAACCACCTACATACGTGATATGGTAATGGATAGGGATAGTGGAGGTAGTAACTCTTATTCCGTTGTGCATAGGAGATATTGTTGACACCTACATACGTCTTATTGTGTTTGATATGGATAGTTAAGATAGTAACTCTTAATCCATTTCACGTATACCTTACTATAGCTACTTGTACATCTTGCATACATATTGACATGTACACCCACATAGTCTATTACAGCTACATGTATATCATGCACACATATTGACATGTACACCCGCATAGTCTATTACAGCTACATGTATATCATGCACACATATTGACCTGTACACCCGCATATTTTCGCTATAGTTGTATGTACCCCAAGTGGTATTGTTTTGATATGTGATATTGAGTTGTTGATCATTGCGATTATGAAATGCATCATACATACTTGCTTACATGTAGATACTTAACCCTTGCTACACTTACATGTACACCACATATGATGTTGTACTTGTTTTCCAGAGGATTTTGGGAACCCCAAGATATATTTTAAAGATGGATTCATTTAAAAGAGCGGATTTCCCTTGATATGCTCATATTGTTGTTTTATGTTGCATATATCAGTTTTCATGGATTTACGCATTGAGATATGGATTTCATATGATTTATGGATTTGAGAACCGAGGGGGTATTTCAAGAAAACTATGTATTGTTTGAAAACCGGTTTCTCTTGATATGATATTTCAGTGCGTCCACCATGTGATTTCTCGGTTCTGAGATTTGGCTTGTGATACCCGATTCGAGGAGCGGGAGGCACCGTCTGCGGGTACATGGTAGACCCGGTATGGGACCCCGAAGCGAGTGGTGATTTCGTGGTGTAGACGATAAGCCTGGCGGTGGGACCACTACCTACCGGTGATTGTATTTGGACTCGGCGGTTATCATGGGGATACCGACCAGAGTAAGGTATGACATATCGTCAGGGCCAGTCGTGGTGACGGCGCCTGAGTTATGGGGATTTACGTGTCGATGCTAGACACATGTTTTCATGATGTTTCGGGTGTCAATGTTAGACACTCAGGTTCCATGAGACTTACAGGATGTGAAGGCCGATCTGAGGATGCGGTGCCTGAGGATTTGGGATTTAATGTGTCAGTGAGGGACACTGGTGTTTTTCCCATGCTGATGATTTTGCATGAGATTTTATTATAGCATCCCACACACTCAGGATTATTTCTGATATGCGTTGTTTCATGTAGTTGTAGTACCCTGATGATGTACCTTTACATGATAGTTGCATATTCCTATTGTCATACTTATGCCATCGGATTACATGTGATAGAGAAATCGCTATTTGTGCATACTTGCGATTACAGTATGATGTTATTTACTATTCACGAGTTGGCAACTCACCCCCGTTGTGCCATAGTGTTTTGCAGGACTTACCCTCAGAGTAGTCACGGCAGGGCGTCTTATCATCTCTACTTTTGCGGATACCGCTACGTTAGGCAGTGAGGCCTTTGCTTTTAGGTGGGTTTGCGGTTATCTGCTTGTACATTGTATATCTTTTTATTGGATCTAGTATTTTCCATCTACCACTGGTTGTATATGACTTAGAGACGACTTGTGAGGATTCGATGTTGTATTATTTTAGTGACTTTGGGTGCCGTGCTCGTGGGAGCTGGTTTTGTTGAAAAGTTTACTTCTTTATGCAGTTTTCTTTTATATTCTTCGCTTCGACGTCGTATTTATATCTTGTGGTAGTTGTCTCCGCTGTTGGGCATATTTTGCTCCCATTTGGGATGCTTTATATATTATCTGTGTTGTACCCATTTTCGGGGCTAGTTTTTACAAAGGAGGTGCTGCCGAAATTTTTATGAAAGAAAATCAGAGTTAGAGATTTTACTTGTGATTTCTCCGAATGTTTAAAACTATGTTTTTCTCCGTTGATCCAGTTCTGGGTGGTTTAGATTTTTGGGTTTCGGCTTACTTAAGTTGCGTACGCCTGTAGACGTTACGTAGTTTAAGTGCCGGTTACGGGCCAAATTTTGGGTCGTGACAAAGTTGGTATCAGAGCGCTAGGTTTTACCTTTCGGAGTATAGGATGACCTTGGTATGATGGAGTAGGTAGCTTAAGCAGAGTGACGTAGCGTGTGTATGTTCCGCGGCATACTTACGACACGGTTCTCCGCCTAAGTGACCTTAGGACTTATTGATTGATATTCCTCCGTGATGATATACATCTTTGTGATTCGATTCCTGTATCCTTATTAAATCTTGTTTCAATTTCCAGCCTATATGCCGCCGAAGACTATGAGGGCGCAGAGAGCGGTCGCGAAGGCCGAGGTCAGAGTTGACTCGTATGAGGCGAGGACTGACCAGGACGGTACGCCTGTTGTACCGGAGCAGATTGCTATGATTGGGGCTGGTATGCAGGACCTGCGCCAGATGATGGGGACCTTCGTAGAGGCCATTCGAGCGCAGGGGCAGGCAGTTGTTCCACCCGTTGTAGGGACCACGATGGTACCTACAGTTCCGGCAATAGCAGTTACAGCTTCGGAGGTTATTACCGTGTCACTGATAGATTTTATGAGGCTGAGGCCTCCGATGTTTACTGGCATAGATGTTACTGAGGATCCGCAGTCATTTATCGACCGGATGGCCAGAATTTGTCGTTCGCTTCGATTCTCCGACGAGAGATGGGTAGAGTTTGCGAGTTTTCGGCTGGAGGTTCTGGCCCAGAAGTGGTGTGAGTCGTTGGAGAGGGGCAGAGCCGCTGGTCTTGCTCCTATGACCTGGGCTGAGTTTGTGACGATGTTTCTCACCCGTTTTCTTCCACCGAGCGTCAGGGGTGCGCGAGCGCACAAATTTGAGTCGTTACGTCAGACTCCGGGGATGAGGTGTCTGAGTATGATGTATTGTTTACCGAGCTGTCTGTGTATGCTCCGTACCTGGTAGCGACTGAGGAGATGAGGGTGAAGAGGTTTGTTCGAGGCCTGCTTACCCAGTTGTTCCTAGCCATCAGCATTCAGCATTGCGACACGTATGCGGCAGCTGTCGATGCAGCCTTATTGGTGGAGGAGCATCTTGCTGAGTCATCGGTTGTTCCGGAACCGAAGAGGACTCGTACAGATGTACCAGCACGGAGACAGAGGTTCGCACGCTGAGGCAGAGTTCCTTCAGACTCGGGGTGTAGCAGAGACTTGGGACAGGGCCAGTTATTCAGTTCTTATTCCCAGGAGGGCCAGCGACCGTCTTATGGGTGCTTCGGATGTGGCAGACTACATCATCTTATTCGGGATTGTACGATGGTGCATCAGAGAGGCAGCAGTACCCCAGGTTACCCTACCACCTTCTCCGCCTCAGAGAGCGTTACCTTTTATTCCTGTTGTTGCGCCGCGTCAGACTCATATTCAGAGAGGTCGTGGTCGCGGAGGTTTTGTGCCGAGAGGACGAGGTGGCAGAGGCAGGGGACAGCCAGTAGCCGGTAGAGGGCAGGCACGGGTTTTTGCCTTGACTCACCAGGACGCTCAGGCGTCCAATGCTGTGGTTTCAGGTATCCTTTCTGTATGTTCTTATGATGCACATGTTCTTTTTGGTCCAGGATCTACGCATTCGTATGTTTCTATGCACTTCGTGCCAAGATTAGGCCGAAAGTCTTGTTGGCTAGATCAGCCACTGGTCGTGGCTACTCCTGTAGGAGAGTCGTTTGTTGCACGACACGTGTTCCGGTCGTGTGTGGTCCGTTTAGGGGACATAGTTCTGCCCGTCGACTTGATCCTTCTTGGGATGTTGGACTTCAACGTTCTGCTGGGCATGGACTGGTTAGCTACTTGCTACGCGTCCGTGGACTGCCGAAAGAAGACAGTTAGGTTTTGTTTTCCCGGCGAGTCAGTGTTTGTTGTGTAGGAGGACCGTGGTGCCGCCCCTCACAGTTTGATTTCTGTCTTGTGCGCTAGTCGGCTTTTAAGGAGGGGATGTCGGGGATTCTTGGCTTTCATTCATGATACTGGAGCCACAGTGGAGTCGTTGGACTAGGTTTCTACCGTGCGAGAGTTTCCCGATGTCTTTCCCGATGAGTTACCTGGGTTGCCGCCAGAACGCGATATAGAGTTCTGCATTAATCCGATTCCTGGCACGGAGCCTATTTCTATACCGCCTTATCGGATGGCTCCGGCAGAGCTTAGAGAGCTTAAAGATCAATTGCAAGAGTTGCTTGATTTGGGACTTGTACGTCCGAGTGTTTCGCCGTGGGGAGCTCCTGTTCTATTCGTCAAGAAGAAGGACGGCAGTTTGAGGCTATATGTGGATTATCGTCAGTTGAACCGAGTTACGGTACGGAATAGGTATCCTTTACCTCGCAATGACAATTTATTTGATCAGCTCCAGGGTACGAAACATTTTTCAAAGATTGATTTACGTTCGGGTTATCATCAGTTGCGGGTTCGAAATGATGACATTCCGAAGACTGCTTTTCGTACGCGCTATGGGCACTATGAGTTTTTGGTGATGTCGTTCGGACTCACCAATGCGCCAGCAGCGTTCATGGATCTGATGAACCGGATTTTCAGGCCGTTCCTCGACCAGTTTATTATTATGTTTATTGATGACATACTGGTCTACTCTAGGAGTCGTGAGGAGCATGAGCAGCACTTGAGGATTATTTTGCAGATATTGAGAGAGCACCAGCTGTATGCTAAGTTCTCAAAGTGCACATTTTGGCTTGATAGTGTCGACTTCCTGGGTCATGTGGTGACTGGTGATGGTATTCTTGTGGACCCGAGGAAGATCGAGGCTGTACAGCTTTGGCCCAGACCTGTATCGGTGACTGAGGTCCGCAGCTTTTTGGGCTTAGCTGGTTATTATCGCCGTTTTATGCCGGATTTCTCGAGTATCTCTGCACCGCTGACTGGACTGACCCGGAAGGGAGTTCATTTTCTTTGGACTGATGCGTGCGAGCAGAGTTTTCAGCAGTTGAAGACTCGGTTGACGACAGCACCAGTTCTTTCTTTACCTTCTGGATCGGGCGGCTATGTTGTTTATTGTGATGCTTCTCAAGTAGGGCTCGACTGTGTTTTGATGCAGCACGATAGAGTGATTGCTTACGCTTCTAGGCAGCTGAAGAAGCACGAGCAGAATTACCCCACTCACGATCTTGAGATGGCCGCCGTGGTCTTTGCATTGAAGATTTGGAGACACTACTTGTACGGGGAGTCGTGTCAGATCTTCACGGATCACAAGAACTTGAAGTACATCTTCCAGCAGCGGGATCTAAACCTGAGACAGCGCCGATGGATGGAGCTAGTGAAGGATTATTATTGCGAGATCCTTTATCACCCGGGAAAGGCGAATGTGGTGGCTGATGCTTTGAGTCGTAGGCTCGGGGGTAGCTTATCCCAGTTGAGCGCAGTTCGGCGTCAGTCTTCTGCAGATTGGCAGCTCTTGTGTGATGGTAGAGTGCAGTTCGAGTTTACCTCCACTGGGGGACAATTTGCTCATGTCCGCGCCCGTCCACTACTATTTGATCGTATCCGTGAGGCGCAACCCAGTGATACCCATTTGTCCGAGATTCTTAAGCTTGTTCGACAGGGTACAGTTTCGGAGTTCATGATTGATGACCAAGGTGTGCTACGATGCGGGACTCACTTGTGTGTACCAGATGCTGATGGGTTGAGACGTGAGATCCTAGAGCAGGCACATCAGTCGGCCTTTAGCGTTCATCCAGGTTCCACCAAGATGTACCGTGATTTGAGAGATTTTTACTGGTGGGAAGGGATGAAACGCGATATTTCGGACTTCGTTTCGAGGTGCCTGACTTGTCAGCAAGTCAAGGCTGAGCATCAGAGACCGGCTGGAGAGTTGCAACCTTTACCCATTCCGGAGTGGAAATGGGAGCAGATTTCCATGGACTTCATTGTGGGTCTACCCAGGACCAGTAGGGGGTATGACTCCATTTGGGTGATTGTTGACCGATTGACGAAAGCGGCCCACTTCCTTCCATTGAAGGCCAC
The DNA here is from genome assembly GCA_030015575.1 of Agapanthus africanus. NCBI lineage: Eukaryota > Viridiplantae > Streptophyta > Magnoliopsida > Asparagales > Amaryllidaceae > Agapanthus > Agapanthus africanus. The sequence continues at coordinate 97,003,700 of JASDDO010000029.1, read as the reverse complement.
TTTCGGTTATGCTCAGTATGCTCAGTTGTACATAGATGAGATTATGCGTTTGCACGGTGTTCCCACATGCATAGTGTCCGACAGAGGCACCCAGTTTACTAGCCGTCTTTGGCAGAAGCTTCAGAAAGCTATGGGTACCTGGTTGAGTTTTAGCACAGCTTTTCATCCGCAGACCGATGGTCAGTCAGAGCGGACTATTCAGACTCTGGAGGATATGCTCCGTGCATGTGTGCTTGATTTTGGTGGCAGTTGGGATCGTCACTTGCCGTTGATTGAGTTCTCCTACAACAACAGCTTTCAGGAGACTATTCAGATGGCACCTTTTGAGGCTCTATATGGTAGGAAGTGTCGATCGCCAGTCTGTTGGACCGAGCTTAGTGAGAGTCTGGTTTTGGGACCCCAGCTAGTTCAGGAGACTACGGAGAAGATCCAGCTGATTCAGGACAGGATGAGAGCAGCCCAGTGCAGGCAGAAGTCTTATGCCGACCGTCATCGTTGCAGACTTGAGTTCGCAGTGGGGGATCATGTATTCCTGAGAATTTCTCAGATGAAGGGCGTTATGCGATTTAGGAAGAGGGGGAAGCTCAGTTCCAGATTTGTAGGTCCTTTCGAGATCCTTGAGCGAGTGAGTTCCATTGCTTATCGTTTAGCGCTCCCGTCCAGTTTTCCGGATGTTCACCCTGTTTTCCATGTGTCGATACTTCGTAGATACCTTCATGATCCTTCTCACATGATTCAGCACGAGACCGTTCAGCTTGAGCGCGATCTTTCGTTCACCGAGCAGCCGGTAGTTATTTTGGATCGGCAGGTGAAGAAACTTCAGTCAAAGGTCTTGCCTTCTGTGAAGGTTCTTTGGCGTAGCCCTACTAGTGAGGAGATCACTTGGGAGGCCGAGAGTGAGATGCGAACGAAATTCCCACATCTCTTTGAAGGTACGCTTAGTAGTAATTTTAATTCGGGGACCGAATTTCTATAAGGGGGAGATTGTAACGTTTTAGAAATCGTTATGAGAATTTTTCCGTTTTAGGGTTAAATTGTCGGTATTTTCCATTTTAAACTGACTGTGTTCAAACGGCCATATAGACTTGCCAGCACCTAGTTTAGCTGAAATAAAGCTAGTGCGCAAGCTTTGGGGGTATATGAGGCGTTTTGGTTCAATTAGAATTTTTCCCAATTTTAATATTATTTTAATGCGGTATTCACACTTTGGGAAATTTCTTTTAAGTGAACTTTTCTTCAATTATGCTTGAGTTAACCAAAAACCCACATAATATCTAGGTTCTTTGTGTGGACTAGGGATTTAAGTGTTAAAAGAAAAGAAAAAGAATTAAGGAAAGAGGTGCATGAATGTGCATGTGAATGCATTTATTGCATTTAATGCTAGAAATGAGCTAGAACACTCCACACAACTCCCTACCTCCTCCCTTGGCCGAATCCTCTTCATTCTTCCTGCCCTTGATCTTTTCAACACCATTTACAACAATTTCCAAGCTCATAAATCTCCAAAATTCCCAAATAAATCACAAAAATACCTCAAGTCTTGATTCTTGCTCTTTGATCACTTGGAACTAGGAAAGCTTGGATCTTGTGAGCTAAAGTTGATAGGTATAATCCCTACACTGATAAATAGGATTTTTTATGTTGTATAGCTCGTTGAATATGGTTTAGAACACTTTAAATATCGATTAGTGCAATATCGTATTTTTAGTGTCTTTTTGAACCTCTGAGAACTGCTGTGTTCTGAAAATTTTAGTGAGTGACCAAACAAAATTGTAGTGATGTACTAGTGACCCTGGAGTACCACCTGAGACACGAGGACCACCCCACCGGCCGGGGCGGCGACCCCTTTGGCGAATTCCGGCGACGCCGGCTTTGTAGGGAGGTGCTGGGGTTTGGCTTTTGTGGGTAGTTGTCTGCTGTTGGTTAGGGGTGTTTGGTACTGTTTACTTTTTTAGTAATTGCAGTATGAAAATTCTGGAATCGTTTACCTATAATCTAGTGTTTTGAATCCGCGTGTTACGTAATCCGACACGAATCGTGATCTGATGTAGCTGCTGTACTCAGTTTGGTTTAGTAGTGTCGCAACGCACGTTAGCCACTAGACGGAGACTTGTGAGTTAGTTTAGTATTAGTGCATCGTTTAAAGTGTAGTTTTACGTTATATTAGTCGATTCTGAGATGTTTGCACTATTTGTGTGTTTGTGAATTTATAGCGTCGCAAGCGGGGACTTCGGACGCTGCGAACAAGGAGAATCAGGTGGTCGGATTTTCATAACTGGAGACCATTTGTGAGTAGATTTAATATCTACGGGGAAATCGCCCGTATGGCGTTATGCATCGGGGCTGATATGATATGTTAGCCGCATGTTATTACTGTAAGTATACGGTAGCGCCCCGGCCATCTACAGACGCCAAATGTGGAACAAAAACTTTTTAACTGGCGCTATCGTATACTATAACCCGGATCTGCCATTATTGCTAAACTAACAAACTGTAAAGAGAGTAGAAAGGTTATACCGAACGATCCGAGTCCTTCGTTCATTAACCATCATCCCATGCTCCGTTGCGGCTGCTCCGATCTTGTCGATCTCCGATCTGCTCGTCCAGGTGGCACCACGTCAACGATTCTTTAAACGGGCTCCCGCCTCTGACTCGAGGCAACTCGGTCGTCAAGTTTGCTAAAAGAAACGACCAAGATTGATGTAGAGAATGAGTAGAATACTTTGTCTCACTTCGTCCAAAGCCGTGAACGATCGGTTAATGAAGTTGCCACTCGAAATGAAATGGAATGAGAAATGAGTTATCAAATTTCCATACACTTTAAACTATAGTCTTTTTTCCCAAAAATGAAATCAATCTCCTCACTCTCAAAGAGGGGCCGGCCACCATTTAACAAGAAGGGGGGTGAGTGTAGGAGGGAAGTGGTGACCACAAGGATATGAAGCTTATCATAACTCATTTAAAGAAAACATGACTCACTAGTATGAACACATTAATTGAAACTAATGAGTCACCTAAACAAGTCCGCTGACGTGCCTCCATGTGGCTCGGGACTGTACCCAAAAACTACCTGTTTGCACGACTCCTTTGAGCCGTGGTAGGGTAGAAATCAAAGCACAGTGGGAACTCACACGAGACAAATGACGACCTCAGGTCGATGAACTAACCTGTACACATGTCACCAGGGAACTGCTATCTGACGATATGTATAATACCAACTAGCAGGTTCCCGGCGAGTCCTGTCCGGTGTACTCATAACCCAACGAGCACCTGTATACATCTTAGGTGATCCAACTGACACCAGTGGCTTGTGAGACCGGCCATCGCCCCTCGTCGGGGTCTCGACTGTATACACTAGTCTACTTCGGAGTATCGATGCCCTGTCTCGAAACTCCCACGACTAGTGACCACAATTAAGGATATGCTTATGAACCACCCAACTCTCACGTATATGATCGCCATCATACTGTTGGTAGTAAAGCAAGATCCTAAGGGCTCTATCAAAGTGTAACAGTGATCAGTCACCTGAACCTGTACACGACTGATAAAGGCAAACCAGATAGCATACTATCATCTCGAGTAAGACTGTCCTACCAGTATAGGTCCTCCGCAATCATTGCAATCACGTACCTGCGATCCAATAATTGACTCTGAGGGCACTATCTCCAACAATCTCCCACTTGCACTTAAGGCTAATTATTGTGATGTCGACTACTCACAGCCCGTGTGAAACCAAACATCCAACTCCTTCACTAATCAGTTTCACAAAGCCCGTTTGTAAAACTATTGTGTTCAAGAAATAGCCTCAGTAAGAGGATCCGCCCAGATGTTTCTTTCTATATCTCTCTAAATCTCAAGTTCGCGGAGAAAGGCATCTCCCGAATTGAGTAATATCTGTCTTAGAATATGTCTGGATATCTGATGGGACCTAGTTCATAAATGAACTCCAAATCCAAACTTCTTAGACTGTATCGATCACTGAACCTAATCAGTATCCTGCACCAAGCCTCCCACAGTATCCTCTAGGACCACCTGTCCATAATACTGTCCCTCGTCAGAGGGAAAACTATAACTCTGACAATCTCTCTGTCATCCATGTCACCTTTGAAGCCTGGAATGATAACCGTCTCCCGAAGGAGGCTGCCGTCATCAAATCCGTAGAACATGCACTTATGTTCTAAGACTGCTTCCTTATGTTTCTCCAGGATTGGATTAATACAAACTTATTGCATCTAGTGCAAAAACAACATCTGGTGTGGTACTTGACATCTCATGATTGACTCAATTGCCTAAGCAAGTGATCTGCCAATCATGCACATCCATCTCCTCTTTAGTCTGTAAGACACCCTTAGAGAGGGTGACTCCATCACCTGCAGGTACACCACCATGCCAGGAGTCATCTATCCTAAAAACCATTAGAATACTGTCAAAGTACCCACATTGGGAAACTACCCAAATCCAGATCTAAAACCATAGATCTAGAAACCAAAATGTCAAATATTATATTCATATCCTGTCTGGAGAAACAATTGTGTGATGACCACAGTACAACCGATCATTGTGTAGGAATTTTACTTCCTACTTTGTGTATGTCATCCAAATACCATGACATCACACCTTATTACCTTCTTAACATATCTATCCCCTATTCTGATGAAGTCAAACCCATGACTGTCACATCAAAACTAGATGATCTATCTCCACTATATCTGCTCTAATCTATAAATAGACATAAGCTACTCGCCCACTATGCTTCCGCTGCTCCCACTGACTACGACAACCCTCTGGCAGAATAATATACACGTGCACTTCTAAAGCTAGTTTAGAATGACACTATACTTAACCTCCTGCCTGGTCTCATAGTCTGCAACAACAGTAGTGTCAAGTCTGGATAAACAAGAACCTCCCTGTCACCGTCCTTGAGGCTACCGAAGTACCTCTCGGGTGTCTGTGGTTACCCACCATATCTGCAGAGTGGCTAATGGAATGTCAAACTTGATTGAATCTGTAGGTTCTATTAAATTTTCCGTAATCGTTTGCGGTTCTGGAATCACTTCCAGTTCTACCATACTCCCACTACTGTTTTCTGAAAAAAATCCATTTTACTAAAACTGTGGCGAGTCAAGAACAATATAACTATTGATCTTCCAGATGGTAGAGAATCAACCATCGTCATAGCCAGGGTCAACCCACAAACTGCCATTACAGAAACGTGCCCTGAGTTATCCAGAGTCTGGTTTTAAGCATAAGCCGGACAACTCCCCGTACCTTAATATCGTTAAGATATGAACCATTCTATATCCAATATAGAAACTTTGGCACTTATTTAATTGGAACCATATTCAATCATGCAGCTGTCTCCAGTGCATATCAACTTAATAGAAAGAGGCTAATCAGCATTACTCAACTTAGGAATACATCCAATTATGAGTAACTCGAAAGAGAAACAAGTTTCTCAAAACCATTACTATCAATTGAATACCAATCACAAGAATCTACATCTTCGATCTCTTTGAAGAATCCCGATACTTGTGACACCTAGTTCTCTACTTTATTCTTATACCCACAACTTCTCAAAACTTAGACCTTGTATTTCTACGAAACACTTGTCTAAAAACTAGAGAAGTCATAAGTAAACAGAACATAGTACGAGGACCTACCCCTTTGTCCTGATGGACACTTGGACAACATACAATACTCTGTATAAGTCCGCTGAGTTGAATAACTCAAAACCTGTGCGTCGTAGGTTGAAAACTGTACCCAGGCGATTTCCTCAAATATCACCAATTACAACGAATTCCGATATAATGAGGATGATCACCTAATTCCCAATAACTTACTCCCACTCATCATCTGTAAAACCATACAGATATGAGAATGAAACCTAGTAAATACAGACCCTTGGAGTAAGTATCTAATCGGGAAAAACAGTTTTCCTTTAACAATGCACTGAAACATGAAAATGTTTCGTAGGGGTATCTTGGTATTCCTAGTAATGCCTCTTCCATAATCCAATTCATGACTTCAACCGTTTATTTTATTTCCATCTCTCCAAATCCCTTTATTTGTCTTTAGTCATTACCTTCTGTACACCATCGTTAGGCTAAATGGTTTTCTTCCTTCTCTACCGTTCGGCACCAGCTTATGGTTTGGAAGAAGACTATCCAGTAAGCATAATAGGTGTACCCTCCTAAACCAAGGAGTACTCGCAACTTGAGAGAAGGTGATGATAATAGACAACTGAATAATACCTTATTCTTTTATAGGAGTGGCGATGAAGTATGCGGTTTGGTCGTGAATGATAACAGTCGCAATTTACTTTGCCCTCTTTCTAATCCCTTTATTTTGTCTTTACATATTACCTTCTGCACACCCTACTTAAGCTAATTGGTTTTCTTCATTCCCTACCTTTCGGCACCTGCCTATGGTTTGGAATAAGACTATCCAATAAGCGTAATAGGTGTACTCTCCTAAACCAAGGAGCCCTCGCAACCTGAGAGAAGGTGATAATAAAATACAACTGAATAAACCAATTCTATTTCTCCTGAACCTGGATCCATCCTCGAAGAAGTCCCTTCGAGTTCGTATATAACCATACGATAGATCTATCCAATGGAAGTGGATGTCCGTAGTAATACGGGGTGTTCTGAGAAATTTAAAGGGTAAAAGAAGGAGTAGCAATGACTTATGCAACTCGGACAATCCAAAAGCCGGTATTTTAAAAAGGTTCGGTCAACTTAGTCACTGAGTCATAGTCTAGGGTCGGTCAAAGGTTGCTGCCAAAGAGAGAGAGAAAAGAAACACTCTGCGTGCACTCTAACCTAGATCAGAATGGTTATCACTTTATCTAATCCGGAAACCTCCCACTGTACTGTCAAATTCTCCTCCAAACCTAAAAGAAGAATCAATCAGGATCACCCGAAGAGTAAACCAACTCATCAGTGGGAATCGGGATCCAACTCTCATCGCATAATAACGTGACGGAATCCATCCACGTTACTCACACTCCAGAAGGTATGCGCATACTAGGCAAGTTTCAGTTTCTTTAGAAATTCCCGATATAATTTTTGCCCCATGCTCTTATGACCTTGGGGTTGGTCAAAATGTCATAAGTCACATGCCAAGTTCTACCCGTCACTATCTTGTCAATTTGAACCCATCCGCACATGCCCCTGACGTTGGCCAAATGGCAGAACGACTGTCCCAAACCAACTCATCTATCTATGCAACAAATGAATACCCAGCAGCTACCAAACACTATGCCTTAACTTTGGCTAAAATGCATAGCTTGAATACTACTGAATACCCAAAAGAAATGATGGAGGGCTACGGCTGGTTTTTGGCGAAAAACCTTTAATGTAGTGAACTTGATATCGCTGAAGGAACCTGATAGCTTTTTATAAAATATAGTGGCGAAAACCTTTTGCTAAAGAGGTCACTCCCGGTGAAGGGATCTCGGCTCTTTCCCCGTGGAATGAGGTGCAAAATATTCCACTGCATACCGTGATGCAAAGCAACATGTAATCGACTATAGTGAAATTATTACCCTGACGCAAACTTTTGCCCAAGGGGTCATTCCCGGTGAAGAGATATCAGCCCTTGCCTCGTCGAATGAGATGCAGGATATTCCAACCGAATACCGCTATGCAAAACAAAAGGAAACGTCTTTGTAATAACACTTTTTAAATTGTTCCAACAACTCCAAAATAGGTTTGTTTTCCTTTACATTGATCAAAATCAATGCAGTCCCATCAATCAATCACACCAGAAAAGAACGAAAATAAAATGTACGTATATGCCATCCGCATTCGTCACTGGGTCCCGTCATCATCCGTTAGGTTACTTAACTAACGACAGAGCGGGGACTGGACTAGCGCGGGTGCAAAACATATACAGCATCTAATAGTATATATACCAATATACAATAATCGCTCCAGGCGTGATAATATGCAACAGTACAGAAAAGTAATAAGCATCACAGAACAATACAGATAATCTGGGATCCCCGGGTTTCACAGAGCCACTGCTGAAACCCGACGTTCCCCTGGTCGTGTGGATAGCCTGTGCAATGAAACCTAGACCCCTACGGGTGCGGCAAGTTACCCGCCAAAACCTGAAGCGAGGTAGTCCCCACAGCATACTGAATGGAACACCCGGCACTTCACGGAATCCGGTAAATTGAGCACCCCTCCTTGGGTCAACCTGTACCCCCTACGAGTGCGGCGAATAGTCTGCCAATTTTAGAGTGAGACCCCTCTGCCTCTCAAAGCCATGAGATGCGGACCCGTTGCCCTCCAGAACCCGGCTATCCGTGCACTCCGTCGCGGGGTAAAACCTAGTACAGAAATGAAAAATATGTACAACGGGTACATCGACCTCAACCCGGTCGTGCCCCAAAAGAATATTATACAACAGGCAGTGACGGCAGTCCACATGTTGGACGCTCGCCCCGCAATATCAAATGTACAAATAAATCCAAACTGCACTACCATTGCACACTGCTATCCACCACGACAAATCCGCAACATCACAGCAAAACACAGAACATCAACGCGAATGTCACGTTCGTAAACCCGTCTAAAAGGACTATAGCAATCAGACGCGGTTTACCGATCAAATGACATTCACGGTCGGAGATATAATGTAAGTATCGTAAACTGACATGTTTAAATTTCGATCGACTAAATATCACGAAGTGGGCCCCACGAATAACTGCTGTACAGTAACAAAATCTTGGCCCAAAACAAATATCCCAAAAACCACAATTTCCAGTCAAGAAGACACTGTGCAAATTTGGAGCAGTGATCCAATAGAATGGCCGCGGATGCGCGGTCAAACCCTAGGTTTGACCGCGATTCCATGGCGGTCTTGATTGATCACGTGTCCAAATTTGTACCACGTGCTTAGAAAAGCCTGCTGAATTTTTCGTGATGTGTAAAATTATTTTTAGAACCCTTTTAAAATCGACAGAAACTCAGAACTTGAATTTTGCGGTTTTCGATATCCGGTTCGATCGATGTTTTAAACGCGTTAGCACAAGTTAGTAAAGCAAAATGGTGAGGCTCTGATACCACTGTAAGTCTACGGTAGCGCCCCGGCCGTCTACAGACGCCAAATGCGGAACAAAAACTTTTTAACTGACGCTATCGTATACTATAACCCGGATCTGCCATTATTGCTAAACTAACAAACTATAAAGAGAGTAGAAAGGTTATACCGAACGATCCGAGTCCTTCGTTCTTTAACCATCATCCCATGCTCCGTTGCGGCTACTCCGATCTCGTCGATCTCCGATCTGCTCGTCCAGGTGGCACCACGTCAACGATTCTTTAAACAGGCTCCTGCCTCTGACTCGAGGCAACTCGGTCGTCAAGTTTGCTAAAAGACACGATCAAGATTGATGTAGAGAATGAGTAGAATACTTTGTCTCACTTCGTCCAAAGCCGTGGACGATCGGTTAATGAAGTTGCCACTCGAAATGAAATGGAATGAGAAATGAGTTATCAAATTTCCATACACTTTAAACCATAGTCTTTTTCCCAAAAATGAAATCAATCTCCTCACTCTCAAAGAGGGGCCGGCCACCATTTAACAAGAAGGGGGTGAGTGTAGGAGGGAAGTGGTGACCACAAGGATATGAAGCTTATCATAACTCATTTAAAGAAAACATGACTCACTAGTATGAACACATTAATTGAAATTAATGAGTCACCTAAACAAGTCATCAACTAATAAATGCAAAGATGAGTCACCCGCCACCTCATCATCCTAGTCACCATTTCTAGAACCTTCTATAAGCATGACTCACCCTCATCCAAGAAAAGATAAATCCGTCTTTAACCGAATGATAAAGACGGGCGATAGAAAACTGGAAACTGGCAACTTCCAAAAGCGATCCTGAAACGAATTTCAGGACAACCCCGTAACTGTATAAATATACCTGCATTTGTATTACGACCGAATACAAATGCAACTGAGACAAAGATATTATATCTACTCAATATAATACTCGGATCCGGCTTAAACCAAAGCCGACCAGTATCTACTGCCCGAAATATGACACGTGCGTAAACGCACGTGCATTTTCCGAACCCTTCCATAAAACCATACGGCCTCTACAACGTTTCGCCCGAACTTGGGAAACTGTCTGTGGGGGACTCTAATGACTCGTCAGTACTGTAGGGTTCCTAGGCACTCTAATGAGGTCTCACAAGGCATCAACCATGCCAATTTCAAATTTTACAAGTGCCGAGAAACCCTAATACGGATTCGTTGACTAGAGTTTAGGCGAAAAGTGAAACTAGTTAACATTTTAACTAAAAGAAAGAGGCTACAACCTTTGTAGATCCGGTTCTCCTTAGCTCCACGTAGACGTCCTCTCGCTGTCCATCTCGAATCCCGGACTCTTGCATCGGCTTCATCGGAGAAATGGGCGGGCTAGGTCGTCGGCTTTGATGCCGAAGATGATCTACGTCGAGGCAACACAAGATCAAGCTCCAACTTCACCGAGTCGTGAAACTTGTGAAGAAAACACCCTATACTACTTGGCAAGAGGTAGAGGGTGAAGAAATAGGAGGTGGGTTCACTTTAGAATTGGATTTCTCACTCTTTTACTCAAGATGCCATTAATGGAGGCAAGCTTTTCTTCTTGATCAAGATGAAGAAAAAGAAAATAGAATATGATGAGTCTTTTTAAAAAGAAAAACAATATGAATACTTATCATATCCTAACCTTGGTTAGGTGTAGAGAATAGACCATGGTTACTTTTAGTGGTTAGGGTTAAGCATGAGACAAGAATGGTAGACTTGTTTAAAGCTTCATGAAGCTTCAACAAGCATCCAAAGAAAGCCACCATATCATATTTATCTTTTCCATAATCGAAAAATAAATAAATAAATAAATAAGCAAATAAACAAAACCCTAATCATTAACTTAACTATGGTTTAATTCTTTGCACAAACCCAAGTGAGTATGTATCATCAAACATGATACAATCAAGTGCCCACAAAATATATCACATATACAATGTGCACATCAAGTGAGAAAATCCTTTTAAAAATGAACCAATACTAGTTAATGCAAAGTAATATATCAAATATATAATTATACATTAAATCATTAAATCAACACTTGATTCAATGATCCGGTCATGTCGCACATAACCGACTAGTATCCAATGTATCGACTTATCGAATCAATCTTTGATTCGATAACTAGGTTATATCGCATACAACCATTCGAAACAATCATCACGAGAATGAAATACGGTATCACATACACGCATTATTCTCGATCCCGCACATATCTCATATGCGCTCCTATTTCATTTCGCTTGAGCCAGGAAACCTCTGTGTAGGACTCTAAAGACTCGTCAATACGCCGGTAGCAGATGATGATCATATCAAGCACCCACAAGCCGCAAGCGGTCTGCTAAACGTAACGGCCACCCGGGTATTGAGCGATCAGAAGATCGACGAGCAAGCCCGCTCACACTCCTGTGAATCCAACCAGTAACACTTACCGTACAGTCCGGTCTGTTCGTCTGATATGTCGCATATCAGATCTAGGGGTGGTAAACGTCAGACCCCAATAACCGATAAGTCGTGCCGATGTGAGGCTCATAACGGGTCGAGAAACTACTGGTAACACTTACCAGCAAAAACTCTAATCAGCCCTGGCCAGGGACGTCCCTGTTACGGCCAATCGAGCACAGCGCAACATCAACCCCCAATACCGGGAGAGACAAAACCCCTCCTATCGCTCATTGCCTCCATGTGACTCGGGACTGTACCCAAAAACCACCGTTTTGCACGCCCTCATGGACGTGGTAAGGTGGAGATCAAAGCACAGTGGGAACCACACAAGACTCTATGACGATCTCGGGTCTACAGACTAACCTACACAAGTGTCACCTGAGAACTGCCATCTGACGTGAGGTATAATACCATCTGGGAGTTCTCGGCGAGCCCGTCCAGTGTACCCAGTCTCCACTGAGCACCCGTATACCATCTCTGATGTCAAACACCAATGGATATGGGATCATCCATCGCCCATCTCATGGGTCGAGAAGCGTATACGCTAGTCTACACTGGTATATCGATGCCCCGTCTCGATACACCCACGACTAGGGACCTTGAAGGATGTACCTATGGACTACTATGTCCCCACTAGTATGATCTGCATCATAGTCCAGGTAGTCAAGTACACATCCTAAGGGCTTTACCAACATGTAACTATAAGACAGTTTAAAGAGACTAGTGTACATGTTAAGATAAAGAGTAACCAGATAGCATATTATCATATCGAGCAAGAAAGTCATCTCTATATATGTCCAAGCATCCAATATAATATACATCATCTGTACAATACTGGCCTCTAGGGCATACATACAACTAACAATCTCCCACTTGCACTAGGGCCAGCTGCTGTAGTATCGCATACCGAGCATCCCGAAGAGTCTCTCAAACTGTATCTGGGGAATGGCCTTCGTGAGTGGATCCGCCGTGTTGTTCTTCGTGTCAACCCTCCTGACCTCGATCTCCCGGCGATCAACTATTTCCCGGATCAGGTGATACCGCCTCAGAATATGCCTGGATCGCTGATGGGACCTGGGTTCCTTGGCCAAAGCCACCGCTCCATTGTTATCGCAATACAATGGTATTGGATGCTCAATGGATGGAACCACACCAAGTTCAGTAATGAACTTCTTGATCCAGACAGCCTCTTTAGCAGCATCGTTGGCAGCGATGTATTCAGCCTCCATCGTCGAGTCTGCCACGGTTTCTTGCTTGGAACTCTTCCAACTAACCGCCCCTCCGTAAAGGGTAAAGGCAAATCCCGACTGCGACTTAGAGTCGTCCTTATCACTCTGGAAGCTCGAATCGGTAAAGGACTCCACTTGGAGTTCTCCGTTACCATACACCAAGAGCATCTCTTTAGTCCTTCCCAAGTACTTGAGAATGCTCTTCACAGCTGTCCAGTGACTCTCTCCAGGATCAGCTTGATACCTGCTCACTACACTTAGTGAGTATGCAACATCGGGTCTGGTACATAGCATCGCGTACATGATAGAGCCTACAGCCGAAGCATAGGGTATCCCTTGCATGCGAGCTCTCTCCATACTAAACCTCTTTAGAGAGAGTGACTCCAGAAATCGTGGATAAGTTCCCACGCTTGGATTCTTCCATACTAAACCTCTTTAGTATGGTGTCAATGTACTTGGATTGGGACAATCCCAATATCCGTTTGGATCTATCTCTATAGATCCTGATTCCCAATATGCAGGAGGCATCACCAAGATCTTTGATTAAGAATCTTTGTGATAAGAAGAGCTTGACTGATTGCAGCATAGGAATATCATTTCCTATCAAGAGTATGTCGTCCACGTACAATACGAGGAATACAACCTTACTCTCTGCCACCTTCTTGTAAATACAAGGTTCATCTACATTTTTGACGAAATCAAACTCTTTGATAACGACGTCAAAGCAGATGTTCCAACTCCGCGATGCTTGCTTTAATCCATAAATGGATTTAAGCAGCTTGCACACCTTCCCGCTGCTCCCACTGTCTACGAAGCCCTCTGGCTGAGTCATGTACACGCACTCTTCTAAATCACCGTTTAGAAAGGCGGTCTTAACATCCATTTGCCAGATTTCGTAGTCATGATATGCAGCGATGGCAAGCATGATCCGGATGGATTTAAGCATAGCCACTGGAGAAAAGGTTTCGTCATAGTCCACACCTGGTCTTTGACGAAAACCCTTTGCTACAAGTCTAGCTTTGAAAGTCTCCACTTTCCCATCTACACCAAGTTTTTTCTTGAAGATCCACTTGCTCCCAATGGGTTTTACCCCTTCAGGAGCAACTTCCAAAGTCCATACTTTGTTGGTATACATGGATTCCATCTCAGACCGCATTGCATCCAGCCATTTCACTGAGTCCTTACTCGTGAAGGCCTGCTCAAAGCTAGTTGGGTCATCATCTTCCATGATGCAATCCTCGCTTCCACCATCAATGAGAAAACCGTAGTATCTCTCAGGCGGATGAGAAACCCTGCTAGATCGGCGGAGCGGCTGGGGTTCATCAGGTACTACTGAATCCTCTGGTTCTACCAAGTCTTCTGTTATAGTTCGTGTCGCTGGAACCTCTTCCAGTTCTACCTCAATGCCACTTGTTTGTTTCATAAGAAAACCTTTTTCTAAGAAAGTGGCATGTCGAGAAACAAACACCTTTTGTTCCTCGGGGTGGTAGAAGATATACCCTTGTGAATTTTTGGGATATCCTATAAACTTACATAAGACTGATCTTGCCTCGAGTTTGTCCGGATTTTGTCTTTTGACATAGGCTGGACAACCCCATATCTTAATGAAATTAAGATGTGGTCTCTTCCCTTTCCATATCTCATATGGAGTGGTAGGCACAGATTTGGTAGGAACTCTATTCAATAGGTCCATGGCTGTCTCAAGCGCATATCCCCAGAAGGAAATAGGTAACTCAGCTGTACTCATCATTGAGCGCACCATATCGAATAGGGTGCGGTTTCTTCGTTCTGATACACCGTTGTGCTGTGGTGTATAAGGAGGAGTGAGCTGAGAGAGAATCCCATTTTCTTTTAGATAGTCCAGAAAATCATTGCTCAAGTATTCTCCTCCTCGATCAGATCGAAGGATCTTAATACTTTTGCCCGTTTGGTTCTCTACTTCGTGCTTATATTCTCTGAATTTCTCAAAAGCTTCAGACTTGTGTTTTATCAGAAACACATGTCCGTATCTAGAGAGATCGTCAGTGAATGTAATGAAGTAGGAAGAACCGTCCCTGGCATCTGTAGACATGGGACCGCATACATCACTATGTATCAGCCCTAAGAGTTCCATAACTCTTTCTCCGTGTCCCGTAAACGGAGTTTTGGTCATCTTGCCTTTGAGACATGACTGGAAAATGTCATAAGATGAAAAATTCAAACGGATTTAAATATCCATCCTTATGCAACTTAGCTAGTCGTGTCGCATTGATGTGACCAAGTCTACAATGCCACAAGAAGGATTCGTTCATTTCTGAACTTTTCCTCTTGTGTGTGTTTTGTATATTGAGGACTGTATTTTGATTTAGAATGAATATGCCATTATGTAGTGAGCCTGATGCAATCAACTTTTGATCTAGGAATATGTTCATAACATTATCCTTTACTACAAAATTATATCCTTCTTTACTTAATAAAGAAACTGATATAACGTTGCACATCATATTTGGTATATAATAGCATTCATTTAAAATCAGTGTATTACCACTTGGTAATACTAGGTGATACTCGCCAACTGCTTTGGCTGCAACATTTGCCCCATTCCCTACTTGAACAGAATGATCACCTTTTCCCAGTTCTCTACCTTTCCGTAGCCCATGTAACATTTTACATATGTGGGATCCTGATCCAGTATCTAATACCCAGGACGTAGGGTGAACAGAGAAACAGTTCTCAATAACTAACACACCTGTAGAAGATGCATCGACATGCATGTTCTTTTGGGCGGCTTGAGAATCTAGATATTCCCCTATTCCCTGTTCAGTCTTATAACTCTTATAAGAAAGAACGGGTCCAACGTTCCCCAGCACTGTATAACATGCGGGTTCAGTCAATACATCCATATTATTATCTTTATTAGGGCATGAAATGGTCGCTACCTGGAGAGAGAGAGAAGAAAAACTTTAGCGTATGCTCTTGCAAGATCAGATTGGTTATTATCTTATCTAATCAGGATGGCTCCCACTGGTTTTTATCAAATCTTCCTTTAAACCTTAAAAGGAAAGACTAGCCGGGATTAATTACACCTTACAACTTCGTCGATCTTTCAGCCAGGCCAGTGTCGGTACTTTGAGGGAGGTTCCCCGTGCTTTCGTACGGACCTAATTAAAGTAAACCTCGTTTTCCCAGAGGCGTAACCCCGTTGACACCTTTCTAGACACCTACTTGATCGGCTAATTGTCCTGTGTAAAATTCTCCCGAGAGTAACTCTTACTCGCAGTGGGTATCGGGATCCAACTATCTCATAGAAGGTATGCAATCTCATTGCAAATCTCAACACTTGAAATTCCCGATAATATTTTTCCCCTAGCGTGCTATGACCTTGACGCATGCCAAACAACCCATAGTCCGCTAGTCAAGTTCAACCCGTACAATTCGTGATTGAATTAAACCCACCCGTACGACCCTTGACGCATGCCAAACAGCGCCGTACGAATACCTTAATCCAATCGCATCTCATGCTACAGATAAGTAATAATCAGCTACCGTACACTACGCCTTGACGCATGCCAAACAACCGTAGCACGAATACTAAATATTACATATCTGAATTGACGGAGGGCTACGCAGGTTTTTCTGAAAACCATGAGCGTAATGAACTTGATATCGTTGTAGAATCAAATGAAGTTTTGAAATGGAGTGATTTTGAGGCTTTTCTAGTTTTGCTAAAGGGGTCACTCCCGGTGAAGGGATCGTCGGCCCTTTCCTCGGGGAATGAGGTGCGGGATATATCATATATATCACTGTGCAAAGCAGAAACTATAGAAGCAATCAAAAGTCAAACCGAGTGTGTAGCATCTGCCAGTTATTGCTAAAGGGGTCACTCCCGGTGAAGGGATCTCGGCCCTTTCCTCATCGAATAAGGTGCAGGGTATATCATATATACCGCTATGCAAAGCAAAACTGTAGCTACCCTTTTTGTTTAAAATTTGATTCTACAACATCTTTTAGGTTTCTTTTCTTTCATTAATCATATTAATGAAGTCCCATCATTTAAATCACCTAAACATTACAGATAAATACGACGTACACTTATGCCATCCGCATTCGCCTCGATGTCCCCTCATGCACCGTTAGGTTAGGTAACTAACGACAGAGCAGGGCAGGGCTAGTGCGGGTGCAAAACATAAGTAACGTCTATATAATATATCATATATACTATATACTGTATCCATCAGAACATATCAAATGATCACATCACAGATATCGCAGCAGAAAATATCATATGAAATATTGGATATACTAGGACGTCCGTGTTTTTAATACGAGCCAGTATAAAACACGGATTCCACGGTCGTGATGAATAGCCAATCCTACACCCCTAGACCCCTACGAGAGCGGCAAGCAACCCTACCAATTCTAGGGTTAGGAGACCCGGACTCGACTCCTCGAGATGGTCTCCCACTGGACCCTAGAACCCGGTTACTTGTGCTCCCCTCCTTGGGTCTATCCTAATGCGGAAAAGTAAATAATATACATCAACGGTGACATCTTCCGCAACCTGGAAGTGCCCCAATAAAAGAATATTACATACAAGTTTTTACATGAATGAAAATGAAAAACACTCATCTCACATAAAAAAAACCCGGCTATTCGAACACGACAATCCAATATAACATATCCAGCAACACATAACATCATATGTCATCAACGTAAGTAAATATGCGCATCCCAATTGTCGTTGACATATAGCAACGAAACCGGAGATATCACATATTACACTTACAGTCACAGAAAAGAAAGTGTAAAACTACAACAGTTGGAATCCGCAACCTCTTGAGATATCGTATGCCTAATCAAATGAAATACTTAGACATCACATGCCTAACAATTATAAACCCCGCATTTTAGTCTTATTATCGAAAACTCTTTTCAATATGAAGTGAGACTAAACCGCTAGATTTATAACATTCATTCAGTTATCTCATAACTGTGTGTGAATTCCAATTATTGTATCCCATTCCGGATAAATAGAAAATATTAAACTTTCCGATCGAACATTCGAACACCCAAGTTTTCCCGAAACCGTTCAACACATGAAATAAGTTCAAAGACATTCACTTCATGCCTCAGTACCAACGGTCCAGCCGTAGAAGGGTCAAGCCAACGCCTCACATGTGGCACGCCGTACTGCCCCAAACCCTAAGGTTCAAAGGGCAGTTCAAGACGGTCACATAATCGAGTTAAGGTTTGTTGTCTTCTAGAGGGACCATCGCGTTACTTGCACTACTTAGAACGTCATTAAACTACGGAAAAGTCCAACAATTGGAAATTTCCCGGCAGGGGAAAGATTGGGTATTTACATCCGGTCGAACTTTTTAACATATTCTAAAATTATCTGGAAAAACACATAGACGAAGTCTGATAATCCGATCGAATCTACGAACTCCCAATAAAACCCAAAATACTCAACTCTTGAGTAAATATTAAAAATTCCCAGAAAATTCAGCACCTGAAAACATGAATTACTGTGCAAAAATTGAAGGCAAATCCCATCATTTAGCCGCGGAACCGCCGCAGAAGCCAGGCTTCTGCCGCGATTCCGCCGCGCATTAGACACATCATGAGGTAATTTTTGCACCGTAATTCTTAGAATTCCCTGCTGAATTTTTTAAGCATTTTTAATCTGGAAAAAACCCAGTTTTTGAAAAAAGTCCAGAGAGCAATTTTGGTTAAGGTTTCGATGTTCGTTCGGATCTCAAACGTCGTCTACACTTCGCCTAAGGCTCTAGCTAGGCTCTGATACCACTGTAGGGTTCCTAGGCACTCTAATGAGGTCTCACATGGCATCAACCATGCCAATTTCAAATTTTACAAGTGCCGAGAAACCCTAATACGGATTCGTTGACTAGAGTTTAGGCGAAAAGTGAAACTAGTTAACATTTTAACTAAAAGAAAGAGGCTACAACCTTTGTAGATCCGGTTCTCCACTTCCTTAGCTCCACGTAGACGTCCTCTCGCTGTCCATCTCGAATCCCGGACTCTTGCATCAGCTTCATCGGAGAAATGGACGGGCTAGGTCGTCGGCTTTGATGCCGAAGATGATCTACGTCGAGGCAACACAAGATCAAGCTCCAACTTCACCGAGTCGTGAAACTTGTGAAGAAAACACCCTATACTACTTGGCAAGAGGTAGAGGGTGAAGAAATAAGAGGTGGGTTCACTTTAGAATTGGATTTATCACTCTTTTACTCAAGATGCCATTAATGGAGGCAAGCTTTTCTTCTTGATCAAGATGAAGAAGAAGAAGATAGAATATGATGAGTCTTTTTAAAAAGAAAAACAATATGAATACTTATCATATCCTAACCTTGGTTAGGTGTAGAGAATAGACCATGGTTACTTTTAGTGGTTAGGGTTAAGCATGAGACAAGAATGGTAGACTTGTTCAAAGCTTCATGAAGCTTCAACAAGCATCCAAAGAAAGCTACCATATCATATTTATCTTTTCCATAATGGAAAAATAAATAAATAAATAAATAAGCAAATAAACAAAACCCTAATCATTAACTTAACTATGGTTTAATTCTTTGCACAAACCCAAGTGAGTATGTATCATCAAACATGATACAATCAAGTGCACACAAAATATATCACATATACAATGTGCACATCAAGTGAGAAAATCCTTTTAAAAATGAACCAATACTAGTTAATGCAAAGTAATATATCAAATATATAATTATACATTAAATCATTAAATCAACACTTGATTCAATGATCCGGTCATGTCGCACATAACCGACTAGTATCTAATGTATTGACTTATCGAATCAATCTTTGATTCGATAACTAGGTTATATCGCATACAACCATTCGAAACAATCATCGCGAGAATGAAATACGGTATCACATACACGCATTATTCTCGATCCCGCACATATCTCATATGCGCTCCTATTTCGTTTCGCTTGAGCCAGGAAACCTCTGTGTAGGACTCTAAAGACTCGTCAATACGCCGGTAGCAGATGATGATCATATCAAGCACCCACAAGCCGCAAGCGGTCTGCTAAACGTAACGGCCACCTAGGTATTGAGCGATCAGAAGATCGACGAGCAAGCCCGCTCACACTCCTGTGAATCCAACCAGTAACACTTACCGTACAGTCCGGTCTGTTCGTCTGATATGTCGCATATCAGATCTAGGGGTGGTAAACGTCAGACCCCAATAACCGATAAGTCGTGCCGATGTGAGGCTCATAACGGGTCGAGAAACTACTGGTAACACTTACCAGCAAAAACTCTGATCAGCCCTGGCCAGGGACTTCCCTGTTACGGCCAATCGAGCACAGCGCAACATCAACCCCCAATACCGGGAGAGACGAAACCCCTCCTATCGCTCATTGCCTCCATGTGACTCGGGACTGTACCCAAAAACCACCGTTTTGCATTCCCTCGTGGACGTGGTAAGGTGGAGATCAAAGCACAGTGGGAATCACACAAGACTCTATGACGATCTCGGGTCTACAGACTTACCTGCACAAGTGTCACCTGAGAACTGCCATCTGACGTGAGGTATAATACCATCTGGGAGTTCTCGGCGAGTCCGTCCAGTGTACCCAGTCTCTACTGAGCACCCGTATACCATCTCTGATGTCAAACACCAATGGATATGGGATCATCCATCGCCCATCTCATGGGTCGAGAAGCGTATACGCTAGTCTACACTGGTATATCGATGCCCCGTCTCGATACACCCACGACTAGGGACCTTGAAGGATGTACCAATGGACTACCATGTCCCCACTAGTATGATCTGCATCATAGTCCAGGTAGTCAAGTACACATCCTAAGGGCTTTACCAACATGTAACTATAAGACAGTTTAAAGAGACTAGTGTACATGTTAAGATAAAGAGTAACCAGATAGCATACTATCATATCGAGCAAGAAAATCATCTCTATATATGTCCAAGCATCCAATATAATATACATCATCTGTACAATACTGGCCTCTAGGGCATACATACAACTAACAAGTACCCTGGCAGTGGGTTTAATCACAAGCCGTCAACGGCACTAGCTATGCGTAACGGCTGCCCATGGACTGACCTCAAGGGAGGCCGATGATCGAACTCATCTGGAAACCCTACTGAGCCTAACAGTGACAATGTATATACAGTCCGGTCCGTTCGTCTATGAGTATCGCATATCTGCCTAGGGGGCTAGTAACGTCAGACCCCCAATAGCAGTATAAGTCATGTCGAAGTGTAGCCCAAAAACACCCTGAGATACTACTGGAGTACCTACCAGTAAATCTCCTGCCACGGCCGTGGGCTTTGTGTAATGGCTCTCCTAGTCACAGCGCGATCTCACCCCCAATACCGGGAGAGACGAATCCCCTGCCGATCCGCTCACGTGCCTCCATATGGCTCGGGACTGTACCCAAAAACTACCTGTTTGCACGACTCCTTTGAGCCGTGGTAGGGTAGAAATCAAAGCACAGTGGGAACTCACACGAGACAAATGACGACCTCAGGTCGATGAACTAACCTGTACACATGTCACCAGGGAACTGCTATCTGACGATATGTATAATACCAACTAGCAGGTTCCCGGCGAGTCCTGTCCGGTGTACTCATAACCCAACGAGCACATGTATACATCTTAGATGATCCAACTGACACCAGTGGCTTGTGAGACCGGCCACCGCCCCTCGTCGGGTCTCGACTGTATACACTAGTCTACTCCGGAGTATCGATGCCCTATCTCGAAACTCCCACGACTAGGGACCACAATTAAGGATATGCTTATGAACCACCCAACTCTCACGTATATGATCGCCATCATACTTTTGGTAGTAAAGCAAGATCCTAAGGGCTCTATCAAAGTGTAACAGTGATCAGTCACCTGACCTGTACACGACTGATAAAGGCAAACCAGATAGCATACTATCATCTCGAGTAAGACTGTCCTACCGGTATAGGTCCTCCGCAATCATTGCAATCACGTATCTGCGATCCAATAATTGACTCTGAGGGCACTATCTCCAACAATTGCATATTCGTTAATTTCATATGAATGTCATTGCATAGCATTATCTGCTGTACCTTGACTTGTACCTTTAGATATAACACATTACTGACGGTTCATGTTGCACGAGCACTAAATTGTATGCTACAGCCACATCGTCAGTAATTGCCATGACACGCACAAACTACCTACATACGTGATATGGTAGTGGATAGGGATAGTGGTGGTGGTAACTCTTATTCCGTTGTGCATAGGAGATATTGTTTACACCTACATACGTATTATTGTGTTTGATATGGATAGTTAAGATAGTAACTCTTAATCCATTTCACGTATACCTTACTATAGCTACTTGTACATATTGACATGTACACCCACATAGTCTATTACAGCTACATGCATATCATGCACACATATTGACATGTACACCCACATAGTCTATTACAGCTACATGTATATCATGCACACATATTGACATGTACACCCACATAGTCTATTACAGCTACAAGTATATCATGCACACATATTGACATGTACACCCATATAGTCTATTATAGCTATATGTATATCATGCACACATATTGACCTGTACATCCACATATTTTCGCTATAGTTGTATGTACCCCAAGTGGTATTGTTTTGATATGTAATATTGAGTTGTTGATCATTGCGATTATGAAATGCATCTGTTCATATCAGATTTTTGCATTTTTATACCGCCCAATTTTTATCACATTGCTTATCGGTAGGTACTCTTGAGCCGTGTTTGCTAGTCAATTGCAGAATACAGGTTCTCGGCTCTAAATAATGAAATTCATGGAAAAGAACGACAAATTCCGGATTACTGCCAACCACAGATAAAACACGGGTCTCCGCTCTCTATCCGTATGTTGCCGCACACCAGTTTAAGGGACAAAATGGCAAATCGATGTCATTTTCATGCACAAAGCTCAATGTCAACACAAGATCTAACATATCTACGCGGAGCTCAAGGAAATCATGGCAAAAGATCCACATCACATCACCTTTTATTCTGCTGAAATTCTAGAAAAATTGTGAAGAGTTTCTGAGAAAAAACATATACCACACTGCAGACAACAACAAACAGGGGAAAACCACCAAGTTTCAAGACCTAAGTCTCCTAAAAGGCCGTGGTTCCGCGGCATAAGCACGCTTAGGCCGTGGAACCGCGGCCATTCCGGCTCGTCAGATGAAATCTTTTCAGGGGCTGATTGGTCTTTTCATGAAGGGTCAGAATGTGGCCCTAGGGTTTCAGTCTCCTGCCTATAAATAGTCCAGAACTTGCCAAAGTCTAAGGTGCTTATTCTTGTATTTAGATTTTAGAATACATGTTGTGGTTCTTCTTCCTCTTCTCATCTCTTCTCCATTAAAACCTTGTAGTGAGCTTTTGTGAGTGAAGGATGAATAAAGAGTTCTTTTTGTTACCATGCTTGTCTTATTATTAATTATAATTGCTTGTATTTTTCATTTGCTAATCTAGTGGTTGTTATTTGTTGTTTGTTTCTTTCTTGTTCTCTTTTTCTTTATCCTTAAACAACAATGATGCTTAAGCTTGATCCTTGCCAAAGTGAGGTCTCAAATAGCTAGTTGTAATCTTCTAACCTCTTTCTTTCTACCTTCCTCCTTTGTTTTATTTTCCTTTTTCTTGTAATGGGTGAGTAGTTTTCTCACTTGTTAGGGTAGGATAAGGAAAATTTGAGAGAAGGAAATCTCTCTCACTCTTTTCTTGCCCAACATCTTAATTCGGACTCCCGTTAATTGTGTTAGGTCCACGTTACCTCTCCCGGTACTTTCGGGGTTGCGGAAACGGTAAATCAAAATTTTTCTTAAACTTTGTAACATGGACCGTAAAAGCCGGATCTTTGCTAAACTAAACTAGCATACTTGCAAAGAAGAATTAACTACTCGGCAAAATGGTTATACCTCAACTTGAACTCCTTCACTTCTTGTTGTTGTTCTTCTTTGATGTTCTTCTCTTCTTGTTCTTCTTCTCATCGCTTGCTCAATGGTTGATCCGGACTTCGGTCACCTCCGCGGCCTCCTTGAGTCGAAGACGATCCACCCGAGAGATGTACACCGAGCTCCACCTCAAGCCGAGGTAACTAGGGCAAGGAGATTGCTAATCTAGAAGCCCTTGGTAGTGTAGAGAGGATGTATGGATGTGTTTGTCAAGTAGAATCCTTTTTCTCTCAACACATGAGATCAAAGGAGAAATCAAGAGGAGGAAGAAGAAGGAGATTTTCTAGCAACCATGGAGCTTCTCATTTCAAGAGAGAGAATGAGAATGAGCAAATGAAAAGCTTAACCAAGAGAAAAGCTAACCATGGTTGCAATAATGCACAAAACATTATCATTACAAATCCAATCAAGATAAAGGTGATGGCTACAAATGACATGACCATTATCATAACTTAATAAAAAGAAAACCAAAGAATACTTTAGATCTTCTAAGAAGGTCCAAGTCAACTTTGGTCAAAAAGTCAACAAAGTCAAGATGGTCAAATGGTCAATGTAATTAGCCATAACAAAATTATCAATGAAAGGATTAGTAAATAATGTCCCCGGCTCATTTATGGTTTTGACCAAACGAACTGTCGAAACCCTAATGAGTCCGCCTCAAAATGGTTTTGACCGAATCAACTGTCAAAACCCTAATGAGCCTGCCACATAGTGGTTTTGGCCGAACCAACTGCCAAAACCCTAATGAGGCACCTCCTCCTTCATCGCTCCAGAAAACTGTGCATACACACCTGCATCCGTATTCCGTAGAATGCGGATGCGCAGAAGACAAAACAGATCCATCCGTGCAATACTAGGATCTGGCTTAAACCAAAGCCCACTAGTACTGCCTGCCCGAACATCATACGCACACAAGTGTACGTAAGTGATCGCAGCCCTGCCGTAAAACCATACGGCCTCTACACGTTTCGCTCAGTGCAGGGAAACTCTCTGTGTGGGACTCTAAAGACTCGACTCTACGCTGGCAGTGGGTTTAACCACAGACCGCAAGCGGCACTAGCTGTACGTAACGGTCCCCAGGTAGATGTCGATAAGAAGGCCGATGAGGTAAACCCATCCGAACTCCTACTGAGTCTGTATGTGACAATCTCCGTACAGTCCGGTCTGTTCATCTGATACATCGCATGTCGGGCCTAGGGGGGCGGCAAGTGTCAGACCCCTAATAGCGGTACAAGTCGTGTCGGAGTGAAGCCCAGAACACCCTGAGATAACACTGGAACCTACCAGTATATCTCGCTTGCCCTGGCCAGGGACTACTTGTGTAATGGCTCTCCTAGACACAGCGCGATGTCAACTCCCAATACCGGGAGAGACGAATCCTGTCTAACCGTCACTGCCTCCAAGTGCTTCGGGACTGCTCCCAACTACTACCTGTTTGCACGACTCAGTAGAGCCGTGGTAGGGTAGTAATCAAAGAACAGTGGGAACACACTCGAGGCGAAGTGACAGTGTCAAGTCAGCGGACTAAGCTGTATTCATGTCACCTGGGAACTGATAACTGACGATAGGTATAATACCAACCATCAGTCCCCGACGAGTCCTGTCCAGTGTACTCGTAACCCAACGAGCACCCGCATACCATCTCAAGTACGACGTACCGACGGCTGTGGGACAGACCGTCTCCCATGCTGGGATGAGAAGCGCATACGCTAGTCTACTCCGGAGTATCGATGCCCTATCTCGGTACTCCCACGACTAGGGACGTGTATAAGGATGTGCTTGTAGATTACCCAGCCCCCACGAGTGTGATCGCCATCACAACGCCGGTAATCAAGCAAAGATCCTAAGGGCTCTACTAATGCGTATAGGTGATATAATAAATAAACACACATGTACACATTAAAGCAGAGGCAAACCAAGTAGCATACTACTATATTGAGTAAGATTGTCTGTACAACTGTGAATATCCCAAGCTTCCATCAAGTAATATACATACTAGTATGATACAGTAATGGCCTCTAGGGCATATACACTAACAATCTCCCACTTGCACTAAGGCCATGTACTGGCGTATCGAAGACCTATCATCTCGATCAGCCGCTCGAACTGAATCTGGGGTAAGGCCTTCGTGAATGGGTCCGCAGTGTTGTCCTTTGTGTCCACTCTCCGCACCTCGATCTCCTGTCGATCAATGATCTCCCTGATCAGGTGATACTGCCTTAAGATGTGCCTGGATTTCTGATGGGACCTTGGTTCCTTCGCTAACGCTATAGCCCCATTGTTATCGCAATACAAAGGTATTGGGTCAACAATGGACGGAACCACCTGAAGTTCACTAATGAACTTCTTAATCCAGACCGCCTCTTTTGCGGCATCGCTTGCAGCAATGTATTCAGCCTCCATCGTCGAGTCTGCGACGGTATCCTGCTTGGAACTCCTCCAACATACCGCCCCTCCGTTGAGGGTAAACACAAAACCCGAGACAGACTTGCTGTCATCTTTGTCACTCTGGAAGCTTGAATCGGTAAAGGACTCGACCCTGAGGTCTCCATTACCGTAAACCAGGAACATCTCCTTAGTCCTTCTCAGGTACTTGAGAATGTTCTTCACTGCTGTCCAGTGGTCCTCCCCTGGGTCTGATTGATACCGGCTTACCGTGCTCAACGCGTAAGCTACATCTGGTCTTGTACATAGCATCGCATACATTATAGATCCTACCGCCGAAGCGTAGGGTACAGTGCTCATGCGAACCCTCTCCTCGTCAGTCTTAGGAGACATCTTCTTGGAGAGGGTAATTCCGTGCAATGCGGGTATGTTACCGCGCTTGGAACCCTCCATACTAAATCTCTTTAGTACGGTCTCTATGTACCTGGACTGCGAAAGTCCCAATAGTCTCTTGGATCTATCTCTATAAATCTTGATCCCCAGAATGTACGAGGCATCTCCCAGGTCCTTCATGGAGAACCTTTGTGACAAAAACAGCTTGACCGATTGTAGCATAGGAATGTCATTTCCTATCAAAAGAATGTCGTCCACGTACAAGACTAGGAATACGACAGTTCGTCCTACAATCTTCTTATATACACAGGGTTCATCTTCGTTCTTGATGAAATCAAATTCCTTGATTGCCTCATCAAAACAGATGTTCCAGCTCCGCGATGCCTGCTTTAATCCATAAATGGATTTAAGCAACTTGCACACCCTTCCGCTGCTCCCACTGTCTACGAAACCTTCTGGTTGATCCATGTAAACGCACTCTTCCAAACAACCGTTTAGGAAAGCCGTTTTAACATCCATCTGCCAGATTTCATAGTCATGGAAGGCAGCAATGGCAAGTAGGATCCGAATGGATTTGAGCATAGCCACCGGAGAAAAAGTCTCGTCATAGTCCAAACCAGGTCTTTGACGAAAACCTTTTGCAACGAGTCTAGCTTTATAGGTTTCCACCTGCCCATCTACACCAAGTTTCCTTTTGTAGATCCATTTGCATCCAACGGGTTTTACCCCAGGTGGAGCAATATCCAAGGTCCACACTTTATTGGTGTACATGGACTCCATTTCGGATTGCATTGCTTCCTGCCACTTATCAGAGTCCCTACTGATAATGGCCTGCCTGAAACTGGTAGGGTCATCTTCTTCCAAGATGCAATCCTCTCGATCCCCGTCAATGAGAAAACCGTAGTATCTCTCGGGCGGATGAGAAATCCTACCAGATCTGCGGAGTGGCTGGGGTTCTTCTGGGGTTATTGAATTCTGAGGTTCTGTCAAATTTTCAGTTTCATTTTGTGGTCGCTGAATTTCTTCCAGTTCTACCGAACTCCCACTTGTTTCTTTTGCAAGAAATTGCCACTCTAAAAAGGTGGCGTGGCGAGATACAAACACCTTCTGTTCCTCGGTGTGGTAGAACAGATATCCTGCGGAGTTCTTAGGATATCCCACAAATTTACATAGAACTGAACGTGCCTGAAGTTTGTCCGGATTTTGTACTTTTACATAGGCCGGACAACCCCATATCTTAATGCCTTTAAGATACGGCTTCTTACCATTCCATATCTCGAACGGTGTCTTAGGCACAGATTTAGACGGAACATCGTTCAATAGGTACGCCGCTGTCTGAAGCGCATGTCCCCAAAATGAAAGAGGCAACTCGGCACTACTCATCATGGAGCGAACCATATCCAATAGGGTACGATTCCTCCGCTCTGAAACACCGTTGTGCTGTGGCGTATAAGGAGGAGTAAGCTGAGAGAGAATACCATTCTCTTTTAAGTAATCTAGGAATTCCGTGCTTAAGTACTCCCCTCCCCTGTCAGACCGGAGGATCTTGATACTTTTGCCAATCTGGTTCTCTACTTCCTTTCTGAATTCCTTGAATTTCTCAAAAGCTTCAGATTTGTGTTTCATCAGATACACATATCCGAACCTAGAGAGATCGTCAGTGAATGTGATGAAGTATGAGAACCCACCCCTTGCATGTATAGACATCGGACCACACACATCACTGTGTATGAGTCCCAAGAGCTCTCTTGCTCTTTCTCCTTGTCCGGTGAACGGAGATTTGGTCATCTTTCCTTTTAGACAAGACTGACAAGTTTCATAAGATGAAAACTCGAACGCATTCAAGAGTCCATCTTTATGCAACTTACTCAGTCTTTTCTCTCCAATATGACCAAGTCTACAATGCCACAAGTAGGATTCATTCGTATCTGAATTCTTCCTCTTGCGTGTGTTATGTATATTGAGAACTGTATTCTGATTTAGAACATAGATACCATTAAACAGTGTACCCTCTGCAACCAGTACCTTATCAAGGTAAATGTTCATGATATTCTTTTCAAGAACAAACTTATATCTATCTTTATCGAGTAAAGAAACTAATATGATGTTGCAAACCATGGAGGGTACATAGTAGCAATCGTTCAAAATCATAGTCTTGCCATTTGGCAATACTAGGTGATATTCACCGACGGCTGCCGCATTAACTTGTGCTCCGTTCGCTACTCTGAGCGACATATCACCCGGTGCAACTTTCCTACTTTTTCTCAGTCCTTGCAATAAATTACAGATATGAGATCCTGATCCGGTATCAAGTACCCAGGAGGTAGGGCTGACCGTAAAACAGTTCTCAATTACGAGAACACCTGAAGTAGACGCAAAACCATGCTTCTTCTTCAACTGGGTATCCTGGAAATCCAAACTTTCCTCTTTCCCATTCTCATACTTATGACTGTTGTCACAAGTTAGAGCTGAACCAACTTTCCCCAGTCCCGAATAAGAATTCGGTTCGGTCAAGCGATACATTTTATTATCTTGATTAGGGCGTGAAAAGGTTGCTGCCTGGAGAGAGAGAAAAGAAACACTCAGCGTATGCTCTTGCAAGATTAGATTGGTTTATTAATTTATCTAACCAGGATGTCTCCCACTGTTTCCTCAAATTCTTCTTAAAACCCTTTTAAAAGAAGAACTAGCCGGGTTTTAATTCACGTCACAATACTTGCTTAACCTTTCAGCCAGGCTAGTGTCGGTACTTCGAGGGAGGTTTTCCAACGCTTTCGCGAAGTTCCTTAATTAAAGAACCTCTTTTCCCTGGGGGCGTAGCCCCGCTAACACCTTTCTAGACACCTACTAGGTTTATAGCATTGATCGTTAAGTGAAATAATCTCCCGAGAGTAAACCAACTCATCAGTGGGATCGGGATCCAACTGTCATTGTGTGATAACCTAGATGGAATCCACTCTAGTCACCACACTCCAGAAGGTATGCTAAATCTGCAAGTTTCAGTTCTTTTGAAACTCCCGATGTGGTTTTTGCCCCTAGGATCCAAGTGACCTTGACTGAGCCAAAATGTCAAAAGATCCTAGTCAAGTTCAACCCGTCATTATCTTGACTGCATTAGACCCACCCATACGAGTCCTTGACTGAGCCAAAATGACCGTACGACTGTCCTAACCAACCACTTTGTATCCTGCGGAAAAATATTACATAGCTACCGTTCACTACGCCTCGGCTGAGCACGAAATACGTAGCACGAATACTAAGCAATATTAATCCGAAACGACGGAGGGCTACGACTGGGTTTTGGCGAAAACCCGTTAACGTAATGAACTTGATTTCGTTGAAGGAACGTGATACACCTTTTTGAAAATTATAGTGGCGAAAACTTTTTGCTAAAGAGGTCACTCCCGGTGAAGGGATCTCGGCTCTTTCCTCGTCGAATGAGGTGCTGGGCATTCATAACCGAATACCTCGATGCAAAGCAAGAATGATCGACTATAGTGAAGTTATTACCCTGACGCAAATTTTTGTCCAAGGGGTCACTCCCGATGAAGGGATCTCGGCCCTTGCCTCGTCGACTGAGGTGCTGGGCATTCATAACCGAATACCTCGATGCAAAACAAAAAAATGAACGTCCTTGCAATAACAGCTTTTTGAAAAAATTGTTCCAACAACGTCTTTTAGGTTTATTTTCTTGCATTAGTTCTTTTAATGCGTCCCATCATTTAATCCTACCATTGCAGAAAACAACCAAAATATGACGTACGCTTATGCCATTCGCATTCGCCACGGGGTCCCGTCATCACCCGTTAGGTTACTTAACTAACGACAGAGCGGGGGCTGGGCTAGCGCGGCTGTAAAACATAAGCAACGCCTAAATAGAAAGCAATGACAGACATTACAGATCACAGATGAACACTTTGGATATACTAGGAACCCGCGATTCGTTCGAGCCTGCAACGAAAAACGGATTACACGGTCGCGATGAATAGCCAAAACCCCACCCAAGACCCCTACGGGTGCGGCAAACTACCCGCCAAGTACCCGAAGCGAAGCAACCTCCCTCAATGCCATGAGTAGGCCACTCGGCACTTCGAGCTACCCGGTAGTTTGTGCACCCCCTCCATGGGTCTATCCTAGGAGCAAAAACAGTAAAAAGAATTATACAATGACGGCTACAACCCCGACCCGGTTGTGCGGCCAAACAAATAATATTACATCAATTTACAATTTTGTTACATGAATGAAAGAAAAAGAAACTCTCATCTCACATCCACCCCGGCTATTCATCCGCGACAATCCAACGAGTTCATATCCACAAACCATCAAGAACAATCACAGATCACAGATATGTAGAACCCCAACTAATCGACATATAGCGATTAGCCGACGTTCAATACATAAGAACATCACAGATATAACCTTTATAGTCAAAGTATATTGAAGTTCGGAAAAATACGGAATTATAGACCCCCAAAAACAAATTTCTATTCTGGAAAATCTGGGCACATATAATATATCTGAAAAATCCTAAAACCATGTCAGAAACACACTGCACCAAAATCGATGCAGTAACTCACCAAGTTGGCCGCGGTTCCGCGGCAAGAGCTTGCTCTTGCCGCGGAAGCGCGGCGCTTTGGTTGAGTCGCTGCATCGTTTTTCGTGGTTTTCTTATAAAAACCCTGAGATGATTTTTGGGATATAAAAAATTTTGTTTTGACCAGAAAAAGTTTTAACAGAAACTCAGATTTTTACAACTTGGTTTTTTCGATTTTTCCGTTTCGAACTTCGATACACTTTACTACCAAGCTAGTTTATGTTTAGTTAGGCTCTGATACCACTGTTAGGTCCACGTTACCTCTCCCGGTACTTTCGGGGTTGCGGAAACGGTAAATCAAAATTTTTCTTAAACTTTGTAACATGGACCGTAAAAGCCGGATCTTTGCTAAACTAAACTAGCATACTTGCAAAGAAGAATTAACTACTCGGCAAAATGGTTATACCTCAACTTGAACTCCTTCACTTCTTGTTGTTGTTCTTCTTTGATGTTCTTCTCTTCTTGTTCTTCTTCTCATCGCTTGCTCAATGGTTGATCCGGACTTCGGTCACCTCCGCGGCCTCCTTGAGTCGAAGACGATCCACCAGAGAGATGTACACCGAGCTCCACCTCAAGCCGAGGTAACTAGGGCAAGGAGATTGCTAATCTAGAAGCCCTTGGTAGTGTAGAGAGGATATATGGATGTGTTTGTCAAGTAGAATCCTTTTTCTCTCAACACATGAGATCAAAGGAGAAATCAAGAGGAGGAAGAAGAAGGAGATTTTCTAGCAACCATGGAGCTTCTCATTTCAAGAGAGAGAATGAGAATGAGCAAATGAAAAGCTTAACAAAGAGAAAAGCTAACCATGGTTGCAATAATGCACAAAACATTATCATTACAAATCCAATCAAGATAAAGGTGATGGCTACAAATGACATGACCATTATCATAACTTAATAAAAAGAAAACCAAAGAATACTTTAGATCTTCTAAGAAGGTCCAAGTCAACTTTGGTCAAAAAGTCAACAAAGTCAAGATGGTCAAATGGTCAATGTAATTAGCCATAACAAAATTATCAATGAAAGGATTAGTAAATAATGTCCCCGGCTCATTTATGGTTTTGACCAAACGAACTGTCGAAACCCTAATGAGTCCGCCTCAAAATGGTTTTGACCGAATCAACTGTCAAAACCCTAATGAGCCTGCCACATAGTGGTTTTGGCCGAACCAACTGCCAAAACCCTAATGAGGCACCTCCTCCTTCATCGCTCCAGAAAACTGTGCATACACACCTGCATCCGTATTCCGTAGAATGCGGATGCGCAGAAGACAAAACAGATCCATCCGTGCAATACTAGGATCTGGCTTAAACCAAAGCCCACTAGTACTGCCTGCCCGAACATCATACGCACATAAGTGTACGTAAGTGATCGCAGCCCTGCCGTAAAACCATACGGCCTCTACACGTTTCGCTCAGTGCAGGGAAACTCTCTGTGTGGGACTCTAAAGACTCGACTCTACGCTGGCAGTGGGTTTAACCACAGACCGCAAGCGGCACTAGCTGTACGTAACGGTCCCCAGGTAGATGTCGATAAGAAGGCCGATGAGGTAAACCCATCCGAACTCCTACTGAGTCTGTATGTGACAATCTCCGTACAGTCCGGTCTGTTCATCTGATACATCGCATGTCGGGCCTAGGGGGGCGGCAAGTGTCAGACCCCTAATAGCGGTACAAGTCATGTCGGAGTGAAGCCCAGAACACCCTGAGATAACACTGGAACCTACCAGTATATCTCGCTTGCCCTGGCCAGGGACTACTTGTGTAATGGCTCTCCTAGACACAGCGCGATGTCAACTCCCAATACCGGGAGAGACGAATCCTGTCTAACCGTCACTGCCTTCAAGTGCTTCGGGACTGCTCCCAACTACTACCTGTTTGCACGACTCAGTAGAGCCGTGGTAGGGTAGTAATCAAAGAACAGTGGGAACACACTCGAGGCGAAGTGACAGTGTCAAGTCAGTGGACTAAGCTGTACTCATGTCACCTGGGAACTGATAACTGACGATAGGTATAATACCAACCATCAGTCCCCGACGAGTCCTGTCCAGTGTACTCGTAACCCAACGAGCACCCGCATACCATCTCAAGTACGACGTACCGACGGCTGTGGGACAGACCGTCTCCCATGCTGGGATGAGAAGCGCATACGCTAGTCTACTCCGGAGTATCGATGCCCTATCTCGGTACTCCCACGACTAGGGACGTGTATAAGGATGTGCTTGTAGATTACCCAGCCCCCACGAGTGTGATCGCCATCACAACGCCGGTAATCAAGCAAAGATCCTAAGGGCTCTACTAATGCGTATAGGTGATATAATAAATAAACACACATGTACACATTAAAGCAGAGGCAAACCAAGTAGCATACTACTATATTGAGTAAGATTGTCTGTACAACTGTGAATATCCCAAGCTTCCATCAAGTAATATACATACTAGTATGATACAGTAATGGCCTCTAGGGCATATACACTAACAATCTCCCACTTGCACTAAGGCCATGTACTGGCGTATCGAAGACCTATCATCTCGATCAGCCGCTCGAACTGAGTCTGGGGTAAGGCCTTCGTGAATGGGTCCGCAGTGTTGTCCTTTGTTTTATTTTCCTTTTTCTTGTAATGGGTGAGTAGTTTTCTCACTTGTTAGGGTAGGATAAGGAAAATTTGAGAGAAGGAAATCTCTCTCACTCTTTTCTTGCCCAACATCTTAATTCGGACTCCCGTTAATTGAACCACAATCCGCTCCCTACGGCACCCTATCCTACATGATAGCGGTGATTCCTTAGTGAGACCGGTTATGGTTGAATTAACCGGAGGTTAAGGCTAAGAGCCAAGAACGGACGGACAAGCACCAAAAGGAAGAACTTAAGCGTTGGAAAGCCTAGCTTATACTCGCAAGTTCCTTCCTAGTCGTGCTAATCCCCGTTGTTGCCGATTACCATAACACCGATATTAAGAGTGGCAACGAAAGAAGTGGACGACTCCTAACTCAAACTAACCTAATCCTAACCCTAACAAGCTCTCTTTATATATCATTTTAGCACATAGTTAATCTCAAAACAAACCTAGACATTTGGACTTAACTCGTTAAAGCACATAGAAAAAGATTCCCATCTCCCTGCGGACGACCCGTACTCAACCGGCTAGCTACAAGCGAAACCGTCTTGATTGCGGTTAAAACTGAAACCCTTCCAATCAAATGGCGTCGTTGCCGGGGAGACGGTAGTTTATTTCTTTGTGTAATTTCGGGCTAATTTGTGAATATAAATATAACCGAAAAACAAAAAAAAATATACATTGTAAAAAAAAACCATCTTGTTATTTTTGATTAGTTTTTGTGCAAGTGTGCAGGATAAAAAGATGGTCGAGTTCAGTGCCAAAAACGTGGGAAGTTAGACCTATATCTTGCGGCTGCACCGCGGGCGATCAAGACAGAAAATACGGTCTACTTAAAGATTCTGGAGCAGATCCAGTAAGCAAATCAAGATTCAAGAGCTCCAGACAAGAAGAGGACACCCCATCAAGCACACACAAAAAAATTGGAGGCTCAATCTCTCTTTCTTTCCGCGGAACCGCGGCCTGAGCACGTGTTTGGCCGCGAAACCGCGGCCATTTGGTGCCTTCAGGGTGTCAAAATTTCTGTGAGTATCACTAGCTTCCTCCCCACTCCTCTGAACTCCACTGAACTGTGTTTTCTGCAGCATTCTTTGCGCAAATTCTCTTCCCCCTTCCAATAAATTGTTTTTGTGCAGGATTCTTTGCGCCGCGCTAAAAAAAATAAAAATTGATTACAGTTGATTGTTACTGCTTTGCATTTATTAATACGGACTTTAAGGGTCTTGAAACCAATCCAGATTGGGTGGGGATTTCATCACCCTTCCCAGGACCCCAGAAATCACAAAAAGCATATGCATTGACCATTGTTTAATTAAAAAATACTAGACTCAGCCCTAAGGACTTCGCGCTCAATAGGACAGAGGACTAGTTACAGGCATCGGCCGTTTATCCTATCCTGACTTTGCGGTGTCTAGGCAAGTGTGTCCAAGGCAAGTGGTTACTTAATTAGGACCACTACTTACGTAGTGGGGAGCCTCCCACTTACCTGGCACTTACCTAGCCGCAATTGGCGGAGAAGAGGCGGTTTGAGGTCCTATTTCTAGCCCTTTGGAACAGTTAGGAGCTGTCTAGCTGACCTAGGTGACCCTAGATCTAGGTGTGATTGTGCATATCTTGTTTGTGATTGCTTGAAGCCGTAAGTCCGTATATATTTCTGTAAAGCTCTTTCTAAAAAGGAAAAAAAACACAAAAAACCAAAAACTTTTATAAAAACTTGCCCTTTGTCGCCAAAATCCCATTTTTTTCCACCCACCTCCCATCGTATTTCTCCATTGATGTTTTCTTACCCTCACATTCTCCGCTTTGACTATACTAAACTCGTTTAGTGTATGTCCGCTTAGACTCGGGACACTAGCGCCCGCCTAGTCCGCGTTACGTTAGTCGCTACCGACTACGCGATCGACTCAGACGTCGAAACTCCGTCCACGCCTCTTTCACCCTTACCTTTGCCGGCCAACTCCGACGTTGACCAGAATTCTGTTCATACATCCTCACCTTCACCATCACCAACCTCTTCTTCTGCGATGTCAGGATTTAATCCAAACATCTCTTTGACTCCCCTGGGATTGATTCCACCTCCTATGGATGCGAATAACCCACCACCATCGCCTGTTGTAGCGCCGCAACGAATCGCGCTCCAGGATCATTTCTATCCCACCCGTTCTGCACTTCCCACGTGTCTTTCTCTTCCACCGGCCAATGGGGATAATTTTGAAATTAAGCCCTACTTCATTAACATGCTTCCGAAATTTCATGGGCTTGAATCTGAAGATGCCTATATCGTCATCAACAAGTTCCAAAATGTTTGTGCCATGATGAAAACTACCCAGCTGTCGGACGATGCTATACGGCTACGGGTCATTCCGTTCACTTTGTGCGATCTTGCTGAAAAATGGCTGTATAGCACCGCTTCCCACTCCATAACCAGTTGGGACGAGTTTGTAAAATCGTTTCTCAAGAAATTCTATCCGAATCATAAAACCGCAAGGATCCGTAACGAAATCAACCAATTCTCTCAGCTTCCTACTGAACCCTTCTGGAAGTGCTTTGACCGGTATAAAGACCTTCTTGTTCAGTGCCCTCACCACGGTATTTAGAAATGGCAACTTTTCCAAACCTTATACGAGGGCCTGAACCCAGCAACCAAGCAGTTGTTGGAAACCATTTGTCAGGACCACTTCCTATCGAAATCTGACGAGGAAGAGTGGCAATTCTTCGACGACCTTGCGGAACAAACGCTTCAATGGGAGAGCACCAGACCAACTTCTTCTTCTTCTTCCTCTACTTCTACTGGTCAGTCTAGGGTAGGAATTCACCAACTTGATGTCTCTATTGCGATGAAAGCTGAAATGGCTGCAATAACGAGAAAACTTGAAGCGATAGAGAGCAAATTTTCATCTCCTGCTCCTGCCCCAGTTCTTCCCCTTCGTACCATTTGTGCTTGTTGTTCCGATCCTTCTCACTTAACTGAAGAGTGTCCTTACAATCCACCATCTCAAGGACAGGATCAGGTTAATGCTGCATTTCAGCAAAGACCGAGAAATAATCCATACTCTTCCACCTACAATCCCGGTTGGAGGAACCAGTCTAATTTCGCCTGGAATCAGAATCAGCATCAATTCCAAGGCAACAATTTCCAGAGGCCCCCTCCTCCACAACAACAAGCGCAACAACAAACTCAACATCAGTTTCAGCAGCCCTTCTAACCCCAACCTTTTCAAAATCAGACGAACAACTTTGCACCCAACAATTCTTTTCCACAAAACAACTTTGTTCCGTCAAACAACGATAAGGTTTCCTCGCTAGAACGAAGTCTGGAGGCGTTCGTTAAACAATCGATACAATCCACCGCCAACATTCAGTCGTCTATTCAGTCTTTGGTGCAACACACTGCTGCACACGGGCAAAGCATCAAGACCATCGAAGCCCAGATTGCACAGCTGAATGCAGCGTTAAGCGAGCGAGAAAAGGGGAAGCTTCCATCTCAACCACTCCCAAATCCCGGTCACCCACATAATGTACATGTTGCTCTTGAACAACAGAACCATAATGTGAGTGCCGTGACTACATTGAGATCGGGAAGGATGCTGCACAACAACATCGGCACAACAATTGAGGATAATGACACCCCGGCCGCTTCTTCTTCTTCTTCTTCTTCTTCTTCTTCTTCTTCTTCGTCTTCTGAGCCTATTCTCCGTTCGTCAAAAGGCTTTTCTTCTCCTTCTTCTGCTCTGAACGGACCCACTTCTCACTCCACGAAAACACCAGCTCTGGGATCCGTTCCAACTCCACAATCTCCTCCACAAGCATTGGACTCAACCAATTTTAAAAACGTTCCATTTCTAAACCGGTTGAGGTCCAATAAACAAAATCCACAAATGGAGAAGATTCTGGAGTTGTTTAAGCAGGTTAACATCAACATTCCCCTTTTAGATGTGTCCAACAAGTCCCATCCTACGCAAAAATCTTAAAGGACTTGTGCACGAAAAAGAGGAAATCTCAGGTACCTAAGAAAGTTTTCTTGGCTAGTACTGTGAGTGATGCTCTTACCCAATCTTTACCTCAAAAACGGAAGGACCCTGGCTGTCCTACGATTTTTATTACCATTGGGGATAAGAACATCAACCGTTCACTATTAGATCTTGGTGCCAGTGTTAACCTGCTTCCGTACTCAGTATATGAGCAACTAGGTGTAGGAGAGCTGAAACCCACACACTGCACTCTCCAAATGGCCGACCGATCGATCACCCATCCTAGGGGTGAGCTAGAGGATGTGTTAATCAAGGTTGGGGACTTCATATTCCCTGTTGATTTCATTGTTTTAGACACACGTCCTATAGCTAACCCCCGGAATCAAATTTCGGTGATACTCGGTCGCCCATTCCTTGCAACCTCAATGCTGTGATCAATTGTCAAAATGGTTCGATGAACCTATCTTTTGGAAACATGACAATTGAACTCAACATTTTTAGGTTGGGGAATCAGCCCACCGAACCTAATGCTCATATACTAGACGTTTGCTCAATCCAGGAGATCACCCCAGAAGAGTGTGAATTCAAGGAGTTTTTGTTCGATCACGATAACCTTAACGCCACTAGTGCGTTCCTCTTCGAACCTGCTGCTGTTTCTGCGCCCGACAATGACTACGAGTGTTTCACTTTCTCGAACGATCTTAGCCACTCACCACCAGAGTTTGAATCCTTCGAATTTCCGGATGAGTTACCTGAACCATCCAACTCGGTCGCTTACATTCATTTTGAACCTTTGCTGGAATCCTTTGAGTTCGAGACCTTTTCACCAATCTTGCCTTCAATCGTTTCACCTCCAACGCTCGAACTCAAGCCTTTGCCGTCTCACCTTAAGTACGCTTACTTGGGTGAGAACGAGACCCTCCCTGTTATCATCTCGGCTTCTTTAGCTCCAGAGCAAGAGAAAGCCCTTCTTGCGGTCTTGCACAGCAATAGGCAAGCTTTTGGCTGGTCCATGGCGGACATCAAGGGGATTAGTCCCCTGATCGTTGAACATCACATTCATCTGATGGATGATGCCAAACCAGCCAGGGATCCACAAAGGCGACTCAACCCAGTCATGAAGGAGGCTGTGAAAAAGGAAATCATAAAGTATCTGGATAGTGGTATCATTTACCCTATCTCTGATAGCCAGTGGGTTAGCCCCATTCACGTTGTCCCCAAGAAATCAAGCATAACGGTAATCACTAACGAGGCGAACGAGTTAATCCCTACTCGCACCCAGACTGGGTGGCGAGTATGCATCGATTACAGAAAACTCAACGCCGCAACGCGGAAGGACCACTTTCCGCTACCTTTCATTGACCAAATGCTTGAACGATTGGCCGGACACGAGTACTACTGCTTTCTTGATGGCTACTCCGGCTATAATCAGATTCCCATCGCCGAAAAAGACCAGGACAAGACCACATTCACTTGTCCTTTCGGCACGTTTGCATATCGTCGCATGCCCTTTGGGTTATGCAATGCGCCCGCTACCTTCCAGCAGTGTATGATGGGAATCTTCTCAGACATGGTGGAGAAATTCCTGGAGATCTTCATGGACGATTTCTCCATCTTCGGCGATTCCTTCAATGAGTGTTTGCTGCATCTCGACGCTGTCCTTACCCGATGTAAGGATAAGAACCTCACTTTGAATTGGAAGAAGTGCCACTTCATGGTGCGCGAAGGTATTGCCTTAGGACATATCATTTTGCAAAATGGCATAGAGGTTGACAAAGCGAAGATTGAGGTCATTTCCAATCTCCCTCCTTCCAGATGCGTCAGAGACATCCGAGCCTTCCTTGGCCATGCCGGTTTCTATAGATGGTTCATCAAGGACTTTAGCAAGATTGCTAGGCCCTTGACTCTTTTTCTGGCCAAGGACACGCCATTCGACTTCAACTCGAGCTGTGTGACTACGTTCGAGTCATTAAAAAGCTCACTCACTTCTGCTCCCGTTCTTTCTTCACCTGACTGGACGCACCCATTTGAGATTATGTGCGATGCATCCGACTTTGCCATTGGTGCTGTTCTTGGACAACACATCAACAAGATGCCGCACGTAATCTATTATGCTAGCCGAACCCTGAACGAGGCCCAACTTAATTATACAACAACTAAGAAGGAATTCTTAGCTGTTGTATTTTCTTTAGAAAAGTTCAGGCCCTACCTCATCGGCTCTCCAGTCATTGTCTACACAGACCATTCTGCTCTGCGCCATCTTTTTGCGAAGAAAGATGCAAAATCTCGGCTAATACGTTGGATCCTCTTGCTTCAAGAGTTTGACCTTGTCATCAAGGACAAAAGAGAATGTGAAAACGTAGTCGCCGACCATCTCTCAAGACTTCCTTCTTCGCCGTCGCCTCAACTTCCGATCAACGACGTTTTTCCGGATGAACAACTCTTGACAGTATCTTGCGAACCCTGGTTCGTAGATATTGTGAACTATTTGGCCACAGGGTTACTACCGACTGAATGGTCAAGTCAGGACAGACTTCGATTCTTATCCCAAGTAAAACACTTTTACTGGGACGAACCCTATCTGTTCAAGTACTGTCCCGACCAGATTATTCGTCGGTGGTCCCTAACGATGAATTCAAGAGTGTGCTGTCATTTTGCCACGATCAAGCATGTGGCGGGCATTTTGGCCCCAGAAAGACAGCTGAGAAGATCTTGCAGTGTGGTTTCTACTGGCCACAACTCTTCAAAGACGCTCATGACTACTGCAAGACTTGCTCCCGGTGCCAACACTTGGGCCGGATATCCCGGAGGAACGAGATGCCGCTCCAACCAATCTTGGTTGTGGAGATTTTCGACGTTTGGGGGATAGATTTCATGGGGCCGTTTCCCAGCTCTCTCGGGAACTTGTACATCCTTCTCGCTGTTGATTACGTCTCTAAGTGGGTCGAGGCTGTGCCAAGCTGGACTAACGACAACAAGGTTGTCGTTAGGTTTCTTAAAGAAAATATTTTCTCCCGTTTTGGGCACCCCCGAGCGATCATTAGCGACAATGGAACTCATTTCTGCAATAAGACTTTCGAGGCCTTGATGCGGAAATATTCCATTAATCATAAGCGCCCTACCACCCCCAAACATGTGGGCAAGCCGAAGTTTTAAATCGGCAAATCAAGCAGATACTGGAGAAGACGGTTTCCAAGAACCGTAAGGATTGGCCGCTGAAACTCACTGATGCCCTTTGGGCATTTCGAACCGCTTATAAGACCGATCTTGGCATGTCTCCCTATCGGCTTGTGTACGGAAAGGCTTGCCACCTCCCTGTGGAAATAGAGCATCGCGCATTTTGGGCGATAAAAGAGCTGAATCTGTCTCTCGAAGATGCGGGCAGCCATCAGAAGCTGCAGTTGAACGAATTGAGCGAGCTTAGGGATGAGGCTTACGACAACACGGTTGTCGTTAAGAACCGAACGAAGGTGTTTCACGATAAACACCTTTTGCGCAAAACTTTCGTACCTGGTCAACAGGTACTGCTTTACGACACCCGGCTGCATTTCCATCCTGGTAAGCTCAGATCTCGCTGGAAAGGGCCGTATTTTGTACGGAATGTGTATCCGCATGGCACTGTGGATTTGGAGAATCCAAAGGACGGTTCATTTTTCAAAGTAAACGGACACCGACTTAAACCGTACCTTAGCGCCGAACCAACAGAGAAGCTCCTGGTCTTACAGGAGCCGGTTTACCCTGCATAATCTTCCTCTGCCTACCACCAAACTTCGGTTATCCAGCCAAGAACGGTGGACACTGTTCCAAATAAGTTTGGAGGTATGTATATACCATTTTATATTTGTGGATATTCTTTTCCATTCTTACTATTTTTCTTTGAAAACAAAAATAAAAAAAATTTGTGTATATCTAACCAACAATTTTGACCCTTCAATGATCTCTTCATGCAATGACAGTGAGGACACTGTCCAGTTTAAGTTTGGGGGTACGCTCGGTACGCATTTCTAACCTTTGCATTCATATGTATATTTTGCATCTGCATACTAAAATCCATAAAATCCATAAAAATCAGAAAATTTTCTAAAAACATAAAAACTTTTTTGTCAAGTTAGCTAGTGGGAGAACTCTGATTCAACATTTCGACGGTTTTGTTTGATAAGATAAGAATAACTAAATCTTATTTTTAGATTTTGAAAACCTGAAACTCTCCTTTGAAGTTAACTATAGCTGATATACGTCTTTACATCACACTACACGTGTCGTGAGTTTTGGAAATTAGATGACAAGTCTTTTATGTCTAAAAACTTTTAAATGGATAAATGATTTTCTGAGGATCAAATAGGTTTGTTCTGAAATAAGTAATAGCAAGAATAGTTTATGAAGTGAAGCAAATATGAAGGAATGTTATTGATGCCTTAATTGGAACTAATTCTGAAAAATAATGTTGCGCCACGGCAGCGCCCCGGCCTCTTACTCGAGGCCAAAATGCGGAATCAAAAATTTTCCTTGCTCGGAAACCGGCGCTACCGCGGACAAAGAAAAACCCGGATCGTTTACCATTAACCTAACTAGCAAACAAGAGATGGGATAAGAAGTATACCAAGAGATCCGAGTCCTCCGGTCTTCTCATCATCGCCCCGATCTCCCGCGGAAAGTCTAGTCTCCATATCGTCGCCTCCTCGCCGGAAAGGGCACCACGTCGCCTTCTTCTTTTACGGGCTCCCGCCTCAATACCGAGGCAACTCGAGCATGAAGCCGGCAACTCGACATGCTCAAGAATTGCTGTAGAATGTGGTGTGTAGAATCGTAGTCTCTTTTTGGGGTATTGGAGTTGCCATGATGGAGGAATAAGGTTAAAGGAAATTGGAGCTTTCAATTTTCCAAAAACAAGAAGAATGAGATGAAGAAATTTGTGTCATGCAAGAATGAAAATTTTCTCTCATCCTCACTCATAGTGGCCGGCCAAAAACA
Organism: Agapanthus africanus; assembly: GCA_030015575.1. Classification (NCBI taxonomy): domain Eukaryota; kingdom Viridiplantae; phylum Streptophyta; class Magnoliopsida; order Asparagales; family Amaryllidaceae; genus Agapanthus; species Agapanthus africanus. Next base: position 96,961,014 of record JASDDO010000029.1, on the reverse strand, counting down.
CACATCAAATGGTGGAAGAGGCAAAGACAATAACAAGAGGGAGGTGATGGTAGGAGAAATGAAGAGGGTGACCATATCCATGGTCAAAGAAACATCAACCATGCTTATATCAAATCCAAACCATACCCTTTCAATCACATTAAAGCAAGCATGGTTGAAAGATATCATAAACAATAGTTTTACAAGAAACCCCCCCCCCACAAAGTGTAATTTGCAAAACTGCAAATTACCCCCTCCACCGGAAAAGTCCGGCCGGGAAAGAACAAAGGAAAACCGGCCGGAACGGAATGCAAACTGGCAACTCCAGAAAACTGGTCCCGTAATAAATTACAGGAAAACCCCGATACTGTGCATACACACCCGCATCTGTATTCCGACCGGATACAAATGCAATGAGACAAATCTACACTGTACTAAACTAGGATCCGGCTTAAACCAAAGCCGGCTAGTAATATCCGTTCGATCCTGATCCGTGCAATACCGCACGTATCTGATCGAATCCTGCCATATAACTATACGGCTACTAGTACAAACCGTCCGATCCTGATCCGTGCAATACCGCACGTATCTGATCGGACCCTGCCATATCTCCATACGGCCTCTACAGCGTTTCGCCCGAAAGCTGAGTAACTGAAAGTGTGGTGGACTCTAAAGACTCGTCAATATCCTGGCTGTGGATTTAACCACTGGCACGTCAGAGGTATAAGCCAATACGTGACGGGCCACCAGCTATTGACCAAAAGGGACGTCGATGAGGAAGCTCACCCCGACACCCAACTGAGCCTGTCAGTGACAATATCCGTACAGTCCGGTCCGTTCGTCTATGAGTATCGCATGGCGGGCCTAGGGGGTTGGTGAAAGTCAGACCCCCAAAAGCGGTACAAGTCGTGTCGGAGTGTAGCCCAGAACGCCCTGAGATACTACTGGAATACCTACCAGTAAATCTCCTGCCTCGGCCGAGGGCTTTGCGTAATGGCTCTCCTAGACACAGCGCGACCTCACTCCCAATACCGGGAGAGACGAACCCCTGAAGATCCGCTCACTGCCTCCATGTGGCTCGGGACTGTACCCAACTAAAACCTGTTTGCACGACTCCTTTGAGCCGTGGTAGGGTAGTAATCAAAGCACAGTGGGAACTCACACGAGACAAATGACGATCTCAGGTCGATGAACTAACCTGTACACATGTCACCTGGGAACTGCTATCTGACGTCTGGTATAAGACCAACTAGCAGGTTCCCGGCGAGTCCTGTCCGGTGTACTCATAACCCAATGAGCACCTGTATACATCTTAGGTGAACCAACTGACACCAGTGGCTTGTGAGACCGGCCACCGCCCCTCGTCGGGGTCTCGACTGTATACACTAGTCTACTAATGGAGTATCGATACCCTGTCTCGAAACTCCTACGACTAGGGACCTTTTAAGGATGTGCTTATAGACTACCAGCTCCCACGTATATGATCGCCATCATACTGCTGGTCGTCAAGCAAGAATCCTAGGGGCTCTATCAACGTGTAATAGCGACATATCAGGTCACCTAAAGCAGTACACGATGATAAAGATAAACCAGATAGCATACTATCATCTCGAGTAAGACTGTCCTACCGGGATAGGTCCTCCCTTAATCATTGCAATCACGTGCCTGTGATCCAATAATTGACTCTGAGGGCACTATCTCCAACAATCTCCCACTTGCACTCAAGGCTAATTATTGCGATGTCGCATACTCACAGCCCGTGTGATACCGAACACCCAACTCCTCTACTAGTCAGTCGCACAAAGCCTGTTTGCGAAACTATTGCGTTCGAGGAATAGCCTCAGTGAGTGGATCCGCAGGATGTTCCTTTCTATGTCTCTCTATATCTCAAGTTCGCGGAGAAAGCCATCTCCCGAAATGAGCAATACCTGTCTTGGAACGTCTGGATGTCTGATGGGACCTAGTTCATAAATGAACTCCAAATCCAAACTTCTTAGACTGTATCGTTAACTGAACTTAATCAGTATCCTGCGCCATGCCTCCCTCAGTATTGCCTTGGACCACCTGTCCAAAATACTGCCCCTCGTCAGAGGGAGAACTATAACTCTGACAACCTCCTTGTCGTCCATGTCACCTTGGAAGCCTGGAGTGATAACCGTCTCCTAAAGGAGACATCCGTTATCATATCCCTAGAACATTCACTTATGTTCTAAAACTGCTTCCTACTGTTTTTCCAGGATTGGATTAATATCAACTTATTGCATCTAGTGCAAGAACAACATCTGGTGTGGTACTTGACATCTCATGATTGACTCAATTGCCTAAGCAAGTGATCTGTCAATCATGCGTATCCCTCTCCCCTTTAGTCTGTAAGACACCTTTAGAGAGGGTGACTCCATTACCTGCAGGTACACTACCGTGCCAGGAGTCGTCCATTCTAAATACTCTTAGAATGCTGTCAAAGTACCCTGATTGGGAAACCACCCAAATCTAGATCTAAAACCATAGATCTAGTAACCAGTATGTCTGATATAATGTCCAAGTCCCTTGTGGAGAAAACACTGTGTGACGACCAAAGTATAACCGATCGTAGTATAGGAATATCACTTCCTACTACCTTCTCAACAGATCCATCCCCTATTCTGATGACGTCAAACCCATGACTGTCACATCAGAAACAGATGATCTTACTCCGCTATATCTGCTTTAGTCTATAAATAGACATAAGCACAAAGTCCACCAATGCTTCCGCTGCTCCCACTGACTACGACAACCCTCTGCCAGAGTCATATAGACGTGCACTTCTAAAGCTAGTTTAGAACGACGCTATACTCATCCTCCTGCCGGGTCTCGCAGCCTGGAACAACAACAATGGCAAGTGTGGGTAAACAAGAACTTCCCTGTCACCGTCCTTGAGGCTACCGGAGTACCTCTCGGGTGCCTGAAGTTACCCACCTTATCTGCGGAGTGGCCAATGGAATGTCAAATCAGATTGAATCTTTAGGTTCCTTATCAAATCTTCAGTAATCGTTTGCGGTTCTGGAATCACTTCCAGTTCTACCATACTCCCACTTCTGTTTTTGAAAAAATCCATTTTTAATAAAACTGTGGCGAGTCTAGAACAATATTTCTATTGATCTGCCAGATGGTAGAAAGTCAACCCTCGTCATAGCCTGGGTCAACCCACAAACAGCCATTACAGAAACGTGCCTTGAGTTATCCGGAGTCTGGTTTTAAGCATAAGCCGGACAACTCCCCGTACCTTAACAATGTTAAGATATGAACTGTTCTATATCCAATATAGAACCAGAGGCACTGATTTAATTGAACCAGATTCAAATCATGCAGCTGTCTCCAGTGCATGTCAACTAAATGGAAGGAGGCCGATCAGCGTTACTCAACTTAGGAATGCTTCCAATTATGAGTAACCTGAAAGAGAAGCAAGTTCTCATTATCATTACTATCAACTGAATACCATACACAAGTATCTACATCTTCGATCACTTTGAAGAATCCCGATACTTGCCATACCTGGTTCTCTACTCTATTCAAATACCTATAACTCCTCAAAAACTTAGACCCTGTGTTTCCACGAAGCACATGTCTAAGAACTAGAGAAGTTAAAAGTAAACAGAATATAGTATGAGGACCAACCCCTCTGTCCTAATGGACACTGGACAACATACAATACTCTGTATAAGTCCTCTGAGTCTAACAACTCTTTCACTGTGTGTCGTAGGTTGAAAACTGTACTTATGGTTAAGAAGAATTACACCGCTGTTTAATGCTCCTTACCTAACCATCCACTGATATAGGTAAATGTCATCGACATAATATCAAAAGGTATATCTCACTCTATGAAAATAGTCGTACAGATATATCAATTTGAAATTGGTGCACAACAGCGGATATTCATAACCAAATATTTGCCGACCGGCAAACAACCCAGGTGACTTCCTCAAATATCACCGATTACAACGAATCCCGATAGAATGAGGATGATCACCCAATTCCCAATAACTTACTCCCACTCATCATCTGTAAACCCATACAGATGTGAGAATCATACCTGGTAAATACATACCCTGGAATAAGTGTCTAATCGGGAAATCAGTTTTCTTTTAACAGTACACAGTGAAACTGAAACATTATAATGTTTCGATGGGGTATCCTGGTATTCCTAGTAATGCCTCTACCATCATCCAGATTCACAACTATAACCGTATAATTCTTTGCCACCTGTCCAAATCCCTTTATATGTCCTTAGTCAATACCGTCTGCACACCCCTTTAGGCCAAATGGTTTTCTTCCTTCCCTACCGTTCGGCACCAGCCTATGGTTTGGAAGAAGACTATCCAAAAAGCATAAAGGGTGTACTGTCCTAATCCTAGGAGCACTCGCAATGCGAGAGAAGGTGAAGATAAAAGACACCTGAATGTACTTTATTCCTATTTCTCCTGAACCAGAATCCATCCCCGAACTGGAACAAGTTCCTTTCGAGTTCGTATATAACCATACGATGGAATATCCAATAAACTGTGGATCTTCGTAGTGATACGGAGTGTCCTGGAGAAATACAAAGGTGATTTAGGATTGGCGAAGAAATACTTGGTTTGGTCGTGAATATCAGTCGCAATTTACTTTGCCCTCCTACTAATCCCTTTCTTTGTCTGAACTTAATACCTTCTGTACACCGTTTAGGTTAACTGGTTTTCTTCATTCCCTACCGGTCGGCACCAGCCTATGGTTTGGAAGAAGACTACCCAATTTACGTAATAGGTGTACTACTCCTAAACCAAGGAGTACTCGCAACGAGAGAAGGTGAAAAGAAAAGACAACTGAATAATCCTATCCGTTTTCTCCAGAACCAGAAACCATCCTCGAAGTCCTTCGAGTTCGTATCTAACCATACGATGGTTTTGTCCAATGGAAGTGGACGTTCGTAGTAATACGGGGTGTCCTGGAGAAAAGGGTAAAAGCAGGAGTGGCAATGAGGTCTGCAACTCTGACAATCCAAAAGCCAGTGTTAAGAAGGTTCGGTCAACTTGGTCACTGAGTCATAGTCTTAGGGTCGGGTCAATGGTCGCAGCCAGAGAGAGAGAGAAAAGAAACACTCAGCGTGCACTCTATCCTAGATCAGAATGGTTATCACTTTGTCTAATCTGGAAACCTCCCACTGTACCTCAAATTCTCCTCCAAACCTGAAAGAAGAATTAGTCGGGATCACCCGAGGAGTAAACCAACTCATCAGTGGGAATCGGGATCCAACTATCATCGCATGATAACTTGACGGAATCCACTCAAGTCACCACACTCCAGAAGGTATGCGCATGCCTGGCAAGTTTCAGTTCTTTTGAAACTCCCGATGAGATTTTTACCCCTAGGACTCAAGTGACCTTGACGGAGTCAACAAATCAAAGAGTCCAAGTCAAGTTCAACCCGTCATTATCTGGATTGCATTAAACCCACCCGTACGTGCCCTTGACGGAGTCAACAAGGCCGCACGACTGTCCTAACCAATCCCACTTATGCAACAAACAAGCACCACTTAGCTACCGTACACTACGCCTTGACGGAGTCAACAAACGCAGCACGAATACTAAATAATACCCATAAGAAATGACGGAGGGCTACGGATGGTTTTTGGCGAAAAACCTTTAACGTAATGAACTTGATATCGTTGAAGGAACTGCATAGCCTTTTATAAAATATAGTGACGAAAACCTTTACTAAAGAGGTCACTCCCGGTGAAGGGATCTCGGCTCTTTCCCCGTAGAATGAGGTGCAGGATATTCCAACTGAATACCACGATGCAAAGCAAAAGTAATCGGCTATAGTGAAGTTAATGCCCTGACGCAAAATTCTGTCCAAGGGGTCACTCCCGGTGAAGGGATCTCGGCCCTTGCCTCGTCGACTGAGGAGCAGGATATTCCAAATGAATACCACGATGCAAAACAAAAGCGAACGTCCTTGCAATAACAGCTTTTTTTCTTTTTTTTTTTTTTGAAAAGTGTTCCAACAACATCAGAATAGGTTTGTTTAAACTTGCATTGATCCGAATCAATGCAGTCCCATCAAATGATCACACCACAAAGAACGAAAATATACTGACGTACGTATATGCCATCCGCATTTGCCACTGGGTCCCGTCATCACCCGTTAGGTTAGCTAACTAACGGCAGAGCGGGGACTGGACTAGCGCGGATGTAAAGCATATACAACATCTACTAATATATATACCAATATATAGTATTTCGCTCAAGGCGTGAATAAAATGCAACATCACAGAAAAGTACAGCATCACAGAACAATACAGATATCTGGAAGCCCCGGGTTTCACAGAGCCGCTGCTGAAACCCGACGTTCCCCTGGTCGTGTGGATAGCCTGTGCAATGAAATCCTAGACCCCTACGGGCGCGGCAAGTCACCCGCCAAAACCTGAAGCGAGGCAGCCCCCTTCAGTACCGTGAATGGACCACCCAGCACTTCACGGAATCCGGTAACTTGGGCACCCCTCCTGGGTCAACCTGTACCCCCTACGAGTGCGGCGAATAGCCCGCCAATCCTGGACTGAAGCCCCCTCCGTCCCAATGCCATGAGATGCGGGCTTGCTGCCCTCCAGAACCCGGCTATCCGCGCACCCCACCGCGGGGCAAACCTAGTACAGAAAGTAAAATATACATACACCGGGTACATCGACCGCAACCAGGTCGTGCCCCAAAAGAATAATACAAACAGGCAGTGACGGCAGTCCACATGTCGGACGCTCGCCCCGCAATATCAAATGTACATAATACAATAAAACTGTACTAGCATTGCATCCAGGCTATCCCCACGACCGATCCGCAACAACACAGCATAAACATAGAACATCAACGTGAAAGTCACGTTCGCAAATCCGTCTAACCGGGCTATAGCAGTTAGACTGGATTTACCGATCGAGTGACATTCACGGTCGCAGAAATAATGTAAATACTGTGAAATAATGTGTTTAAAATTTTCCGATTGACCAAAAAATTAACAAGTGGGCCTCCAAGAAAACTGTAGCACACACAGAGAAACTTGGCCCAAATTTAATATCCCAAAAGCCCTAATTCCCTGTAAAAACATCACTGGAAAAATCTAGTCCAGAGAACAAACAGAACCGCGGCGGAAGAGCGGCGCCAAGGCGGCTTACGCCGCGCTTCCGCGGCGTATCTACAGTAACAAATGGCCAAATTTTCCCAGATGTCTTATAACTACCTGTACATCAATCTGCAATCACCTGAAAAATTTTTCGAGCCCGGAAAAAATCGACAGAAAACTGATGTACACTAAAATACGGTTTTTGAGATTTTGGTCGATCGGAGACGCAAACACATCAAACGAAGCTAGGTAAGGTTAATGGCGTGTCTCTGATACCATGTTGCGCCACGGCAGCGCCCCGGCCTCTTACTCGAGGCCAAAATGCGGAATCAAAAATTTTCCTTGCTCGGAAACCGGCGCTACCGCGGACAAAGAAAAACCCGGATCGTTTACCATTAACCTAACTAGCAAACAAGAGATGGGATAAGAAGTATACCAAGAGATCCGAGTCCTCCGGTCTTCTCATCATCGCCCCGATCTCCCGCGGAAAGTCTAGTCTCCATATCGTCGCCTCCTCGCCGGAAAGGGCACCACGTCGCCTTCTTCTTTTACGGGCTCCCGCCTCAATACCGAGGCAACTCGAGCATGAAGCCGGCAACTCGACATGCTCAAGAATTGCTGTAGAATGTGGTGTGTAGAATCGTAGTCTCTTTTTGGGGTATTGGAGTTGCCATGATGGAGGAATAAGGTTAAAGGAAATTGGAGCTTTCAATTTTCCAAAAACAAGAAGAATGAGATGAAGAAATTTGTGTCATGCAAGAATGAAAATTTTCTCTCATCCTCACTCATAGTGGCCGGCCAAAAACACACATCAAATGGTGGAAGAGGCAAAGACAATAACAAGAGGGAGGTGATGGTAGGAGAAATGAAGAGGGTGACCATATCCATGGTCAAAGAAACATCAACCATGCTTATATCAAATCCAAACCATACCCTTTCAATCACATTAAAGCAAGCATGGTTGAAAGATATCATAAACAATAGTTTTACAAGAAACCCCCCCCCCACAAAGTGTAATTTGCAAAACTGCAAATTACCCCCTCCACCGGAAAAGTCCGGCCGGGAAAGAACAAAGGAAAACCGGCCGGAACGGAATGCAAACTGGCAACTCCAGAAAACTGGTCCCGTAATAAATTACAGGAAAACCCCGATACTGTGCATACACACCCGCATCTGTATTCCGACCGGATACAAATGCAATGAGACAAATCTACACTGTACTAAACTAGGATCCGGCTTAAACCAAAGCCGGCTAGTAATATCCGTTCGATCCTGATCCGTGCAATACCGCACGTATCTGATCGAATCCTGCCATATAACTATACGGCTACTAGTACAAACCGTCCGATCCTGATCCGTGCAATACCGCACGTATCTGATCGGACCCTGCCATATCTCCATACGGCCTCTACAGCGTTTCGCCCGAAAGCTGAGTAACTGAAAGTGTGGTGGACTCTAAAGACTCGTCAATATCCTGGCTGTGGATTTAACCACTGGCACGTCAGAGGTATAAGCCAATACGTGACGGGCCACCAGCTATTGACCAAAAGGGACGTCGATGAGGAAGCTCACCCCGACACCCAACTGAGCCTGTCAGTGACAATATCCGTACAGTCCGGTCCGTTCGTCTATGAGTATCGCATGGCGGGCCTAGGGGGTTGGTGAAAGTCAGACCCCCAAAAGCGGTACAAGTCGTGTCGGAGTGTAGCCCAGAACGCCCTGAGATACTACTGGAATACCTACCAGTAAATCTCCTGCCTCGGCCGAGGGCTTTGCGTAATGGCTCTCCTAGACACAGCGCGACCTCACTCCCAATACCGGGAGAGACGAACCCCTGAAGATCCGCTCACTGCCTCCATGTGGCTCGGGACTGTACCCAACTAAAACCTGTTTGCACGACTCCTTTGAGCCGTGGTAGGGTAGTAATCAAAGCACAGTGGGAACTCACACGAGACAAATGACGATCTCAGGTCGATGAACTAACCTGTACACATGTCACCTGGGAACTGCTATCTGACGTCTGGTATAAGACCAACTAGCAGGTTCCCGGCGAGTCCTGTCCGGTGTACTCATAACCCAATGAGCACCTGTATACATCTTAGGTGAACCAACTGACACCAGTGGCTTGTGAGACCGGCCACCGCCCCTCGTCGGGGTCTCGACTGTATACACTAGTCTACTAATGGAGTATCGATACCCTGTCTCGAAACTCCTACGACTAGGGACCTTTTAAGGATGTGCTTATAGACTACCAGCTCCCACGTATATGATCGCCATCATACTGCTGGTCGTCAAGCAAGAATCCTAGGGGCTCTATCAACGTGTAATAGCGACATATCAGGTCACCTAAAGCAGTACACGATGATAAAGATAAACCAGATAGCATACTATCATCTCGAGTAAGACTGTCCTACCGGGATAGGTCCTCCCTTAATCATTGCAATCACGTACCTGTGATCCAATAATTGACTCTGAGGGCACTATCTCCAACAAATAACCCATCTGAAACTTGTTTGGAATGATTATAAACCTAACCCACTAAACACGTCTTTTATCCAAAAAAATAATTGAACTGCCAGTTATATCTCCGTACGCATTGAATCATCATGATTTTCACGCTAAATTGTCTTTTGTTTTTGGGCCTAGGTAACTTGAGTAATTAAGTCCGCTGGGGTGCATTGGCCCAAAACTCGTTAAGAAGCCTAGAAAGTCCAGATTAAAACAAAATCAAGCAAGTATTCTCTCCGAGTTAAAATTCCTAACGGTTCTTTGTGTGAGAATAATCTTGACAAAAGATAGGTTTTTATAAAAAAATATTTCTAGCGGAGATATGAAGGTTTTATTCTATGATAAAGACTATTGCACGTTCACAGAGGTGTGTATGAAATGAAAACAAGAAAAAGGTGGAGTGAAAAATAAGACCCAGTTTCCTGTTAGGGAAGATAGAAATTCTAAAGTTGAAACTTTACCGGAAAACGAAACTTGAAAAAATGCTTAACTCTTTATAAAACTTATGTGATCCTTTTAAAAAATTTATCTGGGCTTTATTGTGTGACATGATGACTTTAATCGATCCTTCTGGAACTTAACGACACTATTTGCACTGCACGTAAAGACATATAAAATCTTAAGTTAAATAAGAAGCGAGGTGTGAAAAATAAAGGTTCGATAGTTTAGACTTAGGATAATAGAATTGTTATTTTCTGAAACAAAATTTTAGGGTTTGAATCATAGTTATTTTGCAAAACTAGCTTGACCGGATTATGTGGGTAGTATCCGCTGAAAACCCTCAGGAGACAACACTCCTCCTACTAGGGACACCTAGAGGTTTAACAGCTTGTTGCACATGCACAGTGCAATCGCGTTCCCTGCGAAAGTGAGGTAAGGAATTTTTTATGAATAAATTGGTTTTGCTCGGGACGAGCAAATGATAAGTTTGGAGGTATTTGTTCATATCAGATTTTTGCATTTTTATACCGCCCAATTTTTATCACATTGCTTATCGGTAGGTACTCTTGAGCCGTGTTTGCTAGTCAATTGCAGGATACAGGTTCTCGGCTCTAAACAATAAAATTCATGGAAAAGCACGACAAATTCCGGATTACTGCCAACCACAGATAAAACACGGGTCTCCGCTCTCTATCCGTATGTTGCCGCACACCAGTTTAAGGGACAAAATGGCAAATCGATGTCATTTTCATGCACAAAGCTCAATGTCAACACAAGATCCAACATCTCTACGGGGAGCTCAAGGAAATCATAGCAAAAGATCCACATCACATCATCTTTTGTTCTGCTGAAATTCTGGAAAAATTGTGAAAAGTTTCTGAGAAAAAACATATACCACACTGCAGACAACAACAAACAGGGGAAAACCACCAAGTTTCAAGACCTAAGTCTCCTAAAGGGCCGCGGTTCAGCGGCATAAGCACGCTTAGGCCACGGAACCGCGGCCATTCCGGCTCGTAAGATGAAATCTTTTCAGGGGCTGATTGGTCTTTTCATGAAGGGTCAGAATGTGGCCCTAGGGTTTCAGTCTCCTGCCTATAAATAGTCCAGAACTTACCAAAGCCAAGGGTGCTTATTCTTGTATTTAGATTTTCGAATACATGTTGTGGTTCTTCTTCCTCTTCTCATCTCTTCTCCATTAAAACCTTGTAGTGAGCTTTTGTGAGTGAAGGATGAATAAAGAGTTCTTTTTGTTACCATGCTTGTCTTATTATTAATTATAATTGCTTGTATTTTTCATTTGCTAATCTAGTTGTTGTTATTTGTTATTTGTTTCTTTCTTGTTCTCTTTTTCTTTATCCTTAAACAACAATGATGCTTAAGCTTGATCCTTGCCAAAGTGAGGTCTCAAATAGCTAGTTGTAATCTTCTAACCTCTTTCTTTCTACCTTCCTCCTTTGTTTTATTTTCCTTTTTCTTGTAATGAGTGAGTAGTTTTCTCACTTGTTAGGGTAGGATAAGGAAAGTTTAAGAGAAGGAAATCTCTCTCACTCTTTTCTTACCCAACATCTTAATTCGGACTCCCGTTAATTGAACCACAATCCACTCCCTACGGCACCCTATCCTACATGATAGCGGTGATTCCTTAGTGAGACCGGTTGTAGTTGAATTAACCGGAGGTTAAGGCTAAGAGCCAAGAACGGACGGACAAGCACAAAAAGGAAGAACTTAAGCGTTGGAAAGCCTAGCTTATGTAGGGTTCCTAGGCACACTAATGAGGTCTCACAAGGCATCAACCATGCCAATTTCAAAATTTTCCGGTGCCGAGAAACCCTAATACGAATCGTTGACTAGAGATTAAGCGAAACTACAAGCTGGTTAACAACTTAACTACTAAGTGAACGGAAATACAACCTTTGTAGATCCGGTCCTCCACCTCTATAGCTCCGCGTTGACGTTCCTCCGCTGCGATCATCGGATCCCGGACTCTAGTAATGGTTTCGTCGAAGAAATGATCAGGCTAGGTCGTCGACTTTGATGCCGAAGATGATCTACGTCGAGGCAACACAAGATCAAGCTCCAACTTCACCAAGCCATGAAACTTGTGAAGAAAACACCCTATACTACTTGGCAAGTGGTAGAGGATGAAGAAATAGGAAGTGGGTTCACTTTAGAATTGGATTTCTCACTCTTTTTCTCATTTCACCATTGAAGCTAGCAAGCTTCTTTCTTCTTGAAGAAGAAGAAGAAGAAGATGATAATATAATAAGAATTAATCAATAATAGAAAATAAGTCATTCTTATCATATTAGCAACCATGGTTATGTGTAGAGAGTAAACTAAGGTTAGGTGAATGGTTAGGTTGGGCATGAAACAAAAATGGTAGACTTTTTCAAAGGTTCATGAAGCTTCAATGTAAAACAAAGCAAGCCACCATTTTTCTTTTTGCCAAAATAAATAAATAAATAAATGAATAAATAAATTAAAACCCTAACCATTTACTTAACCAAGGTTTAAACTAAACATACACCCAAACATGCATGTATCATCAAACATGATACAATCAAGTGCACAAAAAAATATATCACATATACAATGTGCACTTCAAGTGAGAAAATCCATTTTAAGTGAACCAATACTAGTTAATGCAAAGTAATATATCAAATATATAATTATGCATTAACTCATTAAATCAACGCTTGATTTAACGATCCGGTCATATCGCATATGACCGACTAATATCCAATGTATCGACTTATCGAATCAATCCTTGATTCGATAACTAAGTTATATCGCATGCAACCAATCTATACATTCATCGCGAGAATAAAATAGGGTATCACATAAACGCATTATTCTCGGTCCCGCACATATCTCATATGTGCTCCTATTTCGTTTCGCTTGAGCCAGGAAACCTCTGTGTAGGACTCTAAAGACTCGTCAATACGCCGGCAGCAGATGATGATCATATCAAGCACCCACAAGCCGCAAGCGGTCTGCTAAACGTAACGGCCACCCGGGTATTGAGCGATCAGAAGATCGACGAGCAAGCCCGCTCACACTCCTGTGAATCCAACCAGTAACACTTACCGTACAGTCCGGTCTCGTCGTCTGATATGTCGCATATCTCGCCTAGGATGGTAAATGTCAGACCCCAATAGCTCGATAAGTCGTGTCGATATAAGGTCTATAACAGTTCGAGAAACTACTGGTAACACTTACCAGTAAATCTCAGCAACCCTGGCCAGGGATTTCCGGTTATAGCCAATCGAACACAGCGCAACATCAACTCCTTATACCGGGAGAGACGAATCCCCTCCTATCGCTCATTGCCTCCATGTGACTCGGGACTGTACCCAAAAACCACCGTTTTGCACGCCCTCTTGGACGTGGTAAGGTGGAAATCAAAGCACAGTGGGAATCACACAAGACGCTATGGCAATCTCGGGTCAACAGACTACTCTGTACCAGTGTCACCAGAGAACTGCCATCTGACGTAAGGTATAATACCATCTGGGAGTTCTCGGCGAGTCCGTCCAGTGTACCCAGTCTCCACTGAGCACCCGTATATCATCTCTGATGTCAAATACCAATGGATATGGGATCATCCATCGCCCATCTGTATGGGTCGAGAAGGTACACGCTAGTCTACTCTGGTATATCGATGCCCCGTCTCGATACACCCACGACTAGGGACTTTTAAGGATGTACTTATGGACTACCATGTCCCCACTAATATGATCCGCATCATAGTCCAGGTAGTCAAGTACACATCCTAAGGGCTTTACCAATATGTAACAGAGAGACAATCAGTGTACACGTTAAGGCAAAGAGTAACCAGATAGCATACTATCATATCGAGCAAGAAAGTCATCCCTATATATGTCCAAGCATCCACTACAATATACATCCTATGTATAGTAATGGCCTCTAGGGCATACATATAACTAACAATCTCCCACTTGCACTAGGGCCATCTGATAGCAGTGGTTGTAGTATCTCATACTCAACCATCCCATAAAAGTCTCTCTTTGGGAAAAGGCCTTTGTGAGTGGATCCGCCGTGTTGTCCTCTGAGTCTACTCTCCCAACCTCAATCACCCTGGAGATCAACCATCTCCATGATCAGGTGATACTGCCTTAGAATATGTCTGGATCACTGATGGGACGGACGTTTCTTGGCATAAGCCACAACTCCATTGTCACACAATGGGAGGAACTAAGTTCATCTCATGAACCAATATTCACCCAGACTGCCTCTTTAGTAGCATCTTAAGTAGCGATGTATCTTGCCTTTAATCGTCTAGTATGCCACGGTATCTAGCTTGGAACTCTTCCAACATACCGTCCCTCCACTGAGGGTAAAGACAGTGCCTGTGACTGACTTTTAGTCGTCCTTATCACTCTGGAACCTTTCCAATGATTCTCCCCAGGATCAACTGATACCATCTCACTACAACTAGTGAGTATCCTAACATCCAATTAGATCTATCTCATAGATCCAAAACCCAGGATTTAGGAGGTATCACTTTGATCCTATATGGAGAATCCTTGTGATAAGCGGAGATTGACTGAGCGTAGCATAGAAAACTCTTTCCCTATCAAGAGTATGTCATCCACGTACTCTACGAGGATCACCACCATACTCCCTACTACCTTTTTGTTTATACAAGGTTCATCTACCATTTTGATGATGTCAAACTCTTTGACTGATCCATCAAAACAGATGTTCCAACTCCGCGATGCCTGCTTTATCACATAAAACATCTTGCACACGTTTCCGCTGCTCCCACTGTCTACGAGGCCCTCTGGCTGTGTACTTATAGACGCCATCTTCTAAAACATCATTCAGAAAAGCTGTCATGACACCCAACCACCAGATATCGTAGTCATGGTATGTAGCCGTGGCAAGTAGGATCTGGATGGACTTAAACATAGATCCTTAGAAAAGGTTTCAACATAATCCATACCTGGTCAATGATGCAAACCTTTAACAAGTCTAGCTTTGAAAGTCTCAACTTTTCGATGTACACCAAGTAATCTTCTCAAGATATACTTGCTCCTGATGGGGATTTAACCCTTCAGATAAAGCAACCAAAGTCCATACTTTGTTGGTGTATAAGGATTCCATCTCAGATCGGTAAGCATCCAGCCATTCTTACAGAGTCCCTACTCTCGATGGCCTGCTCGAAACTAGTTGGGTCATCATCTCATGATGCAATCCTCGCTCCCACTGTCATAGAGAAACAGAAGTATCTCTCAGGTGGGTGAGAAACCCTACTAGATCGGCGGAGAGGCTGAGGTTCGTTGGTAACTATTGAATTCTTTGGTTTTATCAAATCATCTGCTGTAGTTTGTATAGCTGGAACCTTTCCAGTTCTACATTACAGACCTTGCCTCGAGCTTGTCCGGATTTTGCTTTTAGACATAGGCCGGTCAACCCCAAATATTAACTGACTTAAGAGATGGGCTCTTCCCTTACCATATCTTATATGGAGTGGTAGGCTGTGATCTGATTCGAACCTAATTCAATAGGTATGCAGCTTCTCAAGTGCATAACCCTCAAAAGGAAACAGGTAACTCAGTAGTACTTATCATAGAGCACACCATATCACATAGGGTGCTATTGCTCCGCCCTGATATACCATCGTGCTATGGTGTATACGGAGAAGTAATGCTGAGAGAGAATCTCATTCTCCTTTAGAATACTTCAGGAATTCTATGCACAAGTATTCTCCTCCTTGATCTCATCAAAGGACATAATACTTATACCCATATTGGTTCTCTACTTCTAACTTATATTCTGTGAATATCTCAAAAGGTTCGGACTTGTGTTTCAACAGGAACATATGACTGAATCTTGAGAGATCATCAGAGAATGTAATGAAGTACAAAGAACCGGTCTTGGCATATGTAGACAGGGGACCTTACATACATCAACATGTATCAATCCCAAGAGTTTACTAACTCTTTCTCTGTTTCCAGTAAACGAAGCTATGGTCATCTTATCTTTGTGACATGACTGGCAAGTTTCATAAGATGTAAATTCAAACTGATTTAAATATGCATCTTTATGTAACTTCAGCTAGTCGGGTCGCATTGATATGACCTAGTCTACAATACCTCAAGAAGAATTTGTTCATTTCTGAATTCTTCCTCTTGTGTGTGTTCCGTATACTAAGAACTGTAGTTTGATTTAGAACTTCAATGCTTTTAGATAACGTGCCTGAACCGATCAACTTTTGATATAGGAAATGTTCAAAACATTATCCAACAATACAAAATTTTATCATTTCTTTAATAATAAAGAGACTGATATAATTTTGTATATCAGGTTCGGTATCTAATAACATTCGTTCAGAATCAATGTATTTGGAATACAGGGTGATAGTGACCAACAGACTTGGCTGCAACACTTGCCCCGTTTTCTGTCTCATGAAACTTATCACCCGATCTCAGTTCTCTACCTTTCTGTAGCCCTATGTAACAGATTACATATCTGGGATCCTGATCCGGTATCAAATACCCAGGAAGTAGAGGATACAGAGAAACAGTTCTTTGTAATGAACACACCCGAAGGAGATGCATCATATGCACTTTCTTCGTTTGGGCGGCATGGGAATCCTGGTATTCCCCTTATTTCCTGCTCTGTCTTATAACAATTATAAGTTGGAACGGGACCAACGTTCCCCAGCTCAGTATAACAAGCGGGTTCGGTCAATACATCCGTATTATTATCTTGATTAAGGCGTGACATGGTCGCTACCAGGAAAGAGAGAGAGAAGAAAACACTCTGTGTGCGCTCTTGCAAGATCAGATTGGTTATTATTTTATCTAATCAGGATGGCTCCCACTGTTTTTTATCAAATCTTCCTTCAAACCCTAAAAGGCAAGACTAGCCGGGATTAATTACACATTACAAGTTCGCCAATCTTTCAGCCAGACCAGTGTCGGTACTTTGAGGGAGGTCCCCCGTGCTTTCGCACGAACCTAATTAATGTAAACCTCATTTTCCCAGAGGCGTAATCTCGTTAACACCTTTCTAGACACCTACTTGATCGGCTAATTGTAATGTGTAAAACTCTCCCAGGAGTACCTCTTACTCGCAGCGGGTATCGGGATCCAACTATCTCATAGAAGGTATGCAATCTCATTGCAAATTTCAACACTTGAAATTCCCGATAATATTTTGCCCCTAGCGTGCTATGACCTTGACGCATGCCAAACAACCCATAGTCCGCTAGTCAAGTTCAACCCGTACATTTCTTGATTGAATTAAACCCACCCGCACGACCCTTGACGCATGCCAAACAACGCCGTACGAATACCCTAATCCAATCGCATCGTATGCTAGCAGATAAGCACTAGTTAGCTACCGTACACTACGCCCTGACGCATGCCAAACAACCGCAGCACGAATACTAACTAGTAC
Source organism: Agapanthus africanus (assembly GCA_030015575.1). NCBI lineage: Eukaryota > Viridiplantae > Streptophyta > Magnoliopsida > Asparagales > Amaryllidaceae > Agapanthus > Agapanthus africanus. Next base: position 96,943,530 of record JASDDO010000029.1, on the reverse strand, counting down.
TTATCTGAAATGACGGAGGGCTACGACAGGTTTTTCTGAAAACCTATTGCGTAATGAACTTGATATCGTTGTAGAATCAAATGATTTTAAAATGGAGTGCTTTTGAGGCTTTTGTAGTTTTGCTAAAGGAGTCACTCCCGGTGAAGGGATCGTCGGTCCTTTCCTCGTCGAATGAGGTGCGGGATATATCATATATATCACTGTGCAAAGTAGAAACTATAGAAGCAATCAAAAGACAAACCGAGGGGTGTAGCTTCTGCCAGTTATTGCTAAAGGAGTCACTCCCGGTGAAGGGATCTCGGTCCTTTCCTTATCGAATAAGGTGCAGGATGTTCTACAAGGAACACCGTGATGCAAAGCAAGAACTGTAGCTACATGTTTTATTTTGAAATTCGATTCCACAACATCTTTAGGTTTCTTTTTCTTTCATTAATCACATTAATGAATTCCCATCATTTATGTACCTAATCATCACAGATAAATACGACGTACACTTATGCCATCCGTATTCGCCTCGATGTCCCCTCGTGCACCGTTAGGTTAGGTAACTAACGGCAGAGCGGGGCAGGGCTAACGCGGGTGTAAAACATAAGTAACGTCTATATAATATATCATATATACTATATACAGTATCTATCACAGAACATATCACATGATCACATCACAGATATCGCAGCAGAATAAACATATGAAACATTGGATATACTAGGACGTCCGTATTTTCAATACGAGCCAGTATAAAACACGGATTCCACGGTCGCGATGAATAGCCAAACCCACACCCCTAGACCCCTACGAGAGTGGCAAGCAACCCTACCAATTCTAGAGTTAGGAGACCCGGACTTGACTCCTCGAATTGGTCTCCCACTGGACTCCAGAACCCGGTTACTTGTGCTCCCCTCCTTGGGTCTATCCTAGTGCGGAAAAGTAAATAATATACAAAGGTGACATCTTCCGCAACCTGGAAGTGCCCCAATAAAAGAATATTACATAAAAGTTTTTACATGAATGAAAAAGAAAAACACTCATCTCACATAAAAAAAACCCGGCTATTCAAACACGACGATCCAATATAACATATCCAGCAACACATAACATCACATGTCATCAACGTAAGTAAACATGCGTATTCCAATTGTCGTTGACATATAGCAACGAAACCGGCGATATCACATATTACACTTACGGTCACAGAAAAGAAAGTGTAAAACTACAACAGTTGGAATCCGCAACCACCTTAGACATCGCATGCCTAAACCAATGAATTCCTTAGACATCGCATGCCTAACAATTATAAACCCCGCATTTTAGTCTCATTATCGAAAACTCTTTCCAATGTTAAGTCGGGCAATTCAACAAGATTCCCGACATTTTGATCGAATGCTCGTCACAAACTTTATTAGGCGGCCGCACCCCCGATGACGTCGACGAAGTGCACCAAGGCGGAACACCGCTGCCGCGAGCACCCGAACGGATGCTTTCGGTGATGGGGTTCTCCTACAGTCACTTGGTCGGGGCTATGGGGTGTAGCTGTCTATTAAGTTTACCCGGCGAGTATCCGCGTACGCTACGTGATTGCGACGGACTTTTGATCGCATCAAAATTCCGTGGCAACCAATCAAGTGAGACTAAACTGCTAGATTTATAACATTCATTCAGTTATCTCATAACTACTTGTGAATTCCAAATGTTGTATCCCATTCCGGATAAATAGAAAATGTTAAACTTTCCGATCGAACAATCGAACACCCAAGTTTTCCCGAAACAGCTGAACACATGAAACAAGTTTAAAAACATCCAGTTCATGCCTCAGTACCAACGGTCCAGCCGTAGAAGGGTCAAGCCAACGCCTCACATGTGGCACGCCATACTGCCCCAAACCCTTAGGTTCAAAGGGCAGTTCAAGACGGTCACATAATCGAGTTAAGGTTTGTTGTCTTCTAGAAGGACCATCGCGTTACTTGCACTACTGAGAACGTCATTAAACTACGGAAAAGTCCAACAATTGGAAATTTCCCGGCAGGGGAAAAAGTGGGTATTTACATCTGGTCGAACTTTTTAACATATTCTAAAATTATCCGGAAAAACACATAGACAAAGTTTGATAATCCGATCGAATCTATGAACTCCCAATACAACCCAGAAAACTCAACTCTTGAGTAAGATTTAAAAATTCCCAGAAAATACAGCACAAAAATATAGGAATTACTGTGCAAAAAGCAATTGAAGAAACGACTAAGTGGCTGCGGAACCGCCGCATTAGCCATGCTAATGTCGCGGTTCCGCCGCGCTTTGATGGAATTAGGCGTACGGGCTTCACATTAATTCTTAGAAACTCCTGCTGATTTTTTTGCATATTTTTAATTCTCCAAAATCCCCGATTTCAAAAAATGTACAGAGAGCAATTTGAGATTAGGGTTTCGGTTCGATCGGACTTCTAACTCCGTCTACGCATCGCCTAATGCTCTAGTTAGGCTCTGATACCACTGTAGGGTTCCTAGGCACACTAATGAGGTCTCACAAGGCATCAGCCATGCCAATTTCAAAATTTTCCGATGCCAAGAAACCCTAATACGGATCGTTGACTAGAGATTAAGCGAAACTACAAGCTAGTTAACAACTTAACTACTAAGTGAACGGAAATACAACCTTTGTAGATCCGGTCCTCCACCTCTATAGCTCCGCGTTGATGTTCCTCCGCTGCGATCATCGGATCCCGGACTCTAGTAATGGTTTCGTCGAAGAAATGATCGGGCTAGGTCGTCGACTTTGATGCCGAAGATGATCTACGTCGAGGCAACACAAGATCAAGCTCCAACTTCACCAAGCCATGAAACTCGTGAAGAAAACACCCTATACTACTTGGCAAGTGGTAGAGGATGAAGAAATAGGAAGTGGGTTCACTTTAGAAGTGGATTTCTCACTCTTTTTCTCATTTCACCATTGAAGCTAGCAAGCTTCTTTCTTCTTGAAGAAGAAGAAGAAGAAGATGATAATATAATAAGAATTAATCAATACTAGAAAATAAGTCATTCTTATCATATTAGCAACCATGGTTATGTGTAGAGAGTAAACTAAGGTTAGGTGAATGGTTAGGTTAGGCATGAAACAAAAATGGTAGACTTTTTCAAAGCTTCATGAAGCTTCAATGTAAAACAAAGCAAGCCACCATTTTTCTTTTTGCCAAAATAAATAAATAAATAAATGAATAAATAAATTAAAACCCTAACCATTTACTTAACCAAGGTTTAAACTAAACATACACCCAAACATGCATGTATCATCAAACATGATACAATCAAGTGCACAAAAAAATATATCACATATACAATGTGCACTTCAAGTGAGAAAATCCATTTTAAGTGAACCAATACTAGTTAATGCAAAGTAATATATCAAATATATAATTATGCATTAAATCATTAAATCAACGCTTGATTTAACGATCCGGTCATATCGCATATGACCGACTAATATCCAATGTATCGACTTATCGAATCAATCCTTGATTCGATAACTAGGTTATATCGCATACAACCAATCGATACATTCATCGCGAGAATAGAATACGGTATCACATACATGCATTATTCTCGGTCCCGCACATATCTCATATGTGCTCCTATTTCATTTCGCTTGAGCCAGGAAACCTCTGTGTGGGACTCTAAAGACTCGTCAATACGCCGGCAGCAGATGATGATCATATCAAGCACCCACAAGCCGCAAGCGGTCTGCTAAACGTAACGGCCACCCGGGTATTGAGCGATCAGAAGATCGACGAGCAAGCCCGGTCACACTCCTGTGAATCCAACCAGTAACACTTACCGTACAGTCCGGTCTCGTCGTCTGATATATCGCATATCTCGCCTAGGGGTGGTAAACGTCAGACCCCAATAGCTCGATAAGTCGTGTCGATATGAGGTCTATAACAGTTCGAGAAACTACTGGTAACACTTACCAGTAAATCTCAGCAACCCTGGCCAGGGATTTCCGGTTATAGCCAATCGAACACAGCGCAACATCAACTCCCTATACCGGGATAGACGAATCCCCTCCTATCGCTCATTGCCTCCATGTGACTCGGGACTGTACCCAAAAACCACCGTTTTGCACGCCCTCTTGGACATGGTAAGGTGGAAATCAAAGCACAGTGGGAATCACACAAGACTCTATGACGATGTAACAACCCTAAATTTCCTATACAAAATTTTTCAAATATTTTTTTCAAAAATCCACAAAGGGGTATTTTAGCCTGAGCACAAGATATAGGTAATTATTTTGTTTTTAATTACAAGCTACAAGAATGTAATAAATCCATTTTTAGTGTACAAGAAATTACTTTAAATTTAATGTATACTTGGAGTATTTACTCTTGCTAGTATCATTTTAAGTAATTAAATAACTCCATAATTACAAGAAGGAGCTTGTAGCTCATTGGTAATACCTTGCACTGCTGAACCAAGCCACCAGAGTTCAAATCCCATACCCCACATTATTTTTAATATTGATTTTTTTTAAAACCTTTAGAATACCAAGAGTTTACATGTGCATATCTCACAAAAACCCCACTACACCCAAACATGTAACACTTGCAGGAGTTAGATGAACCGTCGGGAGGGATCCAGGCCACCGGACTCGGTCGGGAATCGGCCAACTCGGCCTTGACTCGGCCGACTCAGTGATCCGACCGAGTCACGGCCGAGTCACCCCAGATTCGGCCGATTCCGGCGATGGTCACAACATGAAAGTTGTGTCTTTTCATATTCCCTACGCACCTGCAAAGTTTCAGCCTCATACCACTTCCAGAGCTCTTAAAAAACCCCAATTACTCCACTTTTAATACATTTTTTATTACATTTTATCACATTTTTATTTTTAACTTTTCATCTACCCTAACCCTAGCCTAACCCTATAAATACCAACCCTACACACTACCCTCTCACCCCCAAAATCTTAAGCCACTCTCTCAAAAGTTTTCCAAGAAGTGTGTGCTTTGAAAACAAGTTCGCGGCGAAGCTCCGACGAGATTCTGACGGAATTCCGGCGACGTTTTTTAGAAACAACCGGTGACGAAGCAACGCCTCGACAACTCATCTAGTTCCCCTATACTCTTTAGTATAGATCGAAACCCGTAAGTCCCATTCTTACCTTCTTCCTACTTCTCAAAAATACGAAATTACGAAATCCGACGGGAATCGGAACAAACCGATTTCCGATTCGGTTTTCTATAAAATCTCACTTGTCATCAATTCCATAATACTTAAACTTATTCATGTTGACTATTAATCACATAACAACTAATTTGGACAAAGTTTCTCACATGAAATGATAGCTTTTGCAATATCGTATTCTTTTTCACTTTAATACCATAATTTTTATTTTTCTTCTTCTAATCAATTCAATCATTCCTAAACATCTCTATCTTGACCATTAAACTTGTAAAAGTTAATTTGAATAAGTTTTCACACATGAAATGATAACCTTTTCAATTTACCGTATTTTTACACTTTAATACCATCATGTTTCAATTTCATATTTAACCCTTAACTTGCTGTACATTTAAAGTAGAGCACGAGGTAATGACCTACCTCCACACACACGCAAATACAACCCTAAAATGATATCATCAAAACTTAGAATACGATAAAACGAAACTTTCATTAAAATACCATAATCTTCATAAAACCATTCTTAAAGGTTTTAGATTTGTTACACTTTTAAGTAAATATTTCTTACTAGAAAAATACGATAAGTTGTGGACATCGATCGTTTATCTAAACCTGACTTTGTGGTGTCTAGGCAAGTGTGTCTAAGGCAAGTGGTTACTTAATTAGGGCCACTACTTGTAGTGGAGAGCCTCCCACTTACCTGGCACTTACCTGGCCGCAATTGGCGGTGAAGAGGCGATTTGAGGCTTCAAACGACTTGTCGTTTAGACCTTTTAGAAATAGGCTAGTTGGCTTAGGAAACCCTAGAATCTAAAATACGGAAAATTACACTTTGCAAATAAATACCTTTTACTTTATAAAACCGTTTTCTAAAGGATTAGTATTTTACAATCTTTGCAAAGCGCCGCTACAACCCATCTTTGGGGAACCCGTTCGGGATCGTACGGTTTATCGTGCACCCTCGGGCTAGTAGTGCGAGATTCAGACCTCTGCAAGGAGCATTCGGTCTCGAAAGGTTTAAAATACGACATCTTAAGAAAATGAGATTTTTGAAATATAAAATATTTATTAAAATTATTTTTGTATAAGCATATGTATATTTATCTTTTAAATACCTATTTTATTATAATATAAATTTTCCACCTTTTTCTAAAAATCACAATAATAACTTTTATACTAAAATACCATGAACTTTAAATAATCACTATTACAGATAAATACCTAAAACTAGGATATTTTCACTAGAAATGGCACAATATAAAATCCACAACTCTAAAGACGAGTAATAAATACTTGAGGTGTATTTTGAAAAGTATATAAAAGTATTTTTACATAAAACCCCATCAAGTTTATAAATTACCCTAAGGACCCTAGCAGTTATAAGACTTCGTTTCACATTTCTGATTGTCTGACTCGAGTTTGAGTCTGATTAATCTGACTCGAATATGATTCAAGTTAATCCATAATCTACAAGTTTCCAATTCAATATGAACACATGAATCCATGAATACAATTATCAGTTTATACAATCTGGCTGAACCGAACCATGGATATGTTCCTTTTACATGATTCCCAGTATTCCATTTACATGACTCTACGGTTATAACCGTTTCCTGATATCATGGTTTCGGTCAGTCAATCAATCAATCATACAACCAATACAGTTTACAAGATAACAATACAAACAAGACATCGCGGGGTTTAAGGGGTAGATTGGTACGGAAGGTGTTAAAGGTGGCACGAGACAATAAGATTAAGACACCTAACATGAATCTAATTGCTGTTGTATCGTGGCATAAACGGTTCCTTGAGTTCCTGATACCTTAGTCTCCGGGGCAAGTGAGACTCCTCTCGTATACACTGGCATCCTTTTGTACCAAGCTACAAACAACAGCGTTAACACGAAATACAACAATATAATAATATAATACAACTGTAAAAGCTACTCTCTCTCTCTTACTCTCTGTCTATTCCTCCCTTATCTTTGGGACTTACCGAGCGACCTGTTCGCTGACGACATTCTGTTTCTCTCTTCTTTGAATGTCTTCAGGTGGTTTGGACCCGGCGGAGATCGAGCCATCTCAAGAAGACTTGGAGCAATTTGCCGAAGACCCTGCACTTTAGTTCATTGTACACTTTTTCTTTCTGTACTTTTCATTTCCTGTTATGCCACTGTTTAGGCATCTTTTTATTTCAGTTGTATTTCCTTTCATGTATTGTACAAAGAATGTTAATGAATAAAAGTTGCTGTTCTTTTATATCTTGTCTCTTGTGTATTTATTTTATATTGCTTAGATACGCTTAGCGTATGTACTTCTGAGTATATACGTAGCGGGCCTCGTCGCGTCCCCTTCGCCGTATACCGGGAAGCGGGGCGTGACAGACGATCTCGGGTCAACAGACTACTCTGTACCAGTGTCACCAGAGAACTGCCATCTGACGTAAGGTATAATACCATCTGGGAGTTCTCGGCGAGTCCGTCCAGTGTACCCAGTCTCCACTGAGCACCCGTATATCATCTCTGATGTCAAACACCAATGGATATGGGATCATCCATCGCCCATCTGTATGGGTCGAGAAGGTACACGCTAGTCTACTCTGGTATATCGATGCCCCGTCTCGATACACCCATGACTAGGGACTTTGAAGGATGTACTTATGGACTACCATGTCCCCACTAATATGATCCGCATCATAGTCCAGGTAGTCAAGTACACATCCTAAGGGCTTTACCAACATGTAACAGAGAGACAATCAGTGTACACGTTAAGGCAAAGAGTAACCAGATAGCATACTATCATATCGAGCAAGAAAGTCATCCCTATATATGTCCAAGCATCCACTACAATATACATCCTATGTATAGTAATGGCCTCTAGGGCATACATATAACTAACAGCTTATACTCGCAAGTTCCTTCCTAGTCGTGCTAATCCCCGTTGTTGCCGATTACCGTAACACCGGTATTAAGAGTGGAAACGAAAGAAGTGAGTGACTCCTAACTCAAACTAACATAATCCTAACCCTAACAAGCTCTCTTTATATACCATTTTAGCACATAGTTAATCTCAAAACAAACCTGGACATTTGGACTTAACTCGTTAAAGCACATAGAAAAAGATTCCCATCTCCCTACGGACGACCCGTACTCAACCGGCTAGCTACAAGCGAAACTGTCTTGATTGCGGTTAAAACTGAAACTCTTCCAATCAGCATCATACATACTTGCTTACATGTAGATACTTAACCCTTGCTACACTTATATGTACACCACATATGATACTGTACTTGTTTTCCGGAGGATTTTGGGAACCGCAAGATATATTTTAAAGATGGATTCATTTAAAAGAGCGGATTTCCCTTGATATCCTCATATTGTTGTTTTATGTTGCATATATCAGTTTTCATGGATTTACGCATTGAGATATGGATTTCATATGATTTATGGATTTGAGAACCGTGGGGGTATTTCAAGAAAACTATGTATTGTTTGAAAACCGGTTTTTCTTGATATGATATTTCAGTGCGTCCACCATGTGATTTCTCGGTTCTGAGATTTGGCTTGTGATACCCGATTCGAGGAGCGGGAGGCACCGTCTGCAGGTACATGATGGACCCGGTATGGTACCCCGGGGCGAGTGGTGATTTCGTAGTGTAGATGATAAGCCTGGCGGTGGGACCACTACCTACCGGTGATTGTATTTGGACTCGGCAGTTATCATGGGGATACCGACCGGAGTGAGGTATGACATATCGTCAGGGCCAGTCGTGGTGACGGCGCCTGAGTTATGGGGATTTACGTGTTGATGCTAGACACGGGTTTTCATGATATTTCGGGTGTCGATGTTAGACACTCAGGTTCCATGAGACTTACAGGATGTGAGGGCCGATCTGAGGATGCGGCCGATCTGAGGATGCGGTGCCTGAGGATTTGGGATTTGATGTGTCAGTGAGGGACACTGGTGTTTTTCCTATGCCGATGATTTTGCATGAGATTTTATTTTATCATCCCACACACTCAGGATTATTTCTGATATGCATTGTTTCATGTAGTTGTAATACCCTGATGATATACCTTTACATGATAGTTGCATATTCCTATTGTCATACTTATGCCATCAGATTACATGTGATAGAGAAATCGCTATTTGTGCATACTTGCGATTACAGTATGATATTATTTACTATTCACGAGTTGGCAACTCACCCCCGTTGTGCCACAGTATTTTGCAGGACTTACCCTCAGAGTAGTCGCGGCAGGGCGTCTTATCATCTCTACTTTTGCGGATACCACTACGTTAGGCAGTGAGGCCTTTGCTTTTAGGTGGGTTTGCGGTTATCTGCTTGTACATTGTATATCTTTTTGTTGGATCTAGTATTCTCCATCTACCACTGGTTATATATGACTTAGAGACGACTTGTGAGGATTCAGTGTTGCATTATTTTGGTGACTTTGGGTGCCGTGCTCGTGGGAGCCGGTTTTGTTGAAAAGTTTACTTCTTTATGCAGTTTTCTTTTATATTCTTCACTTCGGCGTCGTATTTATATCTTGTGGTGGTTGTCTCCGCCGTTGGGCGTGATTTTGCTCCCATTTGAGATGCTTTATATATTATCTGTGTTGTACCCGTTTTCGGGGCTAGTTTTTACATTGGAGGTGCTGCCGAAATTTTTATGAAAGAAAATCAAAGTTAGAGATTTTACTTGTGATTTCTCCGAATGTTTAAAACTATGTTTTTCTCCGTTGATCCAGGTCTGGGTGGTTTAGATTTCTGGGTTTCGGCTTACTTAAGTTGCGTACGCCTGTAGACGTTACGTAGTTTAAGTGCCAGTTACGGGCCAAATTTTGGGTCGTGACAGACACGAAATATCGCGTTATTAGGGGTCTGACTTTATTCACCCTCTAGACCCGATATACGAAACTCTTAGACGAACAGACCAGACTATACGGAGATTGTTATAGACAGGCTCAATAGGGGTACAGATGAGTTTGCTCATCCGTCTTCCTTTCGCTCAATACCTAAGCAGCCGTTACGTACAGCTAGTGCCACTGATATGCTTGTGGTTAAACCCACTGCCAGCATATTGACGAGTCTTTAGAGTCCCACACAGAGGGTTTTCACGGTTCACGCGATATGATGTAGATGACATATGTTGGTACATACATGTGTCCGATTAAATATGTAACAGGCTACACAGACTTTAATCGGACGGTTGATAATACTAGCGGTTTAGGATTAAGCCGGATTATTAAATCAAGTTTCGATTTAATATTTTTTATATATTTTTTTAATATAGGTATTCGAGTATTATTGTTCACTATTCATTTTCTCTCTTAGCTATTCGTATTTTTATACGAATACGCGTATATGTATTTCGATACGTATACCGGGTTGTATTCCGTATTTATACGGAATATTTTCTAGAAAATGGACACCTCATTATATGATTTTCGTTTTAGAAAATCATTTGCCAATGAGGTAGAGGATGAGGTGGCATGAGCATGGTTGGAGATATGTAGAAAGGAATAGGCCATTATTTGTTTATTGTAAAATGATGTGAGATATGAGCTGCTTGAGCTTGAACGAGAACATGATCCCCACCTCGAGAACCAAGCCAAAGAAAGCTATCCACGCCATAGCGATTACTTGGCTCGCTACCGGGAATAGTAAGACGGGAGCTAACTAGGAGGTCAAAAGCAAGAAGATTTTTTTGCATGTAAAATGGCAAGCCATTCTATTCTACATACTACTGACACTCTTCATTCATTGAACACTTAGCTCATTCTTTCTTGAGTTGCTCAAGCCTATGTTTTTCTTACCTCCTCCTCCTTCTTCTTTATTTGCTCACTTGAGCTTTGGAAATGAGAGAAAAAGATAGCGGAAAATTCCTACATCCCCACTCTCCATTGCAAGTGATCTTGGAGCGTCGGTTGCTTCGCTAGGCGAAGGTGGAGCTTAGATCGTTTCCCTCAGGTGAATCATCTTCGGGGATCCCACCTTATTCTCAAACCTGGTGGCTCGGTTGATTGGCACTCCTGTAGGCTCATCTTAAATACAAATTTTGGGCAGGTCCTGCATCCAACAAGAACATTTCTTCCCTTACAAATCCTAATCTTCTTTCCCGGGGTAGGTCGAAGGAGAACAGGCTTGCAAGCGCGATCCGGAGCACTTGAAGAAACTTGAGGATGTAAGTATTCTACACATAGAAGATTGGTTTAGCTCACTTGGTTTTGTTTACAAGTTCTAGCTCTTTAGTTCGATTCTTGGATCGTAAGTTTAGCAAACTAAAATTTTTTGAAATCCATATTGCCATCTTGCAAAATTAGTTTGCTAGTGTGCCTAAGTTCCCATCAGATATTACCGTCATGACCCGGAAACGGCAAGTGACCGGCACTGGAACCACATGAAGTCTATAGGACCCCACCGTAACCCAAATAAGCCGAAAACCAGGAATCTAAATCTTTTAAAGAAAATAGTGGAGCTAAAGTTTGGAAAAAGGGGTATAAATGAAATCAAGTTCCGCTTTTTAATGTATAAGTGAAGTTCGTTGAAAATACAAGTGGATTCTATATTAAAGTTTGAAAACATTTTCGTCATTTGAAATATTGACAGCACCTCCTTTGTAAATTTTGATAAAAACCAAAACACACACACACACACACACACACACATATATATATATAATATTGGTATCCCCAATCAGGAGCTAACTCATCGCCAATCGACGGAATCGCAACCACGTAATATATATACGACGCCTAAGGAGAAAATCAACTCAAGAAAAGTAAAGAAATTAATACCAAATACAACATCAAATCAACTATATCCAACTCAACATAAAGAATACATACAAGTCTCATCTCTAAATCCAAAAGAATAAACAAGTCTCTAAGTCCAAAAATATACAAGTCTGATAGAGTTTTTAACTAGATTACAAAGAAATAAAAAAGTATACAAGCGGTGATTACGATCTGGAATGCAACCCACCTACCAAGCAATCACCCGAAGAAGAAGTGTGCCAGCAAGCCACTACTGATCTGAGCGTTCGGTTCTGTAAGAAAACTATGGTACAATGGGGGTGAGTTGCCAACCCGTGAGTAAAAAATATCATCAGGTAGAAATCGAATGCATAACGATCTACCCAGGTCATACTGCAATAATAATATTATACCGTGTAGTATCGAAGGTGAACGTGTGTGTATAATATCTGTTAGTTATATGTATGCCCTAGAGGCCATTACTATACATAGGATGTATATTGTAGTGGATGCTGGGACATATATAGGGAGGACTTTCTTGCTCGACATGATAGTATGCTATCTGGTTGATCTTTACCTTAACGTGTACACTGATTGTCTCCCTGTTACATGTTGGTAAAGCCCTTAGGATCTGTACTTGACTACCTGGACTATGATGCGGATCATACTAGTGGGGACATGGTAGTCCATAAGTACATCCTTCAAAGTCCCTAGTCGTGGGTGTATCGAGACGGGGCATCGATATACCAGAGTAGACTAGCGTATACCTTCTCGACCCATACAGATGGGCGATGGATGATCCCATATCCATTGGTGTTTGACATCAGAGATGATATACGGGTGCTCAGTGGAGAATGGGTACACTGGACGGACTCACCGAGAACTCCCAGATGGTATTATACCTCACGTCAGATGGCAGTTCTCTGGTGACACTGGTACAGAGCAGTCTGTTGACCCGAGATCGTCATAGAGTCTTGTGTGGTTCCCACTGTGCTTTGATTTCCATCTTACCACGTCTAAGAGGGCGTGCAAAACGGTGGTTTTTGGGTACAGTCCCGAGTCACATGGAGGCAATGAGCGATAGAAGGGGATTCGTCTCTCCCGGTATAGGGGGTTGATGTTGCGCTGTGTTCGATTGGCTATAACAGGAAATCCCTGGCCAGGGTTGCTGAGATTTACTGGTAAGTGTTACCAGTAGTTTCTCGAATAGTTATAGACCTCATATCGACACGACTTATCGAGCTATTGGGGTCTGACGTTTACCACCCCTAGGCGAGATATGCGACATATCAGACGATCAGACCGGACTGTACGGTAGTGTTACTGGTCGGATTCACTGGAGTGTGAGCGGGCTTGCTCGTCGATCTTCAGATCGCTCAATACCCGGGTGGCCGTTACGTTTAGCAGATCGCTTGCGGCTTGTGGGTGTTTGATATGATCATCATCTGCTGCCGGCGTATTGACGAGTCTTTAGAGTCCTACACAGAGGTTTCCTGGTTCAAGCGAAACGAAATAGGAGCGCATATGAGATATGTGCGGGACCGAGAATAATACGTGTATGTGATACCGTATTCTATTCTCGCGATGAATGTGTCGAATGGTTGTATGCGATATAACCTAGTTATCGAATCAAGGATTGATTCGATAAATCGATACATTGGATATTAGTCGGTTATATGTGATATGACCGGATCGTTAAATCAAGTGTTGATTTAATGATTTAATGTATAATTATATATTTGATATATTACTTTGCATTAACTAATATTGGTTCACTTTAAATGGATTTTCTCGCTCGGATGTGCACATTGTATATTCGATATATTTTCGTGCACTTGATTGTATCATGTTTGATGATGCATGTTTGCTTGGTTAAGTGTAAAGAATTAAACCATGGTTATACATATAATTAGGGTTTTATTTTCCATTACTTATTTATTCATTTATTTATTTGTTTATACATTTTGGAAAATGAATGGAAAAGAGAAAAGAATGGTGGCTTTATTTGTTTGTTTGTTGAAGATTCATGAACCTTTGACTTAGTCACCATTCTTGTCTTCATTCTTAACCCTAACCATTTGAGCAAACCATGGTTTATTCTCTACACTTAACTAGGGTTAGATTATGATAAGGATTCCTTTGATTTTCTATTTGGATAATTATCATAATATTGATTATCTTCTTCTTCTTCTTCATCTTCAAGAAGAAAGCAAGCTCCATCAATGGTGATTGATGGAAATGAGTGAGAAATCCAATTCTAAAGTCTACCCACTTCCTATTTCTTCATCCTCTACCTCTTGCCAAGTAGTAGAGTGTGTTTTCTTCACAAGTTTCTTGACTTGGTGAAGTCGGAGCTTGATTTAGCGATGCCTCGACGTAGATCATCTTCGGCATGGACATCGACGACCTAGCTCGCCTATTCTCCGATGAAGCCGACGCTAGAGCCCGGGATTTATTTTGGACAGCGAGAAGACTTCATTGCGGAGCTATGGAGGTGGAGCACCGGATCTACAAAGGTTGTATTTCCGTATTCTCTTAGTTAAGTGTTAACTTGTTATCTTTTCGCCTAGACATCTAGCAAACGATCCGTAGTTTAGGGTTTCTCGGCACCGTAATTTTTGAAATTGGCATGATTGATGCCTTGTGAGACCTCATTAGGGTGCCTAGGAACCTTACAGTGGTATCAGAGCCTAGATAGAGCCTTAGACGAAGTCCCGACGGAATTTGAAGTCCGATCTACCCGAAACCCAAACCCTTAACATGCTCTCTGGAAATTTCTGTAAAATGTGGATTTTTTGGAATTAAAAATATGCAGAGAAATGTGCAGGAAATTCTAAGAAAAACTGAAGAAAACGACAACCTAATTCAACAGTACGGCCGCGGAACCGTGGCGTTGACCCCCCTTTTGCGGCGGTTCCGCGGCCGTCTGTGATGATTAGGGTGTGTTTTTTCTTCAGTTGTTTCTGTTGGTGTTTCTTGTGTGTTCTGGATGTTTTTAATATTTATTCCAGAGTTGTATTTTCTGGGTTGTATTGGGGACTCGGTGTATTCGATCGGACTGTCTAATTTTTGTCGGTGTGCTTTTCCGGGTATTTTTAGAATATGTTAAAAAGTTCGACCGAATAAAAATACCCAATTTTTCCCCTGTCGGGAAATTTCCAAGTGTTGGATTTTTCCGTAGTTTAACGACGTTCTAAGTAGTGCAAGTAACGCGATGGACCCTCTAGAAGACAACAAACCTTAACTCGATTATGTGACCGTCTTGAACTGCCCTTTGAACCTTCGGGTTTGGGGCAGTACGGCGTGCCACATGTGAGGCGTTGGCTTGACCCTTCTACGGCTGGACCGTTGGTACTGAGGCACGAACTGAATGTTGTTAGACTTATTTCATGTGTAGATCTGTATCGGGAAAACTTGGGTGTTCGAATGTTCGATCGGAAAGTTTATTTCTATTTATCTGGAATGGGATACAATAATTGGAATTCACAAGAAGTTATGAGATAACTGAATGAATGTTGTAAATCTAGCAATTTAGTCTCACTTGATCGGTTGCCACGGAATTTTGATGTGATCAAAAGTCCGTCGCAATCACGTAGCGTACGCGGATACTCGCCGGGTAAACTTGATAGACAGCCTCACTCCATAGCCCCGACCAAGTGACTGTAGGAGAACCCCGTCGCCGAAAGCATCCGTTCGGGTGCTCGCGGTAGCGGTGTTCCGCCTTGGTGCACTTCGTCGACGGTATCGGGGGTGCGGCCGTCTACTGAAGTTTGCGACGAGCATTCGATCAGGATGTCGGGAATCTTGTTGAATTGCCCGACTTGAATATTGAAAAGTGTTTTCGATAATGAGACTAAAATGCGGGGTTTATAATTGTTAGGCATGCGATGTCTAAGTAATTCATTTGGTCAGGCATGTGATGTCTGAGGTGGTTGCGGATTCCAACTGTTGTAGTTTTACACTTTCTTTTCTGTGACCGTAAGTGTAATGTGTGATATCGCCGGTTTCGTTGCTATATGTCAACGACAATTGGGATGGACATATTTACTTACGTTGATGACATGTGATGTTATGTGTTGCTGGATATGTTATATTGGATCGTCGTGTTTGAATAGCCGGGGGTTTTTATGTGAGATGAGTGTTTTTCATTTTCATTCATGTAAAAAACTTGTATGTAATATTCTTTTATTGGGGCACTTCCAGGTTGCGGAAGTTGTCACCTTTTGTATATTATTTACTTTTCCGCACTAGGATAGACCCAAGGAGGGGAGCACAAGTAACCGGGTTCTGGAGTCCAGTGGGAGACCAACTCGAGGAGTCGAGTCCGGGTCTCCTAACTCTAGAATTGGTAGGGTTGCTTGCCGCTCTCGTAGGGGTCTAGGGGTGTGGGTTTGGCTATTCATCACGACCGTGGAATCCGTGTTTTATACTGGCTCGTATTGAAAACACGGACGTCCTAGTATATCCAATATTTCATATGTTTCTTCTGCTGCGATATTTGTGATGTGATCATGTGATGTTCTGTGATAGATACAGTATATAGTATATATGATATATTATATAGACGTTACTTCTGTTTTACACCCGTGCTAGCCCTGCCCCGCTCTGCCGTTAGTTACCTAACCTAACGGTGCACGAGGGGACACCGAGGCGAATGCGGATGGCATAAGTGTACGTCGTATTTATCTGTGATGTTTAGGTAACTTAAATGATGGGACTTCATTAATGTGATTAATGAAATAAAAGAAACCTAAGATGTTGTAGAATCGAATTTCAAAATAAAACAGGTAGCTACAGTTCTTGCTTTGCACAGCGGTATATGTGATATATCCTGCACCTTATTCGATGAGGAAAGGACCGAGATCCCTTCACCGGGAGTGACTCCTTTAGTAATAACTGGCAGATGCTACACACTCGGTTTGTCTTTTGATTGCTTTTAAGTGTTTTTGCTTTGCACAGTGATATATATGATATATCCTGCACCTCATTCGACGAGGAAAGGACCGACGATCCCTTCACCGGGAGTGACTCCTTTAGCAAAACTAGAAAAGCCTCAAAAGCACTCCATTTCAAAATTTATTCGATCCTACAACGATATCAAGTTCATTACGCAATAGGTTTTCAGAAAAACCTGTCGTAGCCCTCCGTTATTTCAGATAAGTAGTAGTTAGTATTCGTGCTACGTTTGTTGGCCTGCGTCAAGGCGTAGTGTGCGGTAGCTAACTGGTGCTTATCTGCATAAGCATATGATGTGATTGGATTAGGGTAGTCGTGCGACTTTGTTGGCCTGCGTCAAAGGTCGTGCGGGTGGGTTTAATTCAATCAGGAAATGACGGGTTGAACTTGACTAGCGCACTATGGTTTGTTGGCCTGCGTCAAGGTCATAGGACGCTAGGGGCAAAATATTATCGGGAATTTCAAGTGTTGAAATTTGCAATGAGATTGCATACCTTCTATGAGATAGTTGGATCCCGATACCCACTGCGAGTAAGAGTTACTCCTGGGAGAGTTTTATACATTACAATTAGCCGATCAAGTAGGTGTCTAGAAAGGTGTCAACGGGGTTACGCCTCTGGAAAAACGAGGTTTACATTAATTAGGTTCGTGCGAAAGCACGGGGGACCTCCCTCAAAGTACCGACACTGGCCTGGCTGAAAGATTGGCGAACTTGTAGTGTGTAATTAATCCCGGCTAGTCTTTCCTTTTAGGATTTGAAGGAAGATTTGATAAAAAGCAGTGGGAGCCATCCTGATTAGATAAAATAATAACCAATCTATTCTTGCAAGAGCGCACGCTGAGTGTTTTCTTCTCTCTCTCTCTTGGTAGCGACCATATCACGCCTTAATCAAGATAATAATACGGAATATTGACCGAACCCGCTTGTTATACTGAGCTGGGGAACGTTGGTCCCGCTCCAACTTATAATTGTTATAAGACAGAGCAGGAAATTGGGGAATACCAAAATTCCTATGCCGCCCAAACGAAGAGAGTGCATGCTGATGCATCATCTTCGGGTATGTTCATTACAGAGAACTGTTTCTCAGTATCCTTTACGTCCTGGGTATGTGATACCAGATCAGGATCTCAGATATGTAATCTGTTACATAGGGCTAAAGAAAGGTAGAGAACTGAGAACGGGTGATAAGTTTCATGAGGCAGAAAACGGGGCAAGAGTTGCAGCCAAGTCTGTTGGTCACTGTCACCCTGTATTATCAATACATTGATTCTGAACGAATGTTATTAGATACCGAACCTGATATACAAAATCATATCTCTCTCTTTATTAGTAAAGAAACGATAAAATTTTGTATTGTTGGATAATGTTTTGAACATTTCCTATATCAAAAGTTGATCGGTTCAGGCACGTTATCTAAAAGCATTGATGTTCTAAATCAAACTACAGTTCTTAGTATACGGATCACACACAAGAGGAAGAGTTCAGAAATGAACGAATTCTTCTTGAGGTATTGTAGACTAGGTCATATCAATGCGACCCGACTGGCTGAGTTACATTTAGATGCATATTTAAATCAGTTTGAATTTACATCTTATGAAACTCGCCAGTCATGTCACAAAGATAAGATGACCATAGCTCCGTTTACTGAAAACAGAGAAAGAGTTAGTAAACTCTTGGGATGATACATGTTGATGTATAAAGGTCCCCTGTCTACATATGCCAAGACCGGTTCTTTGTACTTCATTACATTCTCTGATAATCTCTCAAGATTCAGACATATGTTCCTGTTGAAACACAAGTCCGAACCTTTTGAGATATTCACAGAATATGATTTAGAAGTAGAGAACCAAAATACTGGGTATAAGTATTATGTCCTTTGATGAGATCAAGGAGGAGAATACTTGGGCACGAAATTCTTGGACTTTTCTAAAGGAGAATGAGATTCTCTCTCAGTATTACTCCTCCTATACACCATAGCACGATGGTATATCGGGGCGGAGCAATAACACCCTATATGATAAGGTGTGCTCTATGATGAGTACTACTGAGTTACCTATTTCCTTTTTGGGAGTTATGCACTTAAAAGCTGCATACCTATTGAATAGGGTTCCAATCAAATCAGTTGCCTACCGCTTCATATGTGATATGGAATGGGAAGAACCCATGTCTTAAGTCAGTTAAGATTTGGGGTTGTCCGGCCTATGTCTAAAAACAAAATCCGGACAAGCTCGAGGCAAGGTCTGTAATGTAGAACTGGAAAGGTTCCAGCTATACAAACTACAGCAGATGATTTGATAGAGCCAAAGGATTCAGTAAATACCAACGAACCTCAGCCTCTCCGCCGATCTAGTAGGGTTCCTCACCCACCTGAGAGTTACTTCGGTTTCTCTATGACAGTGGGAGCGAGGATTGCATCATGAGATGATGACCCAACTAGCTTCGAGCTGGCCATCTGGAGTAAGACTCTGTAAGAATGGCTGGATGCTTATCGATCTGAGATGGAATCCTTATACACCAACAAAGTATGGACTTTGGTTGCTATATCTGAAGGGTTAAATTCCCATCAGGAGCAAGTATATCTTGAGAAGATTACTTGGTGTACATGGAAAAGTTGAGACTTTCAAAGCTAGACTTGATAAAGGTTTTCGTCATCGACCAGGCATGGATAATGATGAAACCTTTTCCAGTACCTATGCTTAAGTCCATCCAGATACTACTTGCCACGGCTACATACCATGACTACGATAATCTGGTGGTTGGGTGTCATGACAGCTTTTCTAAATGAAGTTTTAGAAGAGAGCGTCTATAAGTACACAGCCAGAGGGCCTCGTAGACAGTGGGAGCAGCAGAAACGTGTGCAAGAGGCTTTATAGGATTAAAGCAGGCATCACGTGTAGCGTCTTGAAAAGTCGTTTTGGTGTTTTCTTGAAATTCGGTGAAAATTCGGTATTTTTCCGAAAACCGTCTTTCTCGATATTTTGCAGTTTAGGGCTAATTATACCTTAAATGGATAGGTAATTACTTGTTTTTAGTGACTAATGAGTTAATTATGAAATTTTGGTCATTTAAAATTTTTTTCCCTATTTTTCAATTTTTTAATATTATTTTAAGCCGGTAAGAAAATACATTAAATAAGCGATAAATACAAATTTTTCCGGGCTAATTTTAATCTCTAAAATTATGATAATTATATTCTAGTGATAACATGAATTTTTAGCAATTTATTTTGATTTTTAACCAATTTTTATGAATTGAAACGAATTTATTGAATTTTGGGCTAAAACTTGCAATTTTTGAGTTGTAGGGGGCCTTTTTGCATAAAATTTCTTTTGTAAAATCCCTCTCTCTTTTTCCTCAGCCCTAGGACAGCCCCACCTTGTGTGAGACCAGAAATTTCTGGCCTCATTTTCTTTGGTTGCTTTCTTGAGTTGTTTTGATGGTTTATGGTTTTATTTTAATTAAAATGGATAAAGTATGATACTTTGACTTTGTGGACTTGACCCATGACCTTCCCCACTTGACCACACCCTCCCCCATCCCTCTTCTGGTCGAAAATTCCAGCAGCCCTCCCCCTTCACCTTCCTCTTTTCATTTCCTCCAAAATTTCATCAAAATTGCAACAAAATTCAATAAAAATCCATAAATCCTTCTCTTTTTCAACACAAAATCCTTGTGCTACCTCTTCTCAAGCTTAATATAGTTGAAATCATGTGGAAAGGAGGCATTTTTGGAGCAAACTTTCTTGCTTGATCCATTGATCAAGAGGTATATTTCCTATCTTGTTAAATCCTTTGTTTAAGTGCTTATATTATAGGGTTTAGTGATAATTTAGTGTAGTTAATCTAGATTTCTTAGACTTTGTTTGAAAATTGAGACTAGGGTTTGAAGCCATAATAGTTAATTAAGTATTTTATAGTTAATCTAGTTGTTAATGACTAATCTATTTGGTTACCTTGTTGATATAGTTTTCAATTATGCTAATTTGATTAAATTAGAAGTGTGAAATTTGCTGTTTTGAAATATCAAGAGAAGGTTTTGTTATGTAAATTAGGTTTTTAAGCTTAGTTAATGGTTTAGAAATTGTGTATTGGCTAGCTATTTGGTTAGTTTGGATGTTGGTGTTGGGTGGTGTTGACTTGTCGCTAAATTGTCGATGTTTGCATCAAATTGCAATTTCTGCTTACTAGATTTTTATAAAAGTTATGTGATGAATTAATTGTGGCATCTTGATGATTGTATGGCTTGTCCTACGACTTTTAGGATGCGTGAGTGCGGTTTTTGGGTAGTCGGGTTTTAGTTTTGCCGGGTGACCCAAATCGGCGTTTTTGGCAGTTTTTGCGATTTTCGCGTGTGTCCGCGCACTTTGTGCACGTTGTACCTAGCTAGCGAACTTTAGTAGTTTCGTTGGGGTTTTGCGTCGTTCTTGATACGTAACCTTATGTTTGGTATTGATGTAAATTCCAGGTTCGGTCGCGGAGACGTCAGACGCGGCGCGAAAGGGAAAGGCGGTGATTGGACACAGCTAGCCAGGGATCCCGGTGAGTAGATTTAACATCTACGGGGGACGATCGTTTGGATGGCGCAAGTCGCCCGATAGATTTAGTAAACTGGAAAATAGTAAATTGGATAATCACTTGTGACATTAGAATAATAATACTGGCAGGATAATTGCTGCAATTAGATCAATAGGTTATACCCATATACGCAAACTCAATTGTAGGACACATGCACCATTACCAGGTTTTTATATGCAGTACGAGCACTATTCATGTTTACACACACACCCTGGTAATTGCCATGCCACCACACTAGATAACATTTAAATTTAAAACTTTTACTAATTGATACTTAAACTGGTGCTATTGCCTTTAATTCCTTAAAAATGAAACCGTAGAATTGCTATTCATGTGCATGTACTTCATCATATTAATTGTTCATGCTCAATCCATTAATCGCACATCGCAACTTGATTATTGATATCATATGCATTCATTATCACTGATATATGCACTTATGAGGATTTCTTGAGATTTTATGATATTGCTGGATTTCGGGGGAAAGCCGCAAAATTTCCAACTTATGATATTTTTAAAACATGTAAATTGCGGTTTTCTAGTGATGTAAGTGTCGTCCACCATGAGTTTGCTGTGGCTTTGGAAATCCGTGTCGAGGAGTGGAGGAACCGGCACGGGTACATGGTGGGCCCGGTAAGGTACCCCGGGGCAAGAGGAATGTGGTGATGACGTTGAGCCTGGCAGGGGACGGATTACCTACCGGTGACTGTTTGGGTCGGCGGATATCCAGAGGATACCGACCGTGGCCGCTAGATGATGAGATATTGATATTTGAGATGGGTCAGCCGGACGGCTGAGGCCAGAGATACATTTATGAGATTTGAGACAGCTTTTGGGTGTCGTTGCTGGACACCGATTTTCGTCGATTCATTGACATTATGCTGGCATTCTAAAAGAGTTTCAAAAACAAAAAGAGATAAAATATTTCTTATATATACCTATTGAGACCTCAGATTTTCATGTTGCATGCATATTAGTACACTGATGTTATATACACACCTGCTAGTGCATCCAGTCATACCTGTATTTTAGATGCTAGGATGCTTGTGTGCATGCATACGATAGCCTTTGTAGATGTTATTTATTACTCACGAGTTGGCAACTCACCCCCGTTGTGCCACAGTCTTTTGCAGGTCCGCTCCGTCAGTTCAGTAGCGGCGGGCGCACTTGTCTTTTGCCTCTTTTGCCTGAGCTCGAGATTTGCTCATAGGTGGGTTATGTTATTTTTTTTTGTACCACCTTGTATATTCTTGTATATTCTCGTATCTAGTGTACTCCATCTACTGTTCTACCAGATTATTGTATATTGACCTAGAGATGAGACTGTGAGGTTTGTGGATTTTATACTGTATTTGGGGTCGAGCTCACTTGAGCCGACATGCTACTTTTTCATGCTTCCTTATGCCTTATTATGCTTGTTGTCATTTACATTGCGTGGGATTTGTGACCGCCGTATGGCGAAGAGCTAGCTCCCGCTTGGGGATGCCCTATTTTGTTGGATTCATGTATATATTTTGTTGTACCCATTTTTGTGGGCCAGTATTTACAAAGGAGACTCTGCCGAAATTTTCGGAAAAATTGAGATTGTTTTTAAAAAGGGTTTTACATGACTTATTTTGATAACTCGCTTTCAATTGATTGGGTTTTCTTCACTCTTTCGCTTCATTGGTTTTATTTTCTGGGCTTTGGCTTACTTATTTTACGGACGCCTTTAGACGTTTCGTAAATTTAAGTGCCAGTCACGTTCCGTACCCTGCGGGTCGTGACAAAGTTGGTATCAGAGCGATAGGTTTTACCTTTGTGAGTGTAGGATGACCCTTGGTAGATGGAGTAAGTGACTTAAGCAGGGTAACGTAGCGTGCGTATGTCCGCGGCATACTTACGATACGGTACTCCGCCTAAGTGACTTTAGGATATACTTGCTTGAAAAATTTCTTCTTCAATTCCGTGTATCCTATGATCCTATTGCACTGTTCTTATTATCCGTTTTCCTGTAACAGCCACTATGCCGCCGAAGGCTACGAGGGCACAGAGGGCTGCCGCCAGAGACGAGATTCGAGCTGGCTCGTCCGAGACTAGGACTGAGCAGGGTGGTATGCCTACGCCGCAGGGACAGACCGATCCACCTTCCCCAGGCCGTATGGATAGGCTCGAGACCGGTATGGAGGAGTTGCGACAGATGATGGGGGGCATGCAGGAGCTGCGTCAGATGGTAGGATCCCTAGTTGCAGCCAGTCGTACACCGAGGCCGGATGACGTACCTAGTACATCACAGACGACCATGATACCTGCTCCTACTACCACCACCGTGGCTATTCCGGTTTCACTACAGGACTTCATGAGGCTGAGACCTCCAGTATTCACCGGCACCGAGGCAGCGGAGGACCCACAGACGTTCCTTGATAGTTTAGCCAGGATCTGCCGTTCGCTGAGATGTTCGGATGATCGATGGGTAGAGCTTGCCAGTTTCCGACTAGAGGGTCTCGCGCAGACATGGTGGGAGTCAGTCTTGAGAGGTCGAGCTGCAGATCTACCGCCTATGACTTGGGCCGAGTTTACAGCGGTCTTTCTAGCCCGTTTCCTTCCAGAGAGCGTTCGTGACGCCAGAGCTCGCAGCTTCGAGGCCTTAGTCAAGACACCTGGGATGACGGTGTCTGAGTATGATATCCAGTTTACACAGTTATCCCGATATGCTCAGTATTTGGTGGATACCGAGGAGAAGATGGTGAAGAGGTTCGTACAGGGACTTGATGCCCAGCTATACCTTGCCATTGGCGCCCAGCACTACGACACTTATTCAGCGGCTATGGATACGGCATTACGGATGGAGGCACGCATATCACAGACTCCGGCCGTTTCTGGGCCGAAGAGGATGCGCACCGATGTACCGCCTCAGAGGCAGCGCGCCAGATTCATTCCGAGAGATAGGCCTGGCAGAGGATTTGGGCGGGGACAGTTATATGGTTCTTATTCCCAGGGGCAGCAGCCGTCGCCAGGATGTTTTGGGTGCGGGAGTTTGCACCATCTTGTCAGAGACTGTCCGGTGAGACGACAGGGAGTAGCGACAGTTCCGCATGTGACCCTACCACCATCACCACCCCCTCCTCAGAGAGTCCTACTTTCTACCCCAGGCGATGCTCCACGCCAGTTAGGTGCACCGAGAGGCCGTGGACGCGGCGGTCCTGTTCAGAGAGGACGAGGAGGCAGAGGCCGAGGTCGAGGTCAGCCCGCTATCGGTGGAGGACAGGCCCGAGTTTTTGCTTTGACACCGCAGGATGCGCAGGCATCCAATGCCGTTGTGACAGGTACTTTGCCAGTTTGTTCTTTCGACGCACGGGTATTATTCGACCCAGGTTCCACACATTCGTACGTCTCTACACACTTTGCACCGATGTTGGGCCGTGAGTCGTCGTCGTTAGACCAGCCGCTTGTTGTTGTTACTCCGGTAGGCGAGTCGTTTGTCGCTCGGTTTGTATTTCGTTTGTGTTCCGTTCGTATCGGGGAGAGGGATTCATCAGTTGATTTGATACTCCTCGATATGTTGGACTTTGATGTGCTTCTGGGCATGGATTGGCTAGCCACTTGTTATGCTTCGGTGGACTGCCGTGAGAAGGCAGTCAGTTTTAGCTTTCCGGGAGAGCCAGTCCTTGTTATTCAGGGAGACCGCAGTGTCGCCCTTCCCAGCTTAATTTCTTCTCTTCGCGCTGGTCAGCTCTTGCGGAAGGGATGTCAGGGATTCTTAGCGTTTGTTTGTGATACTCGAGCTGCAGAGGTTCCGTTGGACCGGGTCCCGATAGTTTGTGAGTTCCCTGATGTCTTCCCTGATGAGCTACCTGGGCTACCGCCTGAGCGCGATGTTGAGTTCTGCATTGATTTGATTCCTGGTTCGGGGCCTATTTCTATACCGCCTTATCGGATGGCCCCGGCAGAGCTTCGAGAGCTGAAGGAGCAGTTGCAGGATTTGTTGGATAAGGGGCTTATTCGACCGAGTGTTTCTCCGTGGGGTGCTCCGGTCCTGTTTGTCAAGAAGAAGGATGGAAGTTTGCGCTTATGTATCGACTACCGCCAGCTGAACAAAGTTACCGTTCGGAACAGATATCCGTTGCCGCGCATTGATGATTTGTTCGACCAGCTTCAGGGTGCGGGGTATTTTTCGAGGATCGACTTGCGATCAGGATACCATCAGCTGCGAGTTCGACAGGAGGATATACCGAGGACAGCTTTTCGCACGCGCTACAGCCACTACGAGTTTTTGGTGATGTCGTTCGGACTCACCAACGCCCCAGCAGCATTCATGGATTTGATGAACCGTACATTCAGGCCGTATCTTGACTTGTTCATCATCGTGTTTATCGACGATATCTTGGTGTACTCCCGGAGCAGAGAGGAGCACGAGCAGCACTTGCGGATTACGTTACAGACTCTGAGGGAGCACCAGCTGTTCGCGAAGTTCTCCAAGTGTGCTTTCTGGCTGGACAGCGTCGGATTCTTGGGTCACGTGGTTACGAGAGACGGCATTTGTGTGGACCCGAAGAAGATTGAGGCTGTTCAGCAGTGGCCCCGACCTACATCGGTTACTGAGATCCGTAGTTTTCTAGGCTTGGCGGGCTACTACAGGCGTTTTGTTCAAGACTTCTCCCGTATAGCTGCACCGTTGACCAGTTTGACCCGGAAGGGAGTTCCTTTCGTTTGGACAGAGGAGTGCGAGCGCAGTTTTCAGCAGCTACAGACTTGTTTGACTACGGCGCCGGTATTATCTTTGCCTTCGGGATCAGGCGGATTTGTTGTCTACTGTGATGCTTCGCGAGTGGGATTAGGATGCGTTTTGATGCAGCATGGCCGGGTGATCGCTTATGCTTCTCGGCAGTTGAAGAAGCATGAACAGAACTACCCCACTCATGATTTGGAGATGGCTGCAGTGGTCTTTGCACTGAAGATTTGGCGACATTACCTTTACGGCGAGTCGTGTCAGATATTCACCGATCATAAGAGCTTAAAGTACATATTTTAGCAGCGAGACCTGAACCTCAGACAGCGTCGTTGGATGGAGTTGGTGAAAGACTACGACTGCGAGATCTTATATCACCCCGGCAAGGCGAATGTGGTGGCAGATGCGTTGAGTAGGAGGCCCGGGGGTAGTCTATCCTTTTTGCGCGCAGTTCAGAGGCAGTCGTCAGCAGATTGGCAGATGTTATGCGACAGCCGAGTTGAGTTCGAGTTCACTCAGACAGGGGGACAGCTCGCGCATGTTCGTGCACGCCCACAGTTGCTTGACCGTATATATGAGGCACAGCTCAGTGACGACCGTTGCTCAGAGATCATGGCACAGATGGGACAGGGCAGATTTTCCGAGTTCGTGATTGACGATCAGGGGATTTTACGATATGGATCTAGACTGTGCGTACCAGATGCTGATGGATTGCGGCGCGACATTCTTGAGGAGGCACACCGATCAGTGTATAGTGTCCACCTCGGTTCCACCAAGATGTACCATGATATGAGAGAGACCTACTGGTGGGACGGGATGAAGAGGGACATTGCGGAGTTCGTTTCGAGATGCCTGACTTGTCAGCAAGTCAAGGCCGAGCACCAGAGGCCCGCGGGAGAGCTACAGCCGTTACCCATTCCAGAGTGGAAATGGGAGCAGATTTCGATGGATTTCATTATGGGTCTACCCAGGACCAGTCGAGGGTACGACTCCATCTGGGTGATCGTGGATAGATTGACGAAAGCGGCTCACTTCCTTCCAGTGAAGACGACTTTCAGCTTCGCTCAGTATGCTCAGCTCTATATTGACGAGATCGTGCGACTACATGGCGTACCGACTTGTATCGTGTCAGATCGAGGCACTCAGTTCACCAGCTGACTTTGGCAGAGACTTCAGGAGGCTTTGGGCACTCGTTTGAGCTTCAGCACAGCGTTTCATCCGCAGACAGATGGACAGTCAGAGCGGACCATTCAGACTCTCGAGGACATGCTCAGAGCGTGCGTTTTAGACTTTGGTGGTAGCTGGGATCGTCATTTACCTCTAGTGGAGTTCTCCTACAACAACAGCTTCCAGGATACTATTCAGATGGCACCTTTCGAGGCATTGTATGGGAGGAGATGCAGATCGCCCGTTTGTTGGACAGAGCTCAGCGAGAGCAGTATTTTGGGGCCGCAGATTGTTGAGGAGACGACAGAGAAGATACAGTTGATCCGAGACCGGATGAGAGCGGCTCAGAGCAGGCAGAAATCGTATGCAGACAGGCGCCGTCGCAGATTAGAGTTCGCAGTTGGCGACCATGTTTTTCTGAAGGTCTCACCGATGAAGGGCGTGATGCGTTTTGGGCGAAAGGGGAAGCTTAGCCCTAGATTCGTAGGTCCCTTCGAGATCCTCGAGCGTGTCGGCGCTGTTGCATATCGTTTGGCTCTTCCACCCAGCTTTCCCGATGTTCACCCCGTTTTTCATGTTTCGATGCTCCGCAAGTACCTTCACGACCCTTCGCATGCGATTCAACACCCGACAGTCCAGCTAGAGCGCGACCTTTCTTTTGCAGAGCAGCCGGTGGCCATCTTGGATCGGCAGGTGAAGAAGTTGAGGTCGAAGGTTATACCAACCGTCAAGGTCCTTTGGCGTAGCCCAAGCAGCGAGGAGGTTACCTGGGAGACCGAGGGCGAGATGAGGAAGAAATATCCCCATCTCTTTGAAGGTACGCGTAGCTATATTTTTTTTAAATTCGGGGACCGAATTTCTTTAAGGGGGGAAGATTGTAGCGTCTTGAAAAGTCGTTTTGGTGTTTTCTTGAAATTCGGTGAAAATTCGGTATTTTTCCGAAAACCGTCTTTCTCGATATTTTGCAGTTTAGGGCTAATTATACCTTAAATGGATAGGTAATTACTTGTTTTTAGTGACTAATGAGTTAATTATGAAATTTTGGTCATTTAAAATTTTTTTCCCTATTTTTCAATTTTTTAATATTATTTTAAGCCGGTAAGAAAATACATTAAATAAGCGATAAATACAAATTTTTCCGGGCTAATTTTAATCTCTAAAATTATGATAATTATATTCTAGTGATAACATGAATTTTTAGCAATTTATTTTGATTTTTAACCAATTTTTATGAATTGAAACGAATTTATTGAATTTTGGGCTAAAACTTGCAATTTTTGAGTTGTAGGGGGCCTTTTTGCATAAAATTTCTTTTGTAAAATCCCTCTCTCTTTTTCCTCAGCCCTAGGACAGCCCCACCTTGTGTGAGACCAGAAATTTCTGGCCTCATTTTCTTTGGTTGCTTTCTTGAGTTGTTTTGATGGTTTATGGTTTTATTTTAATTAAAATGGATAAAGTATGATACTTTGACTTTGTGGACTTGACCCATGACCTTCCCCACTTGACCACACCCTCCCCCATCCCTCTTCTGGTCGAAAATTCCAGCAGCCCTCCCCCTTCACCTTCCTCTTTTCATTTCCTCCAAAATTTCATCAAAATTGCAACAAAATTCAATAAAAATCCATAAATCCTTCTCTTTTTCAACACAAAATCCTTGTGCTACCTCTTCTCAAGCTTAATATAGTTGAAATCATGTGGAAAGGAGGCATTTTTGGAGCAAACTTTCTTGCTTGATCCATTGATCAAGAGGTATATTTCCTATCTTGTTAAATCCTTTGTTTAAGTGCTTATATTATAGGGTTTAGTGATAATTTAGTGTAGTTAATCTAGATTTCTTAGACTTTGTTTGAAAATTGAGACTAGGGTTTGAAGCCATAATAGTTAATTAAGTATTTTATAGTTAATCTAGTTGTTAATGACTAATCTATTTGGTTACCTTGTTGATATAGTTTTCAATTATGCTAATTTGATTAAATTAGAAGTGTGAAATTTGCTGTTTTGAAATATCAAGAGAAGGTTTTGTTATGTAAATTAGGTTTTTAAGCTTAGTTAATGGTTTAGAAATTGTGTATTGGCTAGCTATTTGGTTAGTTTGGATGTTGGTGTTGGGTGGTGTTGACTTGTCGCTAAATTGTCGATGTTTGCATCAAATTGCAATTTCTGCTTACTAGATTTTTATAAAAGTTATGTGATGAATTAATTGTGGCATCTTGATGATTGTATGGCTTGTCCTACGACTTTTAGGATGCGTGAGTGCGGTTTTTGGGTAGTCGGGTTTTAGTTTTGCCGGGTGACCCAAATCGGCGTTTTTGGCAGTTTTTGCGATTTTCGCGTGTGTCCGCGCACTTTGTGCACGTTGTACCTAGCTAGCGAACTTTAGTAGTTTCGTTGGGGTTTTGCGTCGTTCTTGATACGTAACCTTATGTTTGGTATTGATGTAAATTCCAGGTTCGGTCGCGGAGACGTCAGACGCGGCGCGAAAGGGAAAGGCGGTGATTGGACACAGCTAGCCAGGGATCCCGGTGAGTAGATTTAACATCTACGGGGGACGATCGTTTGGATGGCGCAAGTCGCCCGATAGATTTAGTAAACTGGAAAATAGTAAATTGGATAATCACTTGTGACATTAGAATAATAATACTGGCAGGATAATTGCTGCAATTAGATCAATAGGTTATACCCATATACGCAAACTCAATTGTAGGACACATGCACCATTACCAGGTTTTTATATGCAGTACGAGCACTATTCATGTTTACACACACACCCTGGTAATTGCCATGCCACCACACTAGATAACATTTAAATTTAAAACTTTTACTAATTGATACTTAAACTGGTGCTATTGCCTTTAATTCCTTAAAAATGAAACCGTAGAATTGCTATTCATGTGCATGTACTTCATCATATTAATTGTTCATGCTCAATCCATTAATCGCACATCGCAACTTGATTATTGATATCATATGCATTCATTATCACTGATATATGCACTTATGAGGATTTCTTGAGATTTTATGATATTGCTGGATTTCGGGGGAAAGCCGCAAAATTTCCAACTTATGATATTTTTAAAACATGTAAATTGCGGTTTTCTAGTGATGTAAGTGTCGTCCACCATGAGTTTGCTGTGGCTTTGGAAATCCGTGTCGAGGAGTGGAGGAACCGGCACGGGTACATGGTGGGCCCGGTAAGGTACCCCGGGGCAAGAGGAATGTGGTGATGACGTTGAGCCTGGCAGGGGACGGATTACCTACCGGTGACTGTTTGGGTCGGCGGATATCCAGAGGATACCGACCGTGGCCGCTAGATGATGAGATATTGATATTTGAGATGGGTCAGCCGGACGGCTGAGGCCAGAGATACATTTATGAGATTTGAGACAGCTTTTGGGTGTCGTTGCTGGACACCGATTTTCGTCGATTCATTGACATTATGCTGGCATTCTAAAAGAGTTTCAAAAACAAAAAGAGATAAAATATTTCTTATATATACCTATTGAGACCTCAGATTTTCATGTTGCATGCATATTAGTACACTGATGTTATATACACACCTGCTAGTGCATCCAGTCATACCTGTATTTTAGATGCTAGGATGCTTGTGTGCATGCATACGATAGCCTTTGTAGATGTTATTTATTACTCACGAGTTGGCAACTCACCCCCGTTGTGCCACAGTCTTTTGCAGGTCCGCTCCGTCAGTTCAGTAGCGGCGGGCGCACTTGTCTTTTGCCTCTTTTGCCTGAGCTCGAGATTTGCTCATAGGTGGGTTATGTTATTTTTTTTTGTACCACCTTGTATATTCTTGTATATTCTCGTATCTAGTGTACTCCATCTACTGTTCTACCAGATTATTGTATATTGACCTAGAGATGAGACTGTGAGGTTTGTGGATTTTATACTGTATTTGGGGTCGAGCTCACTTGAGCCGACATGCTACTTTTTCATGCTTCCTTATGCCTTATTATGCTTGTTGTCATTTACATTGCGTGGGATTTGTGACCGCCGTATGGCGAAGAGCTAGCTCCCGCTTGGGGATGCCCTATTTTGTTGGATTCATGTATATATTTTGTTGTACCCATTTTTGTGGGCCAGTATTTACAAAGGAGACTCTGCCGAAATTTTCGGAAAAATTGAGATTGTTTTTAAAAAGGGTTTTACATGACTTATTTTGATAACTCGCTTTCAATTGATTGGGTTTTCTTCACTCTTTCGCTTCATTGGTTTTATTTTCTGGGCTTTGGCTTACTTATTTTACGGACGCCTTTAGACGTTTCGTAAATTTAAGTGCCAGTCACGTTCCGTACCCTGCGGGTCGTGACATCGCGGAGTTGGAACATCTGTTTTGATGGATTAGTCAAAGAGTTTGACATCATCAAAATGGTAGATGAACCTTGTATAAACAAAAGGGTAGTAGGGAGTATGGTGACGATCCTCGTAGAGTACATGGATGACATACTCTTGACAGGAAAGGAGTTTCCTATGCTACGCTCGATCAATCTCCGCATATCACAAGGATTCTCCACATAGGATCAAAGTGATACCTACTAAATCCTGGGTTTTGGATCTATGAGATAGATCTAAATGGATGTTAGAATACTCACAAGTTATAGTGAGATGGTATCAGTTGATCCTGGGGAGAATCACTGGAAGGGTTCCAGGGTGATAAAGACGACAGAATGTCAGTCACAGGCATTGTCTTTACCCTCAGTAAAGGGACGGTATGTTGGAAGAGTTCCAAGTTAGATACCGTGACATACTAGAAGATGAAGGCAGGATACATCGCTACTTAAGATGCTACCAAAGAGGAAGTCTGGGTGTATAAAAGTTCATAAGATGAACTTTGTTCCTACCATTGTGTGACAATGGAGTTGTGGCTTATGCCAAGGAACGCAGGTCCCATCAGTGATCCAGACATATTCTAAGGCAGTGTCACCTGATCATGAAGATGCTTGATCTCCAGGGAGATCGAGGTTAGGAGAGTAGACTCAGAGGACAACACAGCGGATCCACTCACAAAGGCCTGTTCCCAAAGAGAGACTATTATGGGATGGTTGAGTATGAGATACTGCAACCACTGCTATCAGATGGCCCTAGTACAAGTGGGAGATTGTTAGTTATATGTATGCCCTAGAGGCCATTACTATACATAGGATGTATATTGTAGTGGATGCTGGGACATATATAGGGAGGACTTTCTTGCTCGACATGATAGTATGCTATCTGGTTGATCTTTACCTTAACGTGTACACTGATTGTCTCCCTGTTACATGTTGGTAAAGCCCTTAGGATCTGTACTTGACTACCTGGACTATGATGCGGATCATACTAGTAGGGACATGGTAGTCCATAAGTACATCCTTCAAAGTCCCTAGTCGTGGATGTATCGAGACGGGGCATCGATATACCAGAGTAGACTAGCGTATACCTTCTCGACCCATACAGATGGGCGATGGATGATCCCATATCCATTGGTGTTTGACATCAGAGATGATATACGGGTGCTCAGTGGAGACTGGGTACACTGGACGGACTCGCCGAGAACTCCCAGATGGTATTATACCTCACGTCAGATGGCAGTTCTCTGGTGACACTGGTACAGAGTAGTCTGTTGACCCGAGATCGTCATAGAGTCTTGTGTGGTTCCCACTGTGCTTTGATTTCCATCTTACCACGTCCAAGAGGGCGTGCAAAACGGTGGTTTTTGGGTACAGACCCGAGTCACATGGAGGCAATGAGCGATAGGAGGGGATTCGTCTCTCCCGGTATAGGGGGTTGATGTTGCGCTGTGTTCGATTGGCTATAACAGGAAATCCCTGACCAGGGTTGCTGAGATTTACTGGTAAGTGTTACCAGTAGTTTCTCGAATAGTTATAGACCTCATATCGACACGACTTATCGAGCTATTGGGGTCTGACGTTTACCACCCCTAGGCGAGACATGCGACATATCAGACGATCAGACCGGACTGTACGGTAGTGTTACTGGTCGGATTCACTGGAGTGTGAGCGGGCTTGCTCGTCGATTTTCAGATCGCTCAATACCCGGGTGGCCGTTACGTTTAGCAGACCGCTTGCGGCTTGTGGGTATTTGATATGATCATCATCTGCTGCCGGCGTATTGACGAGTCTTTAAAGTCCTACACAGAGGTTTCCTGGTTCAAGCGAAACGAAATAGGAGCGCATATGAGATATGTGCGGGACCGAGAATAATACGTGTATGTGATACCGTATTCTATTCTCGTGATGAATGTGTCGAATGGTTGTATGCGATATAACCTAGTTATCGAATCAAGGATTGATTCGATAAATTGATACATTGGATATTAATCGGTTATATGTGATATGACCGGATCGTTAAATCAAGTGTTGATTTAATGATTTAATGTATAATTATATATTTGATATATTACTTTGCATTAACTAATATTGGTTCACTTTAAATGGATTTTCTCGCTCGGATGTGCACATTGTATATTCGATATATTTTCGTGCACTTGATTGTATCATGTTTGATGATGCATGTTTGCTTGGTTAAGTGTAAAGAATTAAACCATGGTTATACATATAATTAGGGTTTTATTTTCCATTACTTATTTATTCATTTATTTATTTGTTTATACATTTTGGAAAATGAATGGAAAAGAGAAAAGAATGGTGGCTTTATTTGTTTGTTTGTTGAAGATTCATGAACCTTTGACTTAGTCACCATTCTTGTCTTCATTCTTAACCCTAACCATTTGAGCAAACCATGGTTTATTCTCTACACTTAACTAGGGTTAGATTATGATAAGGATTCCTTTGATTTTCTATTTGGATAATTATCATAATATTGATTATCTTCTTCTTCTTCTTCATCTTCAAGAAGAAAGCAAGCTCCATCAATGGTGATTGATGGAAATGAGTGAGAAATCCAATTCTAAAGTCTACCCACTTCCTATTTCTTCATCCTCTACCTCTTGCCAAGTAGTAGAGTGTGTTTTCTTCACAAGTTTCTTGACTTGGTGAAGTCGGAGCTTGATTTAGCGATACCTCGACGTAGATCATCTTCGGCATGGACATCGACGACCTAGCTCGCCTATTCTCCGATGAAGCCGACGCTAGAGCCCGGGATTTATTTTGGACAGCGAGAAGACTTCATTGCGGAGCTATGGAGGTGGAGCACCGGATCTACAAAGGTTGTATTTCCGTATTCTCTTAGTTAAGTGTTAACTTGTTATCTTTTCGCCTAGACATCTAGCAAACGATCCGTAGTTTAGGGTTTCTCGGCACCGTAATTTTTGAAATTGGCATGGTTGATGCCTTGTGAGACCTCATTAGGGTGCCTAGGAACCCTACAATATCGTGCATGTATCAATATGTGGTAACATGTCATCCGTAGCGTGTATATATACATATCATCCACTGAGTATCCAGCATCGACACTCGAAATCATCATAAATCCCGTGTCCAGTATCGACACGTAAATCCTCATATCTCGGGAGCCGTCTCATCGGATCGGCCCTCATATCTCGGGCGCCGTCTCATCAGATCGGCCCTCATATCCATCTGTCTCATATCACTCCGGCCGGTATCCTCCGGATATCCGCCATGTCGAATACTGTCACCGGTAGGTAGTGTTCCCAGCCAGGCTCAACGTCTTTCTATATGATCTTCTTACTCCTGGGTACCATACCGGGTCCACCATGTACCCAAAGACGGTGACTTCCCACTCCTCGAATCGGGTAATAATCATAGCTCAGAACCGAGAAATCTCATGGCGGATGTCGAAATATCATATCAAGAGAAAAACGCATTTTTAAAACATTCACAAGTTTATAAAATCATATCTGCGGTTTCTCAAATCCAGAAATCTCATGAAAACAGAATTTTATAAGAACATGGCGATAATGTAACAATATATAAAAGCACAGAACAATACTATAATGTATGGGAAGTGTGTTCATATAAGCGTGTCGTATAAGTGTTAGTGTATATGCCCTAGAGGCCATTACTGTATCATACTAGTTTGTATATTACTTGATGGAAGCTTGGGATATTCACAGTTGTATATACAATCTTGCTCGAAATGGTAGTATGCTACTTGGTTTGTCTCTGTTTTAATATGTGCATGTGTTTCTTTTAGCATATCGCTGATATACATATTAGTAGAGCCCTTAGGATCTTTGCTTGATTACCAGCGTTGTGATGGCGCTCACACTCGTGGGAGCTGGGTGATCTATAAGCACATCCTTATACAGGTCCCTAGTCGTTGGACTATCGAGACAGGGCATCGATACTCCGGAGTAGACTAGCGTATGCGCTTCTCATCCCAGTGTGGGAGACGGTCTGTCCCACAGCCGTCAGTACGTCGTACTTGAGATAGTATGCGGGTGCTCGTTAGGTTACGAGTACACTGGACAGGACTCGTCGGGAACTGTTGGTTGGTATTATAC
Organism: Agapanthus africanus; assembly: GCA_030015575.1. NCBI lineage: Eukaryota > Viridiplantae > Streptophyta > Magnoliopsida > Asparagales > Amaryllidaceae > Agapanthus > Agapanthus africanus. Next base: position 96,907,762 of record JASDDO010000029.1, on the reverse strand, counting down.
CTATCGTCAGTTATCAGTTCCTAGGTGACATGAGTACAGCTTACTCCGCTGACTTGACACTGTCACTTCGCCTCAAGTGTGTTCCCACTGCACTTTGATTACTACCTACCACGGCTCAAAGGAGTCGTGCAAACAGGTAGTTTTTGGGTGCAGTCCCGAAGCACTTGGAGGCAGTGACGGTTAGACAGGATTCGTCTCTCCCGGTATTGGGGGTTGACATCGCGCTGTGTCCAGGAGAGCCATTACACGAGTAGTCCCTGGCCAGGGCAAGAGAGATATACTGGTAGGTTTCCAGTGTTATCTCAGGGTGTTCTGGGCTACACTCCGACACGACTTGTACCGCTATTACGGGACTGACGTTCACCACCCCCTAGGCCCGCCATGTGATGTATCAGACGAACAGACCGGACTGTACGGAGATTGTCACATACAGGCTCAGTAGGAGTTCAGATGGGGTTCACCTCATCAGTCTTCTTATCGACATCTACCTGGGGACCGTTACGTACAGCTAGTGCCGCTTGCGGTCTGTGGTTAAACCCACTGCCAGCGTAGTGTAGAGTCTTTAGAGTCCCACACAGAGAGCTATTCGCCTTTAGGCAAAATGAGTAGAGGTCGCATGGTTTTGCGACAGGGTTCGTTCACATCCGCGCACATGTGCACGTTTGCTGTCCGGACAGCTTATACTAGCGGGCTTTGGTTTAAGCCGGATCCTAGTATATGATTTGGGATTGGCTTTTTCTCATTGTATTCGTGTTCCTCGGATCACGAATACGGGTGCGTATCCACAGTTGCTTGAGACAGAGGGAGAGGACTTTGATTAGGGTTAATGACTATTGTCATTTTATTAACCCTAATGCTTATATGTGTATTATTGTTAATTGATATTAGTTTAATAATTGTGCATGGTTATGGTTGTTGACCATTTGACCCATCTTGATGTTAGTTATATGTATGCCCTAGAGGCCATTACTATACATAGGATGTATATTGTAGTGGATGCTTGGACATATATAGGGAGGACTTTCTTGCTCGACATGATAGTATGCTATCTGGTTGATCTTTACCTTAACGTGTATACTGAATGTCTCTCTGATACATGTTGGTAAAGCCCTTAGGATGTGTACTTGACTACCTGGACTATGATGCGGATCATACTAGTGGGGACATGGTAGTCCATAAGTACATCCTTCAAGGTCCCTAGTCGTGGGTATATCGAGACGGGGCATCGATATACCAGAGTAGACTAGCGTATACCTTCTCGACCCATACAGATGGGCGATGGATGATCCCATATCCATTGGTGTTTGACATCAGAGATGATATACGGGTGCTCAGTAGAGACTGGGTACACTGGACGGACTCGCCGAGAACTCCCAGATGGTATTATACCTTACGTCAGATGGCAGTTCTCTGGTGACACTGGTACAGAGTAGTCTGTTGACCCGAGATCGTCATAGAGTCTTGTGTGGTTCCCACTGTGCTTTGATTTCCACCTTACCACGTCCAAGAGGGCGTGCAAAACGGTGGCTTTTGGGTACAGTCCCGAATCACATGGAGGCAATGAGCGATAGGAGGGGATTCGTCTCTCCCGGTATAGGGAGTTGATGTTGCGCTGTGTTCGATTGGCTATAACCGGAAATCCCTGGCCAGGGTTGCTGAGATTTACTGGTAAGTGTTACCAGTAGTTTCTCGAACTGTTATAGACCTCATATCGACACGACTTATCGAGCTATTGGGGTCTGACGTTTACCACCCCTAGGCGAGATATGCGACATATCAGACGATCAGACCGGACTGTACGGTAGTGTTACTGGATGGATTCACTGGAGTGTGAGCGGGCTTGCTCGTCGATCTTCTGATCGATCAATACCCGGGTGGCCGTTACGTTTAGCAGACCGCTTGCGGCTTGTGGGTGCTTGATATGATTATCACCTGCTGCCGGCGTATTGACGAGTCTTTAGAAACCTACATAGAGATTTCCTGGCTCAAGCGAAACGAAATAGGAGCGCATATGAGATATGTGCGGGACCGAGAATGATACCAGTATGTGATACTGTATTCGATTCTCGCGATTTGTAACATTGATAGGTTATATGCGATATAGCCGGATTATCGGATCAAGTGTTGATTCGATAAGTTGTTACTATTGATACTAGTCGGTTATGTGCGACATGACCGGATCATTGAATCAATTGTTGATTTAATGATTTAATGTATAATTATATATTTGATATATTACTTTGCATTAACTAGTATTGGTTCACTTTAATAGGATTTTCTCACTTGATGCACATTGTATATGTGATATATTTTTGTGCACCTTTTTGTATCATGTTTGATGATACATGCTAACAAGGGTTTGTGTAAAGATTAAACCATGGTTGTGTAATGGTTAGGGTTTTCTATTGCTTAATCATTTATTTATTTTGTTTGTTTATTTTGCAAAATAAATGAATGGTGGCTTTCTTTGGATGCTAGTTGAAGTTTCATGAAGCTTTGACTATGTGACCATTTTGTCTCATGCTTAACCCTAACCACTTCACTTAACCTTGGTTCATTCTCTACACTTAACCATGGTAACTATTATGATAAGAATGAATGTGATTATCTTTTCAAGTTAATCTTTTTATTCTATCATAATATTATCATCTTCTTCTTCTTCTTCTTCAAGATGAAGAACCTTGATTCTATCAATGGTGATTGATGAAAATGAGTGAGAAATCCAATTCTAAAGTGAACCCACTTCCTATTTCTTCATCCTCTACCTCTTGCCAAGTAGTATAGGGTGTTTCCTTCACAAGTTTTCATGGCTTGGTGAAGGTGGAGCTTGATCTTGTGATGCCTCAACGTAGATCATCTTCGGCATCGTCGTCGATGACCTAGCCCGCTTTTTCTCCGATGAAGCCGATGCTAGAGTCATGGTTCGATTTGGACAGCGGAGAGGACTTCATCATGGAGCTATGGAGGTGGAGAAACGGATCTACAAAGGTTGTATTTCCGTTCTCTTAGTAAAGTAGTTTACTAGTTGCATCTTTCGCCTAGACTTCTAGCCAACGATCCGTATTAGGGTTTCTCGGCACCGTAATTTTTGAAATTGGCATGGTTGATGCCTTGTGAGACCTCTTGAGAGTGCCTAGGAACCCTACAGTGGTATCAAAGCCTAGCTAGAGCCTTAGGCGATGCGTAGACGAAGTTTGAAACCCGATCGACCCGAAACCCTAACCCGTATTTGCTCTCTGGACTTTTTTGAAAAAAATAAGATTTTTCCATATTAAAAATTGCTAAAAAATTCAGCAGGGAAATATAAGAATTACGGTGCAAAAATTATCCATTGATTCATCAATAGTGCGGCGGAACCGCGGCACAAGCATGGCTTGTGCGGCGGTTCCGCGGCAACTTTATCACATTATTTTATTATTTTTGCACAGTAATTTATATTTTTAGGTTCTTGATTTTCTGGGAATTTTTAAAATTTATTCATGAGTTGAATTTTCTGGGGTGTATTGGGACTCGATGAATCGATCGGATTATTTAACTTTGTCTATGTGGCTTTCCGGATAACTTTAAAATATGTTAGAAAGTTCGACCGGATATAAATACCCAACTTTTTCCCTGTCGGGAAATTTCCAAGTGTTGGATTTTTCCGTAGTTTAACGACGTTCTAAGTAGTGCAAGTAACGCGATGGACCCTCTAGAAGATAACAAACCTTAACTCGATTATGTGACCGTCTTGAACTGCCCTTTGAACCTTCGGGTTTAGGGCAGTACGGCGTGCCACATGTGAGGCGTTGGCTTGACCCTTCTACGGCTGGACCGTTGGTACTGAGGCACGAAGTGAATGTTTTTAAACTTATTTCAAGTGTTGATCTGTTTTGGGAAAACTTGGGTGTTCGACTGTTTGATCGAAAAGTTTAACATTTTCTATTTATCCGGAATGTGATACAATAATTGGAATTCACAAGTAGTTATGAGATAACTGAATGAATGTTATAAACATAGCAGTTTAGTCTCACTTGATCGGTTGCCACGGAATTTTGATGCGATCAAAAGTCCGTCGCAATCACGTAGCGTATGCGGATACTCGCCGGATAAACTTAATAGACAGCCTCACTCCATAGCCCCGACCAAGTGACTGTAGGAGAACCCCGTCGCCGAAAGCATCCGTTCGGGTGCTCGCGGCTGCGGTGTTCCGCCTTAGTGCACTTCGTCGACGGCATCGGGGGTGCAGCCGTCTACTGAAGTTTGCGACGAGCATTCGATCAGGATGTCGGGAATCTTGTTGAATTACCCGACTTGACATTGAAAAGTGTTTTCGATAATTGAGACTAAAATGCGGGGTTTATAATTGTTAGGCATGCGATGTCTAAGTAATTCATTTGATTAGGCATGTGATGTCTAAGGAGATTGCGGATTCCAACTGTTGTAGTTTTACACTTTCTTTTCTGTGACCGTAAGTGTAATATGTGATATCGCCGGTTTCGTTGCTATATGTCAACGACAATTGGGATGCGCATATTTACTTACGTTGATGACATGTGATGTTGTGTGTTGCTGGATATGTTATATTGGATCGTCGTGGTTTGAATAGCCGGGGGTTTTTATGTGAGATGAGTGTTTTTCATTTTCATTCATGTAAAAACTTGTATGTAATATTCTTTTATTGGGGCACTTCCAGGTTGCGGAAGATGTCACCCTTTGTATATTATTTACTTTTCCGCACTAGGATAGACCCAAGGAGGGGAGCACAAGTAACCGGGTTCTGGAGTCCAGTGGGAGACCAACTCGAGGAGTCGAGTCCGGGTCTCCCAACTCTAGAATTGGTAAAGTTGCTTGCCGCTCTCGTAGGGGTCTAGGGGTGTGGGTTTGACTATTCATCACGACCATGGAATCCGTGTTTTATACTGGCTCGTATTGAAAACACGGACGTCCTAGTATATCCAATGTTTCATATGATTCTTCTGCTGCGATATCTGTGATGAGATCATGTGATGTTCTGTGATGGATACTTTATATAGTATATATGATATATTATATAGGCGTTACTTATGTTTTACACCCGCGCTAGCCCTGCCCCGCTCTGCCGTTAGTTACCTAACCTAACGGTGCACGAGGGGACATCGAGGCGAATGCGGATGGCATAAGTGTACGTCGTATTTATCTGTGATGCTTAGGTACTTAAATGATGGGACTTCATTAATGTGATTAATGAAAGAAAAAGAAACCTAAAGATGTTGTAGAATCGAATTTCAAAATAAAACAGGTAGCTACAGTTCTTGCTTTGCATAGCGGTATATGTGATATATCATGCACCTTATTCGATGAGGAAAGGACCGAGATCCCTTCACCGGGAGTGACTCCTTTAGCAATAACTGGCAGATGCTACACACTCGGTTTGTCTTTTGATTGCTTTTAAGAGTTTTTGCTTTGCACAGTGATATATCCCGCACCTCATTCGACGAGGAAAGGACCGACGATCCCTTCACCGGGAGTGACTCCTTTAGCAAAACTAGAAAAGCCTCAAAAACACTCCATTTTAAAATCATTTGATTCTACAACGATATCAAGTTCATACGCAATAGGTTTTCAGAAAAACCTGTCGTAGCCCTCCGTCATTTCAGATAAGTACTAGTAAGTATTCGTGCTACGTTTGTTGACTATGTTAAGGCGTAGTGTGCGGTAGCTAATTAGTGCTTATCTGCATAAGCATATGATGCGATTGGATTAGGGTAGTCGTGCGACTTTGTTGACTATGTTAAGGGTCGTGCGGGTGGGTTTAATTCAATCGGGAAATGACGGGTTGAACTTGACTAGCACTTATGATTTGTTGACTATGTTAAGGTCATATAGCTGCTAGGGGCAAAATATTATCGGAAATTTCAAGTGTTGAAATTTGCAATGAGATTGCATACCTTCTATGAGATAGTTGGATCCCGATACCCGCTGCGAGTAAGAGTTACTCCTGGGAGAGTTTTATACATTACAATTAGCCGATCAAGTAGGTGTCTAGAAAGGTGTTAACGAGGTTACGCCTCTGGGAAAACGAGGTTTACATTAATTAGGTTCGTGCGAAAGCACGGGGGACCTCCCTCAAAGTACCGACACTAGCCTGGCTGAAAGATTGGCGAACTTGTAGTGTGTAATTAATCCTGGCTAGTCTTTCCTTTTAGGGTTTGAAGGAAGATTTGATAAAAAAGCAGTGGGAGCCATCCTGATTAGATAAAATAATAACCAATCTATTCTTACAAGAGCGCACGCTGAGTGTTTTCTTCTCTCTCTCTCCAGGTAGCGACCATATCACGCCTTAATCAAGATAATAATACGGATTATTGACCGAACCCGCTTGTTATACTGAGCTGGGGAACGTTGGTCCCGCTCCAACTTATAATTGTTATAAGACAGAGCAGGAAATTGGGGAATACCAGATTTCCCGTGCCGCCCAAACAAAGAGAGTGCATGCTGATGCATCATCTTTGGGTGTGTTCATTACAAAGAACTGTTTCTCAGTATCCTTTACGTCCTGGGTATGTGATACCAGATCAGGATCCCAGATATGTAATCTGTTACATAGGGCTACAGCTAGGTAGAGAACTGAGAACGGGTGATAAGTTTCATGAGGCAGAAAACGGGGCAAGAGTTGCAGCCAAGTCTGTTGGTCACTGTCACCCTGTATTACCAGAATACATTGATTCTGAACGAATGTTATTAGATACCGAACCTGATATACAAAATCATATCAGTCTCTTTATCAGTAAAGAAATGATAAAATTTTGTATTGTTGGATTATGTTTTGAACATTTCCTATATCAAAAGTTGATCGGTTCAGGCACGTTATCTAAAATCATTAATGTTCTAAATCAAACTACAGTTCTTAGTATATGGAACACACACAAGAGGAAGAGTTCAAAAATGAACGAATCCTTCTTGAGGTATTGTAGACTAGGTCATATCAATGCGACCCGACTAGCTGAAGTTACATTTAGATGCATATTTAAATCAGTTTGAATTTACATCTTATGAAACTTGCCAGTCATGTCACAAAGATATAATGACACCAGCTCTGTTTATTGGAAACAGAGAAAGAGTTAGTGAACTCTTGGGATGATACATGTTGATGTATGTAGGTCCCCTGTCTACATTTGCCAAGACCGGTTCTTTATACTTCATTAAATTCTCTGATGATCTCTTTTGATTCAGACATGTGTTCCTGTTGAAACACAGGTCAGAACCTTTTGAGATATTCACAGAATATAAGTTAGAAGTAGAGAACCAATACGGGTATAAGTATTATGTCCTTTGATGAGATCAAGGAGGAGAATACTTGAGCACGGAAATCCTGGATTATTCTAAAGGAGAATGAGATTCTCTCTCAGCATTACTCCTCCGTATACACCATAGCACGATGGTATATCGGGGCGGAGCAATCACACCCTATATGATAAGGTGTGCTCTATGATGAGTACTACTGAGTTACCTATTTCCTTATTGGGAGTTATGCACTTGAGAAGCTGCATACCTATTGAATAGGGTTCAAATCAAATCAGTTGCCTACCACTTCATATTTGATATGATAGGGGAAGAGCACATCTCTTAAGTTAGTTAAGATTTGGGGTTGTCCAGCCTATGTCTAAAAAGCAAAATCCGGACAAGCTCGAGGCAAGGTCTGTAATGTAGAACTGGAAAGGTTCCAGCTATACAAACTACAGCAGATGATTTGATAAAACCAAAGGATTCAATAGTTACCAACGAACCTCAGCCTCTCCGCCGATCTAGTAGGGTTCCTCACCCACCTGAGAGATACTTCGGTTTCTCTATGACAGTGGGAGCGAGGATTGCATCATGAGATGATGACCCAACTAGTTTCGAGCTGGCCATCAGGAGTGGGACTCTGTAAGAATGGCTGGATCTTAGCGATCTGAGATGGAATCCTTATACACCAACAAAGTATGGACTTTGGTTGCTATATCTGAAGGGTTAAATCCCCATCAGGAGCAAGTATATCTTGAGAAGATTACTTGGTGTACATGGAAGAGTTGAGACTTTCAAAGCTAGACTTGTTAAAGGTCTACATCATTGACCAGGTATGGATGATGATGAAACCTTTTCTAAGTAGCTATGCTTAAGTCCATCCAGATCCTACTTGCCACAGCTACATACCATGACTACGATATCTGGTGCTTGGGTGTCATGACATCTTTTCTAAATGATGTTTTAGAAGAGGGCGTCTATAAGTACACAGCCAGAGGGCTTCGTAGACAGTGGGAGCAGCGGAAACGTATGCAAGATGCTTTATAAGATAAAGCAGGTATCGCGGAGTTGGAACATCTGTTTTGATGTAGTAGTCAAACAGTTTGACATCATCAAAATGGTAGATGAACCTTGTATATACAAAAAGGTAGTAGGGTGTATGGTGATGATCCTCGTAGAGTACGTGGATGACATACTCTTGATAGGGAAGGAGTTTCCTATGCTACGCTCGGTCAATCTCCGCTTATCACAATGATTCTCCAGATAGGATGAAAATGATACCTCCTAAATCCTGGGTTTTGGATCTATGAGATAGATCTAATTGGATGTTAGGATTCTCACTAGTTGTAGTGAGATGGTATCAACCGATCCTGGGAAGAATCACTGGAAGGGTTCCAGAGTGATAAGGACGATTGAAAGTCAGTCACAGGCATTGTCTTTACCCTCAGTAAAGGGACGGTATGTTGGAAGAGTTCCAAGATAGATACCGTGGCATACTAGACGATGAAGGCTCGATACATCGCTACTTAAGATGCTACCAAAAGTGGCTGTCTGGGTGTATATTTGTTCATGAGATGAACTTAGTTCCTCCTATTGTGTGACAATGGAGTTGTGGCTTATGCCAAGGAACATCCGTCCCATCAGTGATCCAGACATATTCTGAGGCAGCATCACCTGATCATGGAGATAGTTGATCTCCAGGGTGATCGAGGTTAGGAGAGTAGACTCAGAGAACAACACGGCGGATCCACTCACAAAGGTCTTTTCCCAGAGAGAGACTTTTATGGGATGGTTGAGTATGAGATACTACAAACACTGCTGTCAGATGGCCCTAGTGCAAGTGGGAGATTGTTAGTTATATGTATGCCCTAGAGGCCATTACTATACATAGGATGTATATTGTAGTGGATGCTTGGACATATATAGGGAGGACTTTCTTGCTCGACATGATAGTATGCTATCTGGTTGATCTTTACCTTAACGTGTATACTGAATGTCTCTCTGATACATATTGGTAAAGCCCTTAGGATGTGTACTTGACTACCTGGACTATGATGCGGATCATACTAGTGGGGACATGGTAGTCCATAAGTACATCCTTCAAGGTCCCTAGTCGTGGGTATATCGAGACGGGGCATCGATATACCAGAGTAGACTAGCGTATACCTTCTCGACCCATACAGATGGGCGATGGATGATCCCATATCCATTGGTGTTTGACATCAGAGATGATATACGGGTGCTCAGTAGAGACTGGGTACACTGGACGGACTCGCCGAGAACTCCCAGATGGTATTATACCTTACGTCAGATGGCAGTTCTCTGGTGACACTGGTACAGAGTAGTCTGTTGACCCGAGATCGTCATAGAGTCTTGTGTGGTTCCCACTGTGCTTTGATTTCCACCTTACCACATCCAAGAGGGCGTGCAAAACGGTGGCTTTTGGGTACATTCCCGAATCACATGGAGGCAATGAGCGATAGGAGGGGATTCGTCTCTCCCGGTATAGGGAGTTGATGTTGCGCTGTGTTCGATTAGCTATAACCGGAAATCCCTGGCCAGGGTTGCTGAGATTTACTGGTAAGTGTTACCAGTAGTTTCTCGAACTGTTATAGACCTCATATCGACACGACTTATCGAGCTATTGGGGTCTGACGTTTACCACCCCTAGGCGAGATATGCGACATATCAGACGATCAGACCGGACTGTACGGTAGTGTTACTGGATGGATTCACTGGAGTGTGAGCGGGCTTGCTTGTCGATCTTCTGATCGCTCAATACCCGGGTGGCCGTTACGTTTAGCAGACCGCTTGCGGCTTGTGGGTGCTTGATATGATCATCACCTGCTGCCGGAGTATTGACGAGTCTTTAGAGTCCTACACAGAGGTTTCCTGGCTCAAGCGAAACGAAATAGGAGCGCATATGAGATATGTGCGGGACCGAGAATGATACCAGTATGTGATACTGTATTCGATTCTCGCGATTTGTAATATTGATAGGTTATATGCGATATAGCCGGGTTATCGGATCAAGTGTTGATTCGATAAGTTGTTACTATTGATACTAGTCGGTTATGTGCGACATGACCGGATCATTGAATCAATTGTTGATTTAATGATTTAATGTATAATTATATATTTGATATATTACTTTGCATTAACTAGTATTGGTTCACTTTAATAGGATTTTCTCACTTGATGCACATTGTATATGTGATATATTTTTGTGCACCTTTTTGTATCATGTTTGATGATACATGCTAACAAGGGTTTGTGTAAAGATTAAACCATGGTTGTGTAATGGTTAGGGTTTTCTATTGCTTAATCATTTATTTATTTTGTTTATTTATTTTGCAAAATAAATGAATGGTGGCTTTCTTTGGATGCTAGTTGAAGTTTCATGAAGCTTTGACTATGTGACCATTTTGTTTCATGCTTAACCCTAACCACTTCACTTAACCTTGGTTCATTCTCTACACTTAACCATGGTAACTATTATGATAAGAATGAATGGGATTATCTTTTCAAGTTAATCTTTTTATTCTATCATAATATTATCATCTTCTTCTTCTTCTTCTTCAAGATGAAGAACCTTGATTCTATCAATGGTGATTGATGAAAATGAGTGAGAAATACAATTCTAAAGTGAACCCACTTCCTATTTCTTCATCCTCTACCTCTTGCCAAGTAGTACAGGGTGTTTCCTTCACAAGTTTTCATGGCTTGGTGAAGGTGGAGCTTGATCTTGTGATGCCTCGACGTAGATCATCTTCGGCATCGTCGTCGATGACCTAGCCGCTTTTTCTCCGATGAAGCCGATGCTAGAGTCATGGTTCGATTTGGACAGCGGAGAGGACTTCATCATGGAGCTATGGAGGTGGAGAAACAGATCTACAAAGGTTGTATTTCCGTTCTCTTAGTAAAGTAGTTTACTAGTTGCATCTTTCGCCTAGACTTCTAGCCAACGATCCGTATTAGGGTTTCTCGGCACCGTAATTTTTAAAATTGGCATGGTTGATGCCTTGTGAGACCTCTTGAGAGTGCATAGGAACCCTACACTTGACTTGTTGACCTTGTTGACACTTTGACCATCATTATTTCATTTGGAAGATGCACTTTGATCCTTGCAATTTGCATTAAAAATGAAATGATAATGGTCATGTCTTGATTAAGCCATGACAATTATCTCACTAATTTTCTAATTATAATAATTCACATATATGAGAGAATGCTTCATATTATTCTCTCATTCTATTATTCACATTCTCTCTCTTGTTCTTCCTCTCCCTCAAGCTCTCCCCTCTCATGTGTTGAGAAACACTTGAGCTTGAGAAAAACCCTCTCTTGATAATCTCTACTCTCATCTAGGGTTCAAGGATTAGCACTTCTTACACCCTAGTTACTTCTAGCTTGGAGTTGAAGCCAAAGGTTGAGGCTTTCGGGTGGATCTTTCTTCGACGTGAGAAAACGACAAATGTGACCTCCTTCCACCACTCCAAGGAGCAAGGAGAGAAGGACATAAAGCCCAAGGTATAACCTTTCTAGCACTTAGCTAGTTTCTAATTAGCTTTAGCTTGTTTTTGTTTAGCAAAGATCCTTCATAGTGTAGTCCATGTTGCCTAAGCTCATAAAAATTCGATTTTTATTCCGTTTTCCGCCTCCCCGCAAGTACCAGGGTGGGCAACGTGGACTTACAATAAGCAATGTAAAGAAGGTGCAATATCTGAAACAGTACGTGGTGCCGGGTACTAACAACAATCTATAATGCTAACAGGGTAATGTGTGATATGGTGACATAGCGAGTTCTATCTGTGTACGTGATATGACAATTACCAATGAAATGTGTGTGAGCATACGGGTATGTGTACGTGAAACATGTAAGTCATCGGTAATGGTGCGCGTGTCCTAACCAACGAAGTCAAATAGAGCTAAAAGTATAAACGTAATATATATATTTATATATATATAAGAATATTGGAGGAAAGAGGCCATAGGAGGGAATTTCCTCCTACGGCGTCGAAAAGTACGCCCTCCGTCGCATTTTCCGACGATCGGAATCCATCATCTTCATCGTTATCATCTAAGATGTGGGTACGCTAAATTTCATATGATTCTACAACTTTTTCACCGTTGATTTAGCAATGTAAAAAGTTTTATTGTCTGTAAATCGTTAATTTTGAACTCACTAATTCAACGGTGAAAAGCTTGTAGAATCACATGAAATTTGGCGTACCCATATCTTAGATGATAACGATGAAGATGATGGGTGCCGATCATCGAAAAACACGACGGAGGGCGTACTTTTTCGACGCCATAGAAGGAAATTCCCTCCTATGGCATCTTTCCTCCATTATTATATATATATATATATATATATATATATATATATATATCGTGAATGATCGAAGTGCGAGCTTAAATAGAAAAATGAAATCGTAACGTGAACAAGTATTAAAATATCCAACTACGTATGAGCCATACAGTATAGTTTAAAATAGCACGAAACGTTGTTTTTGGAAGTAGAGGACTATGAAGTTTTTGAAAAAGACACCATTTGAAAATTCGTAGCGCACCCTTGAAGTTATCATTTAAAAGTACGTAACGAATCGTTAGTTTTGAAAGTAGGTATGGCTTTAAACATTTCATAATATCCAATTTATAATTTTAAACAAGACTCTTCGAGTCGAAATAAATATCGACAATCAATCCTCATCATATCATGTACGAAATATCCCTCGTACGATATCATCCAATCAATATGGTACAGATCTATAGTCGCGTACATCATCTCATCTCATATCATTCTATATCATGTACACCTATATCGTAAATATCCTTATGTGTGTGTGTGTGTGTGTGTGTGAGTGTGTGTGTGTGGCCTAATGGCAAGAAATAGAGACTAGGGGTATAACTTTTACTAAGTATAGGAATATACACATATGGGATTCTAGTAAAGCCTATAGGCTAAGTATACGATTCTAATATACATATCGTATCCTAATTCTATGGTTGTGGGGGTGTTATACGCCATCCACTCGACTTCCCCCATAGATATATATCTACTCACCTAAATACCTCGCCCTAGTCGTAGCCGACAGATGACTCGTCCATCTTCGCCGTCTCGGAAGTCCACACGATTGTACCTACAATTGAAATCATAACCAACATCGCATAAAAACTCAATTCGAATTTGAAATCACGAGTGAATCGCACATAGGTTAGAACCTATAATCAACGTGTGCTAAAACAACAAAATACCCCCCCGACGTCGACGTACTAACGTCGAACGACGAACTGGCATAATGAAAACCAAGTTTTCAAATATCGTAAAATATCGCCAAAACCAAGTAAAATGCTCCCAGATTTTTACTCAGGTGATTTGGGACTATTTAGCATATAGGGTAGGCTTAGTTATCGAGTGAGTGTGCTACAGAACAAACCCCACACCCTAACTCATCGACTTGGCCGCAATTTGCGGGCAAAAGCATTAAATTTGCGGTTCGGGGTTGGAGTTAGGGGCTCGGGCTTCTACGGTGGTCTTCTACCGGCCTAAACATCTCACAGTATCTTCTAATTAATTTTTAGAGAATCCAAGTTGTGCCAGATTCCTTTTGAACTTCAAACCTCAATGAAAACCGACTTTGAAATTCTAAACTCATATTTGCAACTTCAAAACTCCTTTGAACTAAGGATACTATCACTAACATGTCCCTATCTATCACCAATGAGCTTGTAATCACTTCCTAAACCCCTACTATACCACCACTACAAGTTCTACCAACTAAAACTCATTTTTGAAAACTCAAGTTTTGAAAACATACACATTAAGCTCTAAATACTAGTGTGTCAAGGAAATATTGTAAAAACTTGGTTAATGAGAGAATTTTATCTTATAATGGCAACTAAAGAGAGTTTCAAGATGGCAAAAGATCTCAAGAATGAAGACTTGCTCACACCATGATCCTTAGGATGAGGATAGAAACATTTTTTGTAAAGGTTTCATGGTGTTTTGATGAGATTTGTGGGGGTCTTTGTGGTTTGTAGTGGGAGGTGGAGAATGAGGAGGAGAAGAGGAGGAAGAAGAAAAGATAATGAAATGAGATGGAGAATTGTGATATGGTTTCAATCATAAAAAAAAAACCTCTAGTGTCCATACCTCCTAATATTTTAATATAACCATACTCTTATGTCTCTTCTTTCACTTTCACTTTCTTTTCCTTTTTCCTGTTCTTTTCCTCTGGAAAAAAAATATAAAACTAAATTTAAAACACAAATGATATGCTAATTCTTTCATAAAAGAGTGTCATGGCACTAAGCATGGTTTAGCAATAAATCAAACTTGTTTTAGTGCACAAAATAGAAAAACACAAATTAACTTAAATATTAAACTTGTATGGATAGATTTATACACTAATTTATGAAAATCCCAATTAAATAAACGCTTTCATAAATAATAATTCCTTTAAAATCCCAATTATTTTCCAAAAATAGAGGTATATAATTATACCAATTTACGAAAACTCAAATCCATACTCGTATAATATCCGTAAAATTCATTATTTTATTATTTAAATTCTAAAATAATATTTTCCATTTTATGAAATGTTACAATTACAGGAAACTAAACTGCTCCTTAACTGCCATGATTTACCAGCTGTAAAAATACCGTGTGCACACCGGAAAGGACATGGGCAATTGGGGAATGTACTTAAAATACAAAGGGATTTTGTACACGAGGGGTTTTTTCCAATGGGAATAGGGTTGTTTCAACAAGGGAAAAAACCCGGGGGACCGTTTACATGTTTTGAGAGTTCCGGGGTTTTTCGACAATTTAACCAAAAGGAAAAACATCCATTCATTCGCTCTTTCTTCAAACAAACAACATCGCTTTTCCCCTTCGATCATGGCGATGCGTCTTTTGACCAGATCCAAAACCCTAAACCCTAACCCTAACCCTTAAACCGAAGCTTCAACCTCAATAAATCCTCTCAATCTCTGCTTCCTCTTCATTCGTTCGCTTCTCCTATCGATCTCGGAGCTTATCAGCCATCGGGTTCGAGTCCTTCGTCGAGATTCGTTACGAAGTCTGAATCCGCCGTTGCTTTGGTCTCGCCGGCGACCTCCTCTATTTTTGGTTCCAATAAGGTGAAGGTCCTCTTTCTTCTTCTGTCCATTTTTTGTTCTTTTGGTTTGGGTAAAAGGTTCTGTTTTAACGTTCCTTTATTTGAAAACGATGATCACATATAAAGAAGATCAATTGGAAGAGTTGTAGTCTCTGCCTAATGACGCGACGATCATAAAAACTATATTTTTAAGAATAATAGCACAAAACACCCCTGTAGTTTACCTTGTATGGCACTCATACCCGGAAACTGAATTATAGCGAAAGATCATAACTTACAAAAAAAAAACAAAACACTCGAATCCTGCTATTAAACAACACAAAAAGCTGAATTGAACGAACAATCATTTTGAGCTGTTTTAGAGCTGAATTTGAGTGTATTAAGGGTTTTGGTCTGTGAGCAGAGGAGGTGCTGGTGCTGATATCACTTGAGGGAGTAATAGTACAAGTGATATTCTGGGCAAACTACAGGGGAGTTTTGTGCAATTGACCCTTTTATTTAATTATTTTTAATAAACCGTACTTCCTAAAAAGCACATCAAGAGTACTCCTTGATTTATTCGTTACATATTCTTTATTGTCTCTGCAATTTTCATACTTTTCTAACTAATATCTTTCTTTCTTTTCTTCCGAAATTGACCCCCTTCGGGGATCGAACTTGCGACCTCTCACACCGGAGGGGAAATTGGAACCAACTGAGCTAAGCCCAATTGGTTAACTAATATATTTTGCTGTCTACTGTTGACTGCAATTAGTTAAATGACATGTTTCAATGATTTCTTTTAATTGTGGAAGCAACATATGGGATTTGATTTGATTTTTTAATTTGTAATTTTATGGGAACTTGGGTCAATTTTCCAAAATCCAATTTTTTAAATGTTTATCTGACCTGCCGATTGGGTTTGCCTATGCTGCATAAGGGATATAGTAAAAATTCATGCTTTGAAAAATAAACTGTGTTTAGATTGATGATTTATTAGACCGTTGCTTGTGAAGAACAATATCATTTGTTATGAAGTTATGCATAGAAATCTTTAATTGAGGCAGCTTTTGTATCTTGGATGCAAAGAACATATTGCATATATCTAAGAAGGTTCATCATGTTGTTGCAGAGATCACATACTATTTTAATCTTGTTATTGTATCTTAGATGGTTGTTTAAGTATCTTCTAAGTGGTTGAAGACAAATGCTTGTTTAAGTCTTATATTTGATAGTGTCATATTTTATGTTTTGTTAAGTTACAACATGGAGTAAATTCAAATTTTGTATTTGACTTATCTGTGTAATTGCAAGGCCTGACATCACAACTGGAGGGCCCATGTTAAAAAATTAGTATGACATTCATAGCTAAAATCCTAGAAGTTGAGCTCTATCTTGAGAACCTTTTAGGTAAAATTAAACCGCATCGTCAATTTCTAGATTATAAGGTTATTTTCATGGCCGTGTCATGAAGTTTTGTTGGTTGGGAATTTAGGATTTTTTTTATTGGTCACACAACCGTTAGTCATGATTCAACTGTTGGAGTAATGTGGATTCGACTTCCTTCCCCCGACTCGATAGGAGATGAAACGACAATGGGTAAGAAGAGGGAAGATGATAACTAAATCAGTCTATAATAGCAAATTACAAGATGAATAGGGATTCCCTCTTCTTTGCGAGAAAAGCATAAGAGTGGATACCAGTTGGATGTTTTGAAGGCAAAGAGGATGTGGCAAAATTATGCTTTGGACAGAACAAGTAGTGCTTATGAATTAGATGCTACACAGTGTGTTTACGATACGGAGCTTGAACTTCAAAGGCAGAGAAAGCTGTCTTGTCTTTTTATGCTACTGACCAACAAGTACAACAGTTGCAAGAACAGATAGATGATGAAGAATCTTCTTATGCAGAAGTGGCGAGCTTTGGCGATGCGGATGATCTTTGTTTTGGAAAGAATGGAGAGCTTCTAATGAGTGATAGTTCGTTGAGTGCTGATATAGTTGGAAACATTGCTGAAGAGGCGAAATTATGAAGACATGCATTATCAGGAGAATGGAAAGCTGAGTTCTGACAAAGAAGATGGGGTTGAAGTGGGCAAGTCATAGATTGTATATTGACAAAAGAAGCAGGATTCTTGGAAGCTTTGCTGAAGAAGTCTTTCTCTTCTTTTGTCTGTGTTGTTCTTCTCTAGAGACGGTGAAGACTTTGTACCGTCCTCAGTGTTCCGAGGGCTTATTACTTCTGTGGGGAAGCAAATGCTTAAACTGATTCTTGGAGCCTTATTAGGATGGATTGAGTGACTACTACCTTTTTTAGTTGATTCATATATTTATATACTTTTTATACTTTCTTTTGTTATGGCTATAAGATATTTTACTTGTGAAACTGTTATTCTCTCAGTGTTAATTTTAAATAGGAGACTTCAGGTTCTTTCTAAGCATCTTATGGTCCATGTGGTCAAAGCTATTCATTTTTGGACACTTGGATGTGACTTCTTATTGGATATTTCTGAGATTTTTTTAATAATATGTCTGCATCATAAATTTAGTTATATGAAGTGCATATAAATAAAATTGCATCTTCTATTTGTTCGAAACAAACGATAATACGATATTGTGTGTAGCCACCTGCAATTTTTTTCTATTGTATATAAGATCACAACTATAGATGGTAACTGTTTATGCACTGGTAATTTTTATTTGCATTTCCCTAGTGTTTGCTATCTTATGTAAGTTTTGATATATTGATTAATATGTATCTCGACAATGTTATAATTACCAGTTGACATGAAAAAAATGATTGCACTAAGTATTCTGCAACTGTCATATCTTTGACAATATGTGCGACATGAAAGCTTTTATCCCAAAATTTTGGGGTTGGCTAAATATGTTATTGTCTCCTTTCAAATCCGAGGTTGTGCACCTCTTATGTTTAAATTAGCAGTCCCCATTTTCTTTTTATTTTTAAACCGATTCAGTCCATTTGTCAATATATGTTAGTTTTGTGCTACCCTTACACCTAACCGCTCCATCAACAATGATCATGCTATTCCTGATTGTGCACCCATCCTAATCAGCATACTCATCGGTCTCTGTTGCACATGTCCGAGCCATCGCAAAGCTCTTCTCCCATACAATCTACTTCTAAGTCTAATCATTTCCTATTCTTTCTTTCTGCGAATTTCTATTAATCCATCTCAGCCTTGTCGTTTTGATTGAACTCATTTTACAGATTTCTTTTCAACATGTTTCTTCTTAGTTACCCAACATCCGGATCTACAAGTAATGGCTGGTTGAACAACACTTCTATAAACCACCCCTTCAACTTCATGTGCATTTTACATCACATAGTTCTTGATTTGCCATCTTATTTTATTTTAATGACCTTCAACCTCCTTAATCTCACTATCATGACCTATGAAGCATTAAAACTTCAAAGTGAGTTTCATATGTTGGACTCCGACACTTGCCCCTTATGTATTAGTCATAACGGAGCCATCCTGGTTTTCAAAGAACAAAAAAAAAATCGTGTCAGAAACATAGAACCATGCCTCTTATAAATAAAGATAATAAAGAACACTTTTTAATTAGGTGGACTGTTGGGTAGTAGGTGCACCTATGCCGGTATGGTGTTTTCTGATTATTGATTTTTCAATTTTTCCAGATAAATGAGGCGGCGGCGGCCATCTTTGGCATGTTATGGTTTCTTGTAGCTAGTGTAATATATGGACCTATATCCAAGAAGATACCTGGAGGTAAGTTTTTACTTTCTTAGTAGATAGCTTATAGCTGGCTAAATGTTAGAGGAATTGTTTCTCTGCATTGAGTATATATTTACATTTTCCTATGTATCGGTTGAACTGGCATGATATCTAGAATTTTAGAACTACAGCATGATACTGCTGAGTTAGTTTCTGTTCTATATGTATGTCAGTGCATAAACCTTGTGTTTTCATTCTTTTTCCCTGGAATATTGTGTTTCAAAAGGCTTGCATCATTCGGAATGATTGAAATTATAGCATGTTGCAAATATGATGTGAGATGCTTTTAGCATGTAAATGATTGATGTAGGTAGCCACCAATCCATGAGCATAGATCAACCGGGGAAGTGCTTGTTGCCAAAGCTAATGTCCTGTGCATTATACATATCTTTGTAATGAACATGACAGAATTATATAAGCGCATAACCTTAAAAGAAGATGTATAGGAGCTTGTATTGACTGTGTAATAAGCTCTTTGTAGCAGGATTTTGTATTTCTATATTTAGTTGCAGTACCTAAATATCTGGACCATCTGGCCCTGCATGTGTGGCCAATATATCCAATATTTCCACTGGAAGAAAACTGATATGGCGGTATACCTCCACTGTCAATCACATTGATTTTCCATATATTTTATGACTGGTTGTTAACCTGCCGTTAACCCCCGCAAATCGGTGCCTTATTCTGGACTAGGACTACTATGGACAAGATAGGAGCTTTTTCCATTAATCCTAAAACATTATTTGTAGGTAGCAAAGTATACAGTATTGTTCAAAAGCTCCTGCAACTGAGGAAAAACCTTCAAATATTTTCTACACTTGGAAACATTTAAGTGGAAGGATGATATTTGTGTTGGCTATAGTGGCCTCAAGGCAATTATCGTAATCGCAGGCAGGTGATTATGATGATTGAGGGAGGATCTATACCGATAGAACAGTCTTACTCGAGATGATAGTATGCTATCTGGTTTGTCTTTATCATCATGTACACGTTGATAGAGCCCATATGATTCTTGCTTGACTACCAGCATTATGATGACGATCATATACGTGAGAGCCGGGGATCTATAAGCACATTCTTAAATGTCCCTAGTCGTGAGAGTATCGAGACTGGACATTGATACTCCAGTGTAGACTGGTGTATACTGATCGAGACCCTGACGAGGGGCGGTGACAAGGTCTCACAAGCCATTGATGTTAGTTTGTTCACCTGAGATAGTATACATATGCTTATTGCGTTATGAGTACACTGGACGGACTTGCCGGTAACCTGCTAGTTGGTATTATACCTATTGTCAGATAGCAGTTCCCAGGTGACATGTGTACAGGTTAGTCTGTCGACCTAAGATCGTCATTTGTCTCGTGCGAGTTCCCACTGTGCTTTGATTACTACCCTACCACGGCTCAAAAGAGTCGTGCAAACAGGTTTTAGTTGGGTACAGTCCCGAGCCATATGGAGGCAGTGAGCGGATCGTCGGGGATTCGTCTCTTCCAGTATTGGGGTTGATGTCGCGCAGTGCACGGGTGTCCATCACCAGAAATCCTCGGCCGGGGTAATCGAGAATTACCGATCCAGGATCGATAGTTTCTCAGGTGGTGATGAGTTACATACCGACATGAATTATCATGTCAGGAGTCTGAATTTATCCACCCCCTAGACTCGATATGCGATACTCTTAGACGAATAGACCGGGACTGTATGGATATTGTCACTGTTAGGCTCAGTAAAGGTTTGGATGAGTTTGCTTGTCGGCCTTCCTTTCGCTCAATACCTAGGTAGCCGTTACGTACAGCTAGTGCCGCTGACGTGCTTGTGGTTAAATCCACTGCCAGCGTATTGACGAGTCTTTAGAGTCCCACACAGAGGGTTTTCACGGTTCAGGCGATATGGTGTAGATGACGTATGTTGGTACATACAGGTATCCGATTAAATATGTGTACATGCTGCACAGACTTTAATTAGACGGTTGATAATACTAGCGGCTTAAGATTAAGCCGGATTATTAAATCAGGTTTTGATTTAATAATTTATATATGTATTTATATATATGTATTCTAGTATTATTGTTCACTATTCATTTTCTCTCTTGGTTATCCGTATTTTTGTACGAATACGCGTATATGTATTTCGATACGTATACCGGGTTGTATTCCGTATTTATACGGAATTGTTTCTAGAAGATTGTACACCTCATTTGTATGATTTCCTTTTTTAGAAAATCATTTGTTTTTACAAATGAGGTGGAGGGGGTGACATGGCATGAACAATGCAAGGCATGTAGTGGTATGGTTTGCATTTGTTTATTGAAAAATTGAGATGGGATATTTGTGTGTGCATGATTGAGAGAGAGAAGGGGGCAGCCACTTCTTGAGGAGGCTTGCTTATTTTATTTTCTTCACTTGCTTGCATTCTCTACTCACAAGGAGACTTGGCCATTTTCTTTAGTTCATGCCACTTGGTTTCCTCACCTCCTCTTCATCTTCTTGAGTTGCTCATGGAGCATTTGTGATGAGAGAAAAATTATAGTGACACAATTTTACACCTCTACTCTCCATTGCTAGCAACCTTAGAGCGTCGGTTGCCTCGCTTGGTGAGGCTGAAGCTTGCGCCGTTTCCTTCATGTGGATATCGTAGATGGAGGAAGACCGGCAACCAAACTCAATCCGTAACCATTAGGAGGAGCTTGGGATGAAGGTTGAAGACCGAAGGACATGGATCAACTCGGTATAACCATTCCTATCTCTTTTATTTGCTTGCTAGTATAGGGTTTAGGGTAGATCCAGGTATCGGGTCATGGTAGCGCCAGTTTAGAAAATTTTTGTTCCGCATTTGGCCACGGTTTGATGGCCGGGGCGCTGCTGTAACCCAACATGGTATCAGAGCCAACCCGGAAACCCCTTACTAGCAGTTTTAGACAATGTTAAAGTATCGAAATCGAAACAACCCCAAAACAATGCACTGCACATTCCAGTTTCTGTCAAATTTCAGAGTCTTCATATTTTTTTAAGCAATTGCAGAAGGCTATTTATGAGACCACTAGAACACACTACAAATCGAGCCCAAACCGCCGGATTTGACCCGTCGAGATTTGCAAAAAAAAAACCGGGTGAGGCTGGTTTTTCTATGGTGTTTGGACATGAAATTTTGGTGTTTTCTAGTCTCTGGAATATTGGTGTAGTGGTATTGCTTGTTTTGCCCATTTTGGATATTATGTTATCTTTTGTTCAGGGGAAATTCGGGATGTTTCGAAGTCGATAATTTAACACTGTTTAAATGTTTATAGTACATACATTACTATCTGCGACTGTGAATGTCATTAGAGCGGTACAACTCGTCTAATTGCTATATGTTTTTTAGACGGGTTTACGAACGTGACATTCACGTTGATATTATGTGTTCTGCTGTGTTGTGGTTGGATCGTCGTGGTGGATAGCTATGGTGCAATGGTAGTACAGTTTAGTTTCATTTGTACATTTGATATTGCAGGGCGAGCGTCCGACATGTGGACTGCAGTCACTGCCGGTTTGTATATTATTTGTTTGGGACACGACCGGGTTGAGGTCGATGTCACCCTTGTATATTATTTTCTTTTCTGTACTAGGATTATCCCGCGGTGGAGTGCACGAATAGCCGAGTTCTAAAGGGCAACGGGTCGGCATCTCATGGCTTTGGACGGAGGGGACCTTACTCTAGAATTGGTGGGTTTTTTTGCCGCACTCGAAGGGGGTATAGGTTGACCCACGGAGGGGTGCCCAAGTTACCGGATTCCATGAAGTGCTGGGTGACCCATTCACGTTGTTGAAGGGGGCTGCCTCACTTTTGGTTTTGGCGGGTAACTTGCCGTGCTCGTAGGGGTCTAGGTTTTCATTGCACAGGCTATCCACATGGCGGGGAACATCGGGTTTCATTTGCGGCTCAAAGGGAACCCGGGGCTCCTAGATTATCCGTTACTCTTTGATGTTTCTGTGATGTTGCTTTATATCATGCCTGAGACGATTGTTATATATATTTATATATATATATACTAGTAGATGTTGTATATATTTTGCACCCGCGCTAGTCCATCCCTGCTCTGTCGTTAGTTAAGTAACCTAACGAGTGATGACGGGACCCAGTGGCGAATGCGGATGACATATACGTACATTTTATTTTTCGTTTTTTTCTGGTGTGATTTGTTAATTGATGGGACCGCATTGATTCTGATCAATGTAAGGATAAAACAAGCCTATTTGATGTTGTTGGAACCAAGTTTTTTTAAAAACAGACATTACAGACGTATTCTTTTGCTTTGCACAGTGGTATTCGGTTATGAATATCCAGCACCTCATTCGACGAGGTAAGGGCCGACATCCCTTCATCGGGAGTGACCCCTTGAGTAAAAGTTTGCGTCAACGTAATAACTTTACTATAGTCGATTCTTTTGCTTTGCACAGTGGTATTCAGTTTGGAATATCCTGCACCTCATTCGACGAGAAAAGAGCCGAGATCTCTTCACCGGGAGGGACCTCTTTAGCAAAAGTTTTTGCTATTATCTATTTGTAAAACCACTCGGTTCCTTCAATAATATCAAGTTCATTACGTTAAAGGTTTTTCGCCAAAAACAAGCCGTAGCCCTCCGTCATTTCAAATTAGTATTGCTTAGTATTCGTGCTACGTATGTCGTGCATTGCCGAGGCGTAGTGTTCGGTAGCTCTGTAATGCTTTTCTGTCGCATGGATATATGGATTGGTTAGGACAGTCGTACGGTTATGTTGGCATTGTCAAAGACTCGTACGGGTGGGTTTAACGCAATCAAGATAATGACGGGTTGAACTTGACTATGACTCTTTGATATGTTGGCATTGTCAAGGTCACTTGGGTCCTAGGGGTAAAAACTCACATCGGGAGTTTCAAACATACATGAATCTTGCCAGGCTTGTGCATACCTTCTGAAGTGTGGTAACTTGAGTGGATTCCATCAAGTTATCATGCGATGATAGTTGGATCCCGATTTCCACCGATGAGTAGGATTACTCCTCGGGTGATTTTAAATGATCCCGACTAATTCTTCTTTTGGGTTTGGAGGAGAATTTGAGGAAACAGTTGGAGCCATCCTGATTAGATAAAGTGATTAACCATTCTGATTTAGATTAGAGTGCACGCTGAGTGTTTCTTTTCTCTCTCTTTCGCAGCGACCATGACCCGACCCTTGACTAAAACTCATGAACCAACTTAACCGAACTTCTTAAAACACTTTGGCTTTTGGAATGTCACGGTGTCGTATATATCATTGCCACTTCTATATCATCTTTGCATTTCTCCAGAACACTCCGTATCATTACGAACATCCACTCCTATTGGATATATCCATCATATAGTTACATACGAACTCGAACGAACTTGTTCCAGATTCGAAAATGGATTCTGGTTCTGGAGAGATTGAATATGATTATTCGGTTGTCTTTTCCCTTTATCTTCTCTCAGGTTGTGAGGGCTTCTAGGATTAGGAGAGGGGTACACCTATTGAGCTTATTGGATAGTCTTCCTCCAGACCATAGGCAGGTGCCGAAAGGTGGGGAAAGAAGAAAATCAATTAGCCTAAAGGTGGTGTACAGAAGGTAATAAGTAAAAACATATATAGGGATTAGAATAACGGCAAATAAAATTGCGACTCCTATCATTCACGACAAAACAGTGTATACCCCTGCCACTCCCAAATCCACTTTGGATTTCTTCAGAATACTTCGTATCACTACAAACGTCCATAATGCTTGGACATGCCATCGTATAGTTACATACGAACTCGAAGGAATTCGTTCCAGATTCGAGAATTCGAGGATGGTTTCCGGTTCAGGAGAAATAGAATATGATTATTCAGATGTCTTTTCTCTTTACCTTCTCTCAGGTTGCGAGGGCCTCTAGGATTAGGAGAGTATACCTATTACGCTTATTGGATTGTCTTCTTCTAAACCATAGGCTGGTGCCGAAAGGTAGGGAAGGAAGAAAACCAATTAGCCTAAAGGTGGTGCGATGTTAATTGAAAACTGTTTTCCCTATTGGAATCTAACTCCAGGGTATGTATTTACCAGATCAGTTTTTCACATCTGTATGTTATTACGGATGGTGAGTGAGAGTAAGATATTGGGAATTGGGTGATTAGATCCTCATTATATCGGAATTCGTTGTTATTGGTGATATTTGAGGAAATCACCTGAGTTTTACCTGACGGAAAATATTTGGTTTTGAATATCCGTTATGCACCAATTTCAAACTGATATATCTGTACGTTTATTTTATAAAGTGAGATAACTTTTTGAAATTATGTCTGTGACATTTATCTATATCAGTTGATTGTTAGGTAAGGTGTATTCAACATCGGTGTAATTCTTCTTAACCATAGTATAGTTTTCAACCTACGACGTACAAGGTTTGAATTATTGAACTCAGGAGAATTATACAAAATATTGTATGTTGTTCAGTGTCCATTAAGACAAAGGGGTTGGTACTCGTACTATATTCTGTTTACTCATGACTTCTCCAGTTCTAGACAAGTATTTCGTTGAAATACAAGCTCCGGATATTGAGAAGTTATAGGTATAAGAATAAAGTAGAGAACCATTTGTTGGAAATATCAGGATTCTTCGAGGTAGTCGAAAATGTAGATACTTGTGTTTGGTATTCCGTTGATAGTAATGGTTTTGAGAACTTGCTTCTCTTTCAGGTTACTCATATATGGATGCATTCCTAGTTGAGTAGTGCTGCTTGGCCTCTTTCCATTTGGTTGATATGCACTGGAGACAGCTGCATGATTTTGAATTTGGTTCTAAATTAAATTAGTGCTTTTGTTTCTATATTGGATATATAGAATCAATTTATATCTTAACGATGTTAAGGTGTAGGGAGTTGTCCGGATGATGTTTAAAACCGGAATCCGGATAAACTCAAGGCACGTTTCAGTAATGGCAGTTTGTGGGTTATCCCGGGCTTTGTCGAGGGTTAACTTTCTACCATCAGGAAGATCAATATTTGTATTGTTCTTGACTCGCCACAGTTTTAGTAAAATGGATTTTTTCAGAAAACAGTAGTGGGAGTATGTTAGAACTGGAAGTGATTCCAGAACCACAAACGATTACTGAAGATTTAATAGAACCTGAGAATTCAATTGTTTTCGACGATCCATTAGCCACTCCGCAGATTTGGTGGGTAACCTCAGGCACCCGAGAGGTACTTCGGTCTTCTCAGAGACGGTGACATGGAGGTTCTTGTTTACCCAGACTTGCTAATGCTGCTGTTCTAGACTATAAGACCCGGCAGGAGGATGAGTATAGCGTCGTTCTAAACCAGCTTTGGAAGTGCAAGTGTATATGACTCTGCCAGAGGGTTGTTATAGTCAGTGGGAGCAGCGGAAGCATAGTGGACATGTAGCTTATGTTTATTTATAGACTAAAGCAAGTATAGCGGAGATAGATCATCTATTTTTGATGTGACGGTCATAGGTCTTGACCTCATCAGAATAGGAGATGGATCTGGTAAGAAGGTAGTAGAGAGTGATGTCCAAGTATTTGGGATGATATGCACTTGATAGGAAGAGATATTCCTATACTACGATCGGTTATACTGTGGTTGTCACAAGGTGGTTTCTCCACATAGGATATGGATATAATATCAGGAATTCTGGTGACTAGATCTATGGTTTTAGATCTAGATTTGGGAAGTGTCCCAATTAGGGTACTTGACAATATTCTAAATGTATTTTAGAATGGACGACTCCTGGCGAGGTGGTTATACCCGCAGATGATGGAGTCATCCTCTCTAAAGGATATCTTTCAGACTAAAGGGGAGAGGGATTTGCATGATTGGTATATCACTTGCTTGGGCAGTTGAGTCAATCATGTGATTTAAGTACAACATCAGATATTGTTTTAGCACTAGCTGTAATAAGTATATATATTAATCCAATCCTGGAGAAACGTTGGGAAGCAGTTTATGAACATAAATGGATGTTCTAGGGATATGGTAACGGCTGCCTCTTTCTGGAGACGGTTATCATTTTAGGCTTCCAAGGTGACCTGGATGACAGAGTGGCTGTTTGAGTTATAGTTTTTCCTCTTTTGAGGGACAGTATGTTGGACGGGAGGTCCAAGCGGACACTGAGGAAGGCATGACGCAGAATACTGATTAAATTCAGTGTACGATACAGTCTAAGAAGTTTGCTGGATTTGGACTTCATTTGTGAACTGGGTCCCATCAGATATCCAGACAAATTCTAAGATAGGTATTGCTCTTTTCGGGAGATAGTTTTCTCCGTGAAGTTGAGATATAGAGAGATATAAAAAGAAACATTGGAGCGGATCCACTCATTGAGGCTATTTCTCGAACACATTAGTTTCACAAACAGGCTTTGTGAGACTGATTAGTAGAAAAGTTGGGTGTTCGGTATCACACGGGCTGTGAGCATGCGACATCGCAATAATTGGGCTTAAGTGCAAATGGGAGATTGTTGGCTATAGTGGCCTCAAGATAATTATCGTAGTCACAGGCATGTGATTATGATGATTGAGGGAGGACCTATACCGGTAGAACAGTCTTACTCGAGATGATGTATGCCATCTGGTTTGTTTTTATCATCATGTACATGTTGATAGAGCCCGTAGGATTCTTGCTTGACTACCAGCATTATGATGGCGATCATATACGTGGGAGCTAGGGGTCTATAAGCACATCCTTAAATGTCCCTAGTTGTGGGAGTATCGAGACTGGGTATCGATACTCCAGTATAGACTGGTTGGTGTATACTGATCGAGACCTTGACGAGGGGTGGTGGTAAGGTCTCACAAGCCATTGGTGTTAGTTTGTTCATCTAAGATAGTATACATGTGCTCATTGCATTATGAGTACACTAGACGGACTCGCCGGGAACCTACTAGTTGGTATTATACCTATTGTTAGATAGCAGTTCCCAGGTGACATGTGTACAGGTTAGTCTGTCGACCTGAGATCGTCATTTGTCTCGTGTGAGTTCCCACCGTGCTTTGATTACTACCCTACCACGGCTCAAAGGAGTCGTGCGAACATGTTTTAGTTGGGTACAGTCCCGAGCCACATGTTGGCAGTGAGCGGATCGTCAGGGATTCGTCTCTCCCGGTATTGGGGTTGATGTTGCGCAGTGCACGGGTGGCCACACCAGAAATCCTCGGTCGGGGTAATCGAGAATTACCGATCCAGGATTGATAGTTTCTCAGGTGGTGATGGTTTACACACCGACACGAATTATCGCGTCAGTAGGGGTCTGACTTTATCCACCCCCTAAACTCGATATGCGATACTCTTAGACGAACATACCGGACTGTATGGATATTGTCACTATCAGGCTCAGTAGGGGTTTGGATGAGTTTGCTCGTCGGCCTTCCTTTCGCTCAATACCTGGTAGCCGTTACGTACAGCTAGTGCCGCTGACGTGCTTCTGGTTAAACCTACTGCCAGCGTATTGACGAGTCTTTAGAGTCCCACACAGGGTTTCCACAGTTCAGGCGATATGGTGTAGATGACGTATTTTGGTACATACAGGTGTCCGATTAAATATGTGTACAGGCTGCACAGACTTTAATCGGACGGTTGATAATACTAGCGGCTTAGGATTAAGCCGGATTATTAAATCAGGTTTTGATTTAATAATTTATATATGTATTTATATATATGTATTCTAGTATTATTGTTCACTATTCATTTTCTCTTCTGGCTATTCGTATTTTTGTACGAATACGCGTATATGTATTTCGATACGTATACCGGGTTGTATTCCGTATTTTTACGGAATTGTTTCTAGAAGATTGGACACCTCATTTGTATGATTTCCTTTTTTAGAAAATCATTTGTTTTCACAAATGATGTGGAGGGGGTGACATGGCATGAACAATGCAAAGCATGTAGAGGTATGGTTTGCATTTGTTTATTGAAAAATTGAGATGAGATATTTGTGTGTGCATGATTGAGAGAGAGAGAAGGAGGACAGCCACTTCTTGAGGGGGCTTGCTCATTTTATTTTCTTCACTTGCTTGCATTCTCTACTCACAAGGAGACTTGACCATTTTCTTTAGTTGTTCATGCCACTTGGTTTGCTCACCTTCTCTTCATCTTCTTGAGTTGCTCATGGAGCATTTGTGATGAGAGAAAAATTATAGTGACACAATCCTACACCTCTAATCTCCATTGCTAGCAACCTTGGAGCGTCGGTTGTCTCGCTTGGCGAGGCTGAAGCTTGCTCCGTTTTCCTCAGGTGGATCATCGTAGATGGAGGAAGACCGGCAACCAAACTCGATCCGCAACCACTAGGAGCTTGGGATGAAGCTTGAAGATCGAAGGACACGGATCAACTCGGTATAACCATTCCTTTCTCTTTTATTTGCTTGCTAGTATAGGGTTTAGGGTAGATCCGGGTATCGGGTCATGGTAGCGCCAGTTTAGAAAATTTTTGTTTCGCATTTGGCCACGGTTTGATGGCCGGGACGCTGCCGTAACCCAACAATTTGTACTACCCTCTTGTTAACACCAAAATGACAGAAAACTGCTCAGATTAAGGATGAACAATTCAGAGTCAAGATTTCTTAACAAGTTGTGTTTGTCATTATAACTGACTATTAGTATTTGCTAAGGAAACATTAACTTATAAAGTGATACATCAGTCGCTGATGAAGTGACAAGTGACCATCCTCTTTGAAGTTCATGCATTAGCAATTAGTTTAAGAGACGGATCCTGCACACACAACCCCCATTGCTTAACTTCTTGGGACATAGTAAGCCTAAGCATAGGTCAAATCCAACCAGCAACAACAAAATATTACCATGCATTATAGCGCTTGCATTAGGCTAGACTTCGGTCATATTCATATTTTCGGGTTCTTACCCATATATCTTTTTGGAAGCTATTTGGGTCTACTAGAGGAATTGGTATGGATGTTTCCTCGAAACAGGTTTTGGCTACAAGTTACTGAAAGCTGACTGTCCAAGTCTTTTCTCAATTTACCATTTACAAGCTTTGTGCCAACCTGCAAGTCCCAAGTAGCTGGTTCTCGATTGCCTCATTTTGGGATCAGGTCTTTCATGCTTGGATACCAAGGCCAGTGGGGCTATTGTAGCCCTAAGTGGTGACATCAAGTATGTATGCCCAGACTTCCAGAAAATTTCATTGATGGGATAGTAACCTTAGACAGGGTGAAGACGTATAACCCTTTCCGAGCTCCTCACTTCTCATAAATCGTTTTTTTAATTTGGGAAAATAGATTTTTGAAATTTTCACGCCTTCATCTAATTCAAAAGATTTTTTGTGTGGCTTAATTCCAAAAAACTACCAAATACTTTGCCTCAGTGAAAAACTACACAATTCTCTCAAAATTATGAGAAGCTACCATGGTTAAAAGTTTTATAAGTTATTTGGTAGTTTCTTGCAATTTATTGCTGACGTGGCATCTTTTTTATGGTAGTTTTTCATAGTTTTTAAAAGTTTTGTGGCAGCTTCCCGTGTATTTAATAAGAATTTGGTAGTTTCTCGTAATCAGGCCAAAGTATTTGGTAGTTTTTTTTGGAATTAAGATTTTTTTAGTGGTTTTCTGCATTATACCCGGTCTGAAATCAGGAGTTGGAGAGCTCCATATATGATGTCATCTTGAAAAAGAGGACAATTTTTCAGTTAATGATGTCACTTGTTACTTACTACCTGAGAGAATATTCTAGGAAGCTCTGTACGTTGGTATCTTGCTGCTGGTATTCTTTCTGGTCCATATGGGTTGTCTATGATACCTTTACATCAGTCGAAGGCTATAGCTGAATATGTAGTGTTTTTTTCTGTTCAATATTGGGCTTGTGGTAGTACCCTGAAATCATATATGTTACCTCTTCTTAGATAAAACTTTGTACTTTACATTTGCCTTTTTGACACTCTGACAGTCTGTATAACATGTGAAATATGTGATTCACATTTCAAAGCTTGTGGAAAGGCAAAGCTCAATGAGGAAGTATGTTTTTGGGTTAGATTCTGCTCAGGTAACATACAAGTTCCCTGATCTACATATAGTAGTGACGCGGTGAAGAATTTTCTTTCCACTGGGATTGTTTCTTTGATAAATTACTGGTTTTGGTGTCTGCGTAGTAGTTGGTTATTTTGCTCATCTCGTTACTGGACTTCCTGTAAGGACCCTAGAGCTTTAGCCGCAATACTCGCGGCGAAGATGGAAGCGAAAACAAAAATTTAAAGAGAGCATTAGCGACCTGTACCCTAGAATTGATCCCAAACACTAACTAGATTACTTAAACATATAAGGTTAAAGGTGCTAGCTACCTTTGTAGTGTGTCCGCACACTTGCGGAAGACTCCTACATCGCTCCATGGACTCTAGCTCGGTTCCGAAGTAGTCGGAAACGAGCCTGGTCACTGGTTTTCCTTGTTGAAGAGATCCACCCGTGGGAGTTCGATTCAAGTTTTAGCTTTACATCCAAAAACCAATTGAATTCATATCCAAAAACCAAGTGAAGCAACCCACAAACAAAACTTGCTAAGAATTGTTTGTGAGATTGATGTGGTGGTGGTAATCTCAAGTTTCTCTCTTTTCATTTTTTGTCACGACCCGAAATATTAGCTCGTGACCAGCACTTGAATCACGCAACGTCTAAAGGCGTAACGGAATTCAAGTAAGCTGAAACCCAGAAATCTAAACCTTTTTGAAAAAAAATAAAGGAGGTGAGTTTTGAAATAAAGGTATATGAAATCAAGTTTTCTTAATGCATAGAAAGGAATATGAATGATGCAAGTGAAATTTACTAGCTTAAAAAAACATGTTTGGTCTTTTAAAAATTTTGGCAGCACCTCCTTTGTAAATTTTGATCTAAAACCACAAATACATAATAAAGATAATGGCATCCCCAAGCAGGAGCTAGCTCTTCGCCAAACGGCGGATCACAACCACGCAATACAGTATAAATAAGTATACGACGCCCAACGGCGAAGTTCACCACAAAAAGATAAAGAAAAGAGCAAGATATAACCCCAAAAGTGAATATAAAACCCATCGCTCAAATCTCGCAACTACAAGTCTCACTAAGTCTCATCACTTATACAATTTACAACTTTTGATTGATAGAGTTAACTAGATACAATATGAAATATAGATACAAGAGTGGGAATGATATAAATATCCCACCTACCAATGCAAAACACCCGAATGCGACTGTGTGCCAGCGAAGCCGCTACTGATCCAAGCGGTCAACCTGCAAGAACTGTGGCACAACGGGGGTGAGTTGCCAACTCGTGAGTAGAAAAATATCAACAGATAGAAATCGAATAAACACCGACTCCTAGGTCAACTATATTATAAAGGTAATACTATGATATCTAGGGTGACCGGGTCTGTATAAGCCAACAAGGTAGTCAATACCTATATGCATGTGGAGAACATCCAACAGTAATAATCAGTGCATGTATATGGATCTCGTCCAACCATAATCAAGGTATGTATGCATGTGGATCTCGTCCACCCAAAATCAATGTCTGCATGCACGTAAATATCATAAAAGGGTGCACAAGAAAGTATGAGGATATATATATATATATATATATATATATATATATATATATATATATATATATATCAACGGTGTCCCTCCCGACACATCAACATCATGGAACCTGAGTGCCTAGCATCGACACTCGAAAATATCATGAAAACCGTGCCCAGCATCGGCACGTAAATCCTCATATATCGGGCTCCGTCTGCGGAATCGGCCCTCGACCCCGGCAGTACGGGTCATTCCGTATCCATCTATCGACTCTGGTCAGTATCCTCCAGATAACCGCCAGGTTCAACCAATCACCGGTAAAAATATTTAAATATCACAAATCAATCAAAAAATTCATAAAATTATGCATATATGTCTATTAAATTAAGGGAGACCCTAATAAAAATAAATCGAGTTTTATCCAAGGGTTTTGTAAAAATATCTGCTGATTGAAATTCAGTTGGCATATTCTAAAATAATATCGCCATTGTGATAATGGTCTTGTAAGAAATGATAGCAAATATCTATATGTTTAGTTTTTGAATGTTGGTCCGTGTTTTTAGTCATATCCACGGTACGAGTGTTGTCGCACAAAATTGGAATTTTAGTAAGTTTTTCATTGTAATCATTCAAAGTATATATCATCCAAAGAGTTTGTATGCAACACGTACCGACATCAATGTATTCTGCTAAGGCCGTGGATAAAATTACGGAATTTTGTTTCTTGGAGATCTACGAGACAAGACAATTACCGAGTAGATGACAAGTGCCACCAGTGCTCCTACGATCTACTTAGCTACCCGTATAATCAGCGTCTGGATAACTAGTTAAAGAAAAATTGTTGTTTTTCGGATACTAAAGTTCTAAATTAATCGTACCTTTCAAATATTTAAAAATCCGTTTAACCGCGGAAAGATGCGATTCTTTAGGATCGGACTGAAAACGTGCACATAAACAGACACTAAACATAATATCCGGCCGACTTGCCGTTAAATACAAAAGTCTACCAATCATACCTCAGTATAGTCTTATTTATACTCGTAACATTTTCTTTCTTTAATAGCTTTACCGTTGTAGGCATTGGCGTGTTGTATGTGCGTGAATTCTTTAAATCAAATTTCTTAATTCCTTTGTATATTTTGCTTGGTTTATAAAGATTCCTTCTTTCGTTTGCTTTATTTGAAGCTTATTCATCATGCTCATCTCAAACTCATCCTGCATAAACTTGGCAAATTCTTGACAAAAATCTTCGTTAGTGGATCCAAAAATGATATCATTTACGTATATCTGCACTAACAAAATATATTTATTAGAATGTTTTGTAAAGAGAGTTTTATCAACAGTTCTTTTGGAAAAATCAATATTAAGTAGAAAGGAACTTAAACACTCGTACCAAGCTCTAGGAGCTTGTTTAAGACCATATAAGGGTTTGTGGAGTTTGAAAACATGATTAGGGAATTGATTTTCAAAACCGGGAGCTTGTGCCACATACACTTCCTCTTCTATTTTATCGTTCAAAAATGCACTCTTTATGTCCATTTGAAAAAGATTGAAATTCTTGTAGCAAGCGCAAGCTAATAAAATACGAATGGCTTCAAGTCGGGCTACGAGAGTATAAGTCTCCTCGTAATCAATTCCTTCAATTTGGCTATAATCTTGCGCAACTAAACGCGTTTTGTTTCTAACCACGTTACCGAAATCGTCAAGCTTATTCTTAAACACCTACTTAATACCAATAATTGGTCTATCGTCGGGTCTAGACACAAGTTCCCACATTTTGTACATTTCGAATTGAATTAGTTCTTGCATAACAATTATCCAATCATTGTCTAATTTGGCTTCTTTAATATTTTTAGGTTCAATTTTAGAAATGAAAGGCAAATTTAAACAAGTATTGAAATTAGAGGATCTAGTAATTACTCCCCGTTCAATTTCACCTATTACTTGCTCTTTTGGATGATTTTTGTTAAAGCGCCAATTCTTAGGAAGCTCTTGATTTTCATCATTATTTGGTCCATCTTCCTTTGGATTTTTCGTATCATCATTTTTGATATTCATGTATTGCAATTCATCTCCAATATCTGCATCATCAACACTAGCAATTTCCTTGATAGAAATGTTAAGACTCATCAAAAGTAACATGTACTCTTTACAATATTTTGAGTCTTTTTATTGTATATTCTATATACTATGCTAGTTAGGGAATAACCTAGAAAGATACTTTCATCACTTTTTGAACCAAATTTTCCCAACCTATCCAAAATGATTAAAACAAAACATTTGCAACCAAACACTTTAAAGTATTTTATGGTTGCCTTATTTCCATAAAATAATTCGTAAGGGGTTTTCTTTAAAAATTTTCATAATGAAATTCGATTTAAAATATAGCAAGCGGTATTAACTGCTTCCGCCCAAAAATAGTTTGGTAAAGCATTTTCTTTTAGCATGGTTCTCGCCATCTCTTGTAGTGACCGATTTTTTTTCTCCACAACACCGTTTTGTTGTGATGTCCTTGGACATGAGTTCATGTTTAAAATCAAAATCTTTGCAAAATTCCCTTAAAGAGTATATTTTCAAATACCCCTCCGTGATCATTACGGATCTTAGAGATTTTCAAATCCATTTCATTTTGAATACGTTTAGAAAAGATTTTAAAAATATTAAATGTATCGTTCTTACTAGTAAGGAAGAATACCCAACAAAAGTGTGAAAGTCATCAACTATTACATATAAATATAATTTTCCACCTAGACTTAAAGTTCTAGATGGACCAAATAAATCCATATGTAGTAGTTGAAGGGGTTTAGAAGAGGTTACCTCGATCTTCATTTTAAATGAAGATTTTACCTGTTTACCTAATTGACATGCGTCGCATAATTTGTCCTTTTCAAATTTTAACTTAGGGATTCCTTTTACATGGTCACCTTTCGCAATCTTATTAAGTTAATCCATGGATGCGTGATCGTGTCTACGATACCAAAGCCAAGAATCTGCATCTTCAACAACTAAACACTTGACTTTAACATTAGCGAAGTCAATAGAGTCAACAATATAAGTATTATAATGACGTTTGCCTAAAAGAATACTCTCGTCACCTTTAAGAATTTTACAACTAGTTTTATCAAAGACGACAGTGTATCCTTGGTCGTAGAATTGGCTTATACTAAGTGTAAGTCTACGGTAGCGTCCCGGCCGTCATTCTGACGCCAAATGCGGAACAAAAACTTTTATAACTGGCGCTATCGCATACTATAATCCGGATCTTGCCATTAACGCTAAACTAACAAACTGTAAAGAGGTAGAAAGGCTATACCGATCGATCCGAGTCCTTCGGTCTTTAGCCATCATCCTACGCTCCTTTGCGGCAACTCCGATCTCTTGGCTTCTCGTCGAGGTGGCACCACATCTACGGATCTTTAAACGGGTTCCCGTCTTTATACCGAGGCAACTCGGTCATCAAGTCTGCTAAAAGAGATGACCAAGATGAAATAGAGAACGAGTAGAATACTTTATCTCAAACACTCTTTGGTTCTCATCACATGAGAGGGTAAGAGTGGAGGATGAAGAAGATGCTAGGGTTTGGAAATGATGAACTCAAGAAAATCAAGAGAGCAAAAAGAAGAGCAAAAAGAAAACCAAGCATAATGAACTTCTCTCTTTTTCTTCTTATGTGAATAGATATATATGATGTTATCTTTATCAAAACCCAAAGAGAAATATCTAAACAAAATATCTCAAAATATCTCTTCACAAAACAAAACACCATTAATTCTTCATGAGTCACTAATGAACATGCTAGAATAAATGTGTCATCCATAATGAGTCACCCTTTCTAAAACAAATAATCATTTAAACCAAAATGATTAATCCAAAAAGAAATGCATCATCTAAAATATTCTCGTAACGGATTACGAAAATACCCCTCGCCTGTATATACATACCTGTATCCGTATTCCGACCGAATACGAATACGAGAGACTAAAATATTCCGACTCAATATAATATATGGATCCGGTTTAAACCAAAGCCCACCGGTATTATCTGTCCGAAATATGACACGTGCACAAGTGCACGTGCATTTTCCGAACCCTGCCATAAAACCATACGGCCTCTACAACGTTTCGTCCGAACTTGGGAAACTATCTATGGGGGACTCTAATGACTCATCAGTACCTTGGCAGTGGGTTTAACCACAAGCACGTTAGCGGCACTAGCAGTGCGTAACGGCTGCCCATGTGCTGACCTCAAGAGAAGCCGATGAGCGAACTCATCCTGGAATCCTACTGAGCCTAACAGTGACAATATACATACAGTCCGGTCCGTTCGTTTATGAGTATCGCATATCAGGTCTAGGGGATTGGTAACGTCAGACCCCCAATAGCGGTATAAGTCGTATCGGAGACAAGCCCTGAACACCCTGAGAAACTACTGGAATACTTACCAGTAATTCTCACCTGCCTTGGCCAAGGACTTGATGTAATGGCTCTCCTAGACATAGCACGATCTCACCCCCAATATCGGGAGAGACGAATCCCCTGCCGATCCGCTCACTTGCCTCAGGACTGTTCCCAAAAAAAGCCCTGTTTGCACGACTCCTTCGAGCCGTGGTAGGGTAGAAATCAAAGCACAGTGGGAACTCACACGAGACAAATGACGACCTCAGGTCGATGAACTAACATGTACACATGTCACCAGGGAACTGCTATCTGACGCTAGGTATAAATACCAACTAGCAGGTTCCCGGCGAGTCCTGTCCGGTGTACTCATAACCCAATAAGCACCTCTATTCATCTTAGGTGATCCAATTGACACCAATGGCTTGTGGGACCGGCCACCGCCTCTCGTCGGGGTCTCGACTGTATACACTAGTCTACTCCGGAGTATCGATACCCTATCTCGAAACTCCCACGACTAGGGACCACTATTAAGGATGTGCTTATAGACTACCCAACTCTCACGTATATGATCGCCATCATACTGTTGGTAGTTAAGCAAGATCCTAAGGGCTCTATCAACGTGTAATAGTGATCAGTCACCTGAACCTGTACACGACTGATAAAGGCAAACCAGATAGCATACTATCATTTCGAGTAAGACTGTGCTACCGGTATAGGTCCTCTTCAATCATTGCAATCACGTACCTGTGTGACTTTGAGGGCACTACATCCAACACCAAGCAAGTTATGTTTTAAGTTTTCTTTTGACATTACATTATCAATAGTGGTAGAATTGCTTACCACGATTTTACCCTTACCTGTTACAGTCTTTTTTGTCATCTCCGAAGGTGACGCTTCCACCTTCTCTTGATAGTGTATCGAAACTAGAGATATTGTCGGTCATGTTTCTCGAACACCCACTATCTGGATACCACGTGATTTTACGTTGTTGTAGCCGGGGTACCTGAAATGGAAGGTTTATGTATGATCTTTGGCATCCAAATCATTCTTGGTCCATGAGGGTTAGTAGCATGAGTAGGTGCTCTAGAAGTAAATGATTTTGAGTTAACTTTAAGCACGCTACTTCTAGGCACAAAATGATATTTATAGGTGGAATTATTCTTGAGCGGGCAATATCTAATGGTATGGCCTAGAGTGAGAATAGTGACAAGTTGTTAAGGCATGTCTATGACCATATCGATAGGTAATGCCTTTAAGAAAACTATTGGTCGAAGTATAAGCTGATGTGTTAGGATTAAAACCGAGACCAAAAGTTTTGCGTTTTCCGCTATACTCACCATGTACTATATCAAGTTTGTTTTTACCTTTGGTGAATTTAACGAGAGCCTCTTTTAGCTTTGTGGTTTTAGCTTTAGCATTAACATTCTCGTGTTCCTATTTAGCATTGTAAATCTTTACGAGAGGATGCTAAGTTGTCATGATCAACATTAAGAGATTCAAGCTTGGTATTCAACTTAATGTTTTCTTCTTTCAAAACATTATATTCATTTTTGAGTATGTACAAGAGTTATATGTGGTAGAGGAAGATTTCCTTTTCAAACTCTTGTACTTTGAAAATAACTTTGAAAGTTCTCTTGTAGTTCCAAATATAGATTAATCAAATCATCTTTATCTAAAATTTTAAGGCCATCTTCACATATCTCGTCGTTGCTCTAATGTGCCATAAAACACATTTGGTAACGAGCTTGTCTTCTCCATCGGATGCATCTGAATCCGATTCATCCTATTTAGCTTGGAACGTTCTACGCCTTTCATGTCTTTCGTTTCCGTCCTTGTTTTTATTTTTTCTTTTGTAAGTTTGGACAATCGGTTTTGATGTGTCCCTGCTTATTACATTCATAGAAAGTGGGATAATTGTAGAATTTGAAGTTCTACCTTTGTCATTGCATTTTTTTAGAAATTTCCGAACTTTATGAATTTTGTGAATTGCTTGGGAAGTGCCGTCATGTCGCTGTCACTTCCACTTTTATCATATTCACTCTCCGACTCTTCCACAGGAGTACTCTTTGCCTTTAGAGCTAGTCTCCTTTTCTTTTGCGGTTTTTCAACCTTTTGCCTTGTCATAATATCATTTAGATTCATTTCATGTATCTTGAGTTTTCTAATGAGATTTTCCAAAGTCAACTCATCTAGATCATTAACTTCTTTTGTCAACGTGACTTTGGGTTGCCATTCTTCCGTGAGGATTCTCAAGATCTTAAGAAGCTTCTACTTTTCTGTGAAATTTTTGCCATAGTTAAACAGTTTAGTAATGATCTTGGTAAATTTGGTATACATTACATGGATTGTCTCATTAGGGCTCATCTTAAACTATTAATACTCTTTCATGAGGCGATCGATCTTACTCTTTTTTACCTGACTTGTCCCTTCGTAATAAGTTTCGAGAGTCTTCTAAATCTCATATGCGGTAGTGCACATAAAGACCCAGTTGAATTCGTCGGGCGAAAGTAAGTAATGTAATGCATCATAGTCTTAATATTTAAAGCCATATCTTTACGACCACGTTCACTATAGGGTTTAGCCGGTGTAGTAAATTTAGTATCTACAACATCAGGAATATCAAGATCAATGCATTGCAAGAAAATTTACATCTTGATTTTCTAAAAGTTGTAGTTAGTTCCATAAAAAAGTTGAGGTCTATTTGTTGCTTGCCCTTCTAGTGTTCTATTATTTTGAGTGTTATTATTGCTAGCCATAGGATCTAAGCTCTAGGCTTTTAAGCTAACAGTGAGCTAACCACTCTGATACCAATTGAAAAGTGTCCTAGAGGGGGGTGAATAGGACTTATGGCTAACAATGGTAATTTACTGCTCAATACAATAAAAAGTGTGAAATATAAAAATTTAAACTAACAATATAACAATAAAGCAATATATA
Organism: Agapanthus africanus; assembly: GCA_030015575.1. NCBI lineage: Eukaryota > Viridiplantae > Streptophyta > Magnoliopsida > Asparagales > Amaryllidaceae > Agapanthus > Agapanthus africanus. The sequence continues at coordinate 96,867,795 of JASDDO010000029.1, read as the reverse complement.
AGAGTTAGAAGAGGTGCAAACTCTGAAGGAACACCAACAATGATTACGGAGTTCGATACCAACGGTATCTACGCCTCCGCTTAAGTCTCTCTTTAGGAACAATCCACTATAAAATCTTCTTAAGCTGAATAAATCTTTACAACGCTTGTTTGATGGATCACTGATTGATCTGTGAAAGAGTGTGTAGCAGTAACCGCAATCAATAACAGTGTTGCGTGTAGCTAGCCGAGATGAGTACGGGTCGTCCGCAGGGATGCGTGGAACTTTTAATCTTGCTTTAGACGAGTTGATTAGAAGAATAGGGAGAATAGTTGTAGATCCTAGATCTATGTTAAACACTGATGTAGAATATATAAGAAGAGAGCTTGTAGGGTTCGTTAGGATTTAGTAGTCATGGATGACTAATTAAGATGACTCCTCTTATCTTTTGATAGATTTACAACTAGATCGATAGTTGTTCGAATATTCACGGTGTCGTGCTTTTGTCGAGTTTGTTTTAATTAAGATATGTCGGTTTTGTTAGTGAAAATAATGCACGATGTGAGTCTCGAGTTTTAAAAATACCGCAAGTGCACGGTGCGTTGAAGCAAGCCAGCAAGCACGGGTCGAACCATAAGGAGTGGATATCACGATATCAAATTGAGTTATAAATCAAGAGGTTTGGAAAGGAGTTGTCACGTGCTGTAATAATTAAAAGAAGAAAGGTTTTGTTTTAGGGAAAACTTAGGCTAAGGTTTAGTATGAGTGAAATACGACTTTTACCCCCAACTCTCCGTTTTGATTCAAGGTTCATGTTTTAGTTTGAGAATGAAATGAATATGGAATTAGTTAAGTGAAGTTAGCAAGTATAGAATATATGCATGTGTGCTATATATCCTATCTAGCTAGTTGCGACACTTAAAATAATTCCGTATTCATTTCAACTTCAAATCATAATATAGCAACAATGAAATGTTAAGAAGGAATATGATATATGTTAAAGGTTAATTTGCAACCATTCAAAACGATATATCCTAGCAAGCAAAACATGATAAAATTGCATAATTAAGAAAAGAAGTGTAAAATGCAAGAATCAAAAGGAAGGGGTTGGAATTAAAGTCCTTCCACAACCTACCTCACCATAGCTCAAGAACAACTACTCACACATTATAAATTGAAATAACAACAAAAAGAAAAGATGCAAAAAGAGAAGATATACAAAAAACAACTTGATATAATTGAAGCTTGATTACAATGGTTCCAAGTACAAATAAATGAATTCAAATATAATTGAAGCTTGATTACAATGGTTCCAAGTACAAATAAATGAATTCAAATACCAAAATCTAATCTTGCAAGCTCAAGAGAAGAGATTGCAAAACTAGAGGAAGGCAAGGAATTCACACTAAGAGGTACAAGATCACTAGTTACAATGTTTACAAACTTTTCTCTCACAAAATAAGTAGTGCCCTCTAACTTGCCCAAAGGCATGGTATTTATAAGCTCAAAACAAAATTAAACAAATAATAAAAATGAGATGATGTGATTGCAAGGAGGGAATACTTGGTGCTTCATATCCCATCACATCTTTTAGCATTAAATTCACATCACCCTCATTTGTGCTCCTTTTGTGCCAAGGTAGGCCCCCATCATGGTCTAGTGCACATGCATTGTGTAGGACCAAAAATTGTGTATGCAATATTGTTTACACAAGATCTCAATGGATATCGATCGGTTTTCTGTTCCGTTTGCAGTGTCGGCTTCCAAACGTTATATCCGTGATATTGAATTGTTTTCAGTATTGTATCACGAATACCTGTAATCTGTAATTACTGAGCAGACACTGGTTAATAGTACCGATATATACAAAAATAGATAACGAAAGAGTGGTATTAAAATGCAGTTTTCTTTGATGAACAATAATGATGAATGAGGATTAGGGTTCTTGGATGAAACTAGGGTTTTCCCACTATTGACCCTTGTCCTTTCATTGATCTCTATTTATGTCTAGCCCTTAACAAAACAATTGTTAATCTGATCTCAAATCGCGGCCGAGACTATTAATAAATTGATAGCACGCCCGATTATGATGTTAACGATTCTTTTGCTAAAGTTTATAAACTTCATAAGATGTAAATGAAGTTAAAATATTTTATCATCCATTGTTCTACTCTAATCCTACGAATCCAATCAAGCGGAGAATTACTCGCGCATGATGGAGATAGAAGAAGAAATGATAGCGAAGGAAATCATAATGCAGAAATTAAATGCGAAATAATTAATCTAATGATCTACTTTTATTAATCAACTTCACAAGTACAAATCTTATGAGTTTAGATTACAAGAAGAAGAAGAAATTGCTTTCGATCTCTACCTCGTAGGAAGTAGATGTTCCGTCGATACTCACGTTACTTTATCACGTCGAATCGCGGACCTATCGTGGATCACTTGTTCTTTGATAGTGATTTGATTTGTGTAAAAGGTAATGATTTCTAACTTTAGCCCTCGGTCCTTTATATAGCTCTGGGAGCAGAAACCCTAGATCCCAAGTATTAGGGTTTGTTGAGAAGATCCTACCCATAAAATCCCACACTCTAATTCCTCATTATTGCCGCGGATCCGCCGCAATAAGTGGGTTTTGGCCGCGGTTAGGCGGTTGAATAGGGGAGTTAGGGTTTCAATTTTCTGGAGCTGCTACATGTTGACACATGGAGATTTATATGATGTCTGGATTCTTCAAATCTTATTTGAGTCTCTAGTATTGATTTTATGATTTAATTAAACTTCATCGGCAGATTTTTGATTCCCGACATCCCGATCTCCTGACTTGAGCTAGATCTTACACAATATCTCCATGAATAATGTTAGTAATATTTGTTATAGAGATATTATTCTAACCATTTGTATGATATTATATCTTTTAAAGAATCTTGATTAGAATATTTGATATGATATGCATAATTTATATGCATATATTTTCCTTCATAATGTTAATTATAATATATAAACATATGGTAAATAGGATTTTGCAGATAAACCCTTATATGTTTCATATTTATAATAAACACCTTTAAATATTTAAGAAAAGTAAGGAAAATGTTATATCAAATGTGCGATATTTTCGACTGAACAAATACCCCCAAATTTAATTTTGATCGTCCTGAGCAAACTATTTATTAAAGAGAGGGAGAAAAAGAAAAAAGAAAAACCTAAGTAGCACACTTTCGTAGGCAATACGATTGCACCGAGTACGTGCAACAAGCCGTTAAACCTCTAGGTGTCCCTAGTAGGAGGGTTGTCTTCTGAGGGTTTTCAGCGGATTACACCCACAAAATCCTATAATAAAAGAAAGAAAAAGAAAGTTACATACAAAGATAAGAATTATAAAAGAAAGAACTTGAAAATAAGAGTTTCCAACTATACTAGCTTTTCAGTTGCCATGAGCCCTATCTTAATGGTCATGAAAAGATGTTAAAAATCACGTCATTCCTCAATAAAACATCGCCTTTATTCTTCCTCTCTATCTTTCTTTCAAACATCGATCATATACCCCTACGTGTGTGTAAAAGACATCCCTATATTTAGAGAATTCAATTCAAGCTATCATACTCTTGTCCATCTTCCAAAGTATTTATAGTTGGTGAATATTTTCAGATAGAATTGCTAACACATCCTTCATGCGACCGTTAATATTTCTTAAGGTACTAACCAACCGATTACAAAATGTGCTCGCGCATTTAGGCGTAATTCCTCGTTTTGCAACACCTAAGGCTTAACAGTGTCTTCCAAACTAGTTGGTCTAAGGCACTAGGCGCTAAAGCACCCTTGCTATATATATTTTTATAATGCCTTGAGTAATTACAAAACCAGTGTTCATTTTTCTTCACAATTTTTTTTCTTTATATTTTTTTCAGAACAAGGCTTTTAGACGAGCATTTCAAGGTATCCTCTACCATCCCAAGTTTCAAGATGTGTGACAGTGTGTATAGTAGGGTATCAACGTTCAAATGTTTGGCCTCAAGAATAGAGAATATTTTTCAGACTTATTTTTATCCTCATATTAGTAATTTCTTTCATCTTGCTAACCCTTGGGACAACGGGTTATGATTACTTATTACTAGCTTAGTTTAAGAAAACATCTAATTTTCTTGCTATTCTCAAACTATTCCCATCTTTCATATGTAATTTTTTACTTTCAAACTTTCATTATCAAATTTTTTTTGTGTTTATATTTATGATAATGCAAAATAGTGCGTGAATAAGCACAAACCTTCTCCAAACCTGTTTGCAGCAGTGTCCTCACTTATGTCATCTGTTAAGCTAAAAAAACCTGTAGACTTGGGAGGAAATGTTAGTAACGGGGACATGAATAATTGACAATGAAATCCTCCCCTAAACTTATTTTTGGCTCATAATTTTGTAAAAAATTATTTTTTTGTTCAAGAGCCAAAATATATTCCCCCTAAAACTTGAGTAAAATAGTATTAAGCATTTAAAATTATAAGAGGTTAAAGTTATTGGTCAATATAAAGTTTTACAAAGACCAAAAGTCAACACCAACCATTCAAATATTTTATCGATGTAACGCACTGGTTGGTAGAAGAACATGTCACCTATAGACGTGAAGAACTGGGGAGAGGATAAGGGGTAAAATAGAACGGGTTTACGTCTCTGTTTATAGAGACGAAACAGTGATCGTGAACGAAAACGAGAATGTGAATGATTATGAATGGGTAGAATAGTCACATTCTCGTATAGAATAAGAAGAAATGGTGGTGGTTCAACTTTTTCGGGTGGAGGTTGATTAATCACAAAATCCGTATCGTTTAGGAATGTGAGTGTCGGCGAAAATATTTTCGAAACTTTTATCAATGGTCTGATTGAACGTTTCAATGTAAATAAGTGTCGCGCCAGAATTCAACACACTTAGATTTGTCAAAAATTATGGAGGTAGGAGCCCTGAAAAACTCATCTACCTCATTCTCAAAGGGGTCTAAATCAAGTGATCTTTCTAGAATTATCGAACTCGAAATATCGGAGTGTGATTCATCAACACTCGATAAAATTAAAGGAAGATTAGAAGAACCAAAGAAAATGGGTAATGAAATGGGTAAACAAATTTGGGTGTCGAGTATTGCTGAACCAGATGTGGGAAATGAAGGCTGAATATCGTTCTGCTTTTCGGTCACGCATTTAGCATCAATTTCCAGAAGCATATGGGGTTCGGGAAAAACGGTTAATGGTTCGAGATGATGTTCACACGGACGTGAAAGGATATGAATTGGTGAGAAAAACTCATCCAAAACTGTGGGTTCATCATCTAAAATATCTCCAGTGTCGATATCCTCAATCAAGTGAAAATTAAAATTCTCAGACGCTTAATCAAAAGCATGGTTTTCAAGCAATTTCAGTTCTCGAATGGAGGTATAGAGATCACAAGGATTGGGTGCGGTTTCACTTGAAATGGACCCTTCACAATCGGGTAAATCAAACACTACAAAGTCACACAACTCATCAAACATTCTATCTTCAATTGGTGAATCATTTGGTGTACTCGATAGATTTGTGAAACCGGAGTTGTGGTTTTCATTTTGGGATGGGGAGGTTTGATTTGGAAGGGTGTACTACTCTCTCTCACTACTCAAATTCTCAATTTGTCCTATTGCCGTATCATACATTGGAAAATTTTGAGCTAGTTGGAAACTAGTTGCTCGTTCGTTGGGTTGTATGAAGGCGGCCATGAATGCATTCAATTCCTTTATCTGGCGGCACAACGCTATCCGAAATTCTTCCAATGACCGTTCAAGACTAGATATGGATTGTGAAGGGGTTTCAGTAAAAGATTGAAATTCTTATGGAAATGTGAAACTCCGAAATGGCTGTTTAGAAGAAATGTCTAGAGAAGATGTAAAAGTCGGGTAAGATTGATAGGAATCGAATGGTTGTGAAAAACGGATAGGAGTAGGATCAACATTGTGATAAGAAAAATAATGAGATTGGTTGGTTGGTTGTCGACTGGCAACAGATGTCATATACGCTGCAAAACGAGTAGCAATACTTTTTTCAGGAAATGATGGTGTTTGTTGTCCTAGCGGTTTGACCGGATTGAAACTTTGGGATTCGGTCTGTGCAATATACTCAGTAATGGACATGCGTTTAGGTGGTTCCTCACTTGCTTTAAATGAATTATCAATATAAGACGATGTTGAATTTTGGTGAGGAGTCCAACTGTTTCTTTCCGCTCTCAAAGACATGGTAGAGTCGGAGGTATACCGAAGCGATTAAGAAAACAAGAAATATCTGGTTCTGGATAGCAAAGCTCGGCAAGAGTTCGTCTGTTTGGGTTACCCATTATAAGAAGGTGAAAGGGGAAACATTTAAGCTCTATTTGGATTGTTTTGCTTTGAAAGTGGGACTTGAGGGTTGACTCAACAAATCATAAAATGCACATGGAAAGAGCGGGGTCCTGCCAGAATGAGTATAATGAGGCCAAGGAAAGGCTCATTGAAGAGTTATTCGTGGAAAACTGTGAGGGAGAGCAACTTACCCGGGTCATGCCATTATTTAATAACAGTACGTTCCCACCATTAACCATTTTGTTTGAGGAATAACGATCAAGATTCCTTCGATTATGCGATCCTCCCCGCACAGTGATCATCCTTAGGAGCAAGGGATTCAAAACTTGTGATGGAAAGAAATGAGAGCAAATATTTATGAAAGGGTTATTATTAGGCCCTTGAGGTGTGAGGCAGCGCCAACCTTGAGGTAAAGAAAAAAAAAAGAAAGACTGTCCCGGGATAAATGAGATATTAGAGAAAAAACCCGATTCTATTGAAAAGCTCCGGAAGCGTGGAAGAGAAAGACCTTTAGATCTTGTGCGGCATGAGTTGTGGATACAAGGAAGACGACGACTGATCACAAGCTAAATCTTTTTTGATGTAGTGCGGAAGATATGACGCATTTGAGCACATAGTTGTTGCAAGGCTTTCGTGAGCATTTGCTTCCGTTCCGTCTACACATATATCATCTCTTTTCCTGATGTCCAATCCACAACTTTCTTGAAGAATGAGATAGATAGCTTTGGTCTACTTGCCTTTCTGGTTAGGATGTTGTCTCTTACACCTTTTTAGTGTAGTAAGAAGGCATGGAGAAAGCGTCTTCATAGTGACGTGTATAGTCCAAGCATGGAACGGTTATGGTTTCTGGTGAAATGAAAGCTAGTTCATGGACTGAGTACTACTCTACGGTTGGGGGATGTGTGAATTTGCTTCTTTTCATCCCTCCCCTTCTGTCATGGATCATCTCAGGCGCTGTAGTGATTTTTTTGCTTTATAGCAATAGCGGCTTCTGTGCTTGCATCTAATCTAATGGGCTGCAGGCTGACTTCCTTTCCACTAAAGTACATTATCTCTTTCCCGGTACACATGCCTTCTTTAAATCAGTAGTACTGCTTCGCTTATATGTCCGCTATCCAATGTTATAAATTTCGGATGTCGGTATCGTGTCGGCCTAAAGATTTTCATGTCGGATAGCGGATATCGTGAAACGTCAGGTGGTTTTATCAAATATCCGGTTCTACATTTTTGTAATTTAAGCATCATTTATATGACCAATTTTTTTGAAAAAAATATTAACTTATTCAGAGTTTTAGTTTTATTAAATTTATATTTTTCTTAATAGCTCAGTAGTAGAGTGAACGGTTGTAGGCAATGGCGATGTCTTTTGTTCGTTATTTTTGCAATGGACCGGATTAATTACTTAATGTACAAAGCCCAAAACCTAAAACCCGAAAGAAAATTACGTATTTTTTTTCCACATATCGGTAAATGTTGGGTATAACGCCGATATCACGAAATATCGGCCAACATTTACAAAATATCGGTAACCGAAATAATTCTACGTACCTGTGTTATTTTCTTCCCAAAATCGATATGTCGTCGACATTTCGACGATTTCAGCTGACATTTAGAACACTGCCGCTATCAACCCAAGCAACCCACTTTAACGAAGTGAAGTACCCTGCCGTGCCAATAGGAAATAGGAAAAAGGATTTATCCTCTTGGTGGTCACTTCCATCACGGACCCTGACTCATGTACGTGTGATCTTTCAATCCGTGTCCTCCATAAGAAAAGAAATGCGCAGTTTCTAAGTAATGACGGGTGATTGACATGATGCACAGGGGATGCGGCAAGGGGCTACTATTGTGAATTGACTTATTATCCTTCCGCCTTTTGATGCAACGGCTTAATAAAGAAAAGGTCACCAAGTTGAAGCGGTGTATACAAGATCCCAACTTCCCCTTTTAGGAATCATTCCGAACCCAATTGGTTCTATTAGTTTATAGTACCCCTGACCCCCGACCTGAAGGGATCTTACTTGCTAAGGAAACCTGGCTTTCCAACCTGAGGAAACCTGCCAAGGTAGTAGTCCCCGGAATAAAGGAAAGAGCAAGGTAGTACCAGATCAGCATTAGTTTAGTTGAGTTCGGTCATGCGAAAACGCATACTATATTCATTATTCCTAAAGAAGAGTCCTTGCTTACGAACATTGCCTTTTTGTTGTTTGATCCATTGCCTCAGACCTTAGCTTAGCCATTATTACGGCTATCTTGAATAATGAAAGGATTCCCCCAACAAAGGAGGAGAATACCACGATTGACTGACAGCCTAGCTTCTTCATCTACTGATGCTTCTTCCGATGAAGCTGACATGGTTGGTGTATGCTGATAAGGAATTAAGTAGAATATGTTGTGCATGTACCTGTGCTATCGCAATGATCATATGCGCACCCATGCCGCCATCATGTAGAGCTGATTCACCTGATAATAGAGAGCTTCGATTCACCTGATCTTTATGCCCTTAGGTACACCCCAGGCCTTCTCCCCCCAACAGAGGTGAACTAAGAAGGCCCGGAGCTGTTGCTGTAGCAGCTGGAGTTGATTCTACTTCCTTCCCTTTTCGTATCTCAATGTTACCAAAGGTTCTCTTACTTTACTTTAAGCTAGGTAGGTTTACCCAGGAGTAGCTCAAGTTAATAGTTATTGCTAACTGATTGCCGGGTTGTTGACTTGCTAGTCCTAGTCTGCCTATGCCTCAAGCTGGTAGGCTTGAAGCTTAGAGTTCAAATTCATTCGACACATGTCAGTTAGACTCTCGTGGGAGTGTGGCTCTGGGCATTTTACTGCCAACGCTCTCCATCTTTTAATAAAGGAGCACAGAAGAGCTAATTGTGCACTTAGTGGTGCTGGGCAGCGGTGGATTTCTCGTCCTCGTTGAAAAGAGAGAATGCGTAAGGAACTTCGTCTGCCCATGAGTTTTTGGTTCCAGCGGGCTACCTGGCATACCAATCGAATGTAGTCTCGCAGATGGTGCTTATGAAAAAACGTATCATCAAAGCGTCGTTTCCGGCAATGCCTTAAAATGCCAAAGGCGCTACTGGTGGATATGCCACTGATGTCGCTGGCTCTGAACCGGTACTGGATATGCTAAAGGTACTTCTGGTCCTGACCTTTGGGATGACTTATCAGGCTCAACCGCTTTCTTTGCTTTTCCTATGTAGGATTATCGACAAATCACATAAACGCTAGAGGATACAAAAGAAGGAAACTTCAGGCATGTGTGAGAGAACAGAAAGAATGTCATCCATATTGACTTTCCAAAACGAAATCACCTTGCGTCCGAGTTCGTGCCCTCCTTTGTGCCTATCAAAGAACGAGAAGAGCGAGCCTCCAAACCTTACTTTGAAGGAGTTCGAAAGGGAAGGAAGGAAGAAGATTGTTTATGCGAAAACGCATACTATAGTCCCCGAGGAAACCTGCCAAGGTAGTAGCCACCGGAATAAAATAAAGAGCAAGGTGGTGCCAGATCGACATTGGTTTAGTTGAGTTCGGTCATGTGAGAACGCATACTATATTTATTATTTCCTAAAAAAGGGTCCTTGCTTACGAACATTGCCTTTTTGTTGTTAGGTCCATTGCCTCAGACCTTAGCTTAGCCATCAGGATCAGGGTATTACGGCTATCTTGGATAATGAAAGGACCCCCCCAACAAAGGAGAATACCACTGACAGCCTAGCCTCTTCATCTATTGATGCTTCTTCCGATGAAGCTGACGTGGTTGGTGTATGCTGATAAGGAAAACAGACCACGACCTTCTAATTAAGTAGAATATGTTGTACTTGTACCTGCGCTCTCGCAATGATCATATGCGCACCCACGCCACCCTTATGGAGAGCCGATTCACCTGATAATAGAGAGCTTCGATTCACCCGATTTTTATGCCCTTGGGTACACCCGCGGCCTTCTTCCCCCAACATAGGTGAACTAAGGCGACCCGGAGCTGTTGCTGTAGCAGCTGGAGTTGGTTGTACTTCCTCCCCTTTTCGTATCTCAATGTTATCAAAGGTTCTCTTACTTTATTTTAAGCGAGGTAGGTTTACCCAGGAGTACCTCAAGTTAATAGTTATTGCTTACTGATTGCCGGGTTGTTGACTTACTTGTCCTAGTCTGCCTACGCCTCAAGCTGGTAGGCTTGAAGCTTAGAGTTCAAATTCATTCGACACATGTCTGTTTCTTGTGGGAGTGTGGCTCTGGGCATTTTACTGCCAACGCTCTCCATCTTTTAATAATGGAGCACAGAAGGCTTAATATCTTACTTGTTTTTTGCTGATTTATTCCTAGAATTCCATTGGCTGAAACTATTCCTTCTCTCCAACTCCCTTTACTGAATTCTAAACTGTTTCTTGGTGTAAATTGACCATTGTGAACCATTATCATTCACCTTCATTCTAAGGTCATGGCTGCGGCAGTTTCATAGGTAAACAAGTTAGATTTTAAAACTCATGCTGTTTTAAATTAATTTATAAAGTTCATGGTGCATCTGATTTTTTTTTTTAAAACTTCATGCTACTTTAGTGTATATTTTTCTACTTAAAATTGTTAATTGAAAATAACACCCTTAGACTATACCGCATATGGCCTGTATAACCTCCCGTGATTAGCACCCAACACCTCCTGCTGTTCGTCTTGATGTGGGTTGGAATAGAATTATCTTCATCTTTGGATTGTTGCAAAATTCCCAGTTATCTTTACTTCAATTAAAGCAAACAGTGAAAGGCAGCTTGCCTTAGCGCCTCAGGCGTTCATGTTAGGCAAAGGTTAGCTCTAGTACCTTGCTATATAACCATGTAATAAGCTTAGCTCAGGCGTCTGATAGTCCATAAATTACCTTCCCTTGACAACATGAAGAAGTTACAAGGACTTCTCCTTTCCTAATCCTCCTATATAGTCCATTAATTTATTTTAAACTCTCAGACAACGTAGGGTGGGGGAAGATGCTAGATATGCTTTACAGACTTTATTATATTCAACCGTCTAGGCATAGGATGAAGCTAAAAGACAAATAAAAACACATTCCCAAATACTTCTTTTGTATCTCATGAATAGATGGCACTCAATCTCTTAGCACCACGACTGGATACTTTGTTGTGTTATGTTGACCTAAAGTATCATTTTAACAGTTCGAGAGTCCAAAAACTTTCTAAAATTGAGTTATTTTTTTTGAAGACTACTACAAACAAATAAAGTATTAAACATCAAACTAATAGATTTTCTTATAAAAAAAATATCAGACCTGCATTTATTTGCTTATTTTGAACTGTAGTTAATATGAGAAACCATCGCAAATTCTTCTTTATTTGCTTGAATCTTTCCATGTATCTGACCTTGTATATAGCAAGAATACTAACAACTGTTGGTAGCACCTGTAGTTTCACCTTTTTTCACATTCACTAAAAGTATAGTTTTTTTTCAAGATTATAACATTTGTTGGTTAAAATTTATATATGATATGTTGTTTTTTTGGCAATTGGCATGGCTTAATAGGTGTCGTGAGTTTTATGAATTTTTATAGTTCACTAAAATGAAGTATAGTACGCCTCTTGCCTGCCGTAAATCTAGTGGTTCTTTAGATTCCATTATTTATTTCTGTTTTTAATATTTTTATATAGCTTCATTATGTGTTTTATGTTAATATTACTACAACAAATTTAAATAATTTAATGCTTTAATATTCTCTTTAAATTATTGTGCAACTAACTGGATTGTGACTTAATGCGCATATCTAAAAATAAAACATCGACTTCGGACAATAGTTATTGTATTTCTAAAATTCTACTGTTCTTTTTTCTTCATCAGAACCTTTTAATTGCAGTTGGAAAATCTGCTTTCTTAATTGACTAGACACACGCATGCTCGCACAGAGAGATATATTTGCCAAATTAAGTGAATATATTTGGTCTTTACTTTGTTAGGTTAGCTGTCGCATCATGCCTTGAGCTTGCTCTATTTTCAATCTTCAATTTAATCGTGCCTTGAGCTTTCATCATCTGCTGATCCTTAAAAGGTAAAGATTTTATTGCCTGTTTTCATTCTATCCACCCACAAGTCTCCTTTGCACCACCTAACCTTTTGATCATGTTTGTTTTTCCTTCCCCAGATGGATTCAGAATCCCAACAGTTATTTCATGGATATCCTCAAACAAGAGAACATGTTCATGCAGAAGCACAGTGCTTAGTTTGCAGAAGAAACTTTATTCCAAGGACTGAAGGGAACGAGGTATCTGAATCGATATTCATCTGCAGAGAGTGTAAGTCCTTGGTTGCAGATGACAACGAGGCAACACCACCAGTAAGAAACTTTCGTCGAAGAAGAAGACTATCGAGAGCAAGAGCCAGCAGGTATGGTGGTAGTTCAGAATCAATTGAGGATTTATTCTCGCAACAGTTCTCGCAGTTGATATGTTTGGTGAGGCAGAATCACGAAATGCAAGGTGAAGATGGGGGTCCAACTGTACCTGCAGCCAGTTATTCTCCTGCTCAGAATTGGGCTAGAGGTTGGCGAAGGCCTCTTTCTGATAACGACACCGAGAGTCTTGTAGACCACGGGGACTCTCTGTTTTGTGAGAGCGACTCCAACATCAGTTTCTATGAAGGCGGTGGCGGAGGAGATTCTGAAGCTTCGTTTGATGGACATAATCTATTAGGGAGGGAAATGTTCACTCAGCAGGATGAGCAGCAAAGCCATCATTTCTACACTGATACTGATATTGATCCGATGCATGCTGGTTTAGATCAATGGAACTCTGATGATGGAGACGAAGATGTGGAGTGGGAAGAGGTTAATGTTGTAATCAGCCAGCAAAATATGAACAACCAAGATGATAATAATACCATTAGCAGCAGTCCAAATGGAAGTATCAGTAGCGTTCAAAATGGCAGGTGGTTCCAGTGGGGAATGAATCAGGCTGATATTTTTTCTGGCTTTGAGGAACTTGTGGAGCAGTTAGCAGAAAATGAAGAAGAAGAATCAACGAGAAGGGGAGCACCTCCAGCATCAGCATCTGTGATCGCAAGTCTCCCGGATGTGGTTATCAGGAAAAATAGTGGTTTGATCTGTGCTGTGTGCAAGGATCCGTTGCAAATTGATAAAGAAGCGAAGCAGCTTCCTTGTTTTCACCTCTATCACTCTGCGTGCATTCTACCGTGGTTAAGTGCAAGAAACTCATGCCCGGTTTGTCGCTATGAGCTACCAACCGATGACACAGAGTATGAAGAAAGAAAAAGAGGCACGGGTACAATTGATGAGCAGAACCAAGCCGAGACTTCTGATGACGACGATGACGACGAATCAAGCGAAATGGAGGACAACGATGCTGAGGTTGGTGATTGTGTTGTAGATAGTTCAAGCAGAGATACTGGCAACAGTGGGAGGAGATGGTATTATATTGCTGCTGCACCTATTGTAAGTTTTGTTGGTATTGCCCTTGCATTGTGGTTTCGTAACTCGCTGGGGAACACAAGGATCCGCAGTAGAACTGAAGAACGAAACCCACAGCATAGTCATACATTTCATAGCAGTTAGGCCGTTGGTACTGTTAGAAACAGCAGGATAGGAGGGCCTTTTTGTAATCTATATCCATCAACTGTGCTCAAGGTTCTCCTTTGTTTGACTAGTGAGATTGTCACTCTCGATTGGGGAACTACGGTCAGATTTCTCGTGTGTCACTTAAGAAGGAGAAGAAAGAAGACAATAAACGCCTGGAAACTCTCCTTATGCTAATTCCAGCTAATCAAGTTAAGGAAACTTGTTCTTTTCTCGTTGGCGACCTGTATTGACTCTTGGTAACCATTCCTTGTATAGTGATTTGCTGTGAGTTTGTATGTAAGATGATGACCCGCCTACTTGCATGAGTATTGCCTTAAAACACATTTTTTTATTATAATCTTCTGGGGACTTTCGCCTTAATATTTATGGTTCATCTAAAGCTATTCGACCTGGGATTTATGATCCTCCTTGTACACCTGCTGAGCTGTTTATTTGTACTAGGTTGCCTTTTTTTGTTTTGGCGGTGGGTGTGGGGGGTGGATAGGAACTGGGGGGCTCTACCTAGCTTCGTTAAAAAGATGATAAACCTCCACCAAGATTCATCATAGAGAAGATAACCTAACAACACACCTGATGGGCTCTAAAATGACCATTGATAAGCCTGCCAAAGGTAGGGAACTCACTGGTCCTGTGTTGGCCCCTGCTCGAGCTAAAAATATCCTTGAAGTGCTATTAAGGGGATGAACGAAAACAACATGGAAATGGATGATTGTCCCTGGTGAAAGAGGTAGCAGGCATGAAATATCTCTGTGCGGCTGTCTCTCTGTGGCTGTCCCAAGGGATTGTTAGTGACCCCTCCAACCTGTAAGCAGGCCTTGCACTCTCTACTGTGATTTTAGCACACGCAAAAGTAGGATTTTAAAATTTCGTCTACAAGACCTTTAAGCTAAAGAAGTAAACTAGAACCAAAGTTAGAGTTTATACAACCATTGTAGCCTCTTCATATATTTCAATTTGTGTTGGACTCTAGCTAGGCTTCTAGAATGAGAGAACAAGCTTGATGAAGACCTTCCTTGTTATAGATGGATCTACTTGAGGAAACCCAACTTCACCTCAAACGTCACCTCAGGCTTATAGCCATTTTTGAAGTAACTAACCATCTAAGTTTGCTAGTTTTGGAGTGTTAGTGATGTAGTGATGTCCCTCATTATTTTTCTCACATTTAATTTCCTGTTTCTCTTTTATTTTGTTATTTTGGGAAGAAGTGAGCTTGGAGATTGGAGAGAGAGAGAGAGAAAGAGAGTAGAATATCATTAACCATTTCATGTAAACGGTTGATATTAATATCATCTTTCAAATAGATTCCAATCATAGGATATTCATCATCCATCCAAGTGTCCATCCTCTTCTCTTACCTCTACATGACACCTAAATGAAAGTGGGTACGCATGTGCTATACCCATGGCACAACACAACCAAAAGAGAACCAATAAGGAAAAAGACAGAGAGAAAAGAAAATAATAAATACTTATCATAATCTTTTCTTTATTCTTAGTACATAAAGTGAGATAAATATAAAAGTGACATGATAAGTAAATACAAATATCTAATACATGTATCAATATATTAAATCAATTACTTGATTTAATATTCGTCTTTCTAAAGGACCGGCTAGTATTATCAGACGTCCGATTACCGTTAGTGTATCCAATACACAAGTTTTAATCACACTACGGTACGTATCCAATAGGCACATTTACATCATATCGCCAGAGCCGGAAAACCTCTATGTGAGACTTTGAAGACTTGATAATACGCCAGCAGTGAGTTAATGGATCCAATCCATAACCACAAACACGTCAGTGACACTAACTGTATGTAACGACTACACATGTATATGTCAAAAGGAAGATCGACAAGCAAGTCCGTCCGAACCCTACTAAGCGTATAAGTGACATTTACCGTACAGTCCGGTATGTTCGTCAAAGACTGTTGCATATCGGGTCTAGCGGGGGGTAAACATCAGACCCTTAATAACCCAATAAGTCGTGCCGGTTTTAAGCTCATCACATACCGAGAAATTACTGATCTCTTATCAGTAAATCTCATCCTCTATAGCCATAGACTTACGGTGACAGCCAACTGAACACAACACAATATTGAATCTCTATACCGGGAGAGACGAATCCCCTCAATCCGCTCACTGCCTCCATGTGGCTTGGGACCGTACCCAACTAAAACCTGTTTTCATGATTTAGTAAAGCCGTGGTAGGGTAGTAATAAAAGTACAGTGGGAAATCATATAAGACAAATGACAATCTCAGGTCAACAGATTACCCTGTACTCATGTCACTAGAGAACTACTATCTGACGATAGGTATAATACTATTTAGAAGTTCTCGGCGAGTCCGTCCAGTGTAACTTATAATCCAATGAGCATCTGTATATAATCTTTGGTGGCTGACGCCAATGGCCATGAGATCGGCCATTGCTCCTTGTCAGGATCAAGATGTTGGATATGTATGCCATAGAGACCTTTATTATATAAGATTTTAGGGGTATGTACAGGACAATCTTGCTCTGTCATGACCCAGAAACGACACGTGACCGGCACTTGAATCACTTAAAGCCTATAGGACCCCACTGTAACCCAAGTAAGCCAAAAACTAGGAATCTAAATCTTTTAAGTAAAATAAATGGAGGTGAAGTGTTGAAAAAGAGTTATTTATGAAATCAAGTTCTGTTTTTTAAAGTATAAGAAAAGTTTATACAAATACAAGTAGGTTTTAGACTAAAATTTGAAAACATTTTCGTCATTTAAAATTTGGGCAGCACCTCCTTTGTAAATTTTGATAAAAACCAGTAAATATACAATAATGATATCAACATCCCCAATCGGGAGCTATCTCATCGCCAATCGGTGGAATCACAACCACGCAGTATATACGACGCCCAAGACGCAGATCAATATCAGAAAGAAAGTAAAAGAAATACCAAAAATGTCAGCTCAACGATATCCAAATCGATGCATATAAAAGAATATATATACAAGTCTCATCTCTAAGTCCAAAAGAATATGCAAGTTTGGTTTCTAAGTCTACAAATATACAAGTCTGGTTGATGGTGTTTTTAACTAGATTACAGAGAATATAAATATAGAAATTGTGGTTACGATCTGTAATGTAACCCACCTACAAAGCAAATTACCCAAAAGAAGAAACATGTCAGCAAGCCACTACTGATCCGAACGGTCGGTCCTGCAAAAAAACTATGGCACAACGGGGGTGGGTTGCTAACTCGTGAGTAGAAGATATCATCAGGTAGAAATCGAATGCACACGATCTATCTAGGTCATACTGTAATAATAATATCATATTATATGGTAACGAATGTGTACGTGTGTGTGCGTGTGTGTGTAATATAGTGTCTGTATCAATATGTGGTAACATGTCATCCATAACATATTTATACACACATACACACATACTATAACATTTTGGAAAATTATAAATATTAAATTATAATTTTAAATATGAATATAATGAGTTTACAAAAATGATATCGCATATGAATTTTGGTATCGGATTGATATCAGCAAAAATGTAATTATTTTGATAGAAATGAAGAAAAATGTGAGATATCATAAAAATGATATTTAAATTATTTTAATATAATATTAGATTTTATTAAAAGGTTATGGTATTTAAATATTATGATAAGTGTTTTGTTTCTTTTAAAAACATGAATTTAGATTTAGTGTCACATGGAGGTATTTAATTAAAAAGGTTTTTCTTTTGTAATGAGTATGGTTGGCATATGTTAGGTTTTGCAATTAACCCTCACAACCAATACACCCACACACTCTCCTCACTCCGCCTCTTCCTTCACCTTTGACACCTTATGCCTGCTTTACATAAAACCATGACATTTCCATCTTTATCTTATCCCAACCTTTAGAATTTGCTTGAGCTCTCCAAACTGAAACAATAAGTTCCTTCAAGCTCCAACACTAAAATTTTCAAGTATTCACCAAACCAAAAGATAAAAGCTATGATCCCTTCATCAAACTTGTGCATACCATCAAGCTTGAGCAACTACAACTTCAAGAAAACTCAAGCAACCAATTCATGAGCTGGATTACATGTGCACCATCTCTATAGGTACATATTCTTCCTTCTTACAAGTCTTGTTTTATTAAATATCAGTTTTGTTGGGTTATACTAACGCCCTGGCCATCTACCGTGGCTATTTGCGGAACAAAATTTTTGCTAGAGTTTAAAACTGGCGCTAGAATAACTCATTATCCAGATCTACCATAAACCTAAACTAGCTATTCTAAGAGGAGCTATCTATTAGGATAGAAGAGTCTCACCAAAAGATCCGTGTCCTTTGGTCTTCTTTCCTCTTCGTTAGCTCCAAGTGGCCTCCATGATCGAGCTTGATCGTCCGTCTCCCTCCGTCGAAGATGATCCACCAGAGAGATGTGGTCCATGGCTCTAGCTCCAAACTAAGTGTCTATGGAGTAACTAGAGAACTTAGATTGCTAGTCTAAGAACTCTAGGATGTAGTGTAATGGTTCAAAGTGTGTTTCTATTTCACCTCCTCTCTTGATTCTCAACTCATGAGAAAGTAGAGAGGAGGTTAAAGATGAAGGTGGAGGAGCACAAGAGCAAATGGAGAAGAGTGAAGCAAATGGTGAGCTCAAGAAAATGAAGCATCACAGCGAGAGAAAATCCTCACTATGGTTTTGTAAAATCATTTTTTACAATTAAAAATATCCAACCATGCTTCAATAGTGAACACAAATGTAGTGAACACAAATAAATTAAAAATTCATTTGTTAATACTATTGAGGCATGGTTCTCACCATACTTCCCTCACTTTATTTACACCTCATTATTCCATTAAAGATAAATGGAAAAGTCTAATAATGAGGTGTCCACATTCTAGAATGTTTTCCGTATAAAATACGGATTACAGTCTACTGTATATACATACCTGCATTCGTATAAAAATACGAATACCCGAATAGATAGAATAACATAAAGAACATAATACTAGAATATACATTATTAAATCAATACCTGATTTAATAATCCGGCTCAATCCCGAGCCGGCTAGTATTATCAATTGTCCGATCGAAAGTCCTGGTACATAGTACAATCAATCGATCGGAACCCTGCGCGTATCCAATACAGCTACTACATCATTTCTCCTGAACCAGGGAAACCCTCTGTGAGGGACTCTAAATACTCGACAGTACGCCGGCAGTGAGTTACCGGATAAATCTATAACTACAAGCACGTCAGCGGCACTAGCTGTACGTAACGGCTACCCGGGTACCTGTAAAAAAGGAAGGCCGACGAGCAAACTCATCCGGATCCCTACTGAGCCTATCTGTGACAATCTCCGTACAGTCCGGTCTCTTCGTCTGAGAGTATCGCATACCGGGTCTAGGGGGTGCTGGATTAGCTTACCACCCTCACTAGGTTTCGGCAAGTATCAAGTATGCAATTTCAAAAAATCTAGAGTTCTAAGCAACCCGAACCAAGGATCTAATTAGAGAATTAGGATTTTTAAAGCATGTAAACAACTTTACACTAAGTGAAATAGGAATACAACTTTTGTAAACCGGTCCTTCACTTCTAAAGCTCCGTGTAGTAGTCCCTTTGCTCTAAGTAGTGGTCCCCTGAATTCTTCTTAGGCTCCACTAGGCGAAATGAACGAGCTTGCTTAAGGATCTTCGAGGCCGAAAATGATCTACGTCGAAAAATCTCTAACTCAAGCTACCTCTTCACTAATTGATGAATTAGAGTAGCAAACAACCTATACTAAATGGCTAGTTTGGTATAAATTGATGAAGTAGGAATTTTGCTCACTTTAGAATTATTTTTCTC
This sequence comes from Agapanthus africanus, assembly GCA_030015575.1. Lineage (NCBI taxonomy): Eukaryota > Viridiplantae > Streptophyta > Magnoliopsida > Asparagales > Amaryllidaceae > Agapanthus > Agapanthus africanus. The sequence goes on along the minus strand of JASDDO010000029.1, from coordinate 96,848,035 downwards.
CTTTTCTTTTTCACCTCTCTCAAAAGCTGGAAAGCAAAGAAGAAGATGATAAAGATCAAGTGATCAACCATGGTGTAAAAGTATCTCATATATTTGTAGAGACTTAACCATGGCTAAAGATAATGGTTGGGTTAATAAATATCTAGAGTAAAACAAAATTAGTGGACTTAAGTTAAGGCTTCTATATGCTTCCACAAGCATTTTAGCCATGCCAATGTCCACCTAATTTTGATTTTTCCCTTAATAATTAATCACCCAAATTATCTTTAGTTAGGTATGAGTCTCATATACCCCAGTCCAATGTATCATCTAGCATGACACAATAATAAATACATTAATATATATCACACATATATTTATATGTATTTAGAGAAGAGAAATTCTTAAGTGAGCTAATATTAGTTAATATATATTAATATATCAAATATATAATTATATATTAAATTATTAAATCAACACTTGATTTAATAATCCGGCTATATCATATACAACCGACTAATATCATTTATATGTATATCAAATATACATACAACAAATTATTGAATCAACACTTGATTCAATAATCCGGTTATATCATATATAACCTATATCGCGAGATTAGAATACTGTATCACATACACGTATCAATCTCGGTCTCGCACATATCACATGTGTCCTACTTCGTTTTGCTTGCACCAGGAAACCTCTGTGTAGGACTCTAAAGACTCGTCAATACGCCAGCAGTAGGTAATGATCATATCAGTTACCCACAAGCCGTCAGCGGTACTAACTGGACGTAACCGCTACCCAGGTATTGAGCGATCAGAAGATCAACAAGAAAGCTTGTCCAAACTCCCGTGAATCCAGTAAGTAACACTACCGTGCAGTCCGGTCTCTTCGTCTGATATGTCGCATATCGAGTCTGGGGGTGGTAAACGTCAGACCCCAATAACTTGATAAGTCATACCGATGTGAGGCTCATAACGGGTCGAGAAACTACTGATAACACTTACCAGTAAATCTTATCATCAGTCCTGGCCAGGGACTTCCTGTTATAGCCAATCGAGCATAGCGCAACATCAACCTCCAATACCGGGAGAGACGAAACCACTCCTATCACTCATTGCCTCCTTGTGACTCGGGACTGTATCCAAAATCCACCTGTTTGCACGCTTTCTTGAGCGTGGTAGGGAGGAAATCAAAGCACAGTGGGAATCACAGAAGACTCTATGAAGATCTCGGGTCTACAGACTAACCTGTACCAGTGTCACCAGAGAACTACTATCTAACGATAGGTATAATACCATCTAGGAGTTCTCGGCGAGTCCTGTTCGGTGTACCCATTCTCCAATGAGTACCTATGTACAATCTTCGATGTCAAACACCTATGGATATGGGATCATCCATCGCCTCATACAGGGTCAAGAAACGTACACACTAGTCTACTCTGGAATATCGATACCCTGTGTCGATACTCCCACGACTAGGAACAATTAAAGGATGAACTTGTGTACTACCTTGGCCCCACTAGTATGATATGCATCATAATCCTGGTAGTCAAGTACACATCCTAAGGGCTTTACCAACATGTGAGAAAAAGACAATAACACAATACCAGTCTACATGTTAAGATAAAGAGCAACGAAATAGCATACTATCAAGTCGAGCAAGAAAGTCCTCTCTATATATGTCTAAGCATCCATTATAGTATACAATCATGTACAATAATGGCCTCTAGGGCATACATACAACTAACAGGGGGTGGTAAACGTCAGACCCCGATAATTCATGTTGATGCGGCTCAGGACCAATCCGTAAAACTACTGATTAACCTATCAGTAAATCCCAACTACCTTGGCCAAGGTCTTATGGTCCTGACTAATCGAACACAGTGCGATATCGATTCCCTATACCGGGAGAGACGAATCCCCAACAATCACTCACTGCCTCCATGTGGCTCAGGACTGTACCCAACCAAAACCTATTTGCACAACTCAGTAGAGCCGTGGTAAGGTAGTGATCAAAGCACAGTGGGAACTCACACGAGACAAATGACGATTTCAGGTCTGAAGACTATCCTGTACTCATGTCACCTGAGAACTGCTATCTGACGATAGGTATAGTACCATCTAGAAGTTCTCGGCGAGTCCTTCCAGTGTACTCACCCCCAGTGAGCACCTGTATACGATCTTAGGTGCAAAAGACCAATGGCTGCGGGACTAACCATTGCCCCTTGTCGGGGTCTAGAAACGTATATACCAGTCTACTCCGGAATATCGATGCCCAGTCTCGATACTCCCACGACTAGGGACCTTTTATGAATGTGCTTATCGACTACCCTGCTCCCATAGGTATGATCGCCATCACAATGCAGGTAGTCAAGCAATAATCCTACGGTCTTTATCAACATGTATAGATGATACGTAATAACAAGTAAAACATATGTACATGTTAAGATAAAGACAAACCAGATAGCATACTATCATATCGAGCAAGATTGTCCTGTACATACATATGTCCAAGCATCCACATGTATATATATACAATAATGGCCTCTACGGCATACATATCCAACAATCTCCCACTTGCACTAAGGCCATATATTGGCGTACCGAGTATCCAACGTCTGCTCTAGGGCCAGCTTGTAAGTCGATGTTACATATCCAACGAGTTAGCGGGGAGGCGGAATGGGTAAAAAATGATTTTTACAACAAGGTAACATCGACTTTAACACCAAGATCTTAGCTAAACCATAACTAACAAACTAGCTAGAGGTATTATCTACTATGTTAGAAGATTATAGCTAAAGTTCCAAGTCCTTCTTATTCTTGTTGTCCTCCTCCTCTTCTTTAGCTCCTTGTAGTGAGTATGGAACACACCTCCTCGTCGGCCACCTCAAATCGAAGAAGATCCACCCGAGAGTGCCTACCTTGAGCTTTAACCTCTAAGATGAGATAACTAAGTGACTTAGAGTGCTAATCTAAGTGACCTAGAGAGTATAGAGAGTGATTAAGGATTTGTTAGTCTCACTAACCCTAGGATTCTCAACTTATGAGACAATTAGGGTTAAGAGGAAGAAGAAGAGAGCTTAAGGAGAGAGAAAGTGTTTATGATAATTATATGAACCATTTCTCATTTGTTAATATTATGAAGCATGAAAATATCTCACTAAAAATATCTAGTAAAATATCGACCATGCTTCATTAAATTCATATGATGAATTGTTACCATGAGTCATGGTTCATTTAATGAAAACTATACCTCATTTCCTCCACCTCATTAAGTTTAATCCATAAAAGAAATAAACCCTAATGAGTCATCTTCTTCTAAAAGCTTTCCCGACAAATTACGAGAATGCCCCTCATCCGTATTTTCATACCCGCATCCGTGTTTATCTAAAACACGAATACCGTGAGACTAAACTAATCCAATAATCTAATACTAGGATCCGGCTTAAACCAAAGCCCACCAGTATAATCCGTCCGAATATCGTACGTGCATAAGTACACGTATATGTTCGAACCCTGTCGTAAAACCATACGACCTCTATATCGTTTCGCCCGAAGCAGGGAAACCCTCTGTGTGGGACTCTAAAGACTCGACAGTACGCTGGCAGTGGGTTTAACCGCAAGACGCAAGCGGTACTAGCTGCACGTAACGGCTACCCAGGTATCTGTCGATAAGAAGGTCGATGAGCAAACTCATCCGAACTCCTACTGAGCCTATCTGTGACAATATCCGTACAGTCCGGTCTGTTCGTCTAAGAGTATCACATATCGGGCCTAGGGGGCGGTAAACGTCAGACCCCTAATAGCGGTATAAGTCGTGTCGGAGTGTATCCCAGAACACCCTGAGAAACTACTGGAATCCCCACCAGCAAATCTCGCTTGCCCTGGCCAGGGACTTTGTGTAATGGCTTTCCGAACACAGCGCGACATCAACCCCCAATACCGGGAGAGACGAATCTTATCTAACCGCCACTGCCTCCAAGTGCTTCGGGACTGCACACTACCTGTTTGCATGACTCAGCAGATCCGTGGTAGGGTAGTAATCTAAGAACAGTGAGAACACACTTAACGCGAAGTAGCAGTGTCAAGTCGACGGACTAAGCTGTACTCATGTCACCTGGGAACTGCTACCTGACGATATGGATATTACCAACCAGCAGTTCCCCATGAGTCCGTCCAGTGTATCTCATAACCCAATGAGCACTTGCATACTATCTCCAGTACGACGTACTGATGGCTGTGGGACAGACCATCTCCCCTTATGGGATGAGAAGCGTATACACTAGTTTACTCTGGAGTATCGATGCCCTTGTCTCGATAATCCAATGACTAGGGACACGTATAAGGATGTGCTTACAGACTACCCAGCCCCCACTAGTGTGACTGCCATCACAACGCTGGTAGTCAAGCAAAGATCCTAAGGGCTCTATCAATATGTATTAGCGATATGTTAAAAGAAACATACACACATATTAAGATATATACAAACCAAGTAGCATACTACCATATTGAGCAAGACTGTTATAAATCCGTGTATATATCCCAAGCTTCCAAAATGTAATATACAAACTAGTACTATACAATAATGGCCTCTAGGGCATATTACACTAACACAGCTGTTGGCATATCGCATACCCAACATGTCAAAAATTCGTTCGAACCGCGCTTGAAGGAGAGCCTGTAGGGTTCCTATGAACGACAGTAAGGTTTCGGGAGGCATCGTCCATGCCATTTTCAAAATTTTGCCGTTTTAAAGAACCCTAAACTAGAATCGTTAACTAGAGAATCATACGAAACGAAAAGTAAACTACTTTGCATCTAAGTGATAACAGAATACAACCTTTGTAGACCGGTCCTTCACTTCAATTGCTCCTTGTAGTGGTCCCTTCGCTGCGATCATGGAACTCCCGGACTCTTGTGTTACGACCCAAAATAGCACGTGACTGGCACTTGAATCATGTGAAGTCTATAGGACCACACCTAATTCAAGTAAGCCAAAAGCCCAGAAATCTAAACCATTTTTTTAGGAAAGTGAAAGAAAACTTGTTTAAAGCAAGTGGTTTAAATAACATGAATGGCATTAAACGTTTAAAAGAAACTTTAAATTTTCCCGAAAATTTCGGCAGAGTCTCCCTTGTAAATACTGGCCCCAAACGGGTACAAACATGGATAATATACATAAAGGCATCCCCGAGCGGGAGCCAGCTCTTCGTCAATTGACGGTCACAACCACGCAAGTAATATAATATACAACGCCAAGGGCGAGGATCAAAACTCAAAAGGAAACTCAAAAACATCAAGAAAACCTATAATAATACAACGCGCGACTTTAAGTTCGAAATAAAAACAACTGCTTGTCTAAGCCTGAAATAATATACAAGTCTGGTTGATGGAGTTTACTAGATACAACTGAAATAATAAATGTACAATGGTGGTCACGATGCAAGCGAACCCACCTACCAAAGCAATCACCCGAAATGAAAGCAGTGTGCCAGCAAAGCCGTCAAGAAACCTGTACGGCAAAACCTGCAAGAAACTGTGGCACAACGGGGGTGAGTTGCGAACTCATGAGTAGAAAACATCACAGAGCAGAAATCGAATGTATGACGCTATCCTAGGTCATATCAAGTAATATCCTCAAATAAATATTCTGATCCATCTACACATAAGTGCAATACCACATGCTCATATCAGTGCCTCAGATAGCAACATATCAGATATATGATATATGAATGCATTATGAATGAAAACAGAATACATCATGAGTGAGACAACTGTTTTCTTTATTTAATGAGATTTTTGTTTGTATATAAATCGAGTATCATCAATGAAATCAATAGAGAAATCAGTATCAAGTATCGACACAAAACATAAATCTCAATATCTCAGGCTCCGGCTATCCGGACTGGCCTGTATCACAATCTCAATATCTTAGTGTCTCAAATCTCAATATCTCAATACCTCGGGCTCCGTCAGTCCGGATCGGCCCATATCATCAATCACACGACCATGAACGGTATTCCTCCGGATATCCACCGCGCCAAACAATCACCGGTAGGCAGTCTGCCCCTGCCGGGCTCATCGTCTACAACTCGAGCTTTTTGCCCCGGGGTACCATACCGGGTCCACCATGTACCCGCAGACGGTTCATCCAACTCCTCGAATCAGGTCTTGAAAACCATCTCAGAACCGAGAAAATATCACGGTGGACAATACTCATCATATCAAGGAAAACTACATCTATCTCTTTAAAACAAATCATCAGTTTATAAAACATTCATATGCGGTTTCCAAATCCAGAAATCTCAAGAAGGATCCGAAATCATAAAAATCATGATATCAATAAATAGTGAATACCGGCATAAATCTCCATAATACTGCATGACCAATGAATATATGAATGCATCTGATATCATGCAATAAATGCAATAGTTAAACCAGCATATGAAGGCTATAACATATTGCAACTATCAACTAGCAAGCTATGTCAATGAATAGTATTCTCTAAAGTGTACGTGGCATGACAATTACCGATGATGGTGTGTATGAGCCGGCAAGCAGGTGTACGTGGAACATACGCATCATCGGTAATGGTGCTGGTGTCCTGACAACAGGGTTTCATAATAATTACAGATAACATAGGTACACGCATGCAATGCGATGAAACATCATGAATATACAGAAAGTGATGTAGTAACAGCAACACCGAAAAATATAACTATCCAATATACGAGTCATATAGTTTGGTATTTAAAATACTCACGATTCTCCACTTTTGAAAAATGAGTATGACTCGAGCCCAGTCAAAAGGGTAAGGGAATCCATCTAAGTCTGAGTCGATCTATATATATATATATATATATATCTAGTAGTCGGTGATCTCGCATCAATAGTATCACGTACGATACAATAAATAATATGACATCCTCAAGTTAAGAGTGCGGATCTATCCTCATAACTATATCTCTTACGGTAAATCTATCGTACGGCATCCCAAATCTGGGTACGGGTCAAATATCATATTTATCTCATTACTCATCTGGTATCCTTATCATCATATGTCATGAACTAGGGTACAGATCTAAGTCTAGTACAAACTGATACCATCAACAAATATATGTGCGTGTGTTTGAAACACATCGTCTAAAGATCCGCTATAATCTCCTGTCGTATCTCATAGTACGAACCAAATCATATCACTGATCTCATGGCATCATGCCCAAACACATCGACTCATCTCCAAGTACCATATACTATCCTCAACCTCCGTGTATACGTGTATGTATATATATAAGCACCAACACATCCACCTACACACACACACACACACACACACACACATGACGTATACACCTAAAACCATATCCCGTGCGTGTATGTGTATGCGCAACAACCTCACTCTAGGGTTCACGACTAAGAAACCAACTAAACCACTTTCCTCAAATCTCGCTAACATTAACCCATGATCTCCTAATGCCTTTCTTGCAAAGTGTTCATATCTCTCAATAACACTCAAATATATATCTATATCACATCACATCATTTCTTACAACTTTGCGGGGGTGCTATACGCCATCCACCCGACTTCCGCTGTAGATATAAATCTACTCACCTGATTATCGCTTGCTGAAGTCGATGTCGCCATCCTCTTCTTCATCATTCGAATTCCACGTGGGGGTACCTACATTTCATAACATATCGTATCACATTAAAATCCGACTCATGACCAAAACGACACACGAATCTCACATAGGTCAAAACCTATGGTCCGCTCATGCAAAAGAACCAAAAATACCCTCGACATCGGTGTACAAACGCCGGTTGACCGCAAAAAACCCAAACGTACCATACGTGGTTTCACAACACACTAAATATATATATATATAAATAGGGTTTAAATCACCCAAACTTCAAATTTGCTTTAAAAGATTTTTTTCCGAAACTCTAGTAAGCAACAATTGCCAATTTAGTTCAAATCTAGTAGTTTTAATAATTCTAGCGGCCACAATACTTACTAATTATCTTAATTAGGTCACAAAAATATTAGCTAGATTTTCCTCTCAATTATATTCAAAATTTCTAAAAGCTAGTTTGCAAAAATTAAGCATTTGGAAAAATTAATTGTAACAATTTACAATTTAACAACTAGACTACAATTTGCATAACTTAAGATGTTAAACCATACATCACACAACCATAATCCCATTACACAAAACCCTAACTTGAATTCAAACTCTTTCTTGAATTTTCTAAAGTTGAAATTGGAATCATATTACATACTAATTGAGTTTGATTTAAGCGTTTAAACAACAAATTAAATATAGGTTTAGGATTTATACCTCCTAGATTGAAGATCAAACATGAAGCTTAGCCTCCCAAACATGCTTCCATCCCCCAAGATCCATGCTAAAATGGCTAAAGAATAATGGATAAAGCTTGGATTGGAGTTTTGTGAGGTTTATTTTGGATTTTTGAAGCATTTGTGATGATTTTTGAGATGGAATTGAGGGAGTAAATTGGGGGTGGTGGTGGTGGTGGTGGTGATGCTGCAGTGGAAAGGGAGGGGGGGCTCGGCCACATTTTGAAGATGGGGAGAGAGAGAGAGAGGTGTTGTAAAGTCAACACAAATAAAACCCATACCTTAATATAAAAGCCCATGCCTTCTTCTCTTCATTTTCTTTTTCCTTCTCATTTCTTTTCTCTTTTTTTTTTGAGTGGGAAATTGGGGAGTGGGCAGCTACAAGGTTCGGCCAGCATGGGTTTGGGGTGTGTGTGTATTGTGAAGAAATTTTCCAAGTCAAATTAACCCCTTAAGCCTCATTAAAACACCTCACATCAATTTCTATTTTTATTTTATTTAATCTAGCATTCTAAAAACATCTTGAACCATGAGGAAAATTTTAGAAGAAGGAATATGTTACAAACTAGATTCTAGGTTGTCATGTTTCACAAAATTTGTATTAACCCATTCCAATTTGTAATTATCACTAATTAAATGTATTAGTGAAAACTTAAAATAATACTAAAAATAATTACTTACGGAATTTTTTTTGTAAACTAGAAATTTTATAAGTGGCCAATTAAAAATCAAATACTAGCAATTTCATAGCTAGAATAGGTATATTTAAGTTTATGTGGAAAAATAATTATATCTGTGTTTTTACGGAAAACACTAGTTATTTTACCGATTATCCGAAATTTCACCTAAACGATTTTCAAAACGTTACAATCTTCCCCCTTTAAAGAAATTCGGTCCCCGAATTTAAATTAAAACTCCCCCAAATACTAATATATTCCAGTAAAAAGATCTAGTCATCGGGGCTCCGAAATCATACACATAAATCATATCATAGCGCAATGCATGCGCTTGAAAACGAGTATATAAACCAATTCAAAACACCGTCAAGAATCTCGTAATCATCGGAGTTATGGTGAAGACACCAATGTCCAAATTCAATACGAAAACCAACATGATATACTCAAGACTAAAATATGTACATAGTACGCATCGTGGTAAACTCGTCAAAACATCTGAAGAAATGCATGCCTAACCTTTTCAAGTCGTTGTGCGATGCGCGTATCACTGCACAGTGGCGGACGTTTATTGTAAGAAAATAACTATATATATAGATATATATATCCTTTTTTAACATACACGTCCCGCCGTTTTGAAAATAATTTAGAAGGGTTTCCTTTGCTAATGTTTTTCGTGTCATCTCGGACACGTAGGTAAATACTGAGACTATAGCTCCTTTTTGGAAATCCCTTCGATAACTATCGATGCATGCAAAAATATATTCAGGTACTGTCCCCTGACTAGTCCTGCTCAGTACTAAAACCAATAGTAAATATCATAAAAAAAAGCATACTGCTCAAAGGAAATCAATCCCAATGTATATATGAATGCCGCGTGCGTCTGGTGCGCATGGAACTCAAAATCCATGAATATTACATGTGCACAGAAACAAAATCTAAGTGCAACGGGTGTGCACGAAAACACCTGTCAAGGGCAACAGTGTGTGCCTGACAGCAATATCAGGTGCATCTGATATGCACGAAAATATCGATTTAGTGCATCTGGCGTGCACCAAAATCGCATCAAGCACCCAAGTATGCACAAGAATCCAAATTAAGTGCACAGAGTGCACGAAATCAACATCAATATCATAATCGAAATCGACGGTATACAATAAACCTCAATCCAAATCAGGTATACCGCGGTATATAATCTCACAACCATGTGCATCAGCGTGCACAAATCAAATCAAAATACTAAAAGTGCATGAAAACTATGCCGAAAGCACAAGTCAAATCATATGCATATCATAGGCATGAAATCAAAATCAACCTCTCGAATGACATCAAATCAAAGTCAAATGCAACCGTAGTGTAAAAATCTCAATCATGCAAACAAATCGCCCAAAATACCGAAATCCAAAAATGACGGATGTGTGATATTCAAATCACCAAATCCCAGATCGTAAACACTATCGTCGATTGGTCCTTCCTTCGCAGTCGAGAAGGTGTCGGTGCATCCAAAACTAGCAGAGCAAGATATCTACTTTTCTCTTGTTCATGGTCTGGCGCCTGGTGCCTTTAGGCTCTTGTCTCTCACTGTGAATTGCTAAATATATAGCTCCTCGGCTCAACGACCCAATATGGAATGACGACGGAAACAGTCCCGCTCGGGCACATCCTCTAAAGATCTCTGGCCAACTATCTCGTCGACGAATGCCGAACTCTGGCCTGCTGGGTGTGCACAATATGACCTCTCCTGGGTCCGAGTCTTCTCGTATAGTATTCCAGAAAGATCTTGTCGGGGTCTCTCCCGAATCTCGTTTCTGCCGAACTGTCCGGAAGTTATCATCCTTTACTAAATCTGTTTCTTATTCCGGAACGGCTGTAAACTCATCGCGACTCCTTCTGGAATATAAATCCATGTACAACGCCTATGCATGCCTATCACATCTCTGATGTCAGTAGTGCGGAACGTCATCTCATCAAGATCTCGTACGAACCTCTTACTCCTCTTTTCTTTAATGTCGACTGATTCGGACTTGTCTCTTTGTGGCTGCATGGACTACGCTCCAACGGCTATACTCGTATCTGGAGTCTCCCAAGCAATGTATCCCATCATATGATATTCGAATGATGTCGAACTTTTCGATCGATTCGTCAAGGTTCCATAATTCCCGAAGAGCTCAACATCTTGAGTACAGTTTAGTAGTATCGAATATATGCCACATCATCTATGGACCAACCGTAGAAAGGCAAATCCAAGCTTCATTAATGGTTCCGCTGAACTGCTGTAAACCCTAAGGTTTTGAAGCGTTCTCATGGTCATTATATCGAGTTAGGGTTTTATTCTTCTAGAGGGTCCGTAGAATTACTTGCATTGCTTTCCGAATACTTTAAACTTGGAAAATAGATTCCTGACATTCGATCGTCTCTATCGACTCTCAACGTACCTGCGTGAAGTTGTCTCTAGCTGGAATCAATCAATCTGATGACCTCACATCGAGGTAGGCAATGAATCACATGTCGTAGTCTTTCATCTTTGGTGACTAGCGATCTTCTATCATATATCGAAGTATAACTCGTGCGGCATTAGCTTCAAACATCTGGGGCGATTTCTCATAATTCGCAGCAACAACTGGTTCATTCGTCCGCACGCTGAATAGTGTCTCAATTATCAAGATAATCGGTGCATTGACGGTCATCACATCCTGGCTGGCCTCTAGCGGTAGCCCAAATCCTCTGGTGCTGATCTGCACGTCCGAGAAATCTTGTGGAAGCGATCCATCGAATGCTCATGGCATGAAAACACAATAAAACGACGCCTCTATGCAATCGTATATCCCTGGAATCACGCCCTGGTCAGTCCTCGTCCGTGACGAGCTAGTGCTGACGCAACCCTAGCTGTAGCTCTCTCTGCCTGTGTAATCGTGGTAACAAAACCATAACTGGTACCGATGAGGATAGATCATAGAAATGAATATAATACTGTGCAAGGAAATGTACATCCTAAGGCTTCTTAAGCGGAGTATCGTATCTTAAGTATGCCGCGGAACATACACAAGGTACGTCACTCTTCTTAGGTCACCTACTCTATCAACCAAGGGTCATCCTACACTCAGAAGGTAAAACCTAACGTTTTGATACCAACTTTGTCACGACCCAAAATAGCACGTGACTGGCACTTGAATCATGTGAAGTCTATAGGACCACACCTAAATCAAGTAAGCCAAAAGCCCAGAAATCTAAACCATTTTTTTAAGAAAGTGAAAGAAAACTTGTTTAAAGCAAGTGGTTTAAATAACATGAATGGCATTAAACGTTTAAAAGCAACTTTAAATTTTCCCGAAAATTTCGGCAGAGTCTCCTTTGTAAATACTGTTAGTTGTATGTATGCCCTAGAGGCCAGTATTGTACAGATGATGTATATTATTGGATGCTTGGACATATATAGAGATGACTTTCTTGCTCGATATGATAGTATGCTATCTGGTTGCTCTTTATCTTAACATGTACACTTGTCTCTTTGAACTGTCTTATAGTTACATGTTGATAAAGCCCTTAGGATGTGTACTTGACTACCTGGACTGTGATGCAGATCATACTAGTGGGGACATGGTAGTCCATAAGTACATCCTTCAAGGTCCCTAGTCGTGGGTGTATCGAGACGGAGCATCGATATACCAGTGTAGACTAGCGTATACGCTTCTCGACCCATGAGATGGGCGATGGATGATCCCATATCCATTGATGTTTGACATCAGAGATGGTATACGGGTGCTCAGTGGAGACTGGGTACACTGGACGGACTCGCCGAGAACTCCTAGATGGTATTATACCTCACGTCAGATGGCAGTTCTCAGGTGACACTTGTGCATGTTAGTCTGTAGACCCGAGATCGTCATAGAGTCTTGTGTGATTCCCACTGTGCTTTGATCTCCACCTTACCACGTCCATGAGGGCGTGCAAAACGGTGGTCTTTGGGTACAGTCCCGAGTCACATGGAGGCAATGAGCGATAGGAGGGGTTTCGTCTCTCCCGGTATTGGGAGTTGATGTTGCGCTGTGCTCGATTGGCCGTAACAGAGAAGTCCCTGGCCAGGGCTGATCAGAGATTTGCTGGTAAGTGTTACCAGTAGTTTCTCGACCCGTTATGAGCCTCACATCGGCACGACTTATCGGTTATTAGGGTCTGACGTTTACCACCCCTAGACTTGATATGCGACATATCAGACGAACAGACCGGACTGTACGGTAAGTGTTACTGGTTGGATTCACAGGAGTGTGAGCGGGCTTGCTCGTCGATCTTCTGATCGCTCAATACCCGGGTGGCCGTTACGTTTAGCAGACCGCTTGCGGCTTGTGGGTGCTTGATATGATCATCATCTGCTACCTGCGTATTGACGAGTCTTTAGAGTCCTACACAGAGGTTTCCTGGCTCAAGCGAAACGAAATAGGAGCGCATATGAGATATGTGCGGGAGCGAGAATAATGCGTGTATGTGATACCGTATTTCATTCTCGCGATGAATGTATCGATTGGTTATATGCGATATAACCTAGATATCGAATCAAGGATTGATTCGATAAGCCGATACATTGGATACTAGTCGGTTATATGCGATATGACCGGATCGTTAAATATATACTAGTTAATGCAAAGCAATATATCAAATATATAATTATACATTAAATCATTAAATCAAGTGTTGATTTAATGATTTAATGTATAATTATATATTTGATATATTGCTTTGCATTAACTAGTATTGGTTCAGTTTAAAAGGATTTTCTCACTTGATGCACATTGTATATGTGATATATTTTTTGTGCACTTGTTTGTATCATGTTTGATGATACTTGCTCACTTGGGTTTGTGTAAAGATTGAACCATGGTTATATGAATGGTTAGGGTTTTGATTATTTACTTAGTTATTTATTTATTTATTCATTTTGGATATTATTAAGAATGGTGGCTTATTTTGTTTCTATGTTGAAGCTTCTTGAAGCTTTGACAAAGTCCACCATCCTTATCTCATCCTTAACCCTAACCATTCTAACTAACCTTAGTTTAATCTCTACACTTGACCATGGTTAGTATATGATAAGTATTCATATTAGTTTCATTTTTAAATAAGAAACTTATCATATTCTTTCTTCTTCTCTTTCTTCTTCTTCAAGAAAAACCTTGTCTTCAACAATGGCATCTTGAGAAAAAGTGAGAGAAATCCAATTCTAAAGTGAACCCACCTCCTATTTCTTCACCCTCTACCTCTTGCCAAGTTGTTTTGGGTGTTTTCTTCACAAGTTTCACAACTTTGTGAAGTCGGAGCTTGAACTTGTGATGCCTCGACGTAGATCATCTTCGGCACGAAGCCGACGACCTAGTCCGCCCAATTCTCCGATGAAGCCGACGTTTGAGTTCGGGATTCGAGATGGACAGCGAGAGGACGCCTACGTGGAGCTAAGAAAGTGGAGAACCGGATCTACAAAGGTTGTAGCCTCTCTCCTTTAGTTAAGATGTTAACTAGTTTACTGTTTCGCCTAAATTTCTAGTCGACGATCCGTATTAGGGTTTCTCGGCACCCATAAAATTTGAAATTGGCATGGTTGATGCCTTGTGAGACCTCTATAGTGTGCCTAGGAACCCTACTGTGGTATCAGAGCCTAGCTAGAGCCTTAGGCGAAGTCTAGACGGAGTTTGAAGTCCGATCGACCCGAAACCCCAACTCAAATATTGCTCTCTGGACTTTTTCTAAAAAATGGGATTTTTCCATATTAAAAATTCTTAAAAATATCAGCATGAAGATATAAGAATTATGGTGCAAAACGAGCTCATGATGCGTCTAAACCGCCGCGGAAACGCGGCAGAAGCATGGCTTCTGCCGCGGTTCCGCCGCCTAATGTTCACAATGCGCAATAATTTTTGCACAGTAATTCCTCTTTTCTGGTGCTGAGTTTTATGGGAATTTTAATATTTATTCAAGAGTTGAATTTTCTGGGATTGTTTTGGGGATTCGGTGTTTCGATCGGAGTATCAGATTTTGTCTATATGGCTTTCCGGATAAATTTTAGAATATGTTAAAAAGTTCGACCGGATATAAATACCCAACTTTTCCCTGTCGGGAAATTTCCAAGTGTTGGATTTTTCCGTAGTTTAACGACGTTCTAAGTAGTGCAAGTAACGCGATGGACCCTCTAGAAGACAACAAACCTTAACTCGATTATGTGACCGTCTTGAACTGCCCTTTGAACCTTCGGGTTTGGGGCAGTACGGCGTGCCACATGTGAGGCGTTGGCTTGACCCTTCTACGGCTGGACCGTTGGTACTGAGGCACGAACTGAATGTTGTTAGACTTATTTCATGTGTTGAGCTGTATCGGGAAAACTTGGGTATTCGACTGTTCGATCGGAAAGTTTAACATTTTCTGTTTATCTGGAATGTGATACAATAATTGGAATTCACAAACAGTTATGAGATAACTGAATGAATGTTATAAATCTAGCGGTTTAGTTTCACTTGATATTGAAACGAGTTTTCGATAATGAGACTAAAATGCGGGGTTTATAACTGTTAGGCATGTGATGTCTAAGTATTTCATTTGATTAGGCATGTGATGTCTAAAGAGGTTGCGGATTCCAACTGTTGTAGTTTTACACTTTCTTTTCTGTGACCGTAAGTGTAGTATGTTCATATCGTCGGTTTCGTTGCTATACGTCAACGACAATTGGGGTATGCATACTTACTTACGTTGATGACATGTGATGTTATGTGTTGCTGGATATGTTATATTGGATCGTCGTGTTTAAATAGCCGGGGTTTTTTATGTGAGATGAGTGTTTTTCATTTTCATTCATGTAAAAACTTGTATGTAATATTCTTTTTATTTGGGGCACTTCCAGGTTGCGGAAGTCGTCACCTTTTGTATATTATTTACTTTTCCACATTAGGATAGACCCAAGGAAGGGAGCACAAGTAACCGGGTTCTAGGGTCCAGTGGGAGACCATCTCGAGGAGTCGAGTTCGGGTCTCCTAACCCTAGAATTGGTAGGGTTGCTTGCCGCTCTCGTAGGGGTCTAGGGGTGTGGGATTGGCTATTCATCACGACCGTGGAATCCGTGTTTTATACTGGCTCGTATTGAAAACACGGACGTCCTAGTATATCCAATGTTTCATATGTTTCTTCTGCTGCGATATCTGTGATGTGATCATGTGATGTTCTCTGATAGATACAGTATATAGTATATATGATATATTATATAGACGTTACTTATGTTTTGCACCCGCGCTAGCCCTGCCCCGCTCTGCCGTTAGTTACCTAACCTAACGGTGCACGAGGGGACATCGAGGCGAATGTGGATGGCATAAGTGTACGTCGTATTTATCTGTGATGTTTAGGTACTTAAATGACGGGACTTCATTAATGTGATTAATGAAAGAAAAGAAACCTAAGATGTTGTAGAATCAAATTTTAAACAAAACAGGTAGCTACAGTTCTTGCTTTGCATAGCGGTATATATGATATACCCTGCACCTTATTCGATGAGGAAAGGACCGAGATCCCTTCACCGGGAGTGACTCCTTTAGCAATAATTGGCAGATGCTACACACTCGGTTTGACTTTTGATTACTTCTATAGTTTCTGCTTTGCACAGTGATATATATGATATATCCCGCACCTCATTCGACGAGGAAAGGACCGACGATCCCTTCACCGGGAGTGACACCTTTAGCAAAACTAGAAAAGCCTCAAAATCACTCCATTTCAAAAAACTTCATATGATTCTACAACGATATCAAGTTCATTACGCAATAGGTTTTCAGAAAAACCTGTCGTAGCCCTCCGTCATTTCAGATAAGAACTGTTTAGTATTCGTGCTGCGTTTGTTGGCCTTTGTCAAGGCGTAGTGTGCGGTAGCTGAATAGTGATTATCTGCTTATGCATATGATGCAGATTGTTTCAGGGTAGTCGTGCGACCTTGTTGGCCTTTGTCAAGGGCCGTGCGGGTGGGTTTGATTCAATCAAGAAATGACGGGTTGAACTTGACTAGCATGCTATGATTTGTTGGCCTTTGTCAAGGTCATAGGACGCTAGGGGCAAAATATTATCGGGAATTTCAAGTGTTGAAATTTGCAATGAGATTGCATACCTTCTATGAGATAGTTGGATCCCGATACCCACTGCGAGTAAGAGTTACTCCTGGGAGAGTTTTACACATTACAATTAGCCGATCAAGTAGGTGTCTAGAAAGGTGTTAACGAGGTTACGCCTCTGGGAAAACGAGGTTTACATTAATTAGGTTCGTGCGAAAGCACGGGGGACCTCCCTCAAAGTACCGACACTGGCCTGGCTGAAAGATTGGCGAACTTGTAGTGTGTAATTAATCCCGGCTAGTCTTTCCTTTTAGGGTTTGAAGGAAGATTTGATAAAAAGCAGTGGGAGCCATCCTGATTAGATAAGATAATAACCAATCTGATCTTGCACGAGCATAAGCTAAAGTGTTTTCTTCTCTCTCTCTCCAGGTAGCGACCATTTCATGCCCTAATAAAGACAATAATATGGATGTATTGACCGAACCCGCATGTTATACTGTGCTGGGGAACGTTGGTTCCGTTCTTACCTATAAGAGTTATAGGACTAAACAGGATATAGGGGAATACCAGGATTCCCATGCCACTCGAATGAAGAAAGTACATGATGATGCATTTTCTTCGGGTGTGTTCGTTACAGAGAACTGTTTCTCCATTTGCCCTACGTCCTGGGTATTAGATACCGGGTCAGGATCCCATATATGTAATCAGTTACATGGGCTTAGAAAAGGTAGAGAACTTGGAGAAGGTGATAAAGACATTAGAGTTGGAAATGGTGCAATTGTTGCAGCTAAGACTGTCGGGGAATATCACCTTGTATTACCAACTGGTAATACATTGGTTCTGAACGAATGATATTACATGCCGAACCTGATATGCAACATTATATCGGTTTCTTTATTGAGTAAAGAGGGATATAATTTTGTATTACAGGACAATGTTATGAACATTTTCCGTAACCAAAAGTTGGTTGGATCAGGCACGTTGTGCAATGGCATTTATGTTCTAAATCAATCAACAGTTCTGAGCATAACTAACACACACAAGAGGAAGAGTTCTGAACTGAACGAATCCTTCTTGTGGCATTGTAGACTGGGTCATATCAATGCGACACGACTGGCTAAGTTGCATAAGGATGGATATTTGAATCCGTTTGAATTTTCATCTTATGACACTTGCCAGTCATGTCTCAAAGGTAAGATGACCAAAACTCCGTTTACAGGACACGGAGAAAGAGTTACTAAACTCTTAGGACTGATACATAGTGATGTATGCGGTCCTATGTATACACATGCCAGGGATGGTTCTTCATACTTCATTACATTCACTGACGATCTCTCTAGGTTCGGGTATGTGTTCCTGATGAAACACAAATCAGAAGCTTTTGAGAAATTTAGAGAATATAAACAAGAAGTTGAGAACCAAACCGGAAAAAGTATTAAAATCCTTCGATCTGATCGAGGAGGTGAATACTTGAGCAATGAATTCCTAGACTTCCTAAAAGAGAATGGGATTCTCTCTCAGCTGACTCCTCCATATACACCACAGCACAACGGTGTATCAGAACGGAGGAACCGCACCCTATTAGATATGGTGCGCTCTATGATGAGCACAGCTGAGTTACCTATTTCCTTCTGGGGATATGCGCTGGAAACAGCAGCATACCTATTGAATCAAGTTCCAACTAAATCTGTACCTACCACACCATATGAGATATGGAGTGGGAAGAGACCATGTCTTAAACGAGTTAAGATATGGGGTTGCCCGGCCTATGTCAAAAGGCAAAATCCGGACAAGCTCGAGGCACGGTCAGTTCTATGCAAGTTTGTGGGATATCCCAAACATTCACATGGATATCTTTTCTACCATACAGAGGAACAAAAAGTGTTTGTTTCTCGACATGCCACCTTTTTAGACAAGGAATTTCTTGCAAAAGAAATTAGTGGGGATATGGTAGAACTGGAAGAAATTCCGGCTACACAAACTCAAACTGAAGATTTAGTGGAACAAGAGGATTCAGCAACTCCCAATGAACCTCAGCCTCTCCGCCGATCTAGTAGGGTTCCTCGCCAACATGAGAGATACTACGGTTTTCTCATGGATGGTGGAAGCGAGGATTGCATCATGGAGGATGATGACCCAACTAGCTTCGAGCAGGCCATCACGAGTAGGGACTCGGTGAAATGGCTGGATGCTATGCGGTCCGAGATGGAATCCATGTACACCAACAAAGTATGGACTTTGGAAGTTGCTCCTGAAGGGGTAAAACCCATTGGGAGCAAATGGATCTTCAAGAAGAAACTTGGTGTAGATGGGAAAGTGGAGACTTTCAAAGCTAGACTTGTAGCAAAGGGTTTTCGTCAAAGACCAGGAGTGGACTATGACGAAACCTTTTCTCCAGTGGCTATGCTTAAATCCATCCGGATCATGCTTGCCATCGCTGCATATCATGATTACGAAATCTGGCAAATGGATGTTAAGACCGCCTTTCTAAATGGTGATTTAGAAGAGTGCGTATACATGACTCAGCCAGAGGGCTTCGTAGACAGTGGGAGCAGCGGGAAGGTGTGCAAGCTGCTTAAATCCATTTATGGATTAAAGCAAGCATCGCGGAGTTGGAACATCTGCTTTGACGTCGTTATCAAAGAGTTTGATTTCGTCAAAAACCCAGATGAACCTTGTATCTATAAGAAGGTGGCAGAGAGTAAGGTTGTCTTCCTCGTATTGTACGTGGATGACATACTCTTGATAGGAAATGATATTCCTATGCTGCAATCGGTCAAGCTCTTCTTATCACAAAGATTCTCGATGAAAGATCTTGGTGATGCCTCCTGC
This sequence comes from Agapanthus africanus, assembly GCA_030015575.1. Taxonomy (NCBI): domain Eukaryota; kingdom Viridiplantae; phylum Streptophyta; class Magnoliopsida; order Asparagales; family Amaryllidaceae; genus Agapanthus; species Agapanthus africanus. Next base: position 96,828,108 of record JASDDO010000029.1, on the reverse strand, counting down.
ATATTGGGAATTAGGATCTATAGAGATAGATCCAAAAGGATATTGGGATTGTCCCAATCCAGATACATTGACACCATACTAAAGAGGTTTAGTATGGAAGAATCCAACCGTGGGAACTTGCCCACGATCTCTGGAGTCACTCTCTCCAAAGAGATGTCTCCCAAGACTGATTTGGAGAGAGCTCGCATGCAAGGGATACCCTATGCTTCGGCTGTAGGCTCTATCATGTATGCGATGCTATGTACCAGACCCGATGTAGCATACTCACTAAGTGTAGTGAGCAGGTATCAAGCTGATCCTGGAGAGAGTCACTGGACAGCTGTGAAGAGCATTCTCAAGTACTTACGAAGGACTAAAGAGATGCTCTTGGTGTATGGTAACGGAGAACTCCAAGTGGAGTCCTTTACCGATTCGAGCTTCCAGAGTGATAAGGACGACTCTAAGTCGCAGTCGGGATTTATCTTTACCCTTTACGGAGGGGCGGTTAGCTGGAAGAGTTCCAAGCAGGAAACCGTGGCAGACTCGACGATGGAGGCTGAATACATCGCTGCCAACGATGCCGCTAAAGAGGCTGTCTGGATCAAGAAGTTCATTACTGAACTTGGTGTGGTTCCATCCATTGAGCATCCAATACCTTTGTATTGCGATAACAATGGAGCGGTGGCTTTGGCCAAGGAACCCATGTCCCATCAGCGATCCAGGCATATTCTGAGGCGGTATCACCTGATCCGGGAGATAGTTGATCGCCGGGAGATCGAGGTCAGGAGGGATGACACGAAGAACAACACGGCGGATCCACTCACGAAGGCCATTCCCCAGATACAGTTTGAGAGACTCTTCGGGATGCTCGGTATGCGATACTACAGCAGCTGGCCCTAGTGCAAGTGGGAGATTGTTAGTTGTATGTATGCCCTAGAGGCCAGTATTGTACAGATGATGTATATTATTGGATGCTTGGATATATATAGAGATGACTTTCTTGCTCGATATGATAGTATGCTATCTGGTTGCTCTTTATCTTAACATGTACACTTGTCTCTTTGAACTGTCTTATAGTTACATGTTGATAAAGCCCTTAGGATGTGTACTTGACTACCTGGACTGTGATGCAGATCATACTAGTGGGGACATGGTAGTCCATAAGTACATCCTTCAAGGTCCTTAGTCGTGGGTGTATCGAGACGGGGCATCGATATACCAGTGTAGACTAGCGTATACGCTTCTCCACCCATGAGATAGGCGATGGATGATCCCATATCCATTGATGTTTGACATCAGAGATGGTATACGGGTGCTCAGTGGAGACTGGGTACACTGAACGGACTCGCCGAGAACTCCCAGATGGTATTATACCTCACGTCAGATGGCAGTTCTCAGGTGACACTTGTGCAGGTTAGTCTGTAGACCCGAGATCGTCATAGAGTCTTGTGTGATTCCCACTGTGCTTTGATCTCCACCTTACCACGTCCATGAGGGCGTGCAAAACGGTGGTCTTTGGGTACAGTCCCGAGTCACATGGAGGCAATGAGCGATAGGAGGGGTTTCGTTTCTCCCGGTATTGGGGGTTGATGTTGCGCTGTGCTCGATTGGCCGTAACAGGGAAGTCCCTGGCCAGGGCTGATCAGAGATTTGCTGGTAAGTGTTACCAGTAGTTTCTCAACCCGTTATGAGCCTCACATCGGCACGACTTATCGGTTATTGGGGTCTGACGTTTACCACCCCTAGACTTGATATGCGACATATCAGACGAACAGACCGGACTGTACGGTAAGTGTTACTGGTTGGATTCACAGGAGTGTGAGCGGGCTTGCTCGTCGATCTTCTGATCGCTCAATACCCGGGTGGCCGTTACGTTTAGCAGACCGCTTGCGGCTTGTGGGTGCTTGATATGATCATCATCTGCTACCGGCGTATTGACGAGTCTTTAGAGTCCTACACAGAGGTTTCCTGGCTCAAGTGAAACGAAATAGGAGCGCATATGAGATATGTGCGGGAGCGAGAATAATGCGTATATGTGATACCGTATTTCATTCTCGCGATGAATGTATCGATTGGTTATATGCGATATAACCTAGATATCGAATCAAGGATTGATTCGATAAGCCGATACATTGGATACTAGTCGGTTATATGCGATATGACCGGATCGTTAAATCAAGTGTTGATTTAATGATTTAATGTATAATTATATATTTGATATATTGCTTTGCATTAACTAGTATTGGTTCATTTTAAAAGGATTTTCTCACTTGATGCACATTGTATATGTGATATATTTTTTGTGCACTTGTTTGTATCATGTTTGATGATACTTGCTCACTTGGGTTTGTGTAAAGATTGAACCATGGTTATATGAATGGTTAGGGTTTTGATTATTTACTTAGTTATTTATTTATTTATTTATTCATTTTGGATATTATTAAGAATGGTGGCTTATTTTGTTTCTATGTTGAAGCTTCTTGAAGCTTTGACAAAGTCCACCATCCTTATCTCATCCTTAACCCTAACCATTCTAACTAACCTTAGTTTAATCTCTACACTTGACCATGGTTAGTATATGATAAGTATTCATATTAGTTTCATTTTTAAATAAGAAACTTATCATATTCTTTCTTCTTCTCCTTCTTCTTCTTCAAGAAAAACCTTGTCTTCAACAATGGCATCTTGAGCAAAAGTGAGAGAAATCCAATTCTAAAGTGAACCCACCTCCTATTTCTTCACCCTCTACCTCTTGCCAAGTTGTTTTGGGTGTTTTATTCATAAGTTTCACAACTTTGTGAAGTCGGAGCTTGAACTTGTGATGCCTCGACGTAGATCATCTTCGGCACGAAGCCGACGACCTAGTCCGCCCAATTCTCCGATGAAGCCGACGTTTGAGTTCGGGATTCGAGATGGACAGCGAGAGGACGCCTACGTGGAGCTAAGGAAGTGGAGAACCGGATCTACAAAGGTTGTAGCCTCTCTCCTTTAGTTAAGATGTTAACTAGTTTACTGTTTCGCCTAAATTTCTAGTCGACGATCCGTATTAGGGTTTCTCGGCACCCATAAAATTTGAAATTGGCATGGTTGATGCCTTGTGAGACCTCTATAGTGTGCCTAGGAACCCTACAAATACTGGCTCCAAACGAGTACAAACATGGATAATATACATAAAGGCATCCCCGAGCGGGATCTAGCTCTTCGTCACAACGCCAAGGGCGAGTATCATAACTCAAAATGAAACTCAAAAACATTAAGAAAACCCATAATAATACAACGCGCGACTCTAAGGTCGAAATAAAAACAACTGGTTTTCTAAGCCTGAGATAATATACAAGTCTGGTTGATAGAGTTTACTAGATACAACTGAAATAATAAATGTACATTGGTGGTCACGATGCAAGTGAACCCACCTACCAATGCAATCACCCGAAATGAAAGCAGTGTGCCAGCAAAGCCGTCAAGAAACCTGTACGGCAAAACCTGCAAGAAATTGTGGAACAACGGGGGTGAGTTGCCAACTCGTGAGTAGAAAACATCACAGAGCAGAAATCGAATGTATGACGCCATCCTAGGTCATATCAAGTAATATCCTCAAATAAATATCCTGATCCATCTACACATAAGTGCATGTTCATATCAGATTTTTGCATTATTATATTCCCTATTCTTAATCATATTGCAAATAAATAGGTGCTTTTGATCCATGTCTGCTAAATAGTTGCAGGTTACAGGTTCTCGGAACAATACAGTGAAAATGGTGAAAAAATGCTACAAAAGTGAGACTACGACCAACAAATAGAAGAATTTTTATGATGCCGCCTACGGTTGAAGGAACAAATGAAGATCAATAAACAGTTCGATTGCACAAAGTACGAAGGCAGCACAAGATTCAAGACTTCAACACGAAGCGAACGGTAAAAGTCCACAACATTCTGCACTGTGGAAATCTGGAAGAAAATAGAAGATATTCTTAGAAACCAAGTGAAGAAACCAGAAGTAAAATGCAACATGAAGCAGCCCTAAAGATTTGAGACAGAGAACCCACTATATGGCCGCGGATCCGTGGCCAAACAAGGCTTATGGCCGCGGATCCACGGCCGTGCAACGCATGTGTCGGTGCGTGTCGGTGGGAGTCGGTGTATTGACCCGGTTTTCTCAGGGTAGTCTTGTAAATTCAGATGAGGATCAGATGTAAACCCTAGGGTTTCTCCTATCTATAAATAGGAAGCCTACAGCTTTTTTTGGAGCATGCGTCTTTTAATTTCTAGATTTTATATTTTCAATTCCCTTGTAATTGTTCAAGAGTGCATCAATAGAAGTAAGTTTTTATTTTGAATCTTTCTTATCTGCAATTTTATTTCTCTGCAATTTTTTACTTGTCTTTATTTATCTGCAAGTTAATTAGGTTAATAAAAAGAAAAAAAAATGAATTCCATTGTTAATTCCCTAATGAGTGAGTAGTTCCTCACTTGTTAGGGTTAGTATTGTGAAGGTTTGAGAGATGGAAATATCACTCCTTTCTTGCCCGTTTAACTTTATAAATTAGGGCTCTATGTAAAACAACCACCCACCGCTCACTATGGCACCCTATCCTACGAGATAGCGGTGATTCCCTAGTTAGACCGGTCGTGGTTGATTTAGATAGAAGTTAGAGCTAAGAATTAAGAAAGGACGGACAAGGGCTAAAAGAAAGAAACGAAGTTTCTTCCTGATCGCGCTAATCCCCTTTGTTAATTATTACCTTAATACCTAAGTTCTTAATTAGGGCAAAGAAAGCGGTGAGTAGAATTAATTTTCCAAATTAACCTAATCCTAACCCTAGCAAGGTTTTAATCCAAATCAACTTCAATCTCAGTTTTTATAGAAAATCAAAACCTACCACAAATAGGAATTGACTCGTTAGAACAATAAGAAAAGACACATTTTTCTTGTGGACCGACTCGTACTCAACCGGCTAGCTACCAAGTGACACCGTCTTGATTGCGGTTAATTATTTGATTTCAAAACGCATACGCACAAAATCTCTACAATCAAATGGCGCCGTTGCCGGGGATAACGGTAGTTATTTTCTTTTTGTAATTTCGGGTTAATTAAAAATTAAAAAAATCATAAAAACTGAAAAATATAAAAACAAAAAAAAAATTATCATCTTGTTATTTTTTGATCGGTTTTCGTGCGAATTGTGCAGGATCGGAAAGACAAACAGATTCAGATCTGGAAAAATCCAGCGAACAAAATAGCAAACAACAGATCTGAACATACAGAGGAGAGCCACAACAGATAATAGAAAGATTTTGGAGGCCTGATCCAACAAAAGAACCTCGGAACCGCCGCAATTCCTTGCTTTTGACCGCGGATCCGCCGCGCATTGCTGACGTCAGCTTTCCAAAACTTCTCTGTATGCATTCTTTTCCTCTCTTCCGCCCTCTGTAGTCCTTTGAAAAATTTTCCTGCAGGGTTCTTAGCGCAAAACTTCTTCCCCCTCTCCAATAAATCAATCTTTTGTAGGATTCTTTGCGCCGCAAATAAATTTTTTTTAGCAAGTGTTTTGGATTTTTTTTGTGTGTTTACTGCTTTGCATTTTTAAAAACGGACTTTTAAAGGGCTATAACACCAATCCAGATTGGGTGGGGATTTCATTACCCTTCCTAGGACCCCAAAAATCACAAACAGCATTTGCATCAACCCTTCGAGTTAATTAAAAAATATTAGACTCAGCCAATAAGGACTGTCGTGCTCATTAGGACAAAGTAAAGGTTGTAGGCATCGGTCGTTTATCTAAACCTGACTTTGTGGTGCCTAGGCTAGACAAGTAGGAAAGGTAATTTTAAAAGACCCGTCTCACAGTGATTCGTGAGCGGATCCCTCCTTTCTTTACTTGTGCTTACCTGGCCACAATTGGCGGTGAAGAGGCGATTCGAGGATCTCACAACTTGCCCTTTGGAGCAGTTAGGAGCAGTCTAGTTGACTTAGGAGACCGTAGCTCTAGGCTTGATTGTGCATATTGTGATTGCTTGAAAGTGTGTCTAGCTCCTTATAAAAAATCTTTTGCAAAAACTCCTTATATATAAAAAAAAAACCACAAAACAAATTTTTTTACAAAAACTTGCCATTTTGTCGCTAGAAATCCATTGCACCCCACTTGCACCCACATTCTCTTATTGACGTTTTCTTACCCCCGCCTTCTATTTTTACCTTTTTGACTACACTTCACCTCGTTAGTGTATGTCCAGTTGGACTAGGGACACTAGCGCCCGTTTAGTCCGTGTCTCGTTAGTGCCTACTGACGACGCGTTCGACTCCGAAGTCGAAATTCCCTCCACTTCTTTACCTTCATCTTCAAATTCATCATCTTCTAAGGAGATGTCCGGATTCAATCCTAACAACCCCTTACCTACGGGACTGATTCCACCTCAATTGGGTGCGAATAACCCACCACACCCTCCCGTCGAAGCGCTCCAACGAATCGCTCTCCAGGATCTTTTCTATCCCATCCGCACCGCACTTCCCACTTGTCTTTCACTTCCACCGGCTAATGGGAATAACTTCGAAATTAAACCCCACTTCATCAATATGTTGCCCAAATTTCACGGGCTGGAATCCGAAGATGCCTACATTTTCATTAACAAATTCCAGAATGTTTGCGCAATGATGAAGACCACTCAACTTTCTGATGATGCTATAAGGCTACGTGTCATTCCATTCACTTTATGTGACCTAGCTGAAAAATGGTTATATAGCACAGCATCACACTCTATAAAAATTTGGGAAGAGTTTGTTAAGGCTTTTCTAAAAAAATTTTACCCACACCACAAGACCGCGAGAATTCGCAATGAAATTATTCAATTTTCCTAGCTTCCTTCCGAACCTTTTTGGAAGTGTTTCGAAAGATTTAAGGACCTTCTTGTTCAGTGCCCTCACCACGTTATCGAGAATTGGCAACTTTGCTAAACTTTATACGAAGGACTGAACCCAGCAATTAAGCAGTTGTTGGAAACCATTTGTCAATGTCACTTTCTGACAAAATCAAGCGAGGAAGCTTGGCAATTTCTCGACGATCTTGCTGAACAAACACTTCAGTGGGAAAGCACTAAGACCACTTCATCTACTTCATCAGGTCAGTCTAGCGCAGGCATACATCAACTTGATATGTCGATTGCAATGAAGGCCGAAATGGCTGCACTCACGAAAAAACTAGAAGCAATTGAGAGCAAATTCTCATCGCCTTCTCCTGCCCCAGCTTTACCCCCACGCACTATTTGTGCTTGTTGTTCGGATCCGTCCCATCTAATCGAAGAGTATCCTTACAATCCGCCTGTTCAAGGACAAGATCAAGTCAATGCTGCCTTTCAGCAAAGACAAAGAAATGATCCATACTATTCAACTTATAATCCTAGTTGGAGGAGTCACCTAAATTTTGCTTGGAATCAAAATCAACAACAATTCCAAGGTAATAACAACTTTCAGAGGCCTCCTCCACAACAACAAGCCCCTCAACAAACTCAATATCAGCAACCTTTCCAACTCCAACCTTACCAAAACCAAATGAACAATTTTGTACCAAACAACTCTTATCCTCAAAACAATTTTGTTCAGCCGAATAACGATAAGGTTTCCTCGCTAGAACGAAGTCTGGATGCATTTTTAAAACAATCTACGCAATCCTCAGCCAGCATCCAATCGTCCATTCAGTCTTTGGTGTAACACAGTGCTTCACATGATCAAAGCATCAAAACAATTGAAGCCCAAATTGCACAAATGAATGCTGCGTTAAGCGAGCGAGAGAAGGGGAAAATTCCATCTCAACCACTGCCAAATCCCGGTCACACACAAAATACATATGTTGCTCATGAACAACAAAATCATAATGTGAGTGCCGTGACTACATTGAGATCTGGAAAGGTATTGCACAACAATGTTGGCAATAATGATGAAACCCCGGCCGCCGCTTCTTCTTCTTCTTCTTCTTCATCTTCTTCATCTTTTTCAGAGCCTGTTCTTCATTCTTCACAAGGCTCTACTTCTTCTAATTCGAACGGACCCACATCTCACTCCACGAAAACACCAACAGTGGGATCCGTTCCAACTCCGCAATCTACTCCACAAATATTGGACTTAACAAATTTTCAAAATATTCCATTTCCAAACAGGTTGAGATCCAATAAACCTACTCCACAAATGGAGAAGATTGTGGAGTTATTCAAACAGGTGAGTATTAACATACCTCTCTTAGATGCAATCTAATAAGTCCCTTCTTACGCTAAAATCTTAAAGGACTTATGCACCAAGAAGAGGAAATCGCAGGTACCCAAGAAAGTTTTCGTGGCTAGTGCAGTAAGTGATGCTCTTACTCAACCTTTATCCCAAAAACCTAAGGACCCTGGCTGTCCTACAATTTCAATAACAATTAAGGATAAGAACATCAATCGCGCACTTTTAGATCTTGGTGCTAGTGTTAATTTGCTTCCCTATTCAGTATATGAACAATTAGGCGTTGGAGAGCTTAAACCCACACATTGTACTCTCCAAATGGCCGACCGATCCATCACCCATCCTACGGGTGAGTTAGAGGATGTGTTAATTAAAATAGGGGACTTCATTTTCCCCGTTGATTTCATTGTTATGGACACACAGCCTATAGCTAACCCCCGGAGTCAAATTCCGGTGATACTTGGTCGACCATTCCTTGCGACTTCTAATGCGGTGATCAATTGTCGAAATGGTTCGATGAACCTATCTTTTGGAAACATGACAATTGAACTCAACATTTTTAAGTTAGGGAATCAGCCCTCCGAGCCTAATACTAATATACTTGATGTTTGCTCGATCCAAGAGATCACTCAGGAGGATTGTGAGCTTGAAAAATTTCTGTTCGATCACAGCAGTTTTGACGCCACTAGTGCGTTCCTGCTTGAATCTGACACAGTTTTCACACCCGGTTACGAGTGTTTCACTTTTTCGAACGATTTTGAAGAATCACCATCCGAGTTTGTGTCACGACCCGAAAAGTACGGAACATGACCGGCACTTAAATTACGAAATGTCTCGAGGCGTACGTAATCTAAGTAAGCCAAAACCCAGAAATCAAAACCAAGAAGCAGTAGAGTGAAGGAAAAACCAATTGAAAAACAAGTAGTTTTAATCAACATAGGCCGAAATATGTATTTTTAAAATCTCAAGTATTTTCTGAAAATTTCGGCAGAGTCTCCTTTGTAAATACTGGCCCCAAACGGGATACAACATGAATAGTATACGAAATAATAAAAGGCATCCCCAAGCGGGAGCTGGCTCTTCGTCAATCGACGGTCACAACCACGCAAGCAATATAATATACAACGCCGAAGGGCGAGGTTCAAACTCAAAAGGAAACTCAAAAACAGCATGAAATCCAATATACTACAACGCGCGACTCTAAGGTCGAAAGAATATACATCACTGGTCTCTAAGTCTGAATAAATATACAAGTTTGGTTGATGGAGTTTCTAGATACAACTGAATATAAATACAGTACAATGGTGGTCACGATACAAGTGAACCCACCTACCAAGCAAAACACCCGGAATGGAAGCAGTGTGCCAGCAAAACCGTAACGTAACCTGTACGGCAAAACCTGCAAGAAACTGTGGCACAACGGGGGTGAGTTGCCAACTCGTGAGTAGAAAACTTCACAGAGCAGAAATCGTATGTATGACGCAATTCTAGGTCATACAATCAGTAATATCCTCAAATGATAAGTCTGAAGCATGAAAAGGTGGCGAGGGTAAACCTCTAAACATAAGTGTAATCCCAGTGCACGTGTCCGTGCCTCAGGTAGCAATATATCATATGTATGAGGTATGAAAGTAATGTAATGAAATAAGTGAGACAACTGTTTTCTTTTATTTTTAAAGAGATATCTGCATGTATATAAATCGAATAACATCAATGAAATCAACAGGGAAATCCGTGTCAAATATCGACACAAAACATAAATCCCAATATTTCAATATCTCAGGCTCCGGCTGTCCGGACTGACCTGTATCATCAAAACTCAATACCTCAGTGTCTCAAATCTCAAATATCAAAATCTCAGGCTCCGACAAGACGGATCAGCCTATAACCATCTCATGACTCCGGCTGGTATCCTCCAGATAGCCGACGAGTCCAAATAATATCACCGGTAGGTAGTGCTCCCCTGCCAGGCTCATCGAATACAACTCGAACTTCTTGCCCCGGGGTACCTTACCGGGTCCACCATGTACCCGAGACGGTTCATCCAACTCCTCGAACCGGGTTTCCAAATCCAACAGAAATTTTGAAAACTCATGGTGGACGACTCATACATCATGGGAAAAACCGCAACTTGCATTTTAAAAGGATAATCAGTTTATAATTTCTTGCGGTTTTCCCCCAAAATCCAGAAATCTCAAGAAGGATCCGAAATCATCAATATCGTGATATCAAAAAACAATGAAAACCAGCATAAATCTCCATAATACTGCATAACAATGAATATATGGATGCATATGATATTATGCAATAAATTAACTAGCATATGAAAGCTAAAACATGTAGCAACTATCAGTTAGCAAGCTATGTAAAAGAAATAATGTTTTCTAAAGTGTACGTGACATGGCAATTACCGATGATGATGTGTGTGAGCCGGCAAATAAGTGTATGTGGGACATACGCATCATCGGTAATGGTGCTGGTGTCCTGACAGCATAATCTCGATAACGGCATATGTAAACACAATATAAGCAAGCGATGCATTGCGACAGTAATAATATGCGGGAGTTGAATAATAATAAACACAATGATAACTAATCTGCATTTATATAAATATGAGTCATACAGCGGTGCCATTTGAAATAACACAAATCGTGGTGTTTTGAAAATAAGGGCTACAGTGTTTTTAAGAAAAGATACGTCCTTTGAAATATCCGTAGAATCCCTTGTCCCGTCTTTAAAATACACACGATTCGTTAGTTTTTGAAATAGGTATGAGTCGAATCTAATCTATCATTTACAAGTACACTACATGGCCAAACTATACAGACTGATCAAAAGGTACGGAAACCGCCTAACATCTGAGTCGATACATACATACATACATACATACATATATATATATATATATATATATATATATATATATATAACAGTCAGTGATCCCACCTCAATAGTATCATATACGATCCAATATCTATAATATGACATCCTCAAGTCAAGAGTGCGGATCTATCATCAATATATAGCTCGTACGGTACATCCGTCGTACAGCCTCCCAAATCTGGATACGGGTCTATGTCGCATCAATCACATTATTCATCTGGTATTCTCTTTATCAAACATGAAGATCCGGGGGTACTGACCTACGTCTAGTACAATAATGATACCATCTATGTATGCATGCGTATGTATGAAACACTACATCAAAGGACCCGCTAAACCATCATGTCGTATCTCAAATACGAACCCTGTCATATCACCGATCTCACGGCCTCAACCCAATCTCATCGACTCATCTCAAATCCCAAGTACTATCCTCATAATCCATGTATATGTATACGTATATATATATACATAGTCCCATACCCATGTGTGTATATATATATATACATATCCCCATATACGCACACGTATAAGAAAGAATGTATGCAAGTATGTGTGTGCGTGTGTGGGTGCAACCGCTACTCTAGGGTTCGCAACTAAAACTAAACCAATCCAAGAACACCTAGAATCCATCTTTATCATCAATAAACTCAAATCAACAATAATATATATATATATATATATATATATATATTTATATGTGTGTGTGTGTGTGTGTGTGTGCGCGCGCTGCGCGCGTATTCATATACATCACAACGAACTACGGTGGTGCTATACGCCATCCACCCGACTTCCCTCGTAGATATATATCTACTCACCTGGTGCTCGCTTGCCAGTGCCGATGTCACCACGCTCTTGCTTGTCATCTCGAAGTCCACATGGGGGTACCTACATGTCATAACGTATTGTGTCTCATAAAAACCAAATTCGAAATCGAAACGGCATACAAAACCAAATCGGCACGCATATCACGTATAGGTCAAACCTATCGCCCACGCATGCAAGAATAGTCAAACCAACCCTCGATGTCGATGTACCAACATCAACCCATCGAGAAAAACCCAAACACACCAATCGTGATTTCAAAACTCACTAATTATAATATTAAGTAGAATGCAACTCATCAAAACCCCAAAATAAATCAAATCGATTTATTTCCGAAAACCTAGAAAGCACTTTAATTTTCTTTTTAATTCGAAACTTGATGTTTTAACAAAACTAATGCCATAATATCCACTAAATATCATAATTATGTCATATAAACCATTTCCACAATTTAATCTCATCAATTTTTATAAAACTAAAAATTCTAGTTTTGCAATTTTATCAAATTTTAACAATTTCAAGTAAAAATGCACAAAACAACAACTAAGCTTGGTTTTGCATGATCCAAAGATAGTAAACCACTCACTATAATGTTAATAATGACATGAAACCTTAATTATATTTTAATCTAAACCATTTAATAAATTTCCAAAAAACCTAGTTAGCAATTTTAGCATAATTAGAACAAATTTAAAATACAATTAGCAACCTAGTAATTAGCTTTGTTTTAGCATGCCCACTAGATGTTAACCACACAATTAGATCATGATCAATTGACCTAAAGCCTAACTTAGTACTTAAACCCTTCTCTTTAATTTCCAAATCTTGAAATAAAACTATAATTAACACTTAATTAAATTTGCTTTAAGCAATAACTAACAATTTCATTATAGGGTTAAGATTTATACCTCCTAGAATCTTGAGATTTAGTATGAATCTTAGCCTCCCAAATCTTCATCTTGCTCCTTGATTCATGCTATCTGGGCAAAGGAAAAATGGGTAGAGATTAGATTAGGGATTAGTGATGTTTTATGTGGATTTTTGTAGCAATTTGTGGATTTTTGAAGCAAAATTGTATGGGATTTTTGGGGGAGGGCTGCTGCTGCATGTGGCCGAGCACAAGGGGAAGGGGCTTCTGTTTTGGTGAGGGGAGGGGTGAGGTGTGAAGTCAAAGGAAGAGAGAGGACCCATACCTCACATGTTTACACTATACTTCATTTCATTTTAATTCTTTTTCTTCTCTTTTGTTTAAATGTGAAATGAGGGGATCAAATTTTTTTGGGACGCCAAGGGCTCGGCCACACTAGGATAGTGTGTGTGTGTGTGTAATTGTGGAGAATTTCCATGAAAAGAAAGCCCAAAACTTAAACAACAAGCCCATGTTTCAAATTCTTATTATCACCCTTTTTCCATTTAACCTTTTTCTTTAAATTTTAAGAACCATCTTGACAATTTCTTTCATTTCAAAAACAATATTTTACATGTTAGTTTAATGTATCATGATGCACAAAATTTGTATTAACCCATTCCAATTTGTAATTTTCCCTAATTAAATGTTTTAGCGACGACTTAAAATAATATTAAAATAATTAATTTCGGAAAAATTTTCAGAAATTAGAAATTTTACTAGTTGCTCAATAAATACCAAATACTAGCAATTACATAGCTAGAATATGTATATTTAATTTTATATTAAAAGATATTTACATTTTGACTTTTTACGGAAAACCCCCTTATTCTACCGATTTTCCGAAATTTCACCGAAACGATTTTCAAAACGTTACAATTTGAGTCCTTTGAATTTTCGGATGAGTTAGCTGAACCATCCAACTCGGTTGCTTACACTCGCTTCGAACCATTGTTGGAATCCTTTGAGTTCGAGACAGTTTCACCAATTTTACCTTCAATTGTTTCGCCTCCAAAACTCGAACTCAAGCTATTGCCGTCTCACCTTAAATACGCTTACTTAGGTAAGAATGAGACCCTTCCTATTATCATTTCAGCCTCTCTAGCCCCCGAGCAAGAGAAAGCCCTTTTAACGGTCTTACAAAATAATCGGCAAGCTTTTGGCTGGATTATGGCGGACATCAAGGGGATTAGTCCCCTCATAGTTAAACATCATATACATATGATGGATGATGCCAAGCTAGTAAGGGATCCACAGAGACGCCTCAACCCTATAATGAAGGAGGCTGTTAAAAAGGAGATTGTAAAATGTCTAGATAGTGGTATCATTTACCTTATCTCTGATAGCCAGTGGGTTAGCCCCATTCACGTTGTCCCAAAGAAATCGGGCATAACGGTCATAACTAATGAGGCGAATGAGTTAATACCTACTCGCACCCAAACTGGGTGGCGAGTGTGCATCGATTATAGAAAACTCAACGCCGTGACACGGAAAGACCACTTTCTATTACCTTTTATTGACCAAATGCTAGAACGATTGGCTGGGCATGAATTTTACTGCTTTTTGGATGGTTACCCCGGCTATAATCAAGATCCCATTGCCGAAAAGGACCAAGATAAGACCACATTTACTTGTCCTTTCGGTACATTCGCTTACCGTCGCATGCCCTTTAGGTTATGCAATGCACCCGCTACTTTCCAGCGGTGTATGATGGAAATTTTTTCAGACATGGTGGAAAAATTCTTGGAGATTTTTATGGATGATTTCTCCATTTTCAGTGACTCCTTTAATGAGTGTTTGCTACATTTAGACACAGTTCTTACCCGGTGTAGGGATAAGAACCTCACTTTAAATTGGGAGAAATACCACTTAATGGTACGAGAAGGTATTGTCTTAGGATATATCATCTCGCAAAATGGTATTGAGGTTGATAAAGCTAAGATTGAACTCATTTCCAATCTTCCTCCTCCCAAGTGCGTCAAAGACATCCGAGCCTTCCTTGGCCATCCCGGTTTCTATAGATGGTTCATTAAGGATTTTAGCAAGATAGCTAGACCCTTGACTCATTTATTGGCCAAGGACACCATTTTTGATTTTGACTCAACCTGTATGAAGGCGTTCGAGTCGTTGAAAAACTCACTTATTTCCGCGCCCATTCTTTCATCTCCCGACTGGACGCATCCTTTTGAAATTATGTGCGATGCATCTGATTTCGCTATTGGTGTTGTCCTTGGACAACACATAAATAAGATACCGCACGTAATTTATTACGCTAGCCGAACATTAAACGATGCCCAATTGAATTACACAACAACTGAAAAAGAATTCTTAGCTGTTGTGTTTGCACTAGAAAATTTCAGGCTCTATTTAATCGGCTCTCCAGTCATCATTTACACGGACCACTCAGCTCTTCGCCATCTTTTTTCGAAGAAGGATGCTAAATCTCGGCTGATACGTTGGATCCTCTTGCTACAAGAGTTTGACCTTGTCATAAGAGACAAAAGAGGATGCGAAAACGTAGCCGCCGACCACTTTTCATGACTCCCTTCTTCTCCTACACTTCAAATTCCTATTAAAGACGTTTTTCCAGATGAGCAGCTCTTAACCGTGTCATGCGAACCTTGGTTCGTTGATATCGTAAATTATTTGGCCACTGGACTGATACCAAACGATTGGCCGAATCAGGACAGACTCCGATTCCTGTCTCAAGTAAAACATTTTTACTGGGATGAACCGTATCTCTTCAAATACTGTTCCGACCATATCATTCGTCGGTGTGTCCCCGACAACGAGTTTAAGAGCGTGCTGTCATTCTGCCATGATTAAGCATGTGGCGGGCATTTTGGTCCCAAAAAGACAGCAGAAAAAATCTTGCAGTGTGGCTTTTACTGGCCACGACTTTTTAAAGACGCATACGAATACTGCAAGACATGCTCTCGGTGCCAACACATGGGCCGGATATCTCGGAGAAATGAAATGTCGCTCCAACCAATTTTTGTTGTTGAAATTTTTGACGTTTGGGGGATAGACTTTATAGGACCATTTCCCAACTCTTTGGGGAACATGTATATTCTACTCGCTGTTGACTATGTTTCAAAATGGGTCGAGGCTGTGCCCAGCCGAACTAATGGCTATAAGGTTGTCGTTAGATTTCTCAAAGAAAACATTTTTTC
Organism: Agapanthus africanus; assembly: GCA_030015575.1. Taxonomy (NCBI): domain Eukaryota; kingdom Viridiplantae; phylum Streptophyta; class Magnoliopsida; order Asparagales; family Amaryllidaceae; genus Agapanthus; species Agapanthus africanus. The sequence goes on along the minus strand of JASDDO010000029.1, from coordinate 96,812,127 downwards.
TCGGTTTGGGCATCCTCGCGCTATTATCAGTGATAATGGATCTCACTTTTGTAATAGGACTTTCGAGTCCTTAATGCAAAAATACTCCACTACTCACAAGCTGTCAACGCCCTATCGTCCGCAAACTTATGGGCAAGCCGAGATATCGAATCGGCAGATTAAACAGATATTGGAGAAAACGGTTTCCAAAAACCGTAAAGATTGGTCATCAAAACTTATTGATGCACTTTGGGCATTCCGTACTGCCTATAAGACCGATCTTGGCATATCTCCATACAGGCTTGTTTATGGAAAGGCTTGCCACCTTCCAGTTGAAATAGAGCATAAGGCATTTTGGGCAATTAAAGAGTTGAACCTATCTTTGGGAGATGCGGGCAGCAATAGAAAGCTGCAGTTGAACGAATTAGACGAGCTGCGGGATGAAGCCTATGAGAACGCAGTAGTTGTTAAAAACCGAACGAAGGTGTTCCACCATAAACACCTTATGTGCAAGACTTTCAAACCTGGTTAACAGGTTCTACTTTATGATACTCGGTTACATTTCCATCCCGACAAGCTCAGATCTCGATGGAAAGGGCCATTTTTGGTACGCACTGTATATCCGCACGGTGCGGTCGATCTAGAAAACCCGGAGGACGGTTCACTATTTAAAGTGAACGGACATCGACTTAAACGTTCCTCACTGCGGACCCTTCGGAGGAGCTCCTGTTTTTGCAGGAGGCAATCTACATTGACTGATTTTCCTCCATCTACCCCTAAATTTTCGATTATCTAGCCAAAACACTGTTTCAAACAAGTTTGGGGGTATGTATCATTTGAAATTATATAAAAAAAATTAAAAAATATAAAAAATTCTTTTGGGGGTATTTTTGTAAATTTACAGTTTTTATAAAATAAAAATAAAAAAATAAACAGGGGAGTGCCGACAATTTTTGACCCTCTTGGTGTAGCCTGACAGTGAGGACGCTATCAAGTTTAAGTTTGGGGGTGTGCTCGGTAAGCCTTCTTTCTTCGTATTCATATGTATAATTTTGCATTTGCATACTTATTTTAAAACCTATAAAAATTGAAAAATTTTAAAAATTTTAAAATTGAAAAATTCAATTTTGGCCATAATTGACTTAAAGTTTGACAAGACGGTTGACTAGCTAGGAAAAACTAGACCCTAAACTTAGTAAATTAAAAACCCTAAAAATAACCTTTCTTAAAATTTAACGGTAGAAAATATATGTCCTTGTGGTTTACTTAGAAATAGGCAAATTTTGAGTTCACTTCTTGGGCTAAGTCAAAATAAGGGAAGAGTATTGAAATTTTTATTTGAAGTGTAAGTCTGAAAAATAATTCCGAACCTTTAGTCTAAATTCTGAAAATATATAACCAACAATACACGCACCTTGAAACTTGGGATCGTAGAGGATACCTTGAATTGCTCTTGTCTAAAATCCTTAGTATGAGAAAAAAAAATTATAAGTGTGAATAATAAGATATAAAAAAAATGAACACTGGTTTTGTAATTACTTAAGGCTGCGTAAAATAAAAAAATATATAGCGAGGGTGCTTTATCACCTAGTGCCTTAGACCAACTGGTTTGGGAGTTACTGCTAAAGCCTTAGGTATTACAAGACGAGGAATTACGCCTTAATGCGCCAACACATTTTGTAATCGGTCGTTAGTACCTCAAGAAGTATTAACGGTCGCATGAAGGATGTGTGAGAAATTTCATCTAAAATTCACCAACTAAAAGTACTTTGGACGATGGATAAGAGTATGATAGCTTGAATTGAATTTCCAAGTGTAGGGGTGATACATACACACACGTAGGGGTATATGATTGGGGTTTGGATGAGAGATAGGAATGAAAAATATGACTTATATCTTCAGTAAAGATGATAAAAATTCCTAAGTTGAGATGGAACCTTAGAAGGAAAATTCAAAAGATGCTAAAAGATAAATTAATTTACAGAACATATACAATCTTAAGTTAAATGATAAGTGAGTGTGAAAAATACGGGTTGTTGATTTCTAAGTTGAAGATAATAGAATTTCTTGCTAGAACACTGAATTGAAGATGAAAGTCAATAGGCCAAATTGATCGGATTTTGTGGGTAGTATTCGCTGAAAACCCTCAGGAGACAACACTCTTCCTACTAGGGACACCTAGAGGTTTAACGGCTTGTTGCACGAGCTCAGTGCAATCGCGATTCCCTGCGAAAGTGAGGCTAGGTTTTTTCGAGAATAAAACTAGTTTTGCTCGGGGCGAGCAAAAGATAAGTTTGGGGGTATTTGTTCATATCAGATTTTTGCATTATTATATTCCCCATTCTTAATCATATTGCAAATAAATAGGTTCTTTTGATCCATGTCTGCTAAATAGTTGCAGGTTACAGGTTCTCGGAACAATACAGTGAAAATGGTGAAAAAACGCTACAAAAGTGAGACTACGACCAACAAATAGAAGAATCTTTATGATGCCGCCTACAGTTGAAGGAACAAATGAAGATCAATAAACAGTTCGATTGCACAAAGTACGAAGGCAGCATAAGATTCAAGACTTCAACACGAAGCGAACGGTAAAAGTCCACAACATTCTGCACTGTGGAAATCTGAAAGAAAATAGAAGATATTTTGAGAAACCAAGTGAAGAAACCAGAAGTAAAATGCAACATGAAGCAGCCCTAAAGATTTGAGACAGAGAACCCACTATATGGCCGCGGATCCGCGGCTAAACAAGGCTTATGGCCGCGGATCCGCGGCCGTGCAACGCACGTGTCGGTGCGTGTCGGTGCATTGACCCGGTTTTCTTAGGGTAGTCTTGTAAATTCAGATGAGGATCAGATGTAAACCCTTAGGTTTCTCCTATCTATAAATAGGAAGCATACAGCTCTTTTTGGAGCATGCCTCTTTTAATTTCTAGATTTTAAATTTTCAATTCCCTTGTAATTGTTCAAGAGTGCATCAATAGAAGCAAGTTTTTATTTTGAAGCTTTCTTATCTGCAATTTTATTTCTCTGCAATTTTTTACATGTCTTTATTTATCTGCAAGTTAATTAGGTTAATAAAAAGAAAAAAAATGAATTCCATTGTTAATTCCCTAATGAGTGAGTAGTTTCTCACTTGTTAGGGTTAGGATTGGGAAGGTTTGAGAGATGTAAATCTCTCACTCCTTTCTTACCCGTTTAACTTTATAAATTAGGGCTCTTTGTAAAACAACCACCCACCGCTCACTACGGCACCCTATCCTACGAGATAGCGGTGATTCCCTAGTTAGATCGGTCGTGGTTGATTTAGATAGAGGTTAGGGCTAAGAATTAAGAAAGGACGGACAAGGGCCAAAAGGAAGAAAACTGATCGCGCTAATCCCCTTTGTTAATTATTACCTTAACACTAAGTTCTTAATTAGGGCAAAGAAAGCGGTGAGTAGAATTAACTTTCCAAACTAACCTAATCCTAACCCTAGCAAGGTTTTAATCCAAATCAACTTCAACCTCAGTTTTTATAGAAAATCAAAACCTACCACAAATAGAAATTGACTCGTTAGAACAATAAGAAAAGACACGTTTTTCCTGTGGACCGACTCGTACTCAACCGGCTAGCTACCAAGCGACACCGTCTTGATTGCGGTTAATTATTTGATTTCAAAACGCATACGCACAAAATCCCTACAATCAGTGCAATACCACGTGCTCGTATCAGTGCCTCAGATATCAACATATCAGATATATGATGTATGAATGCATTAAGAATGAAAACAGAATACATCATGAGTGAGACAACTGTTTTCTTTATTTAATGAGATTTCTGTATGTATATAAATCGAGTATCATCAATGAAATCAACAGAGAAATCAGTGTCAAGCATCGACACAAAACATAAATCTCAATATCTCAGGCTCCGGCTATCCGGACTGGCATGTATCATAATCTCAATATCTCAGTATCTTAAATCTCAATACCTCGGGCTCCGTTAGTCCGGATCGGCCCATATCATCAATCACACGACCACGAATGGTATCCTCCGGATATCCGCCGCGCCAAACAATCACCGGTAGGCAGTCTGCCCCTGCCGGGCTCATTGTCTACAACTCGAGCTTCTTGCCCCGGGGTACCATACCGGGTCCACCATGTACCCGCAGATGGTTCATACAACTCCTCGAATCGGGTCTCGAAAACCATCTCAGAACCGAGAAAACATCATGGTGGACAATACTCATCATATCAAGGAAAACCGCATCTATCTCTTTAAAACAAATCATCAGTTTATAAAACTTTCACATGCGGTTTCCAAATCCAGAAATCTCAAGAAGGATCCGAAATCATAAAAATCATGATATCAATAAATAGTGAATACCGGCATAAATCTCCATAATACTGCATGACCAATGAATATATGAATGCAATTGATATCATGCAATAAATGCAATAGTTAAACTAGCATATGAAGGCTATAACATATTGCAACTATCAACTAGCAAGTTATGTCAATGAATAGTATTCTCCAAAGTGTATGTGACACGGCAATTACCGATGATGGGGTGTGTGAGCCGGCAAGCAAGTGTACATGGAACATACGCATCATCGGTAATGGTGCTGGTGTCCTGACAGCAGGGTTTCATAATAATTACAGATAACATAGGTACAAGCATGCAAATACGATGAAACATCATGAATATACAGAAAGTGATATAGTAACACTGAAAAATATACCTACCCAATATACGAGTCATACAGTTTGGTATTTAAAATACTCACAATTCTCCACTTTTGAAAAATGAGTATGACTCGAGCCCAGTCAAAAGGGTAAGGGAATCCACCTAAGTCTGAGTCGATATATATATATATATATATATATATATATATATATATATATAAATCCAGTAGTCGGTGATCTCGCCTCAATAGTATCACGTACAATACAATAAATAATATGACATTCTCGAGTCAAGAGTGCGGATCTATCCTCATAACTATATCTCGTACGGTAAATCTAACGTACGGCATCCCAAATCTGGGTACGGGTCAAATATCATATTTATCTCATTACTCATCTGGTATCCTTATCATCATATGTCATGAACTAGGGTACAGATCTAAGTCTAGTACAAACTGATACCATCAACAAATATATGTGCGTGTGTCTGAAACACATCGCCTAAAGATCCGCTATAATCTCCTGTCGTATCTCATAGTACAAACCAAATCACATCACTGATCTCACGACATTATGCCCGAACACATCGACTCATCTCCAAGTACCATATACTATCCTCAACCTCCATGTATACGTGCATGTATATATATAAGCACCAACACATCCACCTATACATACACACACACACACACACACACACACACACACACATATGACGTATACACCTAAAACCATATCCTGTGCGTGTATGTGTATGTGCAACAACCTCACTCTAGGGTTCACGACTAAGAAACCAACTAAACCACTTTCCTCAAATCTCGCTAACATTAACCCATGATCTCCTAATGCCTTTCTTGCTAAGTGTTCATATCTCTCAATAACACATAAATATACATCTATATCACATCACATCATTTCTTACAACTTTGCGGGGGTGATATACGCCATCCACCCGACTTCCCCCGTAGATATAAATCTACTCACCTGATCATCGCTTGCCGAAGTTGATGTCGCCATCCTCTTCTTCATCATTTAAAGTCCACGTGGGGGTACCTACATATCATAACATATCGTATTGCATTAAAATCCGACTCATGACCAAAACGACACACGAATCTCACATAGGTCAAAACCTATGGTCCGCTCATGCAAAAGAACCAAAAATACCCTCGACATCGGCGTACAAACGCCGATTGACCGAGAAAAACCCAACGTACCATACATGGTTTCACAACACACTAAACATATATATATAAATAGGGTTTAAATCACCCAAACTTCAAATTTGCTTTAAAAGCTATTTTTCCGAAACTCTAGTAAGCCCATGCCTTCTTCTCGGCCACATTTTGAAAAAGGGGGGGCTGATGCTGCAGTGGAAAAGGGGGGCTCAGCCACATTTTGAAGATGGGGGGGAGAGAGAGAGAGAGAGGTGCTGTAAAGTCAACACAAATAAAACCCATACCTTAATATAAAAGCCCATGCCTTCTTCTCTTCATTTTCTTTTTCCTTCTCATTTATTTTCTCTTTTTTTTTGAGTGGGAAATTGGGGAGTGGGCAGCTACAAGGTTCGGCCAGCATGGGTTTGGGGTGTGTGTGTATTGTGAAGAAATATTCCAAGTCAAATTAACCCCTTAAGCCTCATTAAAACACCTAACATCAATTTCTATTTCTATTTTATTTAATCTAGCATTCTAAAAACATCTTGAACCATGAGGAAAATTTTAGAAGAAGGAATATGTTACAAACTTGATTCTAGGTTGTCATGTTTCACAAAATTTGTATTAACCCATTCCAATTTGTAATTATCACTAATTAAATGTATTAGTGAAAACTTAAAATAATACTAAAAATAATTAATTACGGAAATTTTTTTGTAAACTAGAAATTTTATAAGTGGCCAATTAAAAATCAAATACTAGCAATTTCATAGCTAGAATAGGTATATTTAAGTTTATGTGGAAAAATAATTATATCTGTGTTTTTACGGAAAACACCAGTTATTTTACCGATTATCCGAAATTTCACCTAAACGATTTTCAAAACGTTACATCTTGCATGGCTTCTCAAGGTGAAAGGAACGAACTTGCTTGAAGTCTTCGAGGCCGAAAATGATCTACATCGAGGAGACACTAACTCAAGCTACTACTTCACTAATGAAAGATTAGTGAACCTAACACCCTATACTAAAGTGCTAATCTAGTAGAGGATGATGAAGTAGGAAGTGGGCTCACTTTAGTTTTATTTTTCTCACAATATTTTCTCACTTTGGAAAAAGCTAGCAAGATTTTTCTCAAGGATGAAGAAGATGAAGTCAAGAGATGAGAATGAACTAATGAGGTGAGAGAATCAACCATGGGTGAGTTTGTATCACATATCTAACTCATGTAGAGACATAACCATGGTTAAGTTATAATGGTTAGGTTAATAAATATCTTTAGTAAAACAAAATTAGTGGACTAAGTCAATGCATCCACAAGCTTCTACAAACTTCATGTATGTGACTAATTATCCATCAATTTGGATTTACTTTAATATCTAAACCCTACATTATAATTAGTATGGTGTAAGTCTCATACACCCATGTAGTATGTGTCATCAACCATGACACAAAATAGAACACAATTAATATATATCACATATATATTAAGTGTGCACATGTGAGAAAAATAAATGCTTAAGTGAGCTAATATTAGTTAATGTAAACTAGTATATCAAATATACAATTATACACTAAATTATCAAATCAACACTTGGTTTAATAATCTGGCTATATCACATATAACCGACTAATATTATATGTACAAACTTATCGAATCAACACTTGATTCGATAACCCGGCTATATCACATATAACCGACCGATAGAAATGATCACGAGAATAGAATACGGTATCACATACTTGTATTAATCTCGGTCCCTCACATATCTCATATGTGCTCCTACTTCGTTTTGCCTGAGCCAGTAAAACCTTTATGTAGGACTCTAAAGACTCGTCAATACGCCGGCAGTAGGTGATGATCACATCAAGAACCCACAAGCCGTCAGCGGTACTAGCAGGACGTAATGGCTACCCGGGTATTGAGCGATCAGAAGATCAACAAGCAAGCCCGCTCTAGCTCCTGTAAAGCCTGTCAGTAACACTACCGTACAGTCCGGTCTCTTCGTCTGAGATGTCGCATATCAAGTCTAGGGGTGGTAAACGTCAGACCCCAATAACTCGATAAGTCATGTTGATACGAGGCTCATAACGGGTCGAGAAACTATTGAGAACACTTACCAGTAAATCTCTAAATCAGCCTTGGCCAGGGACTTACAGTTATAGCCAATCGAGCACAACACGACATCTACCCCTAATACCAGGAGAGCGAAATCCCCTCCTATCGCTCATTTTCTCCATGTGACTCGGGACTGTACACGAAAAACCACCGTTTTGCACGTCCTCTTGAATGTGGTAAGGTGGAAATCAAAGCACAGTGAGAATCACACAAGACTCTATGATGATCTCGGGTCTACAGACTAACCTGTACCAGTGTCACCAGAGAACTGCCATCTGACGTGAGGTATAATACCATCTGGGAGTTCTCGGCGAGTCCGTTCAGTGTACCCAATCTCCACTGAGCACCCGTATACCATCTCTGATGTCAAGCACCAATGGATATGGGATCATCCATCACCCATCCCATGGGTCGAGATGCGTATATGCTAGTCTACACTGGTATATCGATGCCCTGTCTCGATACACCCACGACTAGGAATATTAAAGGATGAACTTATGGACTACCGTGGCCCCACTAGTATGATCTGCATCATAATCCTGGTAGTCAAGTACACATCCTAAGGGCTTTATCAACATGTAACATAGAGACAATCAGTGTACATGTTAAGATAAAGAGCAACCAGATAGCATACTATCATGTCGAGTAAGAAAGTCCTCCCTATATATGTCCAAGCATCCACTACTATATACATAATATGTACAGTAATGGCCTCTAGGGCATACATATAACTAACAATCTCCCACTTGCACTAGGGCCATCTGTTGTAGTATCCCATACCCAACAATCAGCAGTGATTGAAGTATCTCATACTCAACCATCCCATAAAAGTCTCTCCTGGGAATAGGCCTTTGTGAGTGGATCCGCCCTGTTCTCCTCTGTGTCTACTCTCCTAACCTCGATCTCCCTGGTGATCAACCATCTCCATGATTAGGTGATACTGCCTTAGAATATGTCTGGATCACTGATGGGACGAGAGTTCCTAGGCCTAAGACACAACTCCATTGTCACACAATGGTAGGAACGAAGTTCATCTCATGAACTTATATACATCCAGACTACCTCTTTGGTAGCATCCTTAGTAGCGATGTATCCAGCCTTTATCATCTAGTTTGCCACGGTATCTAGCTTGGAACTCTTCCAACATACCGTTCCTCCACTAAGGGTAAAGACAATGCCTGTGACTGACATTCAGTCATCCTTACCACCCTGGAAGCTATCCAGTGATTCTTCCCAGGATCGATTGATACCATCTCACTACACCTAGTGAGAATCCTAACATCCTTTTAGATCTATCTCATAGATCCAAAACCCAGGATTTAGGAGGTATCACCTTGATCCTATATGGAGAATCTTTGTGATAAGAGGAGATTGACCGAGTGTAGCATAAGAAATTCCTTTCATATCAAGAGTATGTCATCCACGTACAATACGAGGATCACCACCATACTCCCTACTACCTTTTTATATATACAAGGTTCATCTACCATTTTGATGAAGTCAAACGTTTTGACTACCACATCAAAACAGATGTTCCAACTCCGCGATGTATGCTTTAACCCATAAAGCAACTTGCACACATTTCCGCTGCTCCCACTGTCTACGAATCCCTCTGGCTGTGTACTTATAGACGCTCTCTTTTAAATCACCATTTAGAAAAGCAGTCATAACACCCAACCGCCAGATATCATAGTCATAGTATGTAGCAATGGCAAGTAGGATCCGGATGGACTTAAGCATAGACACTAGAAAAGGTTTCATCATTATCCACACCTGGTTGATGACGAGAACCTTTTGCAACAAGTCTTAGCTTTGAAAGTCTCAACTTTTCCATGTACACCAAGTAATTTTCTCAAGATATACTTGCTCCCTCCTGATGGGGATTTAACCCTTCAGATAAAGCAACCAAAGTCCATACTTTGTTGGTGTATATGGATTCCATCTCAGATCGCTTAACATCCAGCCATTCTTACAGAGTCCTCACTCTTGATGGCCTGCTAGAAACTAGTCGGGTCATCATCTCATGATGCCATCCTCACTCCCACTGTCATAGAGAAAACCGAAGTATCTCTCAGGTGGGTGAGGAACCCTACCAGATCGGCGGAGAGGCTGAGGTTCATCGGGAGCTATTGAATCCTCCGGTTTTACCAAATCATCAGCTGCAGTTTGTATAGCTGGAACTCCTTCCAGTTCTACCTCATGACCACTAATTTCTTCACAAGAAATTCCCTTTCTCAAAAGGTGGCATGCTGAGAAACAAAACACCTTTTTCTCCTCAGTGCGGTAGAAGATATTCCCTTGTGAATGCTTGGGATATCCAACAAACTTCCACAGAACTGACCTTGCTTCGAGCTTGTCCGGATTTTGCTTTTGACATAGGCCGGACAACGCCAAATCTTAACTTACTTAAGACATGGACTCTTCCCATACCATATCGCATATGGAGTGGTAGGCACCTGATTTGGTTGGAACCCTATTCAATAGGTATGCAGCTTCTCAAGTGCATAACCCCCAAAAGGAAATAGGCAACTCAGTAGTACTCATCATAGAGCGCACCATATCTCATAGGGTGCGATTGCTCTGTCCCGACACACCGACGTATTATGGTGTATACGGAGGAGTAATGCTGAGAGAGAATCTCATTCTCCCTTAGAATAGTCTAGGAATTCCATGCTCAAGTATTCTCCACCTCGATCACATCAAAGGACATAATACTTATACCCGTTATGGTTCTCTACTTCTAACTTATATTCTTTGAATTTCTCAAAAGGTTCAGACTTGTGTTTCAACAGGAACATATGTCCGAATCTTGAGAGATCATCAATGAATGTAATGAAGTACAAAGAACCAATGCTGGCATGTGTAGACAGGGGACGTACATACATCAACATGTATCAATCCCAAGAGTTCACTAACTCTTTCTCTGTTTCCAGTAAACGGAGCTACGATCATCTTATCTTTGTGACATGAATGGAAAGTTTTACAAGATGTAAATTCAAACTGATTTAAATATGCTTCTTTATGTAACTTAGTTAGTCGGGTCGCATTGATATGACCTAGTCTATAATGCCTCAAGAAGGATTCGTTCATTTCTAAACTCTTCCTCTTGTGTGTGTTCTGTACGTTAAGAACTGTGGTTTGATTTAGAACGTATATGCTTTTAGATAACGTGCCTAAACTGATCAACTCTTGATATAGGAAATGTTAAAAACATTATCCAACAATACAAAATTATATCCTTTTTTACTAAATAAAGAGACTGATATGATGTTGTATATCAGGTTCGGTATCTAATAACATTCGTTCAGAATCAATGTATTTTGTAATACAGGGTGATAACTGCCAATTGCTTTGGCTACAACAATTGCACCGTTTCTACTCTTACGGAATGATCACCCATTCCTAGTTCTCTACCTTTCCTTAGCCCATGTAACATATTACATATGTGGGATCCTGATCTGGTATCTAATACCCAGGACGTAGAGTGAACTAAGAAACAGTTCTCAACAACTAACACACTCGAATAAGATGCATCAACATGCTTATTCTTCGTTTGGGCGGCGCAGGAATCCGGATATTTCCCTATTCCCTGCTCGGACTTATAACAGTTATAAGTGGGAGCGGGACCAATGTTCCCTTGCTCAGTATAACAAGCGGGCTCGGTCAATACATCCATATTATTATCTTGATTAAGACGTGATATGGTCGCTACCTGGAGAGAGAGAGAGAAGAAAACATTTTAGCGTATGCTCTTGCAAGATCAGATTGGTTATTATTTTATCTAATCAGGATGGCTCCCACTGTTTTTATAAAATCTTCCTTCAAACCCTAAAAAAAAAGACTAACCGGGATTAATTACACCCTACAAGTTCGCCAATCTTTTAGCCAGTCCAGTGTCGGTACTTTGAGGGAGGTTCCCCGTGCTTTCGCACAGACCTAATTAAAATAAATCTCATTTTCCCAGAGGTATAATCCCGTTGACACCTTTCTAGACACCTACTTGATCGGCTAATTGTAAAGTGCAAGACTTTCCCAGGAGTAACACTTACTCGCAGTAGGTATCGGGATCCAACTATCTCATAGATGGTATGCAATCTCATTGCAAATTTCAACACTTGAAATTCCCGATAATATTTTGCCCCTAGCAACTTATGACCTTAACATAGTCAACAAATCATAAGCGCTAGTCAAGTTCAACCAGTCATTTCCTGATTGAATTAAACCCATCCGCACGACCCTTAACATAGTCAACAAAGTCGTATGACTGCCCTAATCCAGTCACATCTCATGCTTAAGCAGATAAGCACTAATTAGCTACCGCACACTACGCCTTAAAATAGTCAACAAACGTAGCACGAATACTAAGTAGTATTTATCTGAAATGACGGAGGGCTACGACAGGTTTTTATGAAAACCTTTTGTGTAATGAACTTGATATCGTTGTAGAATCGTGTGATTTTTGAAAATGAGTGTTTTTGAGGCTTTTACTAGTTTCGCTAAAGAGGTCACTCCCGGTGAAGGGATCTCGGCTCTTTCCTTATCGAATAAGGTGGAGGATATTTCACAAATACCACTATGCAAAGCAAAGACTACAAAAGCAATCAAAAAACAAAACCGAGTGTTTGTAGCATCTGCTAGTTTCGCTAAAGAGGTCACTCTCGGTGAAGGGATCTCGGCTCTTTCCTTATCGAATAAGGTGATGGATATTCTATAAGGAATACCTCTATGCAAAGCAAAAACTAGAGCTATCCATTTTGAAAATTTGATTCTACAACATCTTTTAGCTTTCTTTTCTTTCATTAATCTCATTAATGAAGTCCCATCATTTATGCTTCCTAAGCATTACAGAAGAAACGAAAATACAACGTACGCTTATGCCATCCGCATTCGCGTCTCGTTATGCATCGTTAGGTTACTTAACTAACGGCATACCTAGACGAGACTAGCGCGGGTGCAAAACATAAGCAACGTCTACTATATATCTCATATATAATGTATATCCATTCGTTTCAGAATCCACAGTGATAACATAACAGAGCAGCAGAAGAAACATATGAAATATTGGATATACTGGGAGGTCCGTGTTTTATTTTGAGCCTGTATAAAACACGGATTCCACGGTCGTGATGAATAGCCAAACCCACATCCCTAGACCCCTACGAGAGCGGCAAGCAATCCTATAAATTCTAGAGTTAGGAGACCCGGACTCGACTCCTCGAGATGGTCTCCTATTGGACTCTAGAACCCGGTTACTTGTGCTCCCCTCGTTGGGTCTATCCTAATGCGGAAAAGTAAATAATATACAACAATGGTGACATCATCCTCAACCCGGAAGTGCCCCAATAAAAGAATATTTGTCACGCCCCGAAAGTACGGAACGCGACTGGCACTTAGATTACGAGACGTCTAAAGGCGTACCGTAACCTAAGTCAACCAAAGCCCAGAAGAATCTAAACCAAAATCAAGAGAGAGTGAAGGAAAACCTTAAATGAAAACGGTTTTTAAATCAATTAAGTTGCATAGAATCCAAAAAAAAGAACATCAAAAATTCCCGAAAATTTCGGCAGAGTCTCCCCTGTATTTTCTATCCCCCAAAATGGGTACAACAAGATAATAAACCTGTAATCATAAAATGGCATCCCTAAGCGGGAGCTAGCTCTTCGCCCAAGGCGGATCACAACCACATGCAATATAATAGCAATATCAAGAAAAGAGCATAAAAGAAATGCAAAATATCAGAAAACACAACGCCGGCTCAAGTGAGCTCGACCCAAAAGAAACTACAAATATACAATCTCTCAGTCTCATCACTAGGTCGCATATACAAGATAAAGTGGTAGATGGAGAATACTAGATACAATGATAAAGCAAAAGAAATAAAGTGTGCTCGCAACCCACCTACGGGCGATGTCGCGAGTCTGAGCAAAAGGGACTGATGATAAGATAGCCCGCCGCTACGAGACTGATAAGTCCGACCTGCAAGACACTGTGGCACAACGGGGGTGAGTTGCCAGCTCGTGAGTAGAATATAACATCTAGTAAGGCAATCGTAAGAATGCACACAATGCACCACAACATGCATGTCCATATGTGATATAATATCTCTAGTATGCATGCACAGGTATGCAATGTCATTATTAAGTCTTTAAGTGTTTTAAATGTTAAGAGTTCTGCATTCTAATCTTTTAGAAAAAGGATATCTGTATAATAGCTAAATAACATCAAGAAATCATCTGAAAACCGTGTCAAGCATCGACACCAAATATGAAATCCCATCTGTCTCAATGTCTCACTGTATCAATGTCTCAAATATCGGGCTCCGTCAGTCCGGATCGGCCCATGTCATCAAATCTCACGACAACGGTCGGTATCCTCCGGATATCCGCCGCGCCAGACATCACCGATAGGTAGTCTTCCCCTGCCAGGCTCATCATCTACAACTCGATCTTCTTGCCCCGGGGTACCATACCGGGCCCACCATGTACCCGAGACGGTTCATCCACTCCTCGAATCGGGTCTCGAAATCCAACAGAAAACATGAAAACTCATGGTGGACGACACATACATCACGAGAAAACCGCAACTTTGTTTTAAAAATGATGAATATAAGCTTTTGTTAAATTCTTGCGGTTTTCCCCAAAAATCCAGAAATCGCAGCAATACTGAAATCCTCAAGAAAATCATAATGTTCACATGTTATATATAATAAATGTCTATGATATCAATGTATATGATGTGAATTTTGGATAGAATCTATGTAAATATGATGATAATGCGAGGTATATGCATGCTATGCAATTTCATATATCGTGTATGAATGCAAATGGCGATATTAAGTTAAACAGGTTCTCTAGTGCACGTGGCATGGCAATTACCAAAGGCGTGTGTGTCACATGAATAGTGCGCGTGCAACGGATGCCAATGGTAATGGTGTTCGTGTCCTACGAAGTAATATCGCATAAGTATAGATGAATGTCCATGCAATCTAATATACTGTGCGCTATAAGGGTATGCAGTGTACATGAATGGATAAGCTAGCTAACAATATGAATCTTGCAAAAAGTAGGGTAATCCTAACTAGGGGGGTGCCTCGCGCCATTCAGACGATTTCCTCCATAGATGAATACATCTACTCACCTGAAATCCCTGCTAATCCGATCCGACCACCGCCTTGCCTTTACGTGCCGTGTCCGATGTTTCCCCGACCGATCCTATATTTGCACAACACCAAGCATAAGATTACAAAACCTAAAACGATGCAAGTCACAATATACAATTATCGGCGCTCTCGAATTAAACATAGCATGCACTCGGTGCGCGGGAAAACGCACGAAAATCGCTAACCCTTAACTAGAATCGTCATTTCGGCGAAATCGACAAAACTACTACCCGACTAGACGAAACCCCGTGTTCGCGCACTCTAATAGTCCTATACGAAGCTAATTATATCGCTAACATAACACAATTTGATCGCATTCTAATTTTTGTAAAAATCTAGTAAGCAAATTTCAAACCGATTCGATGCAAACGTCGCAATTTAACGATTTAGCGAGCGTAACCTTACGCAATTAACCACTCCAATCAATTAGATAACCAAACCCTAACTTAAATCCAACCACCATGCTACAAACCCTAATTTAAAAATCAAATCCTTCTCTTGATTTTCCTAAACAAACATTTACTACTAAACTAATACTTCAAATTTCAATTCTAGCATATTTAAACTACAAGTTAGCAACTAGTTTAGGATTTTATACCTTACAAGAGTTGAATCCAAACTTGCACTAGCCTCTAAGACACCTCTTTTCTTCACTTTTCAAACAAATTAGGGTTAGGGAAGGGATGGATTTGGGTTTTGGTTTGAATTTGAGAAGGAAAAGTGTGTATTTTTCATGGAATTTGTTGATTTTTGCGAGAATTAAAGCAAGAGAAGTGAGGGAAAAAAATGGAAGGGGGCAGCAGCAGCTCGACCTGAGGTTAGAAAAGGGTGTGTTTGTGTGAATGGTGTAGAAAATTCTACACAAAAACCCTTTCCCAAGCTCAATTAATGACTATCACATCAACTTTTACACAAAAAACCCCATTTTAAGCCATTTTTGAATAAAATTTTAAACCATAGAACAAAAACTTTGAAAAATCTTGATAAAATTTTATTAACACTAAATTTTAGTTTATAATATTTCCTAAGTGTGTAATTTACCTAATTAAATTTGTATTTATCACTAATTTAATATATTTTAAAAAGCCTAAAATAATAAAAAAATAATTAATTACGAATTTTTTTTATTTAACTAGAAAATTATAAGTGACATTTTAGTGACAAAATTATAGTAATATCTTATCTAAATTTTGTATAATTAGGTCTACAATGAAAAATACCTATTTTGACTTTTTACGGAAAAAGCCGAAAAATTAACCGATTACCGAAAAACTGCCTAAACGATTTTCGAAGGGTTACAATCTTCCCCCCTTAAAGAAATTCGGTCCCCGAATTTAGAATTTAACTACGCGTACCTTCAAAAAGATGGGGATATCTCTTCCTCATCTCGACCTCGGTCTCCCAGGTGACCTACTCGCTGTTCGGGCCACGCCAAAGGATCTTGACGGACGGTATAACCTTCGACCTCAATTTCTTCACCTGCCGATCCAAAATGACCACCGGCTGCTCGGTGAAAGAAAGATCACGCTCTAGCTGGATCGTCTGGTGCTGAATCGCTTGGGAAGGATCATGAAGGTACTTGCGGAGCATCGAGACATGGAATACGGGGTGAACATCGGGGAAGCTAGGCGGAAGAGCTAACCGATAAACGACTGGACCAACACGCTCTAGGATCTCGAAAGGACTAACATATCTAGGACTCAGTTTCCCTTTCCGCCCAAAACTCATCACACCTTTCATCGGAGAGACCTTCAGGAAAACATGATCGCCAACAGCGAACTCCAGTCGGCGACGGCGCCTGTCAGCATATGATTTCTGCCTGCTCTGTGCCGCTCTCATCCTGTCCCGAATCAGCTGTATCTTCTCGTTCATCTCCTGTACGATCTGCGGCCCCAAAATACTGCTCTCCCTAAGCTCTGTCCAACATACAGGCGATCGACATCTCCTCCCATATAAAGCCTCAAAAGGTGCCATCTGAATCGTTTCCTGGAAGCTATTATTGTAGGAAAACTCGATCAAAGGCAAATGACGATCCCAGCTACCACCGAAATCTAAAACACAAGCTCTGAGCATGTCCTCAAGAGTCTGAATAGTACGCTCCGACTGACCGTCAGTCTGAGGATGAAAGGCTGTGCTAAAACTCAATCGGGTGCCCAAAGCTTCCTGGAGTTTCTGCCACAATCGGCTGGTAAACTGGGTGCCCCTGTCGGACACGATGCAAGTCGGAACACCATGTAGTCGCACTATCTCATCAATATAAACCTGGGCGTACTGAGAAAATCCAAAAGTGGTCTTCACTGGCAGAAAGTGAGCCGCTTTCGTCAGTCGATCCACAATCACCCAAATAGAGTCGTACCCTCGACTGGTCCTGGGTAGACCCACAACGAAGTCCATAGATACCTGCTCCCACTTCCACTCAGGGATGGGCAAAGGCTGTAACTCGCCGGCTGGCCTCTGGTGCTCGGCCTTGACTTGCTGACAAGTCAGGCATCTCGACACAAAGTCTGTAATATCCTTCTTCATCCCGTCCCACCAGTAAACCTCTTTCAAATCACGGTACATCTTGGTGGAACCTGGATGCACACTGTATACTGATCTATGTGCCTCCTCGAGAATATCACGCCTCAGTCCCTCTGAATCTGGCACACACAGTCTAGTCCCAAATCGAAGTATCCCCTGATCATCAATCACGAACTCAGAAACTCTGCCCTGCCGAATCTGCTTAATAATCTCTAATGTACGGGCATCGCCGGACTGTGCCTCGCGGATACGGTCAAGTAACTGTGGGCGTGCTCTGAAATGGGCCAGCTGTCTCCCTGTGGGAGTAAACTCGAACTGCACTCTGCTGTCACATAACACCTGCCAATCCGCCGTCGACTGCATCTGTACTGCGCTCAAACAAGATAAGCTACCTCCGGGCCTCCTACTCAAAGCATCTGCTACCACATTCGCCTTGCCCGGATGGTATAAAATCTCGCTGTCATAATCCTTCACCAACTCCATCTAACGGCGCTGTCTCAGATTCAGATCTCGCTGCTGGAAGATATACTTCAAACTCTTATGGTCAGTGAATATCTGGCACGACTCACCGTATAGGTAATGTCTCCATATCTTAAGTGCAAATACCACTGCAGCCATCTCTAAATCATGGGTGGGGTAGTTCTGTTCGTGTTTCCTCAGCTGCCGAGAAGCATACGCGATAACTCTGTCGTGCTGCATCAACACACATCCCAGCCCCACTCTAGAAGCATCACAATATACCACGAACCCGCGTGATCCTGAAGGCAATGATAACACTGGTGCAGTAGTCAGACGAGTCTTCAACTGCTGGAAGCTATCCTCACATGCCTGGGTCCAATCAAAAGGAACCCCCTTCCGGGTCAACCCGGTCAAAGGTGCAGCAATGCGGGAGAAATCCTGGACAAAACGTCGATAATAGCCGGCCAGACCTAGAAAACTGCGAACCTCTGTAACTGATACCGGTCTAGGCCAACGCTGAACTGCCTCGATCTTTTTCGGGTCCACACAAATACCATCTCTCGTCACCACATGACCCAAGAAGTCGACACTATCTAGCCAGAATGCGCACTTGGAGAATTTTGCGAACAGCTGATGCTCCCTCAAAGTCTGTAATGTGATACGTAAGTGCTGCTCATGCTCCTCCCGGCTCCGAGAATAAACCAAGATGTCGTCAATGAACACAATGATGAACTGATCGAGATACAGCCTGAATACACGGTTCATCAAATCCATAAATGCTGCTGGGGCATTGGTGAGCCCGAACGACATCACCAAGAACTCATAATGACCATATCGAGTACGGAAAGCGGTCTTCGGAATATCCTCCTTCCGAACCCACAACTGGTGATAACCTGACCGTAAATCAACCTTCGAGAAAAACCCTGCACCCTGGAGCTGATCGAATAAGTCATCAATGTGGGGTAGGGGATATCTGTTCCACACAGTAACTCGGTTCAGCTGACGATAATCAATGCATAAACGCATACTTCCGTCCTTCTTCTTAACAAACAAGACGGGAGCACCCCAAGTTGACACACTCGGTCTGATAAGCCCTTTGTCCAGCAAGTCCTGTAACTGATCCTTTAGCTCTCTCAGCTCCGCCGGGGCCATCCGATAAGGCGGTATAGAGATAGGCCCCGTGCCAGGGATCAAGTCAATACAGAACTCAATCTCGCGCTCTGGTGGCAGACCAGGAAGCTCGTCGGGAAATACATCAGGGAACTCTCTCATAACGGGAACCTGGTCCAACGGAACCTCTGTGGAGCTAGTATCACAAACATAGGCTAAGAATCCCTGACACCCTTTCCTTAAGAGCTGACCAGCGCGAAGAGATGAAATCAAGCTGGGAAGGGTAGCGCTACGATCACCCTGAATAACAAGAACCGGCTCACCAGGAAAACTGAATCTGACTGCCTTCTTACGGCAGTCCACAGATGCATAACAGGTGGCTAACCAGTCCATACCAAGAAGAACGTCAAAGTCTAGCATATCGAGGAGAATCAAATCAACTGAAGAATCTCTCTCCCCGATACGAACGAAACATGATCGGTACACAAAACGAGCAACAAACGACTCGCCTACAGGTGTAATAACGACAAGCGGCTGATCTAACGGAGAAGACTCTCGGCCCAACCTCGGTGCAAAGTACGTGGATACATAGGAATGTGTGGAGCCTGGATCAAATAATACCCGTGCATCAAAAGAACATACTGGCAGAGTACCTGTCACGACGGCATTGGATTCCTGTGCATCCTGAGGAGTCAACGCGAACACTCGGGCCTGTCCACCACTAATAGCTGGCTGTGCTCTGCCTCTACCTCGGCCTCTGTTTCTGCCTCTGTCGCCTCGTCCTCTCTGGACCGGACCGCCACGCCCACGGCCTCTAGAAGCATCTGACTGGCGTGGAGCATCATCAGGAGTAGGAAGTAGAGCTCTCTGAGGAGGTGGTGAGGGTGGTAAGGTCACATGCGGGACTGTCGCCGCACCCTGACGTCCCATGGTACAGTCTCTGATACGATGGTACTGACTCCCGTACCGAAAACATCCTGGAGACGACTGCTGGGTCTGTGGATATGAACCAAATAACTGACCTCGTCTCAATCCTCTGCCTCCACCATCTCCCGGAAATAATCTATCGCGATGTCTGCCCATCTGCCGCTGAGCTGGCGTATCAGTACGGATCCTCTTCGGCCTAGAAACGACCGGAGTCTCAGAAATACGCTCCTCCAAAAGTAAGGCTGCATCCATCGCGGCAGCGTATGTATCAAAGTGCTGGGTGCCGATGGCAAGGAATAGCTGTGTATCAAGCCCTCGTACAAACCTCTTTATTCTCTTCTCTTCTGTGTCGACTAGGTACGGAGCATATCGAGACAACTGGGTAAACTGTATATCATACTCCGACACTGTCATCCCAGGAGTCTTGCGCAAAGACTCAAAACTACGGGCTCGAGCATCTCGGACACTCTCCGGAAGAAAACGGGCAAGAAATGCAGCTGTAAACTCATCCCAGGTCATAGAAGGCAGACCTGCAGCTCAGCCTCTCTCTACTGAATCGTACCATGTCTGGGCAAGACCCTCCAGACGAAAACTCGCAAACTCCACCAATCTATCATCAGAACACCTCAACGAACGGCAAATCCGAGCCATCCTATCAAGAAATGCCTGTGGGTCCTCTGTCGCATCTGTACCGGTAAAAGCTGGAGGTCTCAATCTTATGAACTCCTGTAGTGAAACAGGGATAGTCTCCGTAGTAGCAGCAGGAGTGACCATCTGTGCAGCAGGTACGATCGTGGTCTGTGCGGTGGAAGGAACGTCCTCGGATCTCTGTGCCCGGCTGGACTCAACTAAAGATCCCATCATCTGCCGCAACTCTTGCATGCCGGCCTCTAGTCTGGCAATACGGTCTGGATAAGGCGGATCAGTATGACCCTGAGGGACAGGCGTATCATCCCGCTCGATCCTCGCCTCAGACAGGCCCGCCCGAATCTCATCCCTAGCGGCAGCCCGCTGAGCTCTCGTAGTCTTTGGCGGCATCGAAGCTGGAATAAGAAACATGACTGATAAGGACATTGCACTTGAATCAAGGAAGCAAGGAATCAAGAAAGGAAATACAAGCAATTATGTCCTAAGGTCACTTAGGCGGAATACCGTATCGTAAGTATGCCGCGGATCATACCCACGCTACGCCACTCTGCTTAAGTCACCTACTCCATCTACCAAGGTCGTCCTACACTCAGAAATGTAAAACCTACTCTCTGATACCAACTTTGTCACGCCCCGAAAGTACGGAACGCGACTGGCACTTAGATTACGAGACGTCTAAAGGCGTACCGTAACCTAAGTCAGCCAAAGCCCAGAAGAATCTAAATCAAAATCAAGAGAGAGTGAAGGAAAACCTTAAATGAAAACGGTTTTTAAATCAATTAAGTTGCATAGAATCCAAAAAAAAGAACATCAAAAATTCCCGAAAATTTCGGCAGAGTCTCCCCTGTATTTTCTATCCCCCAAAATGAGTACAATAAGATAATAAACCTGTAATCATAAAATGGCATCCCCAAGCGGGAGCTAGCTCTTCGCCCAAGGCGGATCACAACCACATGCAATATAATAGCAATATCAAGAAAAGAGCATAAAAGAAATGCAAAATATCAGAAAACACAACACCGGCTCAAGTGAGCTCGACCCAAAAGAAACCACAAATATACAATCTCTCAGTCTCATCACTAGGTCGCATATACAAGATAAAGTGGTAGATGGAGAATACTAGATACAATGATAAAGCAAAAGAAATAAAGTGTGCTCGCAACCCACCTACGGGCGATGTCGCGAGTCTGAGCAAAAGGGACTGATGATAAGATATCCCGCCGCTATGAGACTGATGAGTCCGACCTGCAAGACACTGTGGCACAACGGGGGTGAGTTGCCAGCTCGTGAGTAGAATATAACATCTAGTAAGGCAATCGTAAGAATGCACGCAATGCACCACAACATGCATGTCCATATGTGATATAATATCTCTAGTATGCATGCACAGGTATGCAATGTCATTATTAAGTCTTTAAGTGTTTTAAATGTTAAGAGTTCTGCATTCTAATCTTTTAGAAAAAGGATATCTGTATAATAGCTAAATAACATCAAGAAATCATCTGAAAACCGTGTCAAGCATCGACACCAAATATGAAATCCCATCTGTCTCAATGTCTCACTGTATCAATGTCTCAAATATCGGGCTCCGTCAGTCCGGATCGGCCCATGTCATCAAATCTCACGACAACGGTCGGTATCCTCCGGATATCCGCCGCGCCAGACATCACCGGTAGGTAGTCTTCCCCTGCCAGGCTCATCATCTACAACTCGATCTTCTTGCCCCGGGATACCATACCGGGCCCACCATGTACCCGAGACGGTTCATCCACTCCTCGAATCGGGTCTCGAAATCCAACAGAAAACATGAAATCTCATGGTGGACGACACATACATCACGAGAAAACCGCAACTTTGTTTTAAAAATGAGGAATATAAGATTTTGTTAAATTCTTGCGGTTTTCCCCAAAAATCCAGAAATCGCAGCAATACTGAAATCCTCAAGAAAATCATAATGTTCACATGTTATATATAATAAATGTCTATGATATCAATGTATATGATGTGAATTTTGGATAGAATCTATGTAAATATGAAGATAATACGAGGTATATGCATGCTATGCAATTTCATATATCGTGTATGAATGCAAATGGTGATATTAAGTTAAACAGGTTCTCTAGTGCACGTGGCATGGCAATTACCAAAGGCGTGTGTGTCACATGAATAGTGCGCGTGCAACGGATGCCAATGGTAATGGTGTTCGTGTCCTACGAAGTAATATCGCATAAGTATAGATGAATGTCCATGCAATCTAATATACTGTGCGCTATAAGGGTATGCAGTGTACATGAATGGATAAGCTAGCTAACAATATGAATCTTGCAAAAAGTAGGGTGATCCTAACTAGGGGGCGCCTCGCGCCATTCAGACGATTTCCCCCATAGATGAATACATCTACTCACCTGAAATCCCCGCTAATCCGATCCGACCACCGCCTTGCCTTTACGTGCCGTGTCCGATGTTTCCCCGACCGATCCTATATTTGCACAACACCAAGCATAAGATTACAAAACCTAAAACGATGCAAGTCACAATATACAATTATCGGCGCTCTCGAATTAAACATAGCATGCACTCGGTGCGCGGGAAAACGCACGAAAATCGCTAACCCTTAACTAGAATCGTCATTTCGGCGAAATCGACAAAACTACTACCCGACTAGACGAAACCCCGCGTTCGCACACTCTAATAGTCCTATACGAAGCTAATTATATCGCTAACATAACACAATTTGATCGCATTCTAATTTTTGTAAAAATCTAGGAAGCAAATTTCAAACCGATTCGATGCAAACGTCGCAATTTAACGATTTAGCGAGCGTAACCTTACGCAATTAACCACTCCAATCAATTAGATAACCAAACCCTAACTTAAATCCAACCACCATGCTACAAACCCTAATTTAAAAATCAAATCCTTCTCTTGATTTTCCTAAACAAACATTTACTACTAAACTAATACTTCAAATTTCAATTCTAGCATATTTAAACTACAAGTTAGCAACTAGTTTAGGATTTTATACCTTACAAGAGTTGAATCCAAACTTGCACTAGCCTCTAAGACACCTCTTTTCTTCACTTTTCAAACAAATTAGGGTTAGGGAAGGGATGGATTTGGGTTTTGGTTTGAATTTGAGAAGGAAAAGTGTGTATTTTTCATGGAATTTGTTGATTTTTGCAAGAATTAAAGCAAGAGAAGTGAGGGAAAAAAATGGAAGGGGGCAGCAGCAGCTCGACCTGAGGTTAGAGGAGGGTGTGTTTGTGTGAATGGTGTAGAAAATTCTACACAAAAACCCTTTCCCAAGCTCAATTAATGACTATCACATCAACTTTTACACAAAAAACCCCATTTTAAGCCATTTTTGAATAAAATTTTAAACCATAGAACAAAAACTTTGAAAAATCTTGATAAAATTTTATTAACACTAAATTTTAGTTTATAATATTTCCTAAGTGTGTAATTTACCTAATTAAATTTGTATTTATCACTAATTTAATGTATTTTAAAAAGCCTAAAATAATAAAAAAATAATTAATTACGAATTTTTTTTTATTTAACTAGAAAATTATAAGTGACATTTTAGTGACAAAATTATAGTAATATCTTATCTAAATTTTGTATAATTAGGTCTACAATGAAAAATACCTATTTTGACTTTTTACGGAAAAAGCCGAAAAATTAACCGATTACCGAAAAACTGCCTAAACGATTTTCGAAGGGTTACAATATTACATACAATTAATTTTATATGAATGAAAATAAAAAAACTCTCATCTCACATAAGACCCCCGGCTATTCAAAACGCGACGATCCAATATAACATATCACAGCAACACATAACATCACATGTCATCAACATAAGTAAATATGCGTATCCCAATTGTCGTTGACCTATAGCAATGAAACCGACGATACACCACATATTAAACTTACGGTCGCAGAAAAGAAAATGTCAAACTACAACATTTGGAATCCATAATAACCTTAGACATCATAAACCCAAAATATCACATACTTTGGATTACATGCCTAACTATACGAATTCCACATAATGTATCACATTCCAGAAATATCTAGACGATATTAAACATTCCGATCGAATCAACAAACACCCAAAATTACCCAAAAAGCTCAACACTTGAGCGTAGTTTAAAATTATTCTGCACATGCCACAGTACTAATGAACCAGCCATAGAAGGGTCAACCAAGGCCTCACATGTGGCACCGCTGAACCACCACAAACCTTAGGGTTTAGTGGCGGTTCTGACGGCCACATAATCGAGTCAGGGTTTCGTTCTTCTAGAGGGTCCATCGCATAACTTGCATGATATTTGTATGCTCTTTAACTATGAAAAAATCCAATTCTTGGAAAATTTCAGGCGAGAGTTAAAATGGGTATTTGATATCCGTTCGAACTTTTTAACACCGTCTAAAGTAACCCGAAAAACTGTTAGAATTATGACTACAAAACACTCTGTGTTGCCTTTGCAGAAAGTTAACATCACATGAAAATTTAGCAAAAACAAACAACACCTGAAACACCAAAACCCAGTCATTGGAACACACTAAAAATTTCAAGCAAAAACATCATTTTTGGGCCGGCCACAACATCACTCTGCTCGGCCAAAATCCGAGCTTACCCCCTGAAATTTTCACCGTGTTCATGATATATCCCATATAACATTCTGCACATGTTTAAATTTTTTTTGACAACTTTAAAAACGATAGAAACTACAATTTCGTGTTTCAAGTTTCGGAGTAGTTTCGGTTTTGTAATCCTACACAATCCGTCTAATTCTCTAGCTAGGCTCTGATACCACTGTAGGGTTCCTATGAACGACAGCAAGGTTTCGGGAGGCATCGTCCATACCATTTTCAAAATTTTTCCGTTTTAAAGAACCCTAAACTAGAATCGTTAACTAGAGAATCATACGAAACGAAATGTAAACTACTTTATATCTAAGTGATAACGGAATACAACCTTTGTAGACCGGTCCTTCACTTCATTTTCTCCTTGTAGTGGTCCCTTTGCTGCGATCATGGAACCCCCGGACTCTTGCATGGCTTCTCAAGGTGAAAGGAACGAACTTGCTTGAAGTTTTCGAGACCGAAGATGGTCTACGTCGAGGAGACACTAACTCAAGATACTATTTCACTAAAGAAAGATTAGTGAAGCTAACAGCCTATACTAAAGTGTAACATTTCAGAAAAATAAAATATTATTTTTAGGAATTTTTATATTTAAATAATAAAATATTGAATATTTTAATAAGGCGGTATAATTAAATACCGATAAATTGGGAAATTTTTTGAAAATTATGGAAATTACTAAAAAGAGGGTGCATTATGTGATTCATGCAAATTATGATAGTTTATGATTTATTTAACACTATTTTAGTGCTAATTGCGATTAAAAATCGCTAATCGGGCTTTAAGCATGTTTTGTGCACATGTCTTTTTTTTAACACTTGTTACATTTTAGCATGGTTTTCCTTCATGATCATTTCATTTTAGGTGTTAATGAAAACTAAAGAGAGATGAATAGAAAAGAAAAGGAAAAAAGAAAAAGAAAACATTAAACTAAAGAGGTATGGGCAAGAGAGAGAAGGAGAGGGGTTCCTTAGATCATCTTCGGCATCGAAGTCAACGACCTGGCTCGATCATTTCTCCGATGAAACCAACGCTAGAGTCCGGGATCCCGATGATCGCAGCGGAGGGACGTCATCACGGAGCTAAAGAAGTAGAGGATCGGATTTACAAAGGTTGTAATCCTTTTCACTTGTAGTTAAAGTAGTTAACTTGCTTTGTTTCACCTTACCTCTAGTTAACGATCTTGCATTTGGGTTCTTTGGCACATGAAAAATTTGATTTTTGCATGGTTGATCAGTTGTAGAACCTCATGGGTGTGCCTAGGAACCCTACAGTGGTATCAGAGCCAGGTTAGAGCTTTAGGCGATGTGTAGACGAAGTTAGAAACCTGATCGAACCCCGAAACCCTAAACTACACCCTTCTCTGTACATTTTTCAAAATAGTGGATTTTTGTGAATTAAAAATTCTCAGAAAATAGAGCAGGAAATTCTAAGGCAAACTGTAGAAAACGAAACCCTAACTCTACTGTAGCGCCGCGGAACCGCGGCCTAACCCTGCTTTTGGCGGCGGTTCCGCGGCCGTATGTAATGTATATGGATTCCGTTTTACACAGTAATGCCCGTATCTGTTTCCTGTTTCTTCTGGAAATTTTTAATCTGTATTCAACAGTTCAGTTTTCTGGGTTGTTTTGGGGACTCGATCTTTCGATCGGATTGTTTAACTTTGTTTATGTTTTTCCGGGTAATATTAGAACATGTTAAAAAGTTCGAACGGATATAAATACCCACTTTTTCCCCTGCCGGAAAATTTCCAAATGTTGGATTTTTTCGTAGTTTAAGAATGTTCTAAGTAGTGCAAGTAACTCGATGGACCCTTTAGAAGACAACAAACCTTAACTCGATTATGTGACCGTCTTGAACTGCCCTTTGAACCTTAGGGTTTGGGTTAGTACGGCGTGCCACATGTGAGGCGTTAGCTTGACCCTTCTACGGCTGGACCGTTGGTACTGTGGCATGAAGTGGATGTTTTTAAACTTATTTCATGTGTTGAGCTGTTTCGGGAAAACTTGAGTGTTTGATTGTTCGATCGGAAAGTTTAATATTTTCTATTTATCTGGAATGTGATACAATATTTGGAATCCACAAATAGTTATGAGATAACTGATTTGAATGTTATAAATCTAGCCGTTTAGTCTCACTTGATCGGTTGCCACGGAATTTTGATGTGATCAAAAGTCCGTCGCAATCACGTTGCGTACACGAATACTTGCCGGTAAACTTAATAGATAGCCACGCCCCATAGCCCCGACCAAGTGACTGTAGGAGAACCCCGTCGCCAAAAGCATCCGTTCGGGTGCTCGCGGCAGCGGTGTTCCGCCTTAGTGCACTTCGTCGACGGTATCGGGGGTGCGGCCGTCTACTAAAGTTTGCGACGAGCATTCGTTCTAGATGTCGGGAATCTTGTTGAATTGCCCGACTTGATATTGAAAAGTGTTTTCGATAATGAGACTAAAATGCGGGGTTTATAATTGTTAGGCATGCGATGTCTAAGTAATTCATTTGATTAGGCATGCGATGTCTAAAGAGATTGCGGATTCCAACTGTTGTAGTTTTACACTTTCTTTTCTGCGACCGTAAGTGTAATATGTGTTATCGCCGGTTTCGTTGCTATATGTCAACGACAATTGGGATTGGCATATTTATTTACGTTGATGATATATGATGTTATGTGTTGCTGGATATGTTATATTGGATCGTCGTGTTTGAATAGCCGGGTTTTTTTTTATGTGAGATGAGTGTTTTTTCATTTTTCATTCATGTAAAAAACTTGTATGTAATATTCTTTTATTTGGGCACTTCCGGGTTGAGGTTGATGTCACCATTGTATATTATTTACTTTTCCGCATTAGGATAGACCCAAGGAGGGGAGCACAAGTAACCGGGTTCTAGGGTCCAGTGGGAGACCATCTCGAGGAGTCGAGTCCGGGTCTCCTAACTCTAGAATTGGTAGGATTGCTTGCCGCTCTCATAGGGGTCTAGGGGTGTGGGATTGGCTATTCATCATGACCGTGGAATCCGTGTTTTAAACAGGCTCAAAATAAAACACGGAGTCCTAGTATATCCAATATTTCATATGATATTTTCTGCTGCGTTATCTGTGATGTGATCATGTGATTTGTTCAGATGGATACTGTATATACTATATATGATATATTATATAGACGTTGCTTATGTTTTACACCCGCGCTAGCCCTGCCCCGCTCTGCCGTTAGTTACCTAACCTAACGGTCCAGACGGGACATCAAGGCGAATGCGGATGGCATAAGTGTACGTTGTATTTATCTGTGATGTTTAGGTGGACTTAAATGATGGGACATTCATTAATGAGATTAATGAAAGAGAATAAACCTAAAAGATGTTGTGGAATCGAATTTCAAAAATAAAATCAGGTAGCTACAGTTCTTGCTTTGCATCGCGGTGTTCCTTGTAGAACATCCTGCACCTTATTCGATAAGGAAAGGGCCGAGATCCCTTCACCGGGAGTGATCCCTTTAGCAATAACTGGCAGATGCTACAACCCTCGGTTTGTCTTTTGATTGCTTCTATAGTTTTTGCTTTGCAGAGCGGTATATATGATATATCCTGCACCTTATTCGATGAGGAAAGGGCCGACGATCCTTTCACCGGGAGTGACCCCTTTAGCAAAACTAGAAAAGCCTAAAAAACACTCCATTTAAAAACCATTTGATTCTGCAACGAGATCAAGTTCAAAGCGTTAAAGGTTTTCTTAAAAACCATCCGCAACCCTCTATCATTTTAGGAAGTAGAGTACTTAGTATTCATGCTGTGTTTGTTGACCATAGTCAAGGCACAGTGTACGATAGCTAAGTGATGTCTTCCTACACCGCATATGATGCGATTAGTTAGGACAGTCGCGTGACTTTGTTGACCTTAGTTAAGGGTCATGTGGGTGGGTCTAATTAATCAAGAAATGACGAGTAGAGCTTGACTAGTGCTTATGATTTGTTGACGATAGTTAAGGTCATAAGTGCTAGGGGTAAAAACCTTTATCGGGAGTTTCAAGTGTTGAAATTTGCAATGAGATTGCATACCTTCTATATGATAGTTGGATCCCGATACCCACTGCGAGTAATTGTTACTCCTGGGAGAGTCTTGCACTTTGCAATTAGCCGATCAAGTAGGTGTCTAGAAAGGTGTCAACGGGGTTACGCCCCTGGGAAAACGAGGTTTATTTTAATTAGGTCCGTGCGAAAGCACGGGGAACCTCCCTCAAAGTACCGGCACTGGCCTGGCTGAAAGATTGGCGAACTTATAGAGTGTAATTAATCCCGGCTAGTCTTTCCTTTTAGGGTTTGAAGGAAGATTTGATAAAAACAGTGGGAGCCATCCTGATTAGATAAATTATATAACCAATCTAATCTTGCAAGAGCGCACGCAGAGTGTTTTCTTTTCTCTCTCTCTCCAGGTAGCGACTATGTCACGCCTTAATCAAGATAATAATATGGATGAATTGACCGAACCCGCTTGTTATACTAAGCTGGGGAACGTTGGTCCCGCTCAAACTTATAATTGTTATAAGACCGAGTAGGAAATAAGGGGAATGCCAGGATTCCCATGCCGCCCAAACGAAGAAAGTGCATGAGATGCATCTCCTTCGGGTGTGTTCATTACAAAGAACTGTTTCTCAGTATCCTCTACATCCTGGGTATTTGATACCGGATGAGGATCCCAAATATGTAATCTGTTAAATGGGCTATAATAGGTAGTGAACTGAGAACGGGTGATAAGTTTCATGAGACAGAAAATGGTGCAAGTGTTGCAGCCAAGTCTGTTGGTCACTGTCACCCTGTATTACCAATACATTGATTCTGAACAAATGCTATTAGATACCGAACCTGATATACAAAATCATATCAGTCTCTTTATTAGTAAAGAAAGGATATAATTTTGTATTGTTGAATATTGTTTTGAACACTTCAAAAGTTGATCGGTTCAGGCACATTATCTAAAAGCATTGACGTTCTAAATCAAACTACAGTTCCTAGTATATAGAACACACACAAGAGGAAGAGTTCAGAAATGAACGAATCCTTCTTGAGGCATTGTAGACTAGGTCATATCAATGTAACCCGACTAGCTAAAGTTTCATTTAGATGCATATTTAAATTAGTTTGAATTTACATCTTGTGAAACTTGCCAGTCATGTCACAAAGATAATATGACCATAGCTCTGTTTACTCGAAACAGAGAAAGAGTTAGTGAACTCTTGGAACTGATACATAGTGATGTATAAAGGTCCCCAGTCTACATATGCCAAGACTGGTTCTTTGTACTTCCTTACATTCACTGATGATCTCTCAAGATTCGGATACATGTTCCTGTTGAAACACATGTCTGAAGCTTTTGAGAAATTCAATGAATATAAGTCAGAAGTAGAGAACCAAAAACGGGTATAAGTATTATGTCCTTTGATGTGATCAGGGAGGAGAATACTTGAGCACGGGATTCCTGGACTATTCTAAAGGAGAATGAGATTCTCTCTCAGCATTACTCCTCCGTATACACCACAGCACGTCGGTGTATCGGGGCGGAGCAATCATACCCTATATGATATGGTGCGCTCTATGATGAGTACTGCTGAGTTACCTGTTTACTTTTGGGGTTATGCACTTAAGAAGCTGCATACCTATTGAATTGAGTTCGAATCAAATCAATGCCTACCGCTCCATATGAGATATGGTATGGGAAGAACCCATCTCTTAAGCAAGTTAAGATTTGGGGTTGTCCGGCCTATGTCAAAAGAAAAATCCGGACAAGATCGAGGCAAGGACAGTTGTGTAGAACTGGAAAGATTTCCAGTTATACAAACTACAACTGATGATTTGACAGAACCAAAGGATTCAATAGTCCCCGACGAACCTCAGCCTCTCCGCCGATCTAGTAGGGTTCCTCATCCGCCTGAGAGATACTCCGGTTTCTCGATGACAGTGGGAGAGAGGATTGCATCATAAGATGATGACCCAACTAGTTTCGAGCAGGCCATCAAGAGTAGGGACTCTGTAAGAATGGTTGGATGCTTAGCGATCTGAGATGGAATCCATGTACACCAACAAAGTATGGACTTTGGATGCTATATCTGAAGGGTTAAATCCCCATCAGGAGCAAGTATATCTTGAGAAGATTACTTGGTGTAGATGGAAAAGTTGAGAATTTCAAAGTTAGACTTGTTAATGGTTTTCATCATCGACCAGGCATGGATAATGATGAAACCTTTTTCTAGTGGCTATGCTTAAGTCCATCCGGATCCTACTTAACATTGCTGCATACCATGACTACGATATCTGGTGGTTGGGTGTCATGACTGCTTTTCTAAATATTGATTTAGAAGAGAACGTCTATAAGTACACAGCCAGAGGGCTTCGAAAATAGTGGGAGCAGCGGAAACGTGTGCAAGTTGCTTTATAGATTAAAGCAGGCATCACGGAGTTGGAACATCTGTTTTGATGTGGTAGTCAAAGAGTTTAACTTCATCAAAATGGTAGATGAACCTTGTGTATACAAAAAGGTAGTAGAGAGTAAGGTGGTGATCCTCGTAGAGTACGCGGATAACATACTCTTGATAGGAAAAGAGTTTCCTATGCTACACACGGTCAATCTCCTCTTATCACATGGATTCTCCATATAGGATCAAAGTGATACCTCCTAAATCCTGGGTTTTGGATCTATAAGATAGATCCAAATGGATGTTAGGATTCTCACTAGTTGTAGTGAGATGGTATCAATCGATCCTGGGAAGAATCACTGGAAAAGTTCCAGGGTGATAAGGACGACTGAATGTCAGTCGCAGGCATTGTCTTTACCCTCAGTGGAGGGACGGTATGTTGGAAGAGTTCCAAGCTAGATACCGTGGCACACTAGACGATAAAGACTGGTGACATCGCTATCAAAGATACTACCAAAGAGGCAGTTTGGGTGTATATTAGATGAACTAGGTTCCTACCATTGTGTGACAATGGAAGTGTGGCTTTGGCCCAGGAACCCCGGTCCCATCAGTGACCCAGACATATTCTGAGGCAGCATCACCTGATCGTGGAGATAGTTGATCTCCAGGGCGATCAAGGTTTGGAGAGTAGACTCAGAGGACAACACGGCGGATCCACTCATAAAGGCCTTTTCCCAAAGAGAGACTTATATGGGATGGTTGAGTATGTGATACTGCAACCACTGCTACAGATGGCCCTAGTGCAAGTGGGAGATCGTTAGTTATATGTATGCCCTAGAGGCCATTACTGTACATGAGATGTATATTGTAGTGGATGCTGGGACATATATAGGTAGGACTTTCTTGCTCGACATGATAGTACGCTATCTGGTTGCTCTTCATCTTAACATGTATATTTGCTGTCTCTCTATTACATGTTGATAAAGCCCTTAGGATGTGTGCTCGACTTCCAGGACTATGATGCAGATCATACTAGTGGGGCCTGGGTAGTCAATGAGTACATCCTTCAATGTTCCTAGTCGTGGGAATATCGAGACGGGGCATCGATATTCCAGAGTAGACTAGCGTATATCTTCTCGACCCATGTAATGGGCGATGGATGATCCCATATCCATTGGTGTTTGACATCAGAGATAGTATGCGGGTGCTCAGTGGTGACTGGGTACACTGAACGGACTCGCCGAGAACTCCCAGATGGTATTATACGTCACGTCAGATGGCAGTTCTCTGGTGACACCGGTACAGCTTAGTCTGTTGACCCGAGATCGTCATAGAGTCTTGTGTGTCTCCCACTGTGCTTTGATTTCCACCCTACCACGGCTCTACCGAGTCGTTCAAACAGGTGGTTTTTGGGTACAGTCCCGATTCACATGGAGGCAATGAACGATAGGAGGGGATTCGTCTCTCCCGGTATTGGGGGTTGATGTTGCGCTATGCTCGACTGGCCATAACTGGAAATCCCTGGCCAGGGTTGCAGTGATTTACTGGTAAGAGTTATCAGTAGTTTCACGCTTGTTATGGACCTTATATCGGCATGACTTATCAAGCTACTGGGGTCTGACGTTTACCACCCCTAGGCGAGATATGCGACATATCAGACGAACAGACCGGACTGTACGGTAAGTGTTACTGGTTGGATTCACAGGAGTGTGAGAGGGCTTGCTCGTTGATCTTCTGATCGCTCAATACCCGGGTGGCCGTTACGTTTAGCAGACTGCTTGCAGCTTGTGGATGTTTGATATGATCATCACCTACTGCCGGCGTATTGACGAGTCTTTAGAGTCCTACACAGAGGTTTCCTGGCTCAAGCGAAACGAAATAGGAGCGCATATGAGATATGTGCGGGACCGAGAATAATACCAGTATGTGATACTGAATTCTATTCTCGCGATTAGTATCATCGGACGGTTATATAAGATATAGCCGGATTACCGAATCAAATGTTGATTCGATATATTGATACACTTGATATTAGTCGGTTGTATGCAGTATGACCGGATCATTAAATCAAGTGTTGATTTAATGATTTAATGTATAATTATATATTTGATATATTACTTTACATTAACTAATATTGGTTCATTTAAGATTGATTTTCTCACTTGAATGTGCACATTGTTTATATGTGATATATGCAAGTGTACATATTTGTATCATGCTTGATGATACATACAAGTTGTGTGTATGAGACTTAAACAAATTGAGGTTAAATTAGGGTTTACTAATTTCCTAATAAATAACAAAAGAAATAAGTCTTTGGTCAAAGTTATCAAGCTTCATGAAGCTTGAAGAAACTTTGAGAAAGTCAATTTCTTTTGTCATTTTCTTAGGATGCTAGTTAACCCAACCCTTAACCCAATTCTTTGGTTAATTCTTTACACAAGTTAAGCATGAGGGCTTAACTTAACCATGGTACCATAATTAAAGAGATAAGTTTCATTCTTTATTCATTATTCTTATCATATTTCTTTCTTCTTCTTCTTCTTCAAGAAGAAGCAAGCTTACTACCTCTAATGGTGCCATGAGATTTAGAGTGAGAAATCCAATTCTAAAGTGAACCCACTTCCTATTTCTTCATTCTCTACCACTTGCCATGTAGTAGAGTGTGTTATCTTCACATGTTTCATAACCTAATGAAGATGGAGCTTGAGTTTGAGTCTCCTCGACGTAGATCATCTTCGGCATCGAAGTCAACGACCTAGCCCGATCATTTCTCCGATGAAACCAACGCTAGAGTCCAGGATCCCGATGATCGCAGCGGAGAGACGTCATCACGGAGCTAAAGAAGTGGAGGACTAGATTTACAAAGGTTGTAATCCTTTTCACTTGTAGTTAAAGTAGTTAACTTGCTTTGTTTCGCCTTACCTGTAGTTAACGATCTAGCATTAGGGTTCTTTGGCACATGAAAAATTTGATTTTTGCATGGTTGATCAGTTGTAGAACCTCATGGGTGTGCCTAGGAACCCTATACTGCATGCTTGTGGATCTCGTCCACGCGTCAACCAATGACATAACAACATCATGCATGTAAATATCATAAAAGCGTATGCATGAAAGTATGAGGATATAAATTAGCGTGTGTTGCTCGCGACACATCAAAATCATGGAACCTGAGTGTCCAGCATCGACACTCTAAACATCATGAAATCCGTGTCCAGCATCGACACGTAAATCCTCATATATCTCAGGCTCCGTATCATCTGCGGGATCGGCCCGCGGGCTCCGGCAGTATGGATCGGCCTATATCCATCTCGTGACTCCGGTCGGTATCCTCCGGATAACCGCCAGGTCCAAATACTATCACCGGTAGGTAGTGGTCCCTCTGCCAGGCTCACTTTCTACCGCACAGCAAATCTGTTCTCGCCCCGGGGTACCATACCGGTGTTAGTTATATGTATGCCCTAGAGGCCATTACTATACATAGGATGTATATTGTAGTGGATGCTTGGACATATATAGGGAGGAATTTCTTGTTCGACATGATAGTATACTATCTGGTTGCTCTTTACCTTAACGTGTACACTATTTGTCTCTCTGTTACATGTTGGTAAAGCCCTTAGGATGTGTACTTGACTACCTGGACTATGATGCGGATCATACTAGTGGGGACATGGTAGTCCATAAGTACATCTTTCAAGGTCCCTAGTCGTGGGTGTATCGAGACGGGGCATCGATATACCAGAGTAGACTAGCGTATACCTTCTCGACCATATAGATGGGCGATGGATGATCCCATATCCATTGGTGTTTGACATCAGAGATGATATACGAGTGCTCAGTGGAGACTGGGTACACTGGATGGACTCGCCGAGAACTCCCAGATGGTATTATACCTTACGTCAGATGGCAGTTCTCAGGTGACACTGGTACAGGTTAGTCTGTAGACCCGAGATCGTCACAGAGTCTTGTGTGATTCCCACTGTGCTTTGATTTCCACCTTACCACGTACAGTCCCGAGTCACATGGAGGCAATGAGCGATAGGAGGGGTTTCGTCTCTCCCGGTATTGGGGGTTGATGTTGCGCTGTGCTCGATTGGCCATAACAGGGAAGTCCCTGGCCAGGGCTGGTTTAGAGATTTACTGGTAAGTGTTACCCATAGTTTCTCGACCCGTTATGCGCCTCATATCGGCACGACTTATCGGTTATTGGGGTCTGACGTTTACTACTCCTAGACTTGATATGCGACATATCAGACGAGGAGACCGGACTGTACGGTAGTGTCACTGTCAGGCTTTTTGCAGAAGTTGGAGCGGGCTTGGTTGCTGATCTTCTGATCGCTCAATACCCGGGTAGCCGTTACGTCCAGCTAGTACCGCTGACGGCTTGTGGGTGTTTGATATGATCATCACCTACTGCCGGCGTATTGACGAGTCTTTAGAGTCCTACATAGAGGTTGTACTGGCTCAGGCAAAATGAGATAGGAGCGCATATGTGATATGTGCGGGACCGAGAATGATACGAGTATGTAATACCGTATTCTATTCTCACGATGA
Source organism: Agapanthus africanus (assembly GCA_030015575.1). Lineage (NCBI taxonomy): Eukaryota > Viridiplantae > Streptophyta > Magnoliopsida > Asparagales > Amaryllidaceae > Agapanthus > Agapanthus africanus. The sequence continues at coordinate 96,775,772 of JASDDO010000029.1, read as the reverse complement.
TTGTATCGATTAGTTGTATGCGATATAACCTAGTTATCGAATCAAGGATTGATTCGATAAGTCGATATATTGGATATTAGTCGGTTATATGCGATATGACCGGATCGTTAAATCAAGTGTTGATTTAATGATTTAATGTATAATTATATATTTGATATATTACTTTACATTAACTAGTATTGGTTCACTTAAAATTGATTGTCTCACTTGATGTGCACAAGTTGTATATGTGATATATTTTTGTGCACAAGTTTGTATCATGTTTGATGATACATGCAAACTTGGGTGTGTGTGAGACTTACACTATATTTAGGTTAATGGTAAAGGTTTTTAATTCAAAAATGGTGCTCATTTTTGAATTTGCTTGAAGCTTCATGAAGCTTTCAAGCATCTTTGACAAAGTCCACCATTTTTGTTTTGCATCACATTTTCATTAACCTAACCATTCACCTAAACTCTAGTTTAGTCTCTACAATGGTTTAACTCACCCATGGTTGCATTATGATAGACATCACTTGATAATTCCTTTTTTTGATGATTATTTATTCTTTTCTTTTCTTCTTCTTCTTCTTGAAGAAAAGGAAAAGCTTGCTAGAAAAATTATCAAGTGAAGATTAAGTGTGAGAAATCAAAATCTAAAGAGTACCCATTTCCTATCTCACCATCCTCTACTAGACTAGCACTTTAGTTTAGGGTGTTTGCTTCACTAATTCTATGGTTAGTGAGGTAGAAGCTTGAGTCCGTATTCCCTCGACGTAGATCATCTTCGGCATCGAAGACTTCAAGCGATCTCCTTGCAATTTCTCAAGGAGCCGTCCGAGAGTCCGGGAGTTGGATGATCGCAGCAAAGGGACGTCGTCACGGAGCTTTGGAAGTGGAGGACCGGATCTACAAAGGTTGTAGTCCCTTCCCTTAGTGATAATTGTTATCTACTAGCTTTATGTTTCGCCTAATCTCTAGTTAACGATCTTGCTTAGGGTTGTTAAGCACCTAAAAATTTTAATCCGGCATGGTCGATGCCTTGTAGAGCCTCATTTGTGTGCCTAGTAACCCTACAGTGGTATCAGAGCCTAGCTAGAGCATTAGGCGATGCGTTAACGAAGTTAAAACCCTGATCGAACCCGATATATCGCATTTTATACCCCTCTCTGTCCTTTTTCCCAAAACTGGGATTTTCCAGAATTAAAAATATCTAAAAAATTCTGCAGGGTTTTCTAAGCTTTACTGTGAAATTCGATGACGTAATCCCTACATCACGCCGCGGAACCGCGGCCATAGCCTGCTTGGGCCGCGGATCCGCGGCCGTACAGTGTGATTATGTCATGTTTTTTGCATATTAATTCTTATTTCTGTGATTTGAATTTTATGGGTATTTTTAACCTGACTCAAGTGTTGAGTGTTCTGGGGTTTATTTTGTAGTCGTTGATTCGATCGGGATATTTAATTTCGTTGGGTTTTCCGGATATTTAGAACATATTAAAAAGTTCGACCGGATATAAATACCCAATTTTTCCCCTGCCGGGAAATTTCCAAGTGTTGGATTTTTCCGTAGTTTGAGAACGTTCTAAGTAGTGCAAGTAACGCGATGGACCCTCTAGAAGACAACAAACCTTAACTCGATTATGTGACCGTCTTGAACTGTCCTTTGAACTTTAGGGTTTGGGGTAGTACGGCGTGCCACATGTGAGGCGTTGGCTTGACCCTTCTACGACTGGACCGTTGGTACTGTGGTATGAAGTGAATGTTTTAAAACTTATTTCATGTGTTGAGCTGTTTCGGGAAAACTTGGGTGTTTGATTGTTCGATCGGAAAGTTTAACATTTTCTATTTATCTGGAATGTGATACAATATTTGGAATTCACAAGTTGTTATGAGATAACTGAATGAATGTTATAAACATAGCAATTTAGTCTTATTTGATCGGTTGCCATGGGATTTTGATGTGATCAAAAGTCCGTCGCAATCGCGTAGCGTACGCGGATACTCTCCGGTAAACTTAATAGATAGCCACGCCCTATAGCCTCGACCAAGTGACTGTAGGAGAACCCCGTCGCCGAAAGCATCCGTTCGGGTGCTCGCGGCAGCGGTGTTCCGCCTTAGTACACTTCGTCGACGGTATCGGGGGTGCGGCCGTCTACTAAAGTTTGCGACGAGCATTCGGTCAGGATGCCGGGAATCTTGTTGAATTGCCCGACTTGATATTGAAAAGAGTTTTCGATAATGAGACTAAAATGCGGGGTTTATAAATGTTAGGCATGCGATGTCTAAGGAATTCATTTGATTAGGCATGCGATGTCTAAATAGGTTGCGGATTCCAACTGTTGTAGTTTTACACTTTCTTTTCTGTGACCGTAAGTGTAATATGTGATATCGCCGGTTTCGTTGCTATATGTCAACGACAATTGGGATGCGTATATTTACTTACGTTGATGACATGTGATGTTATGTGTTGCTGGATATGTTATATTGGATCGTCGCGTTTTGAATAGACGGGGTTTTTTATGTGAGATGAGTGTTTTTCATTTTCATTCATATAAAAACTTGTATGTAATATTCTTTTATTGGGGCACTTCCAGGTTGCGGAAGATGTCACCTTTTGTATATTATTTACTTTTCCGCACTAGGATAGACCCAAGGAGGAGGGCACAAGTAACCGGGTTCTGGAGTCCAGTGGGAGATCAACTCGAGGAGTCGAGTCCGGGTCTCCTAACTCTAGAATTGGTAGGGTTGCTTGCCGCTCTCGTAGGGGGTCTAGGGGTGTGGGTTTGGCTATTCATCGCGACCGTGGAATCCGTGTTTTATAATGGCTCGTATTGAAAACACGGACGTCCTAGTATATCCAATGTTTCATATGATTCTTCTGCTGCGATATATGTGATGTGATCATGTGATATTTTGTGATAGATACAGTATATAGTATATATGATATATTATATAGAAGTTACTTATGTTTTACACCCGCGCTAGTCCTGCCCCGCTCTGCCGTTAGTTACCTAACCTAACGGTGCACGAGGGGACATCAAGGCGAATGCGGATGGCATAAGTGTACGTCGTATTTATCTGTGATGTTTAGGTAACTTAAATGATGGGACTTCATTAATGTGATTAATGAAAGAAAAAGAAACCTAAATGATGTTGTGGAATCGAATTTTCAAAAACAGGTAGCTACAGTTCTTGCTTTGCATCGCGGTGTTCCTTGTAGAACATCCTGCACCTTATTCGATGAGGAAAGGGCCGAGATCCCTTCACCGGGAGTGACCCCTTTAGCAATAACTGGCAGATGCTACAACACTCGGTTTGTCTTTTGATTGCTTCTATAGTTCTTGCTTTGCACAGTGATATATATGATATATCCTGCACCTCATTCGACGAGGAAAGGGCCGACGATCCCTTCACCGGGAGTGACCCCTTTAGCAAAACTAGAAAAGCCTCAAAAACACTCCATTTTAAAATCATTTGATTCTACAACGATATCAAGTTCATTACGCAATAGGTTTTCAGAAAAACCTATCGTAGCCCTCCGTCATTTCAGATAAGTTGTATATAGTATTCGTGCTACATTTGTTGGTTTTCGTCAAGGTGTAGTGTGCGGTAGCTATATGCTGCTTATCTGCTGCATACGATGCGATTGGATTAGGGTAGTCGTACGACTTTGTTGGCTTTCGTCAAGGGTTGTGCGGGTGGGTTTAATTCAGTCAAGAAATGTACGGGTTGAACTTGACTAGCGGGCTATGGTTTGTTGGCTTTCGTCAAGGTCATAGCACGTTAGGGGCAAAATTATCGGGAATTTCAAGTGTTGAAATTTGCAATGAGATTGCATACCTTCTATGAGATAGTTGGATCCCGATACCCGCTGCGAGTAATTGTTACTCCTGGGAGAGTTTTACACATTACAATTAGCCGATCAAGTAGGTGTCTAGAAAGGTGTCAATGGGGTTACGCCTCTGGGAAAACGAGGTTTACTTTAATTAGGTTCGTGCGAAAGCACGGGGCACCTCCCTCAAAGTACCGACACTGGCCTGGCTGAAAGATTGACGAACTTGTAGCGTGTAATTAATCCCGGCTAGTCTTTCCTTTTAGGGTTTGAAGGAAGATTTGATAAAAACACTGGGAGCCATCCTGATTAGATAAAATAATAACCAATCTATTCTTGCAAGAGCGCACGCAGAGTGTTTTCTTCTCTCTCTCTCCAGGTAGCGACCATATCACGCCTTAATCAAGATAATAATACGGATGTATTGATCGAACCCACTTGTTATACTGCGCTGAGGAACGTTGGTCCCGCTCCAACTTATAATTGTTATAAGACAGAGCAGGAATTAGGGGATTACCAAAATTCCCGTGCCGCCCAAACGAAGAAAGTGCATGATGATGCATCTTCTTCGGGTGTGTTCATTACAGAGAACTGTTTCTCAGTATCCTTTACGTCCTGGGTATGTAATACCGGATCAGGATCCCATATATGTAATTTGTTACATAGGCTACATATAGGTAAAGAATTGAGAACGGGTGATAAGTTTCATGAGACAAAAAACGGTGTAAGTGTTGCAGCCAAGTCTGTTGGTCACTATCACCCTGTATTATCAGAATACATTGATTCTGAACGAATGTTATTAGATACCGAACCTGATATACAAAATCATATCAGTCTCTTTATTAGTAAAGAAAGGATATAATTTTGTATCGTTGGATAATGTTTTGAGCATTTCCTATATCAAAAGTTGATCGGTTCAGGCACGTTATCTAAAAGCATTGATGTTCTAAATCGAACTACAGTTCTCAGTATACAGAACACACACAAGAGGAAGAACAGATCCTTCTTGAGGTATTGTAGACTAGGTCATATCAATGTGACCCGACTAGCTAAAGTTACATAGAGATGCATATTTAAATTAGTTTGAATTTACATCTTGTGAAACTTGCCGATCATTTCACAGAGATAAGATGACCACAGCTCTGTTTATTGGAAACAGAGAAAGAGTTAGTGAACTCTTGGGATGATACATATTGATGTATGAAGGTCCCCTGTCTACATATGCCAAGACCGGTTCTTTGTACTTCATTACATTCTCTGATAATCTCTCAAGATTCAGACATATGTTCCTGTTGAAACACAAGTCCGAACCTTTTGAGATATTCACAGAATATAAGTTGGAAGTAGAGAACCAAAACGGGTATAAGTATTATGTCCTTTGATGCGATCAAGGAGGAGAATACTTGAGCACGGAATTCCTGGATTATTCTAAAGGAGAATGAGATTCTCTCTCAGCATTACTCCTCCGTATACACCATAGCACGATGGTATATCGGGGCGGAGCAACAACACCCTATATGATATGGTGTGCTCTATGATGAGTACTACTGAGTTTCCTGTTTCCTTTTGGGAGTTATGCACTTGTGAAGTTGCATACCTATTGAATAGGGTTCCGATCAAATCAGTTGCCTACCACTTCATATGAGATATGGTAAAGGAAGAGCCCATCTCTTAAGTCAGTTAAGATTTAGGGTTGTCCGGCCTATATCTAAAAGCAAAATCCGGACAAGCTCGAGGCAAAGTCTGATCTGTGGAAGTTTGTAGGATATCCTATGCATTAACAAGGGAATATCTTCTACCATACCGAGGAACAAAAATGTTTTGTTTCTCAACATGCCACCTTTATGAAAGGGAATTTCTTATGAAGAAATTAGTGGTCATGAGGTAGAACTGGAAAGAGTTCCAGCTATACAAACTACAACAGATGATTTGGTAGAACCAAAGGATTCAATAGTAACCAACGAACCTCAGCCTCTCCGTCGATCTAGTAGGGTTCCTCACCCACCTGAGAGATACTTCGGTTTCTCTATGACAGTGGGAGCGAGAATTGCATCATGAGATGATGACCCAACTAGTTTCAAGCTGGCCATCAGGAGTGGGACTCTGTAAGAATGGTTGGATGCTTAGCGATCTGAGATGGAATCCTTATACACCAACAAAGTATGGACTTTGGTTGCTTAATCTGAAGGGTTAAATCCCCATCAGCAGCAAGTATATCTTGAGAAGATTACTTGGTGTACATGGAAAAGTTGAGACTTTCCAAGCTAGACTTGTTAAAGGTTTGCATCATTGACCAGGTAGGGATTATGATGAACCCTTTTCTAAGTGGCTATGCTTAAGTCCATCTAGATCCTACTTGCCACGGCTACATACCATGACTACGATATCTGGGTGTCATGACTGCTTTTCTAAATGATGTTTTAGAAGAGAGAGTCTATAAGTACACAGTCAGAGGGCTTCGTAGACAGTGGGAGCAGCAGAAACGTGTGCAAGATGTTTTATATGATAAAGCAGGCATCGCGGAGTTGGAACGTCTGTTTTGATAAGTTAGTCAAAGAGTTTGACATCATCAAAATGGTAGATGAACCTTGTATAAACAAAAAGGTAGTAGGGAGTATGGTGGTGATCCTCGTAGAGTACATGGATGACATACTCTTGATAGGAAAGGAGTTTTCTATGCTACGCTCAGTCAATCTCCGCTTATCACAATGATTCTCCATACAGGATCAAATTGATACCTACTAAATCCTGGGTTTTGGATCTATGAGATAGATCTAATTGGATGTTAGGATACTCACTAGTTGTAGTGAGATGGTATCAATTGATCTTGGGGAGAATCACTGGAAGGGTTCCAGGGTGATAAGGACAACTGAATGTCAGTCACAGGCATTGTCTTTACCCTCAGTGGAGGGACGGTATATTGGAAGAGTTCCAAGCTAGATACCGTGACATACTAGACGATTAAAGGCAAGATACATCGTTACCAAAGATACTACCAAAGCGGCAGTCTTGGTGTATATTAGTTCATGAGATGAACTTCGTTCCTACCATTATGTGACAATGGAGTTGTGGCTTATGCCAAGGAACGCCCGTCCCATCAGTGATCCAAACATATTCTAAGGCAGTGTCACCTGATCGTGGAGATGGTTGATCTCCAGGGGATCGAGGTATGGAGAGCAGACTCATAGGACAACACAGCGGATCCACTCACAAAGGCATTTTCCCAGAGAGATACTTTTATGGGATGGTTGAGTATGAGAAACTACAACCACTGTTATCAGATAGCCCTAGTGCAAGAGGGAGATTGTTAGTTATATGTATGCCCTAGAGGCCATTACTATACATAGGATGTATATTGTAGTGGATGCTTGGATATATATAGGGAGGACTTTCTTGCTCGACATGATAGTATGCTATCCGGTTGCTCTTTACCTTAACGTGTACACTGTTTGTCTCTCTGTTACATGTTGGTAAAGCCCTTAGGATGTGTACTTGACTACCTGGACTATGATGCAGATCATACTAGTTGGGACATGGTAGTCCATAAGTACAACCTTCAAGGTTCCTAGTCGTGGGTGTATCTGTAAGTCCATGCTACCTCTCCCGGTACTTTCGGGCATGCGGAATTTGATAAAAAACGATTTTATTAGAGGTGGTAACATGGACTTAAAACCCGGATCTTTGTTAAACATCTAACTAACAACCTAACTAGGAGTCGTTAACTACTCGGTTAGGGGGTTTATACCTTGCTTGTCTTGAACTCCTTCGTCTTCAAGCTCCGATGGTGGTCCGGATCGGCTTCTTCCCGTCGTCTCCTTGCGCCGAAGATAGATCCACCTGAAAGCTTCAACCTTTGGTTCCTTCTTCGATCTTTGAAGAAACTAGTTCACTCGGTTTGCTAAACCTTGTGAACTAGAGTGAGCAGAGAAGAGTTTGTATGGGATTTTATCTATGGTTCTTGGTTCTCAACTCATGAGATAAGTGAACCATAGAGTCAAGAGAGGGAGCAAGAGGAAGAGGGTGAGAGCAAGAGTATGAGAGCTCAAGAACAAGAGAGAGAATGAGCAAGTGAGAATGAGCCTCTCTTTTGTCTTTCACCCTCTCATAATCCAAAACAATGATAACATATCATATCAATCAAGTGTTATGTGATGGTTTAAGCAACCATAGGCATATCATTTCATGCACTCATTTTGCACAAAAGAGCAAGCAAGCAAAAGTCTTTGCCATGAAATGATAGCTATAGTTATCATGATGGTCAACTAGTCAAGCCTAGTCAACCGGTCAACAAAGTCAACAAGTCAACAAAAGTCAACAAGTCAACAAAGTCAACAAGCATGTCATCATAAATACTTAATTAATATAATTGTTAATCACATATCATATTCTCATTAGGGTTGAGCAAAAAGTCAATAGTCAACGGTCAACGGTCAACAACCCTAATGAGAATCCTCTGCCTCTGTCTCTCCGTCAACTGTGCATACACACCCGCATCCGCGTTCCGAGGAACACGAATACATACTGGATAAATCCAATCCCAAAAGGTACACTAGGATCTGGCTTAAACCAAAGCTCGCTAGTGTAGACTGTCCGGACACTGTACGTGCACAAGTGCACGGATGTGACCGAACCCTGTCGTAAAACCATGCGACCTGTCGCAAAACCATGCGACCTCTACTCTTTTGCCTAAAGGCGAAAAGCTTTCTGTGTGGGACTCTAAAGACTCGACACTACGCTGGCAGTGGGTTTAACCACAGACCGCAAGCGGCACTAGCTGTGCGTAACGGTCCCCAGGTAATGCCGACAAGAAGACTGACGAGGCGAAACCCATCTGAACTCCTACTGAGCCTGAATGTGACATTCTCCGTACAGTCCGGTCTGTTCGTCTGATACATCGCATGGCGGGCCTAGGGGGCGGTAAACGTCAGTCCCCTAATAGCGGTACAAGTCGTGTCGGAGTGAAGCCCAAAACACCCTGAGATAACACTGGAAGCCTACCTGTATATCTCGTTTGCCCTGGCCAGGGACTGCTCGTGTAATGGCTCTCCTAGACACAGCGCGATGTCAACCCCCAATACCGGAAGTGACGAATCCTGTCTAACCGTCACTGCCTCCAAGTGCTTCGGGACTGCACCCAACTACCACCTGTTTGCACGACTCCTTTGAGCCGTGGTAGGGTAGTAATCAAAGTACAGTGGGAACACACTCGAGGCGAAGTGACAGTGTCAAGTCAGCGGACTAAGCTGTACTCATGTCACCTGGGAACTGATAACTGACGATAGGCATAATACCAACTAGTCAGTTCCCGACGAGTCCTGTCCAGTGTACTCGTAACCCAACGAGCACCCACATACTATCTCAAGTACGACGTACCGACGGCTGTGGGACAGACCGTCTCCCACACTGGGATGAGAAGCGCATGCGCTAGTCTACTCCGGAGTATCGATGCCCTGTCTCGATAGTCCTGCGACTAGGGACCTGCATAAGGATGTGCTTATAGATTACCCAGCCCCACTAGTGTGACTGCCATCACAATGCTGGTAATCAAGCAAAGATCCTAAGGGCTCTACTAATGCGTATAGGTGATATAATAAAATAAACACATGTACACATTGAAGTAGAAACAAACCAAGTAGCATACTACTATTTTGAGCAAGATTGTATATATAAGGTGAATATCCCAAGCTTCCATTAAGTAATATACAAACTAGTATGATACAGTAATGGCCTCTAGGGCATATACACTAACAGTATCGAGACGGGGCATCGATATACCAGAGTAGACTACCGTATACCTTCTCGACCCATATAGATGGGCGATGGATGATCCCATATCCGGGTGTTTGACATCAGAGATGATATACGGGTGTTCAGTGGAGACTGGGTATACTGGATGGACTCGCCGAGAACTCCCAGATGGTATTATACCTTACGTCAGATGGCAGTTCTCAGGTGACACTGGTACATGTTAGTCTGTAGACCCGAGATCGTCATAGAGTCTTGTGTGATTCCCACTGTGCTTTGATTTCCACCTTACCACGTCCAAGAGGGCATGCAAAATGGTGGTTTTTGGGTACAGTCCCGAGTCACATGGAGGCAATGAGCGATAGGAGGGGTTTCGTCTCTCCCGGTATTCGGGGTTGATGTTGCGCTGTGCTCGATTGGCCATAACAGGGAAGTCCCTGGCCAGGGCTGGTTTAGGGATTTACTGGTAAGTGTTACCCATAGTTTCTCGACCCGTTACGCGCCTCATATCGGCACGACTTATCGGTTATTGGGGTCTGACGTTTACCACCCCTAGACTTGATATGCGACATATCAGACGAGGAGACCGGACTATACTGTAGTGTCACTGTCAGGCTTTTAGCAGGAGTTGGAGCGGGCTTGCTTGCTGATCTTCTGATCGCTCAATACCCGGGTAGCCGTTACGTCCAGCTAATACCGCTGACGGATTGTGGGTGTTTGATATGATCATCACCTACTGCCGGCGTATTGACGAGTCTTTAGAGTCCTACATAGAGGTTGTACTGGCTCAGGCAAAACGAGATAGGAGCGCATATGTGATATGTGCGGGACCGAGAATGATACGAGTATGTGATACCATATTCTATTCTCGCGATGATTGTATCGATTGGTTGTATGCAATATAACCTAGTTATCGAATCAAGGATTGATTCGATAAGTCGATACATTGGATATTAGTCGGTTATATGCGATATGACCGGATCGTTAAATCAAGTGTTGATTTAATGATTTAATGTATAATTATATATTTGATATATTACTTTACATTAACTAGTATTGGTTCACTTAAAATTGATTTTCTCACTTGATGTGCACAAGTTGTATATGTGATATATTTTTGTGCACAAATTTGTATCATGTTTGATGATACATGCAAACTTCGGTGTGTGTGTGACTTACACTATATTTAGGTTAATGGTAAAGGTTTTTAAGTCATTTTGTAATTCAAAAATGGTGCTCATTTTTGAATTTTCTTGAAGCTTCATGAAGCTCTCAAGCATCTTTGACAAAGTCCACCATTTTTGTTTTGCATCACATTTTCATTAACCTAACCATTCACCTAAACTCTAGTTTAGTCTCTACAATGGTTTAACTCACCCATGGTTGCATTATGATAGACATCACTTGATAATTCCTTTTTTTGATGATTATTTATTCTTTTCTTTTCTTCTTCTTCTTCTTGAAGAAAAGGAAAAGCTTGCTAGAAAAATTATCAAGTGAAGATTAAGTGTGAGAAATCAAAATCTAAAGAGTACCCATTTCCTATCTCACCATCCTCTACTAGACTAGCACTTTAGTTTAGGGTGTTTGCTTCACTAATTCTATGGTTAGTGAGGTAGAAGCTTGAGTCCGTATTCCCTCGACGTAGATCATCTTCGGCATCGAAGACTTCAAGCGATCTCCTTGCAATTTCTCAAGGAGCCGTCCGAGAGTCCGGGAGTTGGATGATCGCAGCAAAGGGACGTCGTCACGGAGCTTTGGAAGTGGAGGACCGGATCTACAAAGGTTGTAGTCCCTTCCCTTAGTGATAATTGTTATCTACAAAGGTTGTAGTCCCTTCCCTTTAGGCGTGGGGTTTTCGTACACACGCATGCATACATAGATGGTATCAGTTTTGTACTAGACATATGTCAGTACCCCGATCATGATATTTGATAAAGAGGATACCAGATGAATAATGTGATGAATGTGATATTTGACCCGTACCCAGATTTGGGATGCCGTACGACGGATTTACCGTACGAGCTATATATTGATGATAGATCCGCACTCTTGATTAACCGGATCTACAAAGGTTGTAGTCCCTTCCTTTAGTGATAATTGTTATCTACTAGCTTTATGTTTCGCCTAATCTCCAGTTAACGATCTTGCTTAGGGTTGTTAAGCACCTAAAAATTTTAATCCGGCATGGTCGATGCCTTGTAGAGCCTCATTTGTGTGCCTAGTAACCCTACAACCGGGTCCACCATGTACCCGCAATCGGTCTCATCCAGCTCCTCGAATCGGGTATCATGTGCCATTCTCAAAACTGAGAAAACACATGGTGGACGCACAGAAATATAATATCAAGAGAAACTGGGTTTTTTAAAACAATACATACTTTCTTTTATAATAACCACGGTTCTCAAATCCAGAAATCTCATGAAAACAGCATATCTCAATGCGTATAATCGTAAAGCATGATGTATGCGACATATAATAGAAATGTAAGCATATCCGTATATCATGCAACATGGAACAGTAATATGCACATATCGAGGGAAAACTGCTCCTTTAAATGAATCCAGTTTTAAAATATAACATGCGGTTCCCAAATCGCCAAAATCAAGCCAGCATCATCTATGTATGTGCAAATATGTATGTACGCAAGTATGGGTGTACAATATGTATGTAAGCAAGTATGGGTGTACAATATGTATGTACGCAAGTATGGGTGTACAATATGTATGTACGCAAGTATGACTTTGTCACTCAAAACTGAGAAAACACATGGTGGACGCACAGAAATATCATATCAAGAGAAACTGGGTTTTTTAAAACAATACATACTTTCTTTTATAATGACCACGGTTCTCAAATCCAGAAATCTCATGAAAACAGCATATCTCAATGCGTATAATCGTAAAGCATGATGTATGCGACATATAATAGAAATGTAAGCATATCCGTATATCATGCAACATGGAACAGTAATATGCACATATCGAGGGAAAACCGCTCCATTAAATGAATCCAGTTTAAAATATAACATGCGGTTCCCAAATCTCCAAAATCAAGCCAGTATCATCTATGTATGTGCAAATATGTATGTACGTAAGTATGGGTGTACAATATGTATGTAAGCAAGTATGGGTGTACGATATGTATGTACGTAAGTATGGGTGTACAATATGTATGTACGCAAGCATGACTTTGTCACGACCCGAAAAGTACGGAACATGACCGACACTTAAATTACGAAACGTCTCGAGACATACGTAATCTAAGTAAGCCAAAACCCAGAAATCAAAACCAAGAAGCAGTAGAGTGAAAGAAAAACCAATTTAAAGCAAGTAGTCTTAACAACATAGGCCGAAGTATGTATTATTAAAATCTCAAGTATTTTCTGAAAATTTCGGCAGTGTCTCCTTTGTAAATACTAGCCCCAAACGGGATACAACATGAATAGTATACGAAATAAATAAAAAGACATCCCCAAGCGGGAGCTAGCTCTTCGTCAATCGACGGTCACAACCATGCAAGCAATATAATATACAACGCCGAAGGGCGAGGATCAAAACTCAAAAGAAAACCCAAAATCAACATGAAAACCATAATAATACATCGCGCGATTCTAAGGTCGAAAGAATAACAAGTCTGGTCTTCTATCTCTATCAAATATACAATATGGTTGATGGAGTTTCTAGTTACAACTAAAATAATAAATAAACAATGGTGGTCCTGATGCAAAGAACCCACCTACCCAAGCAATCACCCGGAAGGAACAATGTGCCAGCAAGCCGCACGAAACCTGTATGGCAACACCTGCAAGGAACTGTGGCACAACGGGGGTGAGTTGCCAACTCGTGAGTAGAAAACATCTACGAGTAGAAATCACATGCATGACGCTATCCTAGGTCATATGATCAGTAATATCCTCAAAACAACAATAATATGGCCTGAAGCATAATATAACGGTAAAGGGTAAACATCTATCTGTTAGTTGTATGTATGCCCTAGAGGCCAGTATTGTACAGATGATGTATATTATATTGGATGCTTGGACACATATAGAGATGACTTTCTTGCTCGATATGATAGTATACTATCTGGCTACTCTTTGTCTTAACATGTACACTTGTCTCTTTAACCTGTCTTATAGTTACATGTTGATAAAGCCCTTAAGATGTGTACTTGACTACCTGGACTATGATGCAGATCATACTAGTGGGGACATGGTAGTCCATAAGTACATCCTTCATGGTCCCTAGTCGTGGGTGTATCGAGACGGGGCATCGATATACCAGTGTAAACTAGCGTATACGCTTCTCGACCCATGAGATGGGCGATGGATGATCCCATATCCATTGGTGTTTGACATCAGAGAGGGTATACGGGTGCTCAGTGGAGACTGGGTACACTGGACGGACTCACCGAGAACTCCCAGATGGTATTATACCTCACGTCAGATGGCAGTTCTCAGGTGACACTTGTGCAGGTTAGTCTGTAGACCCGAGATCGTCATAGAGTCTTGTGTGATTCCCACTGTGCTTTGATCTCCACCTTACCACGTCCATGAGGGCGTACAAAACGGTGGTCTTTGGGTACAGTCCCGAGTCACATGGAGGCAATGAGAGATAGGAGGGGTTTCGTCTCTCCCGGTATTGGGGGTTGATGTTGCGCTGTGCTCGATTGGCCGTAACAGGGAAGTCCCTGGCCAGGGCTGATCAGAGATTTGCTGGTAAGTGTTACCAGTAGTTTCTCGACCCGTTATGAGCCTCACATCGGCATGACTTATCGGTTATTGGGGTCTGACGTATACCACCCCTAGACTTGATATGCGACATATCAGACGAACAGACCGGACTGTACGGTAAGTGTTACTGGTTGGATTCACAGGAGTGTAAGCGGGCTAGCTCGTCGATCTTCTGATCGCTCAATACCCGGATGGCCGTTACGTTTAGCAGACCGCTTGCGGCTTGTGGGTGCTTGATATGATCATCATCTACTACCGGCGTATTGACGAGTCTTTAGAGTCCTACACAGAGGTTTCCTAGCTCAAGCAAAACGAAATAGGAGCGCATATGAGATATGTGCAGGACCGAGAATAATGCGTGTATGTGATACCGTATTTCATTCTCGCGATGGATGTATCGATTGGTTATATGCGATATAACCTAGATATCGAATCAAGGATTGATTCGATAAGCCGATACATAGGATACTAGTCGGTTATATGCGATATGACCGGATCGTTAAATCAAGTGTTGATTTAATGTATAATTATATATTTGATATATTACTTTGCATTAACTAGTATTGGTTCACTTTATATGGATTTTCTCACTTGATGTGCAAGAAGTATATGTGATATACTTTTGTGCACATTTTTGTATCATGTTTGATGATACTTGATAATGTGGTTAAGTGTAAAGGATTAAACCATGGTTAAATGATGATTAGGGTTTTGGTTTTTCATTTATTTATTTGTTTATTTATTTGGAAAGGATTTAGTTAAGAATGGTGGCTTATTTTGTTTCTATGTTGAAGCTTCTTGAAGCTTTGACAAAGTCCACCATCCTTATCTCATCCTTAACCCTAACCATTCCAACGAACCTTAGTTTAATCTCTACACTTGACCATGGTCAAGATATGATAAGTATTCATATTAGTTTCATTTTTAAAATAGAACACTTATCATATTCTTTCATCTTCTCCTTCTTCTTCAAGATAGAAACCTTGATGCCATCAATGGCAACTTGAGTTCTAGTGAGAGAAATCCAATTCTAAAGTGAACCCACCTCCTATTTCTTCACCCTCTACCTCTTGCCAAGTTGTTTTGGGTGTTTTCTTCACAAGTTTCACAATTTTGTGAAGTCGGAGCTTGAACTTGTGATGCCTCGACGTAGATCGTCTTTGACACGAAGCCGACGACCTAGCTCGCCCGTTTCTCCGATGAAGCCGACGAATGAGTTCGGGATTCATGATGGACAGCGAGAGGACACCCACGTGGAGCTAAGGAAGTGGAGAACCGGATCTACAAAGGTTGTAGCCTCTCTCCTTTAGTTAAAGTGTTAACTAGATTCGTATTTCGCCTAGAATTCTAGCCGACGATCCGTATTAGGGTTTCTCGGCACCCATAAAATTTTAAATTGGCATGGTTGATGCCTTGTGAGACCTCTATAGTGTGCCTAGGAACCCTACACTATCCATCTAGTGTAATACCAAGAACTCGTGTCAGTGCCTCAGGTAACAATATGTCACTAATATGATGTACAGATGCATATAATGAGAACAAAGTATATCATGAATCAAAGAACTGTTTTTTTCTTTATTTAATGAGATTTCTGTATGTATATAAATCGAGATATCATCAATGAATCAACATCAAATCCGTGTCAAGCATCGACACAAAACATAAACCTCAATATCTCAATATCTCAGGCTCCGGCTATCCGGACTGGCCTGTATCATCAAATCTATATATCTCAGTGTCTCAAATCTCAATACCTCAGGCTTCGTCCATCCGGATCGGCCCATATTATCAATCACACGATCACGAACGGTATCCTCCGGATATCCGCCGTGGCAGGTAAAATCACCGGTAGGCAGTCTGCCCCTGCCGGGCTCATCGTCTACAACTTGAGCTTCTTGCCTCGGGGTACCGTACCGGGTCCACCATGTACCCGAGACGGTTCATCCAACTCCTCGAATCGGGTCTCGAAAATATCTCAGAACTGAGAAAACATCATGGTGGACGATACTCAACATATCAAGGAAAACCACATTTTTCTCTTTAAAATGGTTCATCAGTTTACAAAACTTTCACATGCGGTTTCCAAATCCAGAAAATATCAAGAAGAATCCAAAATCATCAAGTCACCATGCCAATAAAAATGAAAACCGTCATAAATCTCCATAATATCACATGACCAATGAATATATGGATGCATCTGATATCATGCAATAATTAAACTAGCATATCAAAGCTATAACATGTAGCAACTATCAGTTAGCAAGCTATGTCAATGAAATAGTATTTTCTAAAGTGTACGTGACATGGCAATTACCGATGATGATGTGTGTGAGCTGGCAAGTATACGCATCATCGGTAATGGTGCCGGTGTCCTGACAGCATGGTTCATAATCACTAAGTACACAATAAACATGCAATGAGACGATAACAACATGATAAATGGCAATGAATAGTAATTGCAATAATAAAATGCGGAACATGAATGATAACGTAACAATAAGGAATCTACATCGATATACCTGTGTTATATGTTTTGCCGTTTGAAATAGTACGAATCGTGGTGTTTTGAAAATAAGGGCTACGGTGTTTTTAAGAAAAGGTACGTCTTTTGAAATATCCGTAGAATCCCTTGTCCCCTCTTTAAAATACGCACAATTCGTTAGTTTTTGAAATAGGTATGAGTCGAATCTAATCTATCATTTACAAGTACACTACAGGGCCACACTAAACAAGCTGATCGAAAGGTACGGAAACCGCCTAACATCTGAGTCGATACATACATACATACATACATACATACATACATATATATATATATATAATAGTCGGTGATCTCGCCTCAATAGTATCCCATACGATACCCTAATATAATATAACATCCTCGAATCAAGAGTGCGGATCTATCATCAATATATAGCTCGTATGGTAAATCCGTCGTACGGCATCCCAAATCTGGGTACGGGTCAAATATCACATTCATCACATTATTCATCCAGTATCCTCTTTATCAAATATCATGATCGGGGTACTGACCTATGTCTAGTACAAAACTGATACTATCTATGTATTCAGGCGTGTGTACGAAAACCCCACGCTTAAAGGACCCGCTAAACATATCACGTCGTAACTCAAATACGAACCCGGTCACATCACCGATCTCACGGCCTCAAGCCCAATCTTATCGACTAATCTCTAATTCCATGTACTATCCTCAAAATCCGTGTATATGTATACGTATATATATATATATATATATAGTCCCATACCCATGTGTGTGTGTATATATATATATACATATCCCCATATACGCACAGGTAATAAAATGAATGCAAGTGTGCGCGTGTGGGTGTAAACCTATTCTAGGTTTCACGACTAAGAAGCTATGCTTGTTCCCTTCTAATAATCCATAGATGGGACCTGTGCCAAATTATATATGAGGGCATTAATCCAACGATAAAACAGATGCTTGAAACCATGTGTCAAGGCAATTTCATGTCTAAAGATGATGGTGATGTTAGTGTATATGCCCTAGGAGCCATTATTGTATCATACTAGTTTGTATATTACATAATGAAAGCTTGGGATATTCACAGTTATATTAACAGTCTCGCTCAACATAGTAGTATGCTACTTGGTTTATGTCTATCTTAATATGTGTATATGTTAGCATATCACGAATACATATTGATAGAGCCCATAGGATCTTGCTTGACTACCAGCATTGTGATGGCAGTCACACTAGTGGGGGCTGGGTAGTCTACAAGCACATCCTTTTTCTGGTCCCTAGTCGTAGGATTATCGAGACAGGGCACGATACTCTGGAGTAGACTAGCGTGTATGCTTCTCTTCCCAGTTGGGGAGATGGCCTGTCCCACAGCCATCAGTACGTTGTACTGGAGATAGTATACAGGTGCTCGTTGGGTTACGGGTACACCGGACAGGACTCGCAGGGAATTGTTGGTTGGTATTATACCCGTCGTCAGTTAACAGTTCCCAGGTGACATGAGTACAGCATAGTCCGTAGACTTGACACTGCTGCTTCATTTTGAGTATGTTCCCACTGTTCTTAGATTGCTACCCTACCATGGCTCAAAGGAGTCGTGCAAACAGGTAGCAGTTGGGTGCAGTCCCGAAGAACTTGGAGGCAGTGGCGGTTAGATAGGATTCATCTCTCCCAGTATTGGGAGTTGATATCGCGCTGTGTTTAGAGAGCCATTATGCAAAGTCCCTGGCCAGGGCAAACGAGATTTACTGGTAGGATTTCCAGTAGCTTCTCAAGGTGTAATGGGCTTCACTCCAACACGACTTATACCGCCTTTTAGGGGACTGACGCTTGCCTCCCCCCTAGGCCTGATATGCGATAGTCATAGACGAACAGACCGGACTGTACGGAGATTGTCACATCAGGCTCAGTAGGAGTTCGGATGGGTTTCCTCATCGGCCTTCTTATCGACATCTACCTGGGGACCGTTAAGTACAGCTAGTACCGCTTGCGGTCTGTGGTTAAACCCACTGCCAGCGTAGTGTCGAGTCTTTAGAGTCCCACACAGAGAGTTTCCCTGCTTCAGGCGAAACGATATAGAGGTCGTATGGTTTTACGACAGGGTTCGGACTCATACGTGCATTTATGCACGTACGATGTTCGGACAGTTTTTACTAGCGGGCTTTAGTTTAAGCCAGGTTCTAGTATTAGATTATTGGATTTATACAGTCTCAGTTTTTCCGTGTTTTACGGATAGGAGGGGCATTCTCGTAATTACTCGAGAAGCTTCTAGAAGCAAGGTGACTCATTATATTTTAATTCATTTATGAATTAAGATTAATGAGGTGGAGGAGATGATGTGTAATTTGCATTAATTACATCATGAGTCATGAGGCGATTCACCTCAAAGTAATTAATGAAGCATGGTTGATATTTTGAGATATTATTTCTAGATATTTTGATGCTTCATTATGTTGGATATAGTGCCCTCAGAGTCAATTATTGGATCACAGGCACGTGATTGCAATGATTGAGGGGGGACCTATGCCGGTAGGACAATCTTACTCAAGATGATGGTATGCTATCTGGTTTATCTTTATCATCGTGTACTGTTTTAGGTGACCGTACAGGTCACTATTGCACGTTGATAGAGCCCTTATGATTCTTTCTTGATGACCAGCAGTATGATGACGATTATATACGTGGGAGCTAGGGTCTATAAGCACATCCTTAAAAGGTCCCTAGTCGTGGGAGTTTTTGAGACAGGGCATCGATACTCCAGAGTAGACTAGTGTATATAGTCGAGACCCCGACGAGGGGCGGTGGCCGGTCTCACAAGCCACTGGTGTCAGTTGGTTCACCTAAGATGTATACAGGTGCTCATTGGGTTATGAGTACAACGGACAGGACTCGACAGGAACCTGCTAGTTGGTCTTATACTTGACGTCAGATGGCAGTTCCCTGGTGACATGTGTACAGGTTAGTTCATCGACATGAGATCGTCATTTGTCTCGTGTGAGTTCCCACTGTACTTTGATTACTACCCTACCACGGCTCAAAGGAGTCGTGAAAACAGGTTTTAGTTGGGTACAGTCCCGAGCCACATGGAGGCAGTGAGCGGATCTGCAGGGGTTCGTCTCTCCTGGTATTGGGGATGAGGTCGCGCTGTGTCTAGGAGAGCCATTACACGAAGTCCTTGGCTAAGGCAGGAGATTTACTGGTAGGTATTCCAGTAGTATCTCAGGGTGTTCTGGGCTACACTCCGACACGACTTGTACCGCTTTTGGGGGTCTTACTTTTACCAACCCCTAGGCCCGCCATGCGATACTCATAGACGAACGGACCGGACTGTACGGATATTGTCACTGACAGGCTCATTAGGGTGTCAGGATGAGTTCGCTCATCGACGTCCCTTTTGGTCAATACCTGGTAGCCCGTTACGTATGGCTAATAACTCTGACGTGCTAGTGGTTAAATCCACAACCAAAGTATTGACGAGTCTTTAGAGTCCTCCACAGATCGTTTCTCAAGTTTCGGGCGAAACGCTGTAGAGGCCGTATGGAGATATGGCAGGGTTCGATCTTATACGTGCGGTGTTGCACGGATCATGATCGGACGGATAATACTAGCGGGCTTTGGTTTGAGCCGGATCCTAGTATTGTACAGTGTAGATTTTGTCTCATTGCATTTGTATTCGGTCGGAATACAAATGCGGGTATGCATATACAGTCGCGGGGTTTTCCTGTAATTTATTGCGGGATCAGTTTTTTTGAAGTTGCCAGTTTGCTTTCCGTTTCGACCATTTTCCTTTGTATCTTTCTTTGGCTGAAAATTGGTGTGGAGGGGGTTATTTGCAATTGTGCATTTCATCATGGTGAAGTCTTTTTTGTGATGATTGGTTCTCATAATGGTTCTAGTATATGATGATTAGTTTGTGCATCATCACTTGCTTATGGAGATGGGTTATTGTTTTGACTTGATTGTGATCATTGTTTATCATCATTACCTACCTTTTCTTATGGTCACCTTGCACTAGCTTGGGCTCACCCCCCCTTGACTTTTGCCCCCCTCATTCTCAAGTTGGGCCGGCCACTTCTACGTGAGGAGAGAACTCATTTTTTTGTGGTGGGAAATTTGTTGCTCTCATTTTTGCTTGCTACAAAATTCCTCATCTCTCTCCAAAGTTGATTTTTCCACCTTCACCTCCTTCAATGGCAACTTCATAACCCTTTAGAGACATGATGATCTACACTTAGCCTACAGCATTCTTGGACACATTGGCTCGCCAACTTCGTGCCCGAGTTGCCTCGGTCCAGAGGTGGGAGCCCGTAAAAGAACCCGGCGATGTGGTGCCCTTTCCGACGAGGAGATGAAGACCGGAGATTCCGCGAGGAGATGGGGATGGAGGCTGAAGACCGAAGGACACGAATCGCTCGGTATAGCTCTCTACCCCATTCTCTAGTTAGCTAGGAGTAGGTTAATGGCCCGATCCGGGTTTTTAGTACGCGGTAGCGCCAGTTTTAAAAGTTAAAGAAAAGTATCGTTTCCGCATTTTGGCCTCGTACAGACGGCCGGGGCGCCACCGTGCACTTACACTGGTATCAGAGCCACGCCATTAACCTAGTCTAGCTTGTTCTAACGTGTTTACAAGTTCGATCGAACGAATTTTCAAAAACCGCGTTTCCATTTGCATAAGTTTCTGTCGAATTTTTTTGGCTCGAAAAATTATTTTAAGTGTTGCAGAAATTCGTGCAGGCAATTTTAAGAATTCTGTGAAAAAATGGTAGTGTGATGCTGTAGCAGGACCGCGAAACCGCGGCCAAACCCCTCTTCTGGCCGCGGTTCTACCGCAATACAGTGTCTTCACTGTTCCATTTTTACACAGATCTCTTTTGACATGGAAATAGGGTTTTTGGTTTGTTATGTTTGGGCCCAGATTTATTTTGAGTGCTACAGTTGTGCTTGGGGCCCACTTCGGTATATTTAGTCGATCGAAAATTTTAAACATGTTAGTTCACAGTATTTACATTATATCTGCGATCGTGAATGTCACTTGATCGGTAAATCCTGTCTAACTGCTATAGCCCTTTTAGATGGATTTGCGAACGTGACATTCACGTTGATGTTCTGTGTTGTGCTGTGATGTTGCGGATTTGTCGTGGTGGATAGCCTGGATGCAATGTTAGTACAGTTTGGTTTTATATGTACATTTGATATTGCGGGGCGAGCGTCCGACATGTGGACTGCCGTTACTGCCTGTTTGTATATTATTCTTTTGGGGCACGACCGGGCTGAGGTCGATGTACCCGTTGTATGTATATTTTACTTTCTGTACTAGGATTACCCCACGGTGGGGTGCACGGATAGCCGGGTTCTATAAGGCAACGGGCCCGCATCTCATGGCGTTGAGACGGAGGGGGCTTCACTCTAGAATTGGCGGGCTATTCGCCGCACTCGTAGGGGTACAGGTTTACCCAAGGAGGGGTGCCCAAGTTACCGGATTTCGTGAAGTGCTGGGTGGTCCATTCACGTTGCTGAAGGGGGCTGCCTCGCTTCAGGTTTTGGCGGGTAACTTGCCGTGGCCATAGGAGTCTAGGATTTCATTGCACAGGCTATCCACACGACCGGGGAACGTCGGGTTTCAGTAGCGGCTCTATGAAACCCGGGGATCCCAGATATCTGTATTGTTCTGTGATGCTTATTACATTCCTGTGATGTTGCATTTTATCACGCCTTGAGCGAATATTATATATTGATATATATACTAGTAGATGTTGTATATGTTTTGCATCCGCGCTAGTCCAGTCCCACTCTGTCGTTAGTTAAGTAACCTAACGGGTGATGACGGGACCCAGTGGCGAATGCGGATAGCATATACGTACATCATTATTTTCGTTCTTTATTGGTGTGATCAATTGATGGGACTGCATTGATTCGGATCAATGCAAGCTAAACAAACCTATTCTGATGTTGTTGGAACATTTTTCAAAAAGCTGTTATTGCAAGGACGTTCTCTTTTATTTTGCACAGTGGTATCCGGTTATGAATATCCAGCACCTCAGTCGACGAGGTAAGGGCCGAGATCCCTTCACCGGGAGTGACCCCTTGGACAGAAGTTTGCGTCAGGGTAATAACTTCACTATAGTCAATTACTTTTGCTTTGCATCGTGGTATTCAGTTGGAATATCCTGCACCTCATTCTACGGGGAAAGAGCCGAGATCCCTTCACCGGGAGTGACCTCTTTAGCAAAGGTTTTCGCCACTATATTTTTATAAAAAGCTATCCGGTTCCTTCAACGATATCAAGTTCATTACGTTAAAGGTTTTTCACCAAAAACCATTCGTAGCCCTCCGTCATTTCAGTTAAATGTTCGGTAGTATTCAAGCTATGTATTTTGACCTACGCCAAGGCATAGTGATTGGTAGCTAACGGATATTTATCTGTTGTATAGATAGATGCGTTAGTTTGGGATAGTCGTACTACTATTTTGGCCTACGTCAAGGGTATGTACGCGTGGGTTCAAATTAACCTGGACAATGACGGGTAGAACTTGACATGTGACTTATGATATTTTGGCCTACGTTAAGGTCATAAGAGCATGGGGCAAAAATCACATCGAGAGTTTCTAAAGAAACTGAAATTTTCCAGATATGCGCATACCTTCTGGAGTGTGATAATGTGAGTGGATTCCGTCACGTTATCATGCGATGATAGTTGGATCCCGATTCTCACTGATGAGTTGGTTTACTCCTCGGGTGATCCCGATTAATTCTTCTTTCAGGTTTGGAGGAGAATTTGACGGTACAGTGGGAGGTTTCCTGATTAGATAAATTGATAACCATTCTGATCTAGGTTAGAGTGCACGCCGAGTGTTTCTTTTCTCTCTCTCTTTGGCAGCGACCATGACCCGACCCTTGACTATGGCTCAGTGACCAAGTTAACTGAACCTTCTTAAACACTGGTTTTTGGATTGTTAGAGTTGCATACCTCATTGCCACTCCTACTTTTACCCTTTTCTCCAGGACACCTCGTATTACTAGGAACGTCCACTTCCATTGGATAAAACCATCGTATGGTTATATATGAACTCGAAGGAATTTATTCGAGGATGGTTTCTGGTTCTGGAGAAAACGAATAGGACTATTCAGTTGTCTTTTCCTTTTACCTTCTCTCAGGTTGTGAGTGCTCCCTTGTAACGTTTTGAAAATCGTTTCGGTGAAATTTCGAAAAAACGGTAAAATAAGGGGGTTTTTCTGTAAAAAGTCAAAATGCAAATATCTTTATTATAAAATTAAATATACATATTCTAGCTATGTAATTGCTAGTATTTGGTGTTTATTGAGCCACTGGTGAAATTTTAAATTTTCTGAAAAATTTTCCGAAATTAATTATTTTAATATTATTTTAAGCCGTCACTAATACATTTAATTAGGGAAAATTACAAATTGGAATGAGTTGAAACAAATTTTGTGCATCATAAAACATTAAATAAAATTTTATCATGTGGTTTTTGAAATGAAATCGTTTGCCAAAACGGTTTAGAAAATATCGAAGAAAAATGCTTTTTTCGGGGAAATTAGTGTTAATGGGAATTGGGGTAATACATTTATCTTTTTCCCTAACCCACACATCCACACCTCACCCTCTCTTCCCCTCCCCATGTGGCTAGCCCCACCATGACAGCCCTCCCTCTCTCTCTCTCCCCCATCACCAAGAAAAGAAAAGAAAAGAAAGGAAAATGATAGAAAAAGGGTGGACTTTGACTAGATATTACTTTCTCCACCTCACTCTCTCTCCTCCCTCACCCAAACCCCCTCCATTTCTGGCCAAACCTGAACCCCCCACAGCAGCAGCCCTCCACCAAAATCCCACACCATTTTGCCTCAAAAATCCATTAAAATGCTTCAAAAATCCATGCAAATTCAAAGCAAACTCAAAATCCAAGTTATACCCATTTTTCCTTGGCCTATCTAGCATGGATCTAGGTGTGTGGGAGCTATTTTTGGGTGGCTTAGTTCCATGTTTGATCCATGGATAGTGAGGTATAAACCCTAAACCCATGTTCATTTGTTGTTAATTGCTTTAGGTTAGCTTAATTAAATGTTTAATTAGGTTTTTAATTAGTTCTAAGTGCATGATTTAAAATTCAAGAGAGGGGTTTGAATTCAAATTGGTATTTTGTGTTGTGAGATTATGTTTATGTGATGTAATTGACATATTAATGTTATGCTAAAACTAATTTAGTTGCTAGTTGCAAATGGTTAAATTTAAATTGTTGTAATTTTAAGAAATTGCAAACTAGGTTTTAGTGAAATTCCTATATAATTGAGATTAAAATGTAATTATGTTTTTTATGACATCATTAACATTATTATGAGTGGTTTAATATCTTAGGTTATGCAAACCAAGCTTAATTGGTGAATTGTGAATTTTGCTTTAAAAAGTGTTAAAATCGGTATTTTTGCAAACTAGGAATTTGGAATTTATACAAATTGATGAGATTAATTTGTGAAAGTGATTTGTATGACCTAATTATTTTATTCAATGAGCATTTTGGCCATTTAATATCACTAAAATTTGTAGATCAGTGAAAACATCAAGTTTTGAACCGAAACGGGAATTTGTGTTAACTAGGTTTTGGAAAATAAAACGATTTGTTTGATTTTAATGTTTTGATGAGTTAAACCTTATTTCATATATAATTAATGATTTGTGAAGCCATGATTGGTACGTTTGGTGTTTTTCTTGATCAATCGGCGTTTGTACGCCGATGTCGAGGGTTTTTGGATTGATTCGTGAAAGCAACCATATGTTTTGACCTATGTGGGATTCGTGTATCGTTTTAGTCATAAGTCGGATTTTAATGCGATATGGTGCGTTATGATATGTAGGTACCCCCATGTGGACTTCGAGACGAAAAGCAAGCGCGTGGCGACGTCGGCACCGGCGAGCGAGGATCAGGTGAGTAGATTTATATCTACGGGGAGAATCGGGTGGATGGCGTATAGCACCCCCGCAGTCCGTAGTGTAGCTCATATATATATATATGTTTATATAGGTGTTTTATGATACGAGAATGTTCATTTATGTTATGTTTATGTGTTCATGGAGTACCTTTGGGTTAGTTGCGAAACCCTAGAGTAGTTGTTATACCCACATACGCACACACAGACTTGCATACTTTACTTTCTTGTGCGCAGATTGGGATGTGTATATATATATATGCATGGGTATGGGACTATGCATATGTACATTCATATACGCATGCATGGATAATGAGGATAGTACTTGGGATTTAAGATGAGTCGATGAGATTTGATTTGAGGCCGTGAGATCGGTGATATAGCAGGGTTCGTATTTGAGATACGACATGACGTTGTAGCGGGTCCTTGACGTAGTGTTTCACACACGTCCATGCATACTTAGGCGGTATCAGTATTGTACTAGACGTAGATCAGTACCCCGATCATGATATTTGATAAAGAGGATACCAGGTGAATAGTATGATGAATGTGATAATGACCCGTACCCAGATTTGGGATGCCGTACGACGGATTTACGTACGAGCTATATTGATGATTGATCCGCACTCTTGACTTGGGATGCCTGATTATAGATATGGTATCGGATATGATATTATTGAGATGGGATCACCGACTATACATATACAGGTATGTATATGTATCGACTCAGATGATAGGCGGTTTCCTTACCTGTAGTTTAGCTTGTTAGTTCAGCCGTATAGTTTAGTGTAGTTGTTAGATTAGATTAGACTCCTACCTATTTCAAAACTAGCGGATCATGGGTATTTTAAAAGACAGGTCAAGGGATCTACGGATATTTCAAAAAACGTATCCTTTTTTAAAAACCACCGTAGCCCCTATTTTCAAAACCCCACGATTCGTGTTATTTCAAATGGCACCATTGTTTAATATTTATCTCCCGCTCATTTTGGTTGCTCGCTCCGCATCGCATATTTACATTGTTATTTCATATTGCATTGTTGACATTATGCTGTTAGGACACCAGCACCATTACCGATGATGCGTATGTACCACATACACTTACTTGCCGGCTCACACACATCTTCATCGGTAATTGCCATGTCACGTACACCTTAGAAAATATTATTGCTTAACTTAGCTTGATAGCCAGTAGTTTGACATAATATTAGTGTACATACCTTATATGCCAGCTTAGATATTGTAGTTATTACTTGTCGCTTCATGCATACTGTTATTCATTCTCATGCTTATATTCATGGTTTTACATGCTATTGATGATTCGGATTTCCATGATATTTTCTGGATTTGGAGGAAAACCGCAAAACTTATATAAACTGCTTTCTCTCTTTTTAAATAAAAAGTGCGGTTTTTCCCATGATGTATGAGTCGTCCACCATGAGTTTGCTGATGGATTTCGAGACCCGATTCGAGGAGTGGAGGAACCGTTTCGGGTACATGGTGGGCTCGGTGCGGTACCACGGGGCAAGAGGATCATGTTGTTGACGTTGAGCCTGGCAGGGGAGCACTACCGACCGGTGATATTACCCGACGCGTCGGATATCCGGAGGATACCGTCGTGGTCTTGAGATGGATGGTAGGGGCCGGTCTGGACTGACGGCGCCCTAGATATTGTGATTGAGACATTGAGATTTCGAGATATTGAGGTACAGAGACTGTGATACAGAGATATCGAGATATTGGGATTACGTTTTGTGCCGATGCTAGGCACTGTTTTATGCTGATTTCATTATGATACCTCATTTCAAAAAATACATAGAAAATCTCACTAAATTATGAAAACAGTTTCTTCATTTACATGTATTCTGTTTTCATGCATTCATACCTCATTCATATGATATATTGCTACCTGAGGCACTAACACGGGCACATGAGATTACACTCGGGTTAGAAATTTACCCTAGCCTTTGTTATTGGCTGCATGTTATATACATATTTGAGGATATATATATTGATCGTATGACCTAGGATTGCGTCATACATGCGATTCCTGTTCGTAAATGTATTCTATTCACGAGTTGGCAACTCACCCCCGTTGTGCCCAGTTTCTTGCAGGTTTTGTCGTACAGGTTCATTACGGCTTCGCTGGCACTCCTTCTTTCGGGTGATTTGCTAGTAGGTGGGTTTATTGTATCATACCCATCAGTATATATTGTATATTATTATTCAGTTGTATCTAGAAGTTCCATCAACCAAACATGTATTTATTTTTGAGATAGAGACCAGTGATGTTATTCTTTCGACCTTAGAGTCGCGCGTTATATTTCTGTAGTTTTCTTGTGGTTTTGAGTTTCCTTTTGAATTTTGATCCTCGCCG
Organism: Agapanthus africanus; assembly: GCA_030015575.1. NCBI lineage: Eukaryota > Viridiplantae > Streptophyta > Magnoliopsida > Asparagales > Amaryllidaceae > Agapanthus > Agapanthus africanus. The sequence continues at coordinate 96,747,655 of JASDDO010000029.1, read as the reverse complement.
TTGGCGTTGTATATTATATTGCTTGTGTGGTTGTGACCGTCGATTGACGAAGAGCTACCTCCCGCTTGGTGATGCCTTTTTATTGATTTCGTATACTATTCATGTTGTATCCCGTTTATGGGCCAGTATTTACAAAGGAGACTCTGCCGAAATTTTCGGGAAATATTTGATGTTTTTTTAAAACCGCATAATTCGGCTTATGCTATTAAAACTACTTGTTTTAAATTGGTTTTCCTTCACTCTACTACTTTTCTTGGTTTGGATTTCTGGGTTTTCGGCTTACTTAGATTACGTACGCCTCGAGACGTTCGTAGTTTAAGTGCTGGTCATATTCCGTATTTTCGGGACGTGACATCCTTGGATTAGGACGGTACACCTATTATGCTAATTGGATAGTCTTCTTCCAAACCATAGGCAGGTGCCGAACGGTTGGGAATGAAGAAAACCATTTAGCCTGAAAGGTGTACAGAAGGTATTAAGTAAAGACAAATAAAGGGATTAGTAAGAGGGCAAAGTAAACTGCGACTGCTATTCACGACCAAACCAAGTATTTCCTCGCCAATCCTACATCACCTTTGTATTTCTCCAAAACACTCCGTATCACTACGAAGATCCACAGTTTATTTGGATACTCTATCGTATGGTTATATATGAACTCGAAAGGAACTTGTTCCAGTTCGGGGATGGATTCTGGTTCAGGAGAAATAGGAATAAGGTTTATTCAGATGTCTTTTATCTTCACCTTCTCTCGCGCTGCGAGTGCTCCTAGGATTAGGACAGTACACCCATTACTCTTATTGGATAGTCTTCTTCTAAACCATAGGCTGGTGCCGAACGGTAGGGATGGAAGAAAAGCATTTAGCCTAAGAGGGTGTACATAAGGTAATGACTAAAGACATATGAAGGGATTTGGAGAGATGGCAAAGAAATATACGGTTACAGTTGTGAATCTGAATAATGGAAGAGGCATTACTAGGAATACCCGGATACCCCTACGAAACATTTCAATGTTTTAGTTTCACTGTGTACTGTTAAAAGAAAAATGATTTCCCAATTAGTCCTTGCTCCAGGATATGTATTTACCAGGTTTGATTCTCACATCTGTATGGTTTTACAGATGATGAGTGGGAGTAAGTTATTGGGAATTGGATGATTGTCCTCATTATATCGGAATTCGTTGTAATTGGTGATATTTGAGGAAACCACCCGGGTTGTTTGCCAGACGACAAATATTTGGTTTTGAATATCCGCTGTTATGCACCAATTTCAAATTGATACATCTGTACGTCTATTTTTATAGAGTGAGATATACCTTTTTGAAATTATGTCTATGACATTTACCTATATCAATGGATGGTTAGGAAAGGAGCATTAATACAGCGGTGTAATTCTTCTTAACCATAAGTACAGTTTTCAACCTACGACACACAGCGAATGAGTTATTAGACTCAAGGGACTTATACAGAGTATTGTATGTTGTCCAGTGTCCATTAGGACAGAGGGGTTGGTCCTCGTACTATATTCGGTTTACTTGTGACTTCTCTAGTTTTTAGACATGTGTTTCGTAGAAATACAAGGTCCAAGTTTTGAGAAGTTATAGGTATAAGAGTAAAGTAGAGAACCAGATGTTGCAAGTATCAGGATTCTTCAAGGTGATCGAAGATGTAGATACTTGTATATGGTATTTAGTTGACAGTAATGATTTTGAGAAACTTGTTTCTCTTTCAGGTCACTCGTAATTGGAAGCATTCCTATGTTGAGTAACGCTGATAGGCCTCCTTCCATTTAGTTGACATGCACTGGAGACAGCTGCATGATTTGAATCTGGTTCAATTAAATCAGTGCCTCTATTTCTATATTGGATATAGAACGGTTCATATCTTAACGATGTTAAGGTACGGGGAGTTGTCCGGCATATGCTTAAAACCAGACTCTGGATAACTCAAGGCACGTTTCCGTAATGGCTGTTTGTGGGTTGACCCAGGCTATGACGAGGGTTGACTTTCTACCATCTGGAAGATCAATAGTGATATTGTTCTAGACTCACCACAGTTTTAAGTAAAATGGATTTTTCAGAAAACAGAAGTGAGAGTATGGTAGAACTGGAAGTGATTCCAGAACCGCAATTACTGAAAATTTGATAAGAACCTAAAGATTCAATCTGGTTTGACATTCCATTGGCCACTCCACAGATATGGTGGGTAACCTCAGGCACTCGAGAGGTACTTCGGTATGCTCAAAGACGGTGACGGAGAGGTTCTTGTTTACCCAAACTTGACACTACTGTTGTTCCAAGCTATGAGATCCGGCAGAAGGATGAGTATAGCGTCGTTCTAAACAGGCTTTAGAAGCGTACGTGTATATGACTCTGCCAGAGAGTTGTCGTAGTAAGTGGGAGCAGCGAAAGCATAGTGGACAAGTGGCTTATGTCTATTTATTGACTAAAGCAGATGTAGCGGAGATAGATCATCTATTTCTGATGTAACAGTCATAGGTTTGACTTCATCAGTATAGGGGATGGATATGTTAAGAAGGTAGTAGGGTGTGATGTCCTGGTATTTGAATGACATACACAGAGTAGGAAGTGAAATTCCTATACTACGGTCGGTTATACTTTGGTTGTCACACAGTGGTTTCTCCATAAAGGACATGGATATTATATCAGATATTCTGGTTACTAGATCTATGGTTTTAGATCTAGATTTAGGAAGTGTCCCAATCAGGGTACTTAGACAGCATTCTAAAGGTATTTAGAATGGACGACTCCTGGCACGGTATTGTACCTGCAGGTGATGGAGTCACCCTCTCTAAAGGTGTCTTACAGACTAAAGGGGAGAGGGACGTGCATGATTGGCAGATCACTTGCTTAGGCAATTGAGTCAATCATGAGATGTCAAGTACCACACCAGATATTGTTTTTGCAGTAGATGCAATAAGTTGATATTGATCCAATCCTGGAGGAACATTCGGAAGCGGTTTTAGAACATAAGCGGATGTTCTAGGGATATGATAACGACGGCCTCTTTCGGGAGACAGTTATCATTCCAGGCTTCGAAGGTGACCCGGATGACAGAGTGGCTGTCAGAGTTATAGTTTTCCCTCTAACGAGGGGCAGTGTTTTGGACAGGTGATCCAAGCGGATATTGAGGGAGGCATGGCGCAGAGTACTGATTAAGTTCAGTTGACGATACAGTCTAAGAAGTTTGGATTTGGAGTTCATTTATGAGCTAGGTCCCATCAGATATCCAGACATATTCTGAGACAGGTATTACTCATTTCGGGAGATCGCTTTCTCCGCGAACTTGAGATAAAGAGAGACATAGAAAGAAACATTAGGGCGGATCCACTCACTGAGGCTATTCCTCGAACGCAATAGTTTCGCAAACGGGTTTTGTGAGACTGATTAGTAGAGGAGTTGGGTGTTCGGTATCACACGGGCTGTGAGTATGCGACATCGTAATAATTAGCCTTGAGTGCAAGTGGGAGATTGTTGGATATAGTGCCCTTAGAGTCAATTATTGGATCACATGCACGTGATTGCAATGATTGAAGGAGGACCTATGCCGGTAGGACAGTCTTACTCAAGATGATGGTATGCTATCTGGTTTATCTTTATCATCGTGTACTGCTTTAGGTGACCTTACAGGTCACTATTGCACGTTGATAGAGCCCTTAGGATTCTTGCTTGGCGTCCAGCAGTATGATGGCGATCATATACGTGGGTGCTGGGGTCTATAAGCACATCCTTAAAAGGTCCCTAGTCGTGGGAGTTTTCGAGACAGGGCATCGATACTCCAGAGTAGACTAGTGTATACAGTCGAGACCTCGACGAGGGGCGGTGGCCGGTCTCATAAGCCACTGGTGTCAGCTGGTTCACTTAAGAAGTATACAGGTGCTCATTGGTTATGAGTACACCGAACAGGACTCGCCGGGAACTTGCTAGTTGGTCTTATACCCGACGTCAGATGGCAGTTCCCTGGTGACATGTGTACAGGTTAGTTCATCGACCTGAGATCTGTAGGGTTACTAGGCACTCTAAGAAGGTTCTACAAGGCATCAACCATGCCCGTTTAAAATTTTAGCCGTGCCGAATAACTCTAGACAAGATCTTTGCTAGATAATTAGGGTAACACATGCTAGAAAATAACAATTATCACTAAGTGAATACGAAATACAACCTTTGTAGATCGGTCCTTCACTTCTAAAGCTCCTTGTAGTAGTCCCTTCACTGCGATCATCGAACTCCCGGACTCTCGGACGTGTCCATGAGAAGATTACAACGGTATTGCTTGAAGTCTTCGAGGCCGAAGATGATCTACGTCGAGAGAATACGAACTCAAGCTTCTACTTCACTAACTAGAGAATTAGTGAAGCAAACACCCTAAACTAAAGTGCTAGTCTAGAAAAGAATGATGAAATAGGAAATGGGTACACTTTAGAATTTCTTTTCTCACAATATCTCTCTCTCTTTATCAACCCTAGAAAGAAATTGAAGGAGGAAGAAGATGAGCTCAAAATGAGAATGAAAACTAATCAAGAGAGAGTTAGCTAACCATGGATGAGTGGGTATGTCACGCCCTGAAAGAGCACGTGACTGGCCCTTGAACCATATGAAGTCTATAGGACTCTATCTGATCCAAGTAAGCCAAAAGCCCAGAAATCTAAAACCATTTTAAGAGTAAATAAAGAAACTGGTTTTAAATAAGTAAAGAAAGCATGTTTGAAATCAAAGTTTTTAATTAACTAAGCCGAATATACATTTTAAAAATGTGTAGTCTTTTCTGAAAATTTCGGCAGAGTTTCTGCAGCGTCTTGAAAAGTCGTTTTGGTGTTTTCCTGAAATTCGGTGAAAATTCGGTATTTTTCCAAAAACCGTCTTTCTCGATATTTTGCAGTTTAGGGCTAATTATACCTTAAATGGATAGGTAATTACTTGCTTTTAGTAGCTAATGAGTTAATTATGAAATTTTGGTCATTTAAAAATTTTTCCCTATTTTTCAATTTTTTAATATTATTTTAAGCCGGTAAGAAAATACATTAAATAAGCGATAAATACAAATTTTTCCGGGCTAATTTTAATCTCTAAAATTATGATAATTATAATCTAGTGATAACATGAATTTTTAGTAATTTATTTTGATTTTTAACAAATTTTTGTGTTATGAAACGAATTTATTGAATTTTGAGCTAAAACTTGCAATTTTTGAGTTGTAGGGGGCCTTTTTGCATAAAATTTCTTTTGTAAAACCCCTCTCTCTTTTTCCTCAGCCCTAGAACAGTCCAACCCTGACCAAGACCAGAAATTTCTGGGCTCCTTTCTTTGGTTGCCTTCTTGTGTGAAATTGGGATTGTTTATGGATTTATTTTATATATATTGGACAAAATATGATACATGTGACTTTGGAACTTGACCCTTGACTTTCCCCACTTGCCCACACCCTCCCCCTCACCTCAATACTGGCCGAAACCTGCACCATCCCCCATCTCCATTATTTTCCTTCTCTTTCTCTCTCATTTTCTTCAAAATTTGCAACAAAATTCAATAAAAATCCACAAATCCTTCTCTTTTTCAACACAAAATCCTTATGCTATCCTTTCCTTAACCATTCTTGCTTGGATCTTGGTGTTTGAGGCCATCAATTGGAGCAAAATTTTCTTGCTTGATCCATAGATCAAGAGGTATAAATTCATTCAAAGTTACTTTCTTTTGTTGCTAATTCCTTTAAATGCATGGTTTAGTGTTAAAAGTTATATAATTTCTAATCTAGTTTAATAAAAAGAGTAGTTTGTTTAAGTAGGGTTTGAAGCCATGATAATTAATTAAGTTGTTTTATAGTTAATCTAATGGTTAATTAACTAATCTATATAGTTACCTTGTTGATATAGTTTTCAATTTTGCTAAATTAGTTAATTTTAGAAGGGTGAAATTGTTGTTTTAAATTTTCAAGAGAGGGTTTTTGTATGGAATTGGTTTGTGAAGCTTGATTAGTGAGTGGATTAAGTTTTAGAAAGCATTATTTAATTGATTAAACCTAATTTGTTATCTAGTATCTTGCTAACCTAAATCTAAGGGGTGAACTTGCTAATTGGGTTTGAAATTAGTGTTAATTAAGTTTTTCAAGTATGGATTTTGATTTGCAATTGCTATTTATAAAAATCAAGAAAGGGTTTGGTTGTGGAATATAGGTTTTGGATCATGGCTATTGTGTTGTAATTAGTGTTTGTAGATTGCTTGTAGTGTGCTTGGGTATTGTGCTAGATTGTAGTCGTTTTGTCGCTAATCGGCGATTTTTGCACCGATTTTGGATTGAAATGCTTACTAGTTTTGTATAAAAATTATGTGATGAATTATTTTTGATACCTTGATGATTGTAATGGCTTGTCCTACGACTTTTAGGATACGTGAGTGCGGTTTTTGGGTAGTCGGGTTTTAGTTTCGCCGTGCGACCCAAATCGGCGTTTTTGGCAGTTTTTGCGATTTTCGCGTGTGTTCCGCGCACTTTGTGCACGTTGTACCTAGCTAGCGAACTTTAGTAGTTTCGTTGGGGTTTTGCGTCGTTCTTTGATATGTAACCTTATATTTGGTATTGATGTAAATTCCAGGTTCGGTCGCGGAGACGTCAGACGCGGCGCGAAAGGGAAAGGCGGTGATTGGACACAGCTAGCCAGGGATCCCGGTGAGTAGATTTAACATCTACGGGGGACGATCGTTTGGATGGCGCAAGTCGCCCGATAGATTTAGTAAACTGAAAAATAGTAAACTGGATAACCACTTGTGACATTAGAATAATATTACTGGAATGATAACTGCTGCAATTAGATCAATATGTTATACCCATATACGCAAACTCAATTGTAGGACACATGCACCATTACCAGGTTTTCATATGCAGCACGAGCACTATTCATGCTTACACACACACCCTGGTAATTGCCATGCCACCACACTAGATAACCTTTAATTTAAACCTTTTACTAATTGATACTTAAATTGTGCTATTTCCTTAAAATGAAACCGTAGGATTGCTATTCATGTGCATGTACTTCATCATATTCATTGTTCATGCTTAATACATTAATCACACATCGCAACTTGATTATTGATATCATACGCATTCATTATCATTGATATATGCACATATGAGAATTTCTTGAGATTTTATGATATTGCTGGATTTCGGGGGAAAGCCGCAAAATTTCCAAACTTATGATATTTTTAAAACATGTAAATTGCGGTTTTCTAGTGATGTAAGTGTCGTCCACCATGAGTTTGCTGTGGATTTGGAAATCCGTGTCGAGGAGTGGAGGAACCGGCACAGGTACATGGTGGGCCCGGTAAGGTACCCCGGGGCAAGAGGAATGTGGTGATGACGTTGAGCCTGGCAGGGGACGGATTACCTACCGGTGACTGTTTGGGACGGCGGATATCCAGAGGATACCGACCGTGGCCGCTAGATGATAAGATATTGATATTTGAGATGGGTCAGCCGGACGGCTGAGGCCAGAGATACATTTATGAGATTTGAGACAGCTTTTGGGTGTCGTTGCTGGACACCGATTTTCGTCGATTCATTGACATTATGCTGGCATTCTAAAAGAGTTTCAAAAACAAAAAAGAGAATAAATATTTCTTATATATACATATTGAGACCTCAGATATTCATGTTGCATACATATTAGCACACTGATATGATATACACACCTTCTAGTGCATCCAGTCATACCTGTATTTTAGATGCTAGGATGCTTGTGTGCATGCATACGATAGCCTTTGCAGATGTTATTTATTACTCACGAGTTGGCAACTCACCCCCGTTGTGCCACAGTCTTTTGCAGGTCCGCTCCGTCAGTTCAGTAGCGGTGGGCGCACTTGTTCTTTTGCCTGTTTTGCTTGGGCTCGAGATTTGCTCATAGGTGGGTTATGTTATTATTTTGTACCACCTTGTATATTCTTGTATCTAGTGTACTCCATCTACTGTTTCTACCAGATTATTGTATATTGACCTAGAGATGAGACTGTGAGGTTTATGGATTTTATGCTGTATTTTGGGGTCGAGCTCACTTGAGCCGACATGCTACTTTTTTCATGCTTCCTTATGATTATTATGCTTGTTGTCATTTATATTGCGTGGGATTTGTGACCGCCTTATGGCGAAGAGCTAGCTCCCGCTTGGGGATGCCTTTTTTGTTGGATTCATGTATATATGTTGTTGTACCCATTTTTGGGGGTCAGTATTTACAAAGGAGACTCTGCCGAAATTTTCGGGAAAAATTGGTATTGTTTTTAAAAAAGGGTTTTACATGACTTATTTGATAACTTGCTTTCAAATGATTGGGTTTTCTTCACTCTTTTGCTTCATTGGTTTTGTTTTCTGGGCTTTGGCTTACTTATTTTACGGACGCCTTTAGACGTTTCGTAAACTTAAGTGCCAGTCACGTTCCGTACCCTGCGGGTCGTGACAAAGTTGGTATCAGAGCGATAGGTTTTACCTTTGTGAGTGTAGGATGACCCTTGGTAGATGGAGTAAGTGACTTAAGCAGGGTAACGTAGCGTGCGTATGTCCGCGGCATACTTACGATACGGTACTCCGCCTAAGTGACTTTAGGGTATACTTGCTTGAAAATTCCTTCTTCAATTCCGTGTATCCTATGATCCTATTGCACTGTTCTTACTATCCGTTATCCTGTAACAGCCACTATGCCGCCGAAGGCTACGAGGGCACAGAGGGCTGCCGCCAGAGACGAGATTCGAGCTGGCTCGTCCGAGACTAGGACTGAGCAGGGCGGTATGCCTACGCCGCAGGGACAGACCGATCCACCTTCCCCAGGCCGTATGGATAGGCTCGAGACCAGTATGGAGGAGTTGCGACAGATGATGGGAGGCATGCAGGAGCTACGTCAGATGGTAGGATCCCTAGTTGCAGCCAGTCGTACACCGAGGCCGGATGACGTACCTACTACATCACAGACGACCATGATACCTGCTCTTACTCCTACCACCGTGGCCATTCCGGTTTCACTACAGGATTTCTTGAGGCTGAACCTCCAGTATTCACCGGCACCGAGGCAGCGGAGGACCCACAGACGTTCCTTGACAGTTTAGCCAGGATCTGCCGTTCGCTGAGATGTTCGGATGATCGATGGGTAGAGCTTGCGAGTTTCCGACTAGAGGGTCTCGCGCAGACATGGTGGGAGTCAGTCTTGAGAGGTCGAGCTGCAGGTCTGCCGCCTATGACTTGGGCCGAGTTTACAGCGGTCTTTCTAGCCCGTTTCCTTCCAGAGAGCGTTCGTGACGCCAGAGCTCGCAGCTTCGAGGCCTTAGTCAAGACACCTGGGATGACGGTGTCTGAGTATGACATCCAGTTTACATAGTTATCCCGATATGCTCAGTATTTGGTGGATACCGAGGAGAAGATGGTGAAGAGGTTCGTACAGGGACTTGATGCCCAGCTATATCTTGCCATTGGCGCCCAGCACTACGACACTTATTCAGCTGCTAGGGATACGGCATTGCGGATGGAGGCACGCATATCACAGACTTCGGCCGTTTCTGGGCCGAAGAGGATGCGCACCGATGTACCGCCTCAGAGGCAGCGCGCCAGATTCTTTCCGAGAGATAGGCCTGGCAGAGGATTTGGGCGGGGACAGTTATATGGTTCTTATCCCCAGGGGCAGCAGCCGTCTCCAGGGTGTTTTGGGTGCGGGAGTTTGCACCATCTTGTCAGAGACTGTCCGGTGAGACGACAGGGAGCAGCGACAGTTCCGCACGTGACCCTACCACCATCACCACCCCCTCCTCAGAGAGCCCTACTTCCTACACCAGGCGATGCTCCACGCCAGTTAGGTGCACCGAGAGGCCGTGGACGCGGCGGTCCTGTTCAGAGAGGACGAGGAGGCAGAGGCCGAGGTCGAGGTCAGCCCGCTATCGGTGGAGGACAGGCCCGAGTTTTTGCTTTGACACCGCAGGATGCGCAGGCATCCAATGCCGTTGTGACAGGTACCTTGCCAGTTTGTTCTTTCGACGCACGGGTATTATTCGACCCAGGTTCCACACATTCGTACTTCTCTACACACTTTGCACCGATGTTGGGCCGTGAGTCGTCGTCGTTAGATCAGCCGCTTGTTGTTGTTACTCCGGTAGGCGAGTCGTTTGTCGCTCGGTTTGTATTTCGTTTGTGTTCCGTTCGTATCGGGGAGAGGGATTCATCAGTTGATTTGATACTCCTCGATATGTTGGACTTTGATGTGCTTCTGGGCATGGATTGGCTAGCCACTTGTTATGCTTCGGTGGACTGCCGTGAGAAGGCAGTCAGATTTAGCTTTCCGGGAGAGCCAGTCCTTGTTATTCAGGGAGACCGCAGTGTCGCCCTTCCCAGCTTAATTTCTTCTCTTCGCGCTGGTCAGCTCTTGCGGAAGGGATGTCAGGGATTCTTAGCGTTTGTTTGTGATACTCGAGCTGCAGAGGTTCCGTTAGACCGGGTCCCGGTTGTTTCTGAGTTCCCTGATGTCTTCCCTGATGAGCTACCTGGGCTACCACCTGAGCGCGATGTTGAGTTCTGCATTGATTTGATTCTCGGTTCGGGGCCTATTTCTATACCACCTTATCGGATGGCCCCGGCAGAGCTTCGAGAGCTGAAGGATCAGTTGCAGGATTTGTTAGATAAGGGGCTTATTCGACCGAGTGTTTCTCCGTGGGGTGCTCCGGTCCTGTTTGTCAAGAAGAAGGATGGAAGTTTGCGCTTATGTATCGACTACCGCCAGCTGAACAAAGTTACCGTTCGGAACAGATATCCGTTGCCGCGCATTGATGATTTGTTCGACCAGCTTCAGGGTGCGGGGTATTTTTCGAGGATCGACTTGCGATCAGGATACCATCAGCTGCGAGTTCGACAGGAGGATATACCGAGGACAGCTTTCCGCACGCGCTACGGCCATTACGAGTTTTTGGTGATGTCGTTCGGACTCACCAACGCCCCGGCAGCATTCATGGATTTGATGAACCGTACATTCAGACCGTATCTTGACTTGTTCATCATCGTGTTTATCGACGATATCTTGGTGTACTCCCGGAGCAGAGAGGAGCACGAGCAGCACTTGCGGATTACGTTACAGACTCTGAGGGAGCACCAGCTGTTCGCAAAGTTCTCCAAGTGTGCGTTCTGGCTGGATAGCATCGGATTCTTGGGTCACGTGGTTACGAGAGACGGCATTTGTGTGGACCCGAAGAAGATTGAGGCTGTTCAGCAGTGGCCCCGACCTACATCGGTTACTGAGATCCGTAGTTTTCTAGGCTTGGCGGGCTACTACAGGCGTTTTGTTCAGGACTTCTCCCGTATAGCTGCACCGTTGACCGGTTTGACCCGGAAGGGAGTTCCTTTCGTTTGGACAGAGGAGTGCGAGCGCAGTTTTCAGCAGCTACGGACTTGTTTGACTACGGCGCCGGTATTATCTTTACCTTCGGGATCAGGCGGATTTGTTGTCTACTGTGATGCTTCGCGAGTGGGATTAGGATGCGTATTGATGCAGCATGGCCGGGTGATCGCTTACGCTTCTCGGCAGTTGAAGAAGCATGAACAGAATTACCTCACTCATGATTTGGAGATGGCTGCAGTGGTCTTTGCACTGAAGATTTAGCGACATTACCTTTACGGCGAGTCATGTCAGATATTCACCGATCACAAGAGCTTAAAGTACATATTTCAGCAGCGAGACCTGAACCTCAGACAGCGTCGTTGGATGGAGTTGGTGAAAGACTACGACTGCGAGATCTTATATCACCCCGGCAAGGCGAATGTGGTGGCAGATGCATTGAGTAGGAGGCCCGGGGGTAGTCTATCCTTTTTGCGCGCAGTTCAGAGGCAGTCGTCAGCAGATTGGCAGATGTTATGCGACAGCAGAGTTGAGTTCGAGTTCACTCAGACAGGGGGACAGCTCGCGCATGTTCGTGCACGCCCACAGCTGCTTGACCGTGTATATGAGGCACAGCGCAGTGACGACCGTTGCTCAGAGATCATGGCACAGATGGGACAGGGCAGATTTTCCGAGTTCGTGATTGACGATCAGGGGATTTTACGATATGGATCTAGACTGTGCGTACCAGATGCTGATGGATTGCGGCGCGACATTCTTGAGGAGGCACACCGATCAGTGTATAGTGTCCACCCCGGTTCCACCAAGATGTACCATGATATGAGAGAGACCTACTGGTGGGACGGGATGAAGAGGTACATTGCGGAGTTCGTTTCGAGATGCCTGACTTGTCAGCATGTCAAGGCCGAGCACCAGAGGCCCGCAGGAGAGCTACAGCCGTTACCCATTCCAGAGTGGAAATGGGAGCAGATTTCGATGGATTTCGTTGTGGGTCTACCCAGGACCAGTCGAGGGTACGACTCCATCTGGGTGATCGTGGATAGATTGACGAAAGCGGCTCACTTTCTTCCGGTGAAGACGACTTTCAGCTTCGCTCAGTATGCTCAGCTCTATATTGACGAGATCGTGCGACTACATGGCGTACCGACTTGTATCGTGTCAGATCGAGGCACTCAGTTCACCAGCCGACTTTGGCAGAGACTTCAGGAGGCTTTGGGCACTCGTTTGAGCTTCAGCACAGCGTTTCATCCGCAGACAGAAGGACAGTCAGAGCAGACCATTCAGACTCTCGAGGACATGCTCAGAGCGTGCGTTTTAGACTTTGGTGGTAGCTGGGATCGTCATTTACCTCTAGTGGAGTTCTCCTACAACAACAGCTTCCAGGATACGATTCAGATGGCACCTTTCGAGGCTTTGTATGGGAGGAGATGCAGATCGCCCGTTTGTTGGACAGAGCTCAGCGAGAGCAGCATTTTGGGGCCGCAGCTTGTTGAGGAGACGACAGCGAAGATACAGTTGATCCGAGACCGGATGAGAGCGGCTCAGAGCAGGCAGAAATCGTATGCAGACAGGCGCCGTCGCAGATTAGAGTTCGCAGTTGGCGACCATGTTTTTCTGAAAGTCTCTCCGATGAAGGGCGTGATGCGTTTTGGGCAAAAGGGAAAGCTTAGCCCTAGATTCGTAGGTCCCTTCGAGATCCTCGAGCGTGTCGGCGCTGTTGCATATCGTTTGGCTCTTCCTCCCAGCTTTCCCGATGTTCACCCCGTCTTCCATGTTTCGATGCTCCGCAAGTACCTTCACGACCCTTCGCATGCGATTCAGCACCCGACAGTCCAGCTAGAGCGCGACCTTTCTTTTGCAGAGCAGCCGGTGGCCATCCTGGATCGGCAGGTGAAGAAGTTGAGGTCGAAGATTATACCAACCGTCAAGGTCCTTTGGCGTAGCCCGAGCAGCGAGGAGGTTACCTGGGAGACCGAGGGCGAGATGAGGAAGAAGTATCCCCATCTCTTTGAAGGTACGCGTAGCTATATTTTTAAATTCGGGGACCGAATTTCTTTAAGGGGGGAAGATTGTAGCGTCTTGAAAAGTCGTTTTGGTGTTTTCCTGAAATTCGGTGAAAATTCGGTATTTTTCCGAAAACCGTCTTTCTCGATATTTTGCAGTTTAGGGCTAATTATACCTTAAATGGATAGGTAATTACTTGATTTTAGTAGCTAATAAGTTAATTATGAAATTTTGGTCATTTAAAAATTTTTCCCTATTTTTCAATTTTTTAATATTATTTTAAGCCGGTAAGAAAATACATTAAATAAGCGATAAATACAAATTTTTCCGGGCTAATTTTAATCTCTAAAATTATGATAATTATAATCTAGTGATAACATGAATTTTTAGTAATTTATTTTGATTTTTAACAAATTTTTGTGTTATGAAACGAATTTATTGAATTTTGAGCTAAAACTTGCAATTTTTGAGTTGTAGGGGGCCTTTTTGCATAAAATTTCTTTTGTAAAACCCCTCTCTATTTTTCCTCAGCCCTAGAACAGTCCAACCCTGACCAAGACCAGAAATTTCTGGGCTCCTTTCTTTGGTTGCCTTCTTGTGTGAAATTGGGATTGTTTATGGATTTATTTTATATATATTGGACAAAGTATGATACATGTGACTTTGGAACTTGCCCCTTGACTTTCCCCACTTGCCCACACCCTCCCCCTCACCTCAATACTGGCCGAAACCTGCACCATCCCCCATCTCCATTATTTTCCTTCTCTTTCTCTCTCATTTTCTTCAAAATTTGCAACAAAATTCAATAAAAATCCACAAATCCTTCTCTTTTTCAACACAAAATCCTTATGCTATCCTTTCCTTAACCATTCTTGCTTGGATCTTGGTGTTTGAGGCCATCAATTGGAGCAAAATTTTCTTGCTTGATCCATAGATCAAGAGGTATAAATTCATTCAAAGTTACTTTCTTTTGTTGCTAATTCCTTTAAATGCATGGTTTAGTGTTAAAAGTTATATAATTTCTAATCTAGTTTAATAAAAAGAGTAGTTTGTTTAAGTAGGGTTTGAAGCCATGATAATTAATTAAGTTGTTTTATAGTTAATCTAATGGTTAATTAACTAATCTATATAGTTACCTTGTTGATATAGTTTTCAATTTTGCTAAATTAGTTAATTTTAGAAGGGTGAAATTGTTGTTTTAAATTTTCAAGAGAGGGTTTTTGTATGGAATTGGTTTGTGAAGCTTGATTAGTGAGTGGATTAAGTTTTAGAAAGCATTATTTAATTGATTAAACCTAATTTGTTATCTAGTATCTTGCTAACCTAAATCTAAGGGGTGAACTTGCTAATTGGGTTTGAAATTAGTGTTAATTAAGTTTTTCAAGTATGGATTTTGATTTGCAATTGCTATTTATAAAAATCAAGAAAGGGTTTGGTTGTGGAATATAGGTTTTGGATCATGGCTATTGTGTTGTAATTAGTGTTTGTAGATTGCTTGTAGTGTGCTTGGGTATTGTGCTAGATTGTAGTCGTTTTGTCGCTAATCGGCGATTTTTGCAACGATTTTGGATTGAAATGCTTACTAGTTTTGTATAAAAATTATGTGATGAATTATTTTTGATACCTTGATGATTGTAATGGCTTGTCCTATGACTTTTAGGATACGTGAGTGCGGTTTTTGGGTAGTCGGGTTTTAGTTTCGCCGGGCGACCCAAATCGGCGTTTTTGGCAGTTTTTGCGATTTTCGCATGTGTTCCGCGCACTTTGTGCACGTTGTACCTAGCTAGCGAACTTTAGTAGTTTCGTTGGGGTTTTGCGTCGTTCTTTGATATGTAACCTTATATTTGGTATTGATGTAAATTCCAGGTTCGGTCGCGGAGACGTCAGACGCGGCGCGAAAGGGAAAGGCGGTGATTGGACACAGCTAGCCAGGGATCCCGGTGAGTAGATTTAACATCTACGGGGGACGATCGTTTGGATGGCGCAAGTCGCCCGATAGATTTAGTAAACTGAAAAATAGTAAACTGGATAACCACTTGTGACATTAGAATAATATTACTGGCATGATAATTGCTGCAATTAGATCAATATGTTATACCCATATACGCAAACTCAATTGTAGGACACATGCACCATTACCAGGTTTTCATATGCAGCACGAGCACTATTCATGCTTACACACACACCCTGGTAATTGCCATGCCACCACACTAGATAACCTTTAATTTAAACCTTTTACTAATTGATACTTAAATTGTGCTATTTCCTTAAAATGAAACCGTAGGATTGCTATTCATGTGCATGTACTTCATCATATTCATTGTTCATGCTTAATACATTAATCACACATCGCAACTTGATTATTGATATCATACGCATTCATTATCATTGATATATGCACTTATGAGAATTTCTTGAGATTTTATGATATTGCTGGATTTCGGGGGAAAGCCGCAAAATTTCCAAACTTATGATATTTTTAAAACATGTAAATTGCGGTTTTCTAGTGATGTAAGTGTCGTCCACCATGAGTTTGCTGTGGATTTGGAAATCCGTGTCGAGGAGTGGAGGAACCGGCACGGGTACATGGTGGGCCCGGTAAGGTACCCCGGGGCAAGAGGAATGTGGTGATGACGTTGAGCCTGGCAGGGGACGGATTACCTACCGGTGACTGTTTGGGACGGCGGATATCCAGAGGATACCGACCGTGGCCGCTAGATGATGAGATATTGATATTTGAGATGGGTCAGCCGGACGGCTGAGGCCAGAGATACATTTATGAGATTTGAGACAGCTTTTGGGTGTCGTTGCTGGACACCGATTTTCGTCGATTCATTGACATTATGCTGGCATTCTAAAAGAGTTTCAAAAACAAAAAAGAGAATAAATATTTCTTATATATACATATTGAGACCTCAGATATTCATGTTGCATACATATTAGCACACTGATATGATATACACACCTGCTAGTGCATCCAGTCATACCTGTATTTTAGATGCTAGGATGCTTGTGTGCATGCATACGATAGCCTTTGCAGATGTTATTTATTACTCACGAGTTGGCAACTCACCCCCGTTGTGCCACAGTCTTTTGCAGGTCCGCTCCGTCAGTTCAGTAGCGGCGGGCGCACTTGTTCTTTTGCCTGTTTTGCTTGGGCTCGAGATTTGCTCATAGGTGGGTTATGTTATTATTTTGTACCACCTTGTATATTCTTGTATCTAGTGTACTCCATCTACTGTTTCTACCAGATTATTGTATATTGACCTAGAGATGAGACTGTGAGGTTTATGGATTTTATGCTGTATTTTGGGGTCGAGCTCACTTGAGCCGACATGCTACTTTTTTCATGCTTCCTTATGATTATTATGCTTGTTGTCATTTATATTGCGTGGGATTTGTGACCGCCTTATGGCGAAGAGCTAGCTCCCGCTTGGGGTTGCCTTTTTTGTTGGATTCATGTATATATGTTGTTGTACCCATTTTTGGGGGTCAGTATTTACAAAGGAGACTTTGCCGAAATTTTCGGGAAAAATTGGTATTGTTTTTAAAAAAGGGTTTTACATGACTTATTTGATAACTTGCTTTCAAATGATTGGGTTTTCTTCACTCTTTTGCTTCATTGGTTTTGTTTTCTGGGCTTTGGCTTACTTATTTTACGGACGCCTTTAGACGTTTCGTAAACTTAAGTGCCAGTCACGTTCCGTACCCTGCGGGTCGTGACAGTTTCTCTTGTAAATATTGGCCCCGAGCGGGGTACAACAAGAATAATATATATGCAATGATAAAAGGCATCCCCAAGCGGGAGCTAGCTCTTCGTCCATCGACGGTCACAACCACGCAAGCAATATAATATACAACGCCGAATGGCGAGGATCAAAACTCCAAAAGAGAAACTCAAAATAACATGAAAACCGTAATACTACTACACGCGACTCTAAGGTCAAAATAATACATCACTAATGTCTAAGTCCGAAACAATATACAAGTATTGGTTGATGGAATTTCTAGATACAATGAATAATACATATACAAGGGTGGTTCTGATGCAAGAACCCACCAACCAAGCAAATCACCCGCAAAGTAAGCAGTGTGCCAGAAATGCCGCTATAGAACCTATATGGCAGACCTGCAAGAACTGTGGCACAACGGGGGTGAGTTGCCAACTCGTGAATAGAAGACATCTACAAGCTGAAAACGAATGCATGACATACTCCTAGGTCAATACGATCAGATATATGAACCTCAAAAGGTAAGCCTGAAGCATAATAAGGTGGCAATGTAACATCTAAACATGTAGGTAGTGCCAAAAACTCGTGCCAGTGCCTCAGGTAATAACATGTCATAAATATAAGGTATGCCTGCATGAAGTAAATATGATGAAGTATCAAAATGGATATCAATACACATATATTAACGTCCCATTCCACTAATATTGGTGTAAGGGTATATATAACAACGCCCTCATACCATGTTATATATACAAATGAAGTATGATCAATGTAATAAAAGTCTATATGTGATCAAGGTCTGTAAAACCGTGGATCCCGTCCACCCGTCACCCAATGACAATAAGCATCATGCATGTAAATGTGAGGATATAATCAAAATCATGGACAACATCATGAAACCAATGCCTAGCATCGGCACGTAAATCCTCATATATCGGGCATCCGTCAGTCCGGGTCAGCCCACTCTCTCATATATCGGGCATCCGTCAGTCCGAGTCAGCCCACTCTCTCATATATCGGGCATCCTTCAGTCCGGGTCAGCCCACTCTCTCATATATCGGGCCCCACCATGTATCCTCATACGGCACCCACCCCTCGTATGGGTACAAAATCAGAACCGATAAATCTCATGGTGGCAGCGCAAATATCATATCAAAGAAACCGGGTTTTTCAAATAAATACATACTTTCCTTTGAAATTATCCACGGTTCCCAAATCCAGAAATATCATGAAAACGAATATCTCGATGCGTATAATCTGAAGGCATGATGTATGTGACATATAAATGAAATGCAAGTATAACAGGATATCATGCAACATGGAATAATAGTATGCACATACAAGGTCATATCCTGATGCAATATAGAAATAAACACATGCAATGCGATGCGGAATCGAATAAATCAATGCAACAGTGAAGAATCTACACCAATATGTATATGTCATGCAGTGGTGCCATTTGAAATAAGACGAATCGGGGTTTTGGTGAAATAAGGGTTATGGTGTTTTTAAGAATAGATGCGTCTTTTGAAAATACCCGTAGAATCCCTTTACTTGTCTTTAAGATAATCCCGATTCGTTAGTTTTGGAATAGGTATGACTCGGTCTAGTCTGACATCTACCATGCAAACTATAGACCTAAGCATCAAGTCAGTCGGGAGGGGTATGGAAACCACCTAAATCTGAGTCGATATATATATAGATATAATAGTCAGTGATCCCGCCTCAATATTATCGCCTACGATACAGTATATCATAAGACATCCTCGAGTCATGAGTGCGGATCTATCATCAATATAAGCTTGTACGGTACATCGTCGTACGGCATCCCAATAGCTGGGTACGGGTCAATATCATAATCAGCTCATCAATTATCTGGTATCCTTATCAACATATCACATAATCTGGGGTACTGATCATAGTCTAGTACAAATCGATACCATCATCACTGCATGTGTAAACACACGTCAAAGGCCCGCTAGAGATCACATGTCGTATCCCAAATACGAGTCACATCATATCACCGATCTCACGGCACAATGCCCAAATCATCGACTCATCTCCAAAGTCATCCAATATCATCAAACACAGTGCAAGTATAATGAATATGCAAGGGTGTACGTGTAGGTGTAAATCTATTCTAGGGTTCGCGACTATGAACTACACTAGTTGCTTCTAACCCTAAACTATCCATAATACACCTAACACAATATCCACGACACACTATAACTATCATATATATAACATATATATAGTATATCAACTACGGACTGCGGGGGTGCTATACGCCATCCACCCGACTTTCCCCTGTAGATATAATCTACTCACTTTGCTTCTTTATCTGTCGACGTCGCCACGCGTTTGCTTGTCGTCCCGAAGTCTTCATGGGGTACATACACATTAACGTATCGCAAATGCGTATCAAAATCAATTCAAAACTAAAACGGCATACGAATCCCAAAACGATACGCTATGATGTATAGGTTAGAACCTATGGACAACGCCTTCCAAAACCATCAACAACCCTCGATATCGTCGTATAAACGCCAAGTAGTCGAGGTAAAACACCATACGCAAATTCAGAATTAGAAAAACGGAATACGGAAACACGAATCCAAAACAGCAACTAAGGAAATAGGCTCCAGATTTCATCCTAGGTCAAATTAGACAAATCTATACATGCTAGGGGCCTAATCTACACATATAGGAGCTGCAGAACCAAAACGACCCAATTTGGTGCAGGTCTGGCCGCAATTTGCTGCCAGAGGGAATTAATTTGCGACCGGGGAAAAGAGGTAGGGGCTGGGGTCTTCTGTGGTGGTTCTAGGGTGCCTGCACATCTTACTGTCCAATCAATTTTATTTCAGAATGTCTCGGGTGATAGCAGATTACAAAATACACTCCCAGATTTACAGTTTTCCCCGATATTAATTTCTAAATCCGTATTCCGGGTCTGAGTTTCAGGTTTGGGTCTCAAATCCAGCACTAAGGTGCTTGTGCGGCCTCTACTAAGCTTAAATTCACATTACAACCCACAATTTCCTCAAACCTTAACTAGGTTTTCCTTAAGTCCACCAAGACACAAAATATCGGTTCTAAACTAAGCATGGGGTATAAGTAATGCATAAACTAAGCTAATGATCCAGAAATTACCTCATTGGCAACTCAAGAAAATTCTTGAGTTTCCCCTAGTGGCCACAATCCTCTCTTTCTTGGTCCAATGTATAGATCTTGAGCTTGTGCACATTTTTCGTGAAACGAAGATGGGGTTTTGGTGTAGTTTTCATGGTGATTTGGGGCTATTGAAGAGGGGAGGGAGGTGAAGAGCAGCAGCAGCAACAACAAGGGCTGAAGAGGGAGAGAGAGATGGGTGAAGGAAATGAAGGAGATGGCTAAGTCCTTGGGTCAAAGGAGACCATACCCCTCTCTCTCACCAAACCTCCAATATAAAAATCCTTTTCCATTTTTTTTTCTTTCCTCTCTAAACCCTTCTCACTAGAATAGTAAACCCAAAAGGAAAGCCATGGTAGAAATGCACATGTGTAGAAAAAAGATATGTGCATGTTTTGCACAAAAATGCTAAAAAACCGATTAGCGATTTTTAATCGCGATTAGCACTAAATTAGCATATAACTAATCATAAAAGCTTTAAAATGGCATAATTCCATAAGATACCCTATTTTAGAATTTTCCATAATTTTTCCAAATTTTTCTGTATTTAATTATACCAAAATATTAAAATATTCAATAAAATAATATTAAATTATAAAAATTCCCAAAAATAATATTTTATTTTTTTAAATGTTACAATCTTCCCCTCTTAAATAAATTCGGTCCCCGAATTTAAATTTAAACCCCCACATACTAAAACATTTCAGTAAAAATCCAAATTGTCGGGGCTCCGAAAACATCAATACATGCGAATATCATAAAAATGTACCGCTCAATTAGAAATCAATCCCCAAATATATATGAATATCCTGTGTGTCTGGTGCGCAAGGAATCAAAATCCATATATGTGTCATACAGGTGCACAAAACAACATCTAGGTGCAACTGGTGTGCACGAAACATCTGTCATAGGCAACGTGTGTGCCTGACAGCAAAATCAGGTGCATCTGACATGCACGAAGAATCCCGATTTAGTACATCTGGCGTGCACCAAAATCGTATATCAAAACACTAAAGGTGCATGAAAACTATGCTGGAAGTGTAAATCAAATCACTGCATAAGATAGGCGTGAAATCACAATCAATACCTCAAATGTAATAACTATGCGCAAAATATAATTACCCAGTGGGTGCATGAAAACAATTATCATGAAACTCAGCCATCAAGACTAAATCATACAAATAGAACGTCCAAAATATCGAAATCCAAGATGACGGATACGTGATAATCGAATCACAAAATCACAAATCATAAATACCGTCGTCGGTAGTTCCTCCTTCAAGGTCGAAAAGGTGTCGATGCATCCAATGCTAACAGCGCAAGATATCTACTTGCCTCTTGCTCACGGTCCGGCATCCTCTGTCTCTGAGTCCTTATCTTCTCTGTGGATTACCAATCTCACGATCCATCGGCTCAACGGCCCTGTCAGGTGTATTAACGGGGACGATTCCGTTCTGGCACTTCTCTGGTCATCTCTCGGTCAATCTTCACGACCACTCGTAAAGCAGTATGTCACTGGCGTCGGCCTCCGGCTCTCTGAATGCACATCACACATCCGATCCTGGGTGCAAAAATCAATGCAACAATGTCCCGGAAGGAATCCTGCTCAAGGTCTCTTCTGATTTCGCCTATGCCGAACTGTACGGAGGCTGGTACTCTTGCATAATCTCTTCTCTCTCAATGGACATCTGCGTCCTCAGCACCGTATTCTCTCGGAAATTGGTCGCATCCCAACGCCTCTGTAAGCATATCAGGTCTCTGGTCTCGACGGGAAGAAATGACAGCTCGTCAGCGTCTCGCACGAACCTCTTGTCCCGCTTGTCTGTATCATCGTCCACTTCGACGTTACGTCTCTATCTGCGCACTGCAACATTCTCGGCTATGGTAAATCCGAAGTCTCTCTCAAATCTCTTTTCTGCCGAATTGCCCGGAAGTCATCGTCCTTTACTGGAGCTAATTCTTGTTCCGGGACGGCTGCATACTTATTGCAACTCCTTCTAGAAGGTATATCCGTACACAATGCCTCTACGTGCGTATCGCATCTCTGCTGTCAGCGGAGTGGGACGTCATCTCGTCGAACTCTCTTGCGAACTCTTTACTTCCCTCTGCTTCAATATCGACTGATTCGGACTCATCTCATCGTGGTTGCACGGACTGCGCTCCAACGGCTATCCTCGTATCTGGAGTCTCCCAAGAATTGCATCTCACCACCTAGCATCCGAAGGAAGTCGAACCATTCGATCGATTCGTCAAAACCTCATAATCCCCCAAGAGCTCAGCATCTTGGGTACAGTTTAACAGCATCGGGTACATACCACGGCATCAATGGTCCAGCCGTAGAAGGGCAAACCCAAGCCTCACTAATGGCGCCGCAGAACTGCCGCAAACCCTAAGGTTCAAAGGCTTTCACACGGTTATTATGTCGAGTTAGGGTTTCATTCTTCTAGAGGGTCCATAGAATTTGGCTGCATATCTTTCCGAATACTTTAAACTTGGAATAACAGGTTTCTGACATTCTATCGTCTCTGTCGACTCTCAACGTCTCCGCGTGAAGTCGTCTCTAGCTGGAAGCAACCTATCTGATGACCTCGCATCGATAAGCGAACGACCCCCACGCCCTAGTCATCCACCCTCGGTGACTAGCGACCGTCCATCATATCTTTAAGTATATACTCATTCTGCAGTAGCTCCAATCTTCTGGGCGATATCTCATCATTTGCAACAACAACTGGCTCATTCGTCTGTACGCTGAACATCACCTCAATCCTCCAGGAAAGGCGATACATTGGCGGTCATCTCTAAATCGGTCTGCTCTAGATCTGAGTAAGACTCTCCACACTGGAAATCTTCAATCAACTGGGCCTGCTCCGGCGCATAAATCGGACGAATCACCCTCGTCTCTCAAATCGGGTAGACTAGCTATCATCTGTCTGATATCTGCCTGGAAGCTCCGGCGATCTCAGCTCGTAAGCTCCGGAAGTGACATCCTGTCAATCTCAGCAACAGCTGTCTGCACTATAGGCGACATCATAATCTCTGAGGTATGCTGTACATCAACAGTCCTCTCTCAACTGGCAGCTCTAACAATGGCCCGATCATCCGGTGTAAAACCAAGCACTTGCCTCCACAAGAGGTCACAATCATCAATACTAACTCGAGACGTTCCCATGTCACCAGAAAACACAATGGTCGGCCCTCGTACCAGACGAGCTCGCCCTGACCGTAACACTAGCAGCAGCTCAACTGCGCTCAAGCAATGGCGACAGGAACCTCAATCGAGTATCGAAGAGAGCAGATCAATGGCAAGAAAGAAAACAACAGATCCAGAATGGATACATGATCATAAGAAGGAACAGCATCAATGAAAGTATGATCATGGAACTAATAGAATCGAGGATCTCAAATGGATGTATAATCATGGATATGAAGATAATCATTGATCTCGAAAATATGTACATCCTAAGGTTCCTTAAGCGGAGTAGTGTATCGTTAGTATGCCGCGGAACATACCCACGGTACGTCACTCTACTTTAGTCACCTATTCCATCAACCAAGGGTCATCCTACGCGACGAAAGTTCGGGTCTAATACCCCCTCGACTAAGTCTAAGTTCCGTAAGGTCAAGCCTAAGTTCCGTATACATATAGACGCCCTAGGCTCCATATAGTCAAACATAGACTCGAACCAAGGTTAACCTAGCGCTCTGATACCAACTTTGTCACGCCCCGAAAGAGCACGTGACTGGCCCTTGAACCATATGAAGTTTATAGGACTCCATCTGATCCAAGTAAGCCAAAAGCCCAGAAATCTAAAACCATTTTAAGAGTAAATAAAGAAACTGGTTTTAAATAAGTAAAGAAAGCATGTTTGAAATCAAAGTTTTTAATTAACTAAGCCGAATATACATTTTAAAAATGTGTAGTCTTTTCTGAAAATTTCGGCAGAGTTTCTCTTGTAAATATTGGCCCCGAGCGGGGTACAACAAGAATAATATATATGCAATGATAAAAGGCATCCCCAAGAGGGAGCTAGCTCTGCGTCCATCGACGGTCACAACCACGCAAGCAATATAATATACAACGCCGAATGGCGAGGATCAAAACTCCAAAAGAGAAACTCAAAATAACATGAAAACCGTAATACTACTACACGCGACTCTAAGGTCAAAATAATACATCACTAATGTCTAAGTCCGAAACAATATACAAGTATTGGTTGATGGAATTTCTAGATACAATAAATAATACATATACAAGGGTGGTTCTGATGCAAGAACCCACCAACCAAGCAAATCACCCGCAAAGTAAGCAGTGTGCCAGAAATGCCTCTATGGAACCTGTACGGCAAACCTGCAAGAATTGTGGCACAACGGCGGTGAGTTGCCAACTCGTGAATAGAAGACATCTACAAGCTGAAAACGAATGCATGATATACTCCTAGGTCAATACGATCAGATATATGAACCTCAAAGGGTAAGCCTGAAGCATGATAAGGTGGAAACGTAACATCTAAACATGTAAGTAGTGCCAAAAACTCGTGCCAGTGCCTTAGGTAATAACATGTCATAAATATAAGGTATGTCTGCATGAAGTAAATAGGATGAAGTATCAAAATGGATATCAATACACATATATTAGCGTCCCATTCCACTAATATTGGTGTAAGGGTATATATAACAGCGCCCTCATACCATGTTATATATACAAATGAAGTATGATCAATGTAATAAAAGTCTATATGTGATCAAGGTCTGTATAACCGTGGATCCCGTCCACCCGTCACCCAATGACAATAAGCATCATGCATGTAAATGTGAGGATATAATCAAAATCATGGAAAACATCATGAAACCTATGCCTAGCATCGGCACGTAAATCCTCATATATCGGGCATCCATGAGTCCGGGTCAGCCCACTCTCTCATATATCGGGCATCCGTCAGTCCGGGTCAGCCCACTCTCTCATATATCGGGCCCCACCAGGTATCCCCATACGGCACCCACCCCTTGTATGGGTACAAAATCAGAACCGATAAATCTCATGGTGGCAGCGCAAATATCATATTAAGGAAACCGGGTTTTTCAAATAAATACATACTTTCCTTTGAAATTATCCACGGTTCCCAAATCCAGAAATATCATGAAAACGAATATCTCGATGCGTATAATCTGAAGGCATGATGTATGTGACATATAAATGAAATGCAAGTATAACAGGATATCATGCAACATGGAATAATAGTACGCACATACATGGTCATATCCTGATGCAATATAGAAATAAACACATGCAATGCGATGCGGAATCAAATAAATCAATGCAACAGTGAAGAATCTACACCAATATGTATATGTCATGCAGTGGTGCCATTTGAAATAAGACGAATCGGGGTTTTGGTAAAATAAGGGTTACGGTGTTTTTAAGAATAGATGCGTCTTTTGAAAATACCCATAGAATCCCTTTACTTGTCTTTGAGATAATCCCGATTCATTAGTTTTGGAATAGGTATGACTCGGTCTAGTCTGACATCTACCATGCACACTTCAGACCTAAGCATCAAGTCTGTCGGGAGGGGTATGGAAACCACCTAAATCTGAGTCGATATATATATAGATATAATAGTTAGTGATCCTGCCTCAATAGTATCGCCTACGATACAGTATATCATAAGACATCCTCGAGTCATGAGTGCAGATCTATCATCAATATAAGCTTGTACGGTACATCGTCGTACGTCATCCCAATAGCTGGGTACGGGTCAATATCATAATCAGCTCATCAATTATCTGGTATCCTTATCAACATATCACATAATCTAGGGTACTGATCATAGTCTAGTACAAATCGATACCATCATCACTGCATGTGTAAACACACGTCAAAGGCCCGCTAGAGATCACATGTCGTATCCCAAATACGAGTCACATCACATCACCGATCTCACGGCACAATGCCCAAATCATCGACTTATCTCCAAAGTCATCCAATATCATCAAACACAGTGCAGGTATAATGAATATGCAAGGGTGTACGTGTAGGTGTAAATCTATTCTAGGGTTCGCGACTATGAACTACACTAGTTGCTTCTAACCCTAAACTATCCATAATACACCTAACACAATATCCACGACACACTATAACTATCATATATATAACATATATATAGTATATCAACTACGGACTGCGGGGGTGCTATACGCCATCCACCCGACTTCCCCCTGTAGATATAATCTACTCACTTTGCTTCTTTATCTGTCGACGTCGCCACGCGTTTGCTTGTCATCCCGAATTCTTCATGGGGTACATACACATTAACGTATCGCAAATGCGTATCAAAACCAATTCAAAACTAAAACGGCATACGAATCCCAAAACGATACGCTATGATGTATAGGTTAGAACCTATGGATAACGCCTTCCAAAACCATTAACAACCCTCAATATCGTCGTATAAACGCCAAGTAGTCGAGGTAAAACACCATACGCAAATTCAGAATTAGAAAAACGGAATATGGAAACACGAATCCAAAACAGCAACTAAGGAAATAGGCTCCAGATTTCATCCTAGGTCAAATTAGACAAATCTATACATGCTAGGGGCCTAATCTACACATGTAGGAGCTGCAGAACCAAAACGACCCAATTTGGTGCAGGTCTGGCCGCAATTTGCGGCCAGAGGGAATTAATTTGCGGCCGGGGAAAAGAGGTAGGGGCTGGGGTCTTGTGTTGTGGTTCTAGGGTGCCTGCACATCTTACTGTCCAATCAATTTTATTTCAGAATGTCTCGGGTGATAGCAGATTACAAAATACACTCCCAGATTTACAGTTTTCCCTGATATTAATTTCTAAATCCGTATTCTGGGTCTAAGTTTCAGGTTTGGGTCTCAAATCCAGCACTAGGGTGTTTGTGCGGCCTCTACTAAGCTCAAATTCACATTACAACCCACAATTTCCTCAAACCTTAACTAGGTTTTCCTTAAGTCCACCAAGACACATAATATCGGTTCTAAACTAAACATGGGGTATAAGTAATGCATAAACTAAGCCAATGATCCAGAAATTACCTCATTGGCAACTCAAGAAAATTCTTGAGTTGCCCCTAGTGGCCACAATCCTCGCTTTCTTGGTCCAATGTATAGATCTTGAGCTTGTGCACATTTTTCGTGAAACGAAGATGGGGTTTTGGTGTAGTTTTCATGGTGATTTGGGCTATTGAAGAGGGGACGGAGGTGAAGAGCAGCAGCAGCAGCAGTAAGGGCTGAAGAGGGAGAGAGAGATGGGTGAAGGAAATGAAGGAGATGGCTAAGTCCTTGGGTCAAAGGAGACCATACCTCTCTCTCTCACCAAACCTCAATATAAAAACCCTTTTCCTTTTCTTTTTCTTTCCTCTCTAAACCATTCTCACTAGAATAGTAAACCCAAAAGGAAAGCCATGGTAGAAATGCACAAGTGTAGAAAAAAGATATATGCATGTTTTGCACAAAAATGCTAAAAAACCGATTAGCGATTTTTAATCGCGATTAGCACTAAATTAGCATATAACTAATCATAAAATCTTTAAAATGGCATAATTCCATAAAATACTCTATTTTAGAATTTTCCATAATTTTTCCAAATTTTTTTGTATTTAATTATACCAAAATATTAAAATATTCAATAAAATATTATTAAATTATAAAAATTCCCAAAAATAATATTTTATTTTTTTGAAATGTTACAGGGTATCATATACTAACTCATGTAGAGACATAACCATGGCTAATTATAGTGGTTAGGTTAATTAATATCTTAAGTAAAACAAAACTAGTGGACTAAATCAATGCAACCAAAAGCTTCATGAAGCTTCATGGATGTGAGCTCATTATCCATTTATTTTTTAGAATTACTTTAAATATAAAAACCTAACCAATATAATTATAATGGTGTATGTCTCATACACCCATGTAGTGTGTATCAACAACCATGATACAAAATGAACACAAATTAATATATATCACATATATATTAAGTTGTGCACAAGTGAGAAAAACAAATGCTTAAGTGAACCAATGTTAGTTAATGTAAATTAGTATATCACATATACAATTATACACTAAATTATTAAATCAACTCTTGACTTAATAATCCGGTTATATCACATATAACCGACTAACATCCAATGTATCGACTTATCGAATCAACCCTTGATTTGATAACCTGGTTATATCGCAGATAACCGATCGACACAAATATCGCGAGAATAGAATACGGTATCACATACTCGCATTATTCTCGGTTCCGCACATATCACATATGCGCTCCTATTTCGTTTTGCCTGAGCCAGTAAAACCTCTATGTAGGACTCTAAAGACTCGTCAATACGCCGGCAGTAGGTGATAATCATATCAAGCACCCACAAGCCGTCAGCGGTACTAGCTGGACGTAACGGCTACCCGGGTATTGAGCGATCAGAAGATCAGCAAGCAAGCCCGCTCCAACTCCTGCAAAAAGCCTGTCAGTGACACTACCGTACAGCCCGGTCTCCTTGTCTGATATGTCGCATATCAAGTCTAGGGGTGGTAAACGTCAGACCCCAATAACCGATAAGTCATGCCGATGCGAGGCTCATAATGGGTCGAGAAACTACTGGTAACACTTACCAGTAAATCTCTAAACAAGACCTGGCCAGGGACTTCCCTGTTATGGCCAATCGAGCATAGCGCAACATCAACCCCCAATACCAGGAGAGACGAAACCCCTCCTATCGCTCATTGCCTCCATGTGACTCGGGACTGTACCCAAATACCACCGTTTTGCACGCCCTCTTGGACGTGGTAAGGTGGAAATCAAAGCACAGTGGGAATCACACAAGACTCTATGACGATCTCGGGACTGTACCCAACTATATGGGTCGAGAAGCTATACGCTAGTCTACTCTGGTATATCGATTCCCCGTCTCGATACACCCACGACTAGGGACCTTGAAGGATGTACTTATGGACTACCATGTCCCCACTAGTATGATCCTCATCATAGTCCAGGTAGTCAAGTACAAATCCTAAGGGCTTTACCAACATGTAACAGAGAGACAATCAGTGTACACGTTAAGGTAAAGAGTAACCAGATAGCATACTATCATGTTGAGCAAGAAAGTCCTCCCTATATATGTCCAAGCATCCACTACAATATACATCTCATGTATAGTAATGGCCTCTAGGGCATACATATAACTAACAATCTCCCACTTGCACTAGGGCCATCTGATAACAGTGGTTGTAGTATCTCATACTCAACCATCCCATAAAAGTCTCTCTCTGGGAAAAAGGCCTTTGTGAGTGGATCCACCATGTTGTTCTCTGAGTCTACTCTCCTAACCTCGATTCCCTGGAGATTAACCATCTCCATGATCAGGTGACACTGCCTTAGAATATGTCTGGATCACTGATAGGACAGGCTTTCCTAGGCATAAGCCACAACTCCATTGTCACACAATGGTAGGAACGAAGTTCTTCTCATGAACTAATATACACCCAGACTTCCTCTTTGGTAGCATCTTTGGTAGCGATGTATCTAGCCTTTATCGTCTAGTATGCCACGGTATCATTCTTGGAACTCTTCCAACATACCGTCCCTTTACTGATGGTAAGGACAATGCCTGTGACTGACATTCAGTCGTCCTTATCACCCTGAAACCCTTCCAGTGATTCTTCCCAGGATCAATTGATACCATCTCACTACAGCTAGTGAGTATCCTAACATCCAATTAGATCTATCTCATAGATCCAAAACCCATGATTTAGTAGGTATCACTTTGATCCTATGTGGAGAATCATTGTGATAAGCAGAGATTGATCGAGCGTAGCATAGGAAACTCCTTCCCTATCAAGAGTATGTCATCCACGTACTCTACGAGGATCACCACGATACTCCCTACTACCTTTTTGAATATACAAGGATCATCTACCATTTTGATGAAGTCAAACTCTTTGACGACCACATCAAAATAGACGTTCCAACTCCGTGATGCCTGCTTTATCTCATAAAGCAACTTGTACACACTTCCGCTGCTCTCACTGTCTACGAAGCCCTCTGGCTGTGTACTTATAGACGCTCCCTTCTAAATCAACATTTAGAAAAGCCGTCATGACACCCAACCGCCAGATATCGTAGTCATGGTATGTAGCCGTGGCAAGTAGGATCTGGATGGACTTAAGCATAGCTACTTAGTAAAGGTTTGCATCATAGTCAATGATGCAAACCTTTAACAAGTCTAGCTTTGAAAGTCTCAACTTTTCCATGTACACCAAGTAATCTTCTAAAGATATACTTGCTCCTGATGGGGATTTGACCCTTCAGATAAAGCAACCAAAGTCCATACTTTGTTGGTGTATAAGGATTCCATCTCAGATCGCTAAGCATCCAGCCATTCTTATAGAGTCCCACTCCTGATGGCCAGCTCGAAACTAGTTGGGTCATCATCTCATGATGCATTCCTCTCTCCCACTGTCATAGAGAAACTGAAGTATCTCTCAGGTGGGTGAGGAACCCTACTAGATCGAAGGAGAGGCTGAGGTTCGTTAGAAACTATTGAATCCTTTGGTTCTACCAAATCATCAGCTGCAGTTTGTATAGCTGGAACTCCTTCCAGTTCTACCTCATGTCCACTAATTTCTTCACAAGAAATTCCCTTTCACAAAGGTGGCATGTTGAGAAACAAAACATCTTTTGTTTCTCGGTTAGGTAGAAGATATTCCCTTGCGAATGCTTGGGATATCCAACAAACATCTACAGAACTGATTTTGCCTTGAGCTTATCCGGATTATGCTTTTAGACATAGGCTGGACAACCCCAAATCTTAACAAACTTAAGATATTGGCTCTTCCCTTTCCATATCTCATATGAAGTGGTAGGCAACTGATTTTGTTGGAACGCCATTCAATAGGTATGCAGCTTCACAAGTGCATAACCCCCAAAAGGAAATAGGCAACTCAGTAATACTCATCATAGAGCGCACCATATCAAATAGGGTGTGATTGCTCCGCCCCGATACACCGACGTGCTGTGGTGTGTGTGGAGGAGTAATGCTGAGAGAGAATCTCATTCTCCTTTAGAATAGTCCAGGAATCCCATGCTCAAGTATTCTCCTCCCTGATCACATCAAAGGACATAATACTTATACCCGTTTTGGTTCTCTACTTCTAACTTATATTCTGTGAATATCTCAAAAGCTTCAGACTTGTATTTCAATAGGAACATATGTCTGAATCTTGAGAGATCATCAGAGAATCTAATGAAGTACAAAGAACCGGTCTTGGCATGTGTAGACAGGGGACCTTTATACATCAACATGTATCATCCCAAGAGTTCACTAACTCTTTCTCTGTTTCCTATAAACAGAGCTGTGGTCATCTTATCTCTGTGACATGACTGGCAAGTTTTACAAGATGTAAATTCAAACTAATTTAAATATTCATCTTATGTAACTTCAGCTAGTCGGGTCACATTGATATGGCCTAGTCTACAATACCTCAAGAAGGATTCGTTCATTTCTGAACTCTTCCACTTGTGTGTGTTCTGTATACTAAGAACTATAGTTTGATTTAGAACGTCTATGCTTTTAGATAAAGTGCCTGAACCAATCAACTCTTGATATAGGAAATGTACAAAACATTATCCATCAATACAAAATTATATCCTTTCTTTACTAATAAAGAGACTGATATGATGTTGTATATCAGGTTCGGTATCTAACAACATTTGTTCAGAATCAATGTATTCTGGTAATACAGGGTGATAGTGACCAACAGACTTGGCTGCAACACTTGCACCGTTTTCTATCTCATGAAACTTATCACCCATTCTCAGCTCTCTACCTATCTGTAGCCCATGTAACAGATTACATATGCGGGATCCTGATCCGGTATCTCATACTCAGGACGTAAAGGATACTGAGAAACGTTCTCTGTAATGAACACACCCGAAGATGATGCATCAGCATGCACTTTCTTCGTTTGGACGGCACGGGAATTCTAGTAATCCCCAATTTCCTGCTCTGTCTTATAACAATTATAAGTTGGAGCGGGATCAACGTTCCCCAGCTCAGTATAACAAGCGGGTTCGGTCAATACATCCATATTATTATCTTGATTAAGGCCTGATATGGTCGCTACCTGGAGAGAGAGAAAAAAATACTCTGCGTGCGCTCTTGCAAGATCAGATTGGTTATTATTTTATCTAATCAGGATGGCTCTCACTGTTTTTATCAAATCTTCCTTCAAACCCTAAAAGGAAAGACTAGCCGGGATTAATTACACCCTACAACTTCGCCAATCTTTCATCCAGGCCAGTGTCGATACTTTGAGGGAGGTTCCCCGTGCTTTCGCACGGACCTAATTAAAGTAAACCTCGTTTTCCCAGAGGCGTAACCCCGTTGACACCTTTCTAGACACCTACTTGATCGGCTAATTGTAATGTGTAAAACTCTCCCAGGAGTAACAATTACTCGCAGTGGGTATCGGGATCCAACTATCTCATAGAAGGTATGCAATCTCATTGCAAATTTCAACACTTGAAATTCCCGATAATATTTTTCTCCTAACGTGCTATGACTTTGACGAAAGCCAACAAACCATAGCCCACTAGTCAAGTTCAACCCGTACATTTCTTAACTGAATTAAACCCACCCGCACGACCCTTGACGAAAGCCAACAAAGCCGTATGACTACCCTAATCCAATCGCATCATATGCAGCAGATAAGCAGCATATAGCTACCGCACACTACACCTTGACGAAAGCCAACAAATGCAGCACGAATACTATATACAACTTATCTGAAATGACGAAGGGCTACGACAGGTTTTTCTGAAAACCTATTGCGTAATGAACTTGATATCGTTGTAGAATCAAATGATTTTAAAATGGAGTGTTTTTGAAGCTTTTACTAGTTTCGCTAAAGAGGCCACTCCCGGTGAAGGGATCTCGGCTTTTTCCTTATGGAATAAGGTGCAGGATATATCATATATATCTCTATGCAAAGCAAAAATTCCAAAAGCAATCAAAAGACAAACCGAGTGTTGTAGCATCTGCTAGTTATTGCTAAAGGGGTCACTCCCGGTGAAGGGATCTCGGCCCTTTCCTTATCGAATAAGGTGCAGGATGTTCTACAAGGAACACCGCGATGCAAAGCAAGAACTGTAGCTACCTGTTTTTGAAAATTCGATTCCACAACATCTTTTAGGTTTCTTTTCTTTCATTAATCATATTAATGAAGTCCCATCATTTATGTCACCTAAACATCACAGATAAATACGACGTACACTTATGCCATCCGCATTCGCCTCGATGTCCCCTCGTGCACCGTTAGGTTAGGTGACTAACGGCAGAGCGGGGCAGGGCTAGCGCGGGTGTAAAACATAAGTAACGTCTATATAATATATCATATATACTGTATACAGTATTTATCACAACATATCAAATGATCGCATCACAGATATCGCAGCAGAAGAAACATATGAAACATTAGATATACTAGGACGTCCGTGTTTTATTTTGAGCCTCTATAAAACACGGATTCCACGGTCGCGATGAATAGCCAAACCCACACCCCTAGACCCCTACGAGAGCGGCAAGCAACCCTACCAATTCTAGAGTTAGGAGGCCCGGACTCGACTCCTCGAGTTGGTCTCCCACTGGACTCTAGAACCCGGTTACTCGTGCTCTCCTCCTTGGGTCTATCCTAGTGCGGAAAAAGTAAATAATATACAAATGGTGACATCAACCTCATCCCGGAAGTGCCCCAATAAAAGAATATTACATACAATGAATTTTACATAAATGAAAATTAAAAACCCTCATCTCACAAAAAAACCCCGGCTATTCAAAACGCAACGATCCAATATAACATATCCAGCAACACATAACATCACATGTCATCAACGTAAGTAAATATGCGCATCCCAATTTTCGTTGACATATAGCAACGAAACCGGCGATATCACATATTACACTTACGGTCGCAGAAAAGAAAGTGTAAAACTACAACAGTTGGAATCCGCAACCTCCTTGGACATCGCATGCCTAACAATTATAAACCCCGCATTTTAGTCTCTATATCGAAAACACTTTTCAATATCTAGTCGGGCAATTCAACAAGATTCCCGATATTTTGATCGAATGCTCGTCTCAAACTTTAGTAGACGGCCGCACCCCCGGATGCCGTCGACGAAGTGCACTAAGGCGGAACACCGCTGCCGTGAGCATCCGAATGGATGCTTTTGGCGACGGGGTTCTCCTACAGTCACTTGGTCGGGGCTATGGGGCATGGCTGTCTATTAAGTTTACCCGGCGAGTATCCGCGTACGCTACGTGATTGCGACAGACTTTTGATCGCATCAAAATTCCGTGGCAACCGATCATTTGAGACTAAACTGCTATGTTTATAACATCCAAATTAGTTATCTCATAACTACTTGTGGATTCCAAATATTGTATCGCATTCCAGATAAATAGACAATGTTAAACTTTCCGATCGAATAATCAAACACCCAAGATTTCCCAAATAGTTCTCAACACTTGAGGGGAGTTTAAAAATATCCATCACATGCCACAGTACCAATGGTCCAGCCGTAGAAGGGTCAAGCCAACGCCTCACATATGGCAACGCCGTACTGCCCCAAACCCTAAGGTTCAAAAGGCAGTTTAAGACGGTCACATAATCGAGTTAAGGTTTGTTGTCTTTTAGAGGGTCCATTGCATAACTTGCACGATTTAGACGTTCTTAAACAACGGAAAAATCCAACACTTGGAAATTTTCTAGGTCGGGAAAAAGTGAGTTATTGATATCCGTTTGAATATTTTAACAGTTTCTAAATATCCGGAAAACATAACGAAATTAAATTTTCTGATCGAATCAACGTATACAAAATAAACCCCTGAGCACTCAACACATGAGTCAGATTAAAAATACCCAGAAATTATAACATACAGATGTGGATATTACTGTTGAAGAACAAAAGCCCAATTCGACATAACCGCCGTGGATCCGCGGCCCAAGCGAGGTACTACCGCGGTTCCGCGGCGGAATGTACGGTTTGCTGGCTCGTTTTTCACAGTAATGCATAAAATTGCCTGCTGAATTTTTTAGGTATTTTTAATACAGAAAAATCACAGTTTTGAAAAATTTTCCATAGAGGGGTTCAATATTGTCGTATCGGAGTTCGATCGGAGTTTTAACTTCATAAACACGTCGCTTAATACTCTATCTAGGCTCTGATACCACTGTAGGGTTACTAGGCACTCTAAGAAGGTTCTACAAGGTATCAACCATGCCCGATTAAAATTTTAGCCGTGCCGAATAACTCTAAACAAGATCTTTGTTAGATAATTAGGGTAACACATGCTAGAAAATAACAATTATCACTAAGTGAATACGAAATACAACTTTTGCAGATCGGTCCATCACTTCTAAAGCTCCTTGTTGTAGTCCCTTCGCTGCGATCATCGAACTCCCGGACTCTCGGACGGCTCCATGAGAAGATTGCAACGGTATTGCTTGAAGTCTTCGAGGCCGAAGATGATCTACGTCGAGAGAATACGAACTCAAGCTTCTACTTCACTAACTAGAGAATTAGTGAAGCAAACACCCTAAACTAAAGTGCTAGTCTAGTAGAGAATGATGAAATAGGAAATGGGTACACTTTAGAATTTCTTTTCTCACAATATATCTCTCTCTTTATCAAACCCTAGAAAGAAATTGAAGGAGGAAGAAGATGAGCTCAAAATGAGAATGAAAACTAATCAAGAGAGAGTTAGCTAACCATGGGTCAGTGGGTATCATATACTAACTCATGTAGAGACATAACCATGGCTAATTATAGTGGTTAGGTTAATTAATATCTTAAATAAAACAAAACCAGTGGACTAAGTCAATGCAACCATAAGCTTCATGAAGCTTCATGCATGCGAGCTCATTATCCATTTGTTTTTTAGAATTACTTTAAATTTAAAAACCTAACCAATATAATTATAATGGTGTATGTCTCATACACCCATGTAGTGTGTATCAACAACCATGATACAAAATGAACACAAATTAATATATATCACATATATATTAAGTTGTGCACAAGTGAGAAAAACAAATGCTTAAGTGAACCAATATTAGTTAATGTAAATTAGTATATCACATATACAATTATACACTAAATTATTAAATCAACTCTTGACTTAATAATCCGGTTATATCACATATAACCGACTAACATCCAATGTATCGACTTATCGAATCAACCCTTGATTCGATAACCTGGTTATATCGCATATAACCGATCGACACAAACATCGCGAGAATAGAATACGGTATCACATACTCATATTATTCTCGGTCCCGCACATATCACATATGCGCTCCTATTTCGTTTTGCTTGAGCCAGTAAAACCTCTATGTAGGACTCTAAAGACTCGTCAATACGCCGGCAGTAGGTGATGATCATATCAAGCACCCACAAGCTGTCGGCCGTACTAGCTGGACATAACGGCTACCCGGGTATTGAGCGATCAGAAGATCAACAAGGAAGCCCGCTCCAACTCCTGCAAAAATCCGGATAGTGACACTACCGTAAAGTCCAGTCTCCTCGTCTGATTTGTCGCATATCAAGTCTAGGGGTGGTAAACGTCAGACCCCAATAACCGATAAGTCATGCCGATGCGAGGCTCATAGCGGGTCGAGAAACTACTGGTAACACTTACCAGTAAATCTCTAAACCAGCCCTGGCCAGGGACTTCCCTGTTATGGCCAATCGAGCATAACGCAACATCAACCCCCAATACCGGGAGAGACGAAACCCCTCCTATCGCTCATTGCCTCCATGTGACTCGGGACTGTACCCAAAAACCACTGTTTTGCATGCCCTCTTGGACGTGGTAAGGTGGAAATCAAAGCACAGTGGGAATCACACAAGACTCTACGGCGAACTCGGGTCTACAGACTAACCTGTACCAGTGTCACCAGAGAACTGCCATCTGATGTAAGGTGTAATACCATTTGGGAGTTCTCGGCGAGTCCGTCCAGTGTACCCAGTCTCCACTGAGCACCCGTATATCATCTCTGATGTCAAACACCAATGGATATGGGGTCATCCATCGCCCATCTATATGGGTCGAGAAGCTATACGCTAGTCTACTCTGGTATATCGATGCCTCGTCTCGATACACCCATGACTAGGGACCTTGAAGGATGTACTTATGGACTACCATATCCCCACTAGTATGATCCTCATCATAGTCCAGGTAGTCAAGTACACATCCTAAGGGCTTTACCAACATGTAACAGAGAGACAATCAGTGTACACGTTAAGGTAAAGAGTAACCAGATAGCATACTATCATGTCGAGCAAGAAAGTCCTCCCTATATATGTCCAAGCATCCACTACAATATACATCTCATGTATAGTAATGGCCTCTAGGGCATACATATAACTAACAAGATCGTCATTTGTCTCGTGTGAGTTCCCACTGTACTTTGATTACTACCCTACCACGGCTCAAAGGAGTCGTGCAAACAGGTTTTAGTTGGGTACAGTCCCGAGCCACATGGAGGCAGTGAGCGGATCTGCAGGGGTTCGTCTTTTCCGGTATTGGGGGTGAGGTCGCGCTGTGTCTAGGAGAACCATTACATGAATTCCTTGGCCATGGCAGGAGATTTACTGGTAGGTATTCCAGTAGTATCTCAGAGTGTTCTGGGCGACACTCCGACACGACTTGTACCTCTTTTGGGGGTCTGACTTTTACCAACCCCCTAAGCCCGCCATGCGATGCTCATAGACGAACGGACCGGACTGTACGGATATTGTCACTGACAGGCTCAGTAGGGTGTCAGGATGAGTTCGCTCATCGACGTCCCTTTTGGTCAATACCTGGTAGCCCGTTACGTATGGATAATACCTCTGACGTGCTAGTGGTTAAATCCACAACCAAAGTATTGACGAGTCTTTAGAGTCCCCCACAGACCGTTTCTTAAGTTTCGGACGAAACGCTGTAGAGTCCGTATGGAGATATGGCAGGGTTCGATCTTATACGTGCGGTATTGCACGGATCATGATCGGACGGATAATACTAGCGGGCTTTGGTTTAAGCCGATCTTAGTATTGTACAGTGTAGATTTTGTCTCATTTCATTTATATTCGGTCGGAATACAAATGCGGGTATGCATATACAGTCGCGGGGTTTTCCTGTAATTTATTGCGGATCAGTTTTTTTGAAGTTGCCAGTTTGCTATCCGTTTCGGCCATTTTCCTTTGTATCTTTCTTTGGCTGAAAATTTGTGTGGAGGGGATTATTTGCAATTGTGCATTTCATTATGGTGAAGACTTTTTTGTGATGATTGGTTCTCATGATGGTTCTAGTATATGATGATTAGTTTGTGCATCATCACTTGCTTATGGAAATGGGTTATTGTTTTGACTTGATTGTGATCATTGTTTTTCATCATTACCCACCTTTTCTTATGGTCACCTTGCACTAGCTTGGGTTCACCCCCCTTGACTTTTTCCCCCTCTCATTCTCAAGTTGGGCCGGCCACTTCTAGGTGAGGAAAGAACTCATTTTTTTTGTGGTGGGAAATTTGTTGCTCTCATTTTTGCTTGCTACAAAATTCATCATCTCTCTCCAAAGTTGATTTTTCCACCTTCACCTCCTTCAATGGCAACTTCATAACCCTTTAGAGACATGGTGATCTACACTTAGCCTACAGCATTCTTGGACATGTCGGCTCGCCAACTTCGTGCCCGAGTTGCCTCGGTCCAGAGATGGGAGACCGTAAAAGAACCCGGCGATGTGGTGCCCTTTTCGACGAGGAGATGAAGACCGGAGATTCCGCGAGGAGATCGGGATGGAGGCCGAAGACCGAGGGACACAGATCGCTCGGTATAGCTCTCTACCTCATTCTCTAGTTAGCTAGGAGTAGGTTAATGG
Organism: Agapanthus africanus; assembly: GCA_030015575.1. Lineage (NCBI taxonomy): Eukaryota > Viridiplantae > Streptophyta > Magnoliopsida > Asparagales > Amaryllidaceae > Agapanthus > Agapanthus africanus. The sequence continues at coordinate 96,708,432 of JASDDO010000029.1, read as the reverse complement.
CCCGATCCGGGTTTTTAGTACGTGGTAGCGCCAGTTTTAAAAGTTAAAGAAAAGTATCGTTTCCGCATTTTGGCCTCGTACAGACGGCCGGGGCGCCACCGTGCACTTACACATTATTTATCCAAATGACTTAAGATATTTATTCATTCTCACTTTCACATTGTCTCTCCTCAAGCTCTCTCTCTTCAAAGACCTAACCCTAATCCTCTCATGTGTTGAGATCCTAGGGTTAGTGATTGATTCGATTTCTCAATGTGTCGTGTTTTAGAAATGATGTTTCACAATCAAAGAAATTTTTGACCGCAATCAATAACGGTGTCGATTGTAGCACGTTAGCGAGTGCGGATCGTCCACAAGGAAAGTGAGATCAGTTCAAATTTGAATTAGATGAATTGAAAATTAAAGAAAAGAAAAGACAATTCAATTCAAGATTATAAAGTGAATTTCAAGAATTATTAAAATCTAATATCAAGAAAACATTAAAAATCAAGAATCGAGAATTGATGATTTCCAATCGAATTAGGTTTCAAGAATCGAAGTGAGGCTCGTAGGAATCGATCGAATCTATAGACGTGATGAAAACTATTGATTACGTATTCTTATACATTAATGATTTAATGCTAGATCGATGATGATCAATCGAGGTTTAAGGATCTTTCGAAGAAACTAGGGTTTCTTCATCTCATCCTTTGTCCTTTCGATGAATCTCATTCAAAAACTAGCCTCTAGTAAATTCAAGCATCGATCGTGGATCGCTAATTAAGAACGAAAACATTCAAGAAAGCATCGCTCGAAACTAGGTTGTCGATGTTTCAATTTACAAGAGTTTACAAAACTTATAGGAATTAAGAATCGTTTCAAGATTTGTAACATCATCATCTATTGATTCTCTCGACTCCTTCACGAGCAGAGTTTTTACTCAAGCATCATATCAAAGAACACAATCAAGAATCGAGATCTAAGCATGATGCAAGAATGTAAAGAAAGCAAGCTAAAGAATTTCACCTTTTATTTATCAACAATTTTGTTACAATTCTCTCAAGATCTACAATGAGGAAAGAACTCGATCGTCGATTTGGCTTCGCTCGTCTTCGTGAGTCGCGGATCGTCTTGGACCACTTGCTCGGATGAAGATCGGCTTCGCTCCTAAAAGGTTGAAGGCTTCTTGCTTGAATTATACTCTGGGATCTTGAATTTGGCTTTGGTGATTGGATTAGGGTTAGGGTTACAAGTTGTGTCACTCAACTTGTGCTGGGAATTAGTGATTGATGAACAACCTTAGAAGTGAAGCATTAGGGTCCTTTTTATAGCCTTGATTAGGATTGGCATCCTTTAGAAGCTAGGTTTAGTTTAGCTTCCTTTGTAAGCTAGGTAGTTAGGTAGAAGGTTCTAGAGTTAGTTAGTTAGGGTTAGCTTTCTTCATAAGCTTGGAGGTTAGGGAGAAGCTTCTATGCTTAGGTAGTTAAGTAGCTTGCTTTGGAAGCTTGAAGATGTTTAGCTTGAACAATAAGCCTTGCTGTTCTGTCAGAAACTTCTGGAAATCTCTGGAATTTGCAGTGGCTTAAAGGAGTTTTGAAGCTAAGAGGAGAAGCCTGAGATGAAAATTTCCTGCTTACATGTCATCATGGCCGCGGATCCGCCGCGAGAAGGGCACTCCGGCCGCGGATCCGCGGCCGTTTGGAATCCTTGCTGCAAGGAATTTTCAGGTATATTTTTTGTTGACTTTAGATATATTTTCTAATATCTTGAATCTCATAAATCTTTCTAGTTCACTGCCTGATCTCAGATCTTAGACTTGGCGTATTTTTATCAGCACTTTTGACAGTTTTGGCTCTTTTTCTGGAATTTCCTGCATAGATTCTCGAGACAAGTAATGCGCTACACAAAGATGATGCGATGCAATGATAAACACTCAATTTCCTTCAAAAATGTTAGTTTTAGTATACAACATAAGTTATTTGGTATTTTATGGTTGTTTTGCTAATATGTGCTATATTCATACCGAACACCTCTAGATGAGTGCAAATGATAGAGAAATTGACGTGTTAAAAATGCAATATTTTCGACTGATCAAATTCCCCCAAACTTATTTCGGTCGTCTCAAGCGAACTGTTTTATTAAAAAGAGAAGGAGAAAATAAAGAAAGAGAAAAACTAACTAGCACACTTTCGTAGGCAACACGATTGCACTGAGCACGTGCAACAAGCCTTTAAACCTCTAGGTGACCCTAGTAGGAGGAGTGTTGTCTCCTGAGGGTTTTCAGTGGATTGCACCCACAAAATCCTATAATAAAAGGAAGACCGTGAAAGTCACATATAAAGATAAGAATTGTAAAAGAAAGACTTTGAAAATTAGAGTTTCCAACTATACTAGATTTTCGGTTGTCATGAGCCCTATCTTAATAGTCATGAAAAGAATGTCAGAAATCACATCATCCCTCAATAAAACATCGTCTTTATTCTTCATTCCTATCTTTCTTCCAAACATCGATCATATAACCCTACATGTGTGTAAAGAACATCCCTACACCCGGAGAATTCAATTCAAGCTATCATACTCTTGTCCATCTGCCTCAGTACTTTTTTAATTAATGAATATTTAGATGAATTTGCTCACACATTTTCATGCGACCGTTAATACTTCTTGAGGTACTAACCGACCGATTACTCATGTGCTTGCTTATTAGGTGTATTTTCCTCGTTCTGCACCACCTAAGGCTTAGCAGTGACTCCCAGACCAGTTGGTCTAAGGAACTAGGTAAAGAGGCACCCTCGCTATATTTTTTTATTGCTGCCTTGGCGATAACAAAGCCAGTGTTCATTTTTCTCACCATTTTTATATTTTATTCATTTTTTATTTCCTTCATACTTTGGCTTTTAGATAAGAGCATTTCAAGGTATCCTCTACTATTCCGAGTTTCAAGACGTGTGTAAGTGCATATAGTAGGGTATCAACGTTCAAAATGTTTGGCTTCCAGAATAGGAACTATTTTTCAGACTTATTTTTATCCTCAGATTAGTGACTTCCTTCATCTTACTAACCCTTGGGACAACGGCTTATAACTACTTATTACTAGTTCGTTTAAGAAAACTTCTAATTTTCTTGGTTTTCTTAAATTTTTCCGATCTTTTGGATGTAATTTTTCACTATCTAATCTTTTATTATCTTATTTATGTACAATTTTTTTTTGAATTTTTTTAAATTTTTATAGGTTTTAAAAAAAAATGTTTTGTGCTTATGCAAAGTTTGATGCAAATGATGCGTAAATAAGCACAAACCTCCCCCAAACTTGTTTTCAACAGTGTCCTCACTGTTGCCATCTGCTAAATCTCGAAAATCTGTAAGACTGGGAGGAAATTTATTAATGGGGGAAAAATATATTAAAGTGAAAATTCTCCCCCAAACTTATTTTTGGCTCACAATATTGAGGACAACAGTTATTTTCAGGAGCCAAAAATACACCCCCCCCCAAACTTGAGTTAAACCATGTTAAGCTTTGAAAATCACAAGAGGGGGTCAAGATTATTGGACGATGCCAAGCTTTGCAAAGACCGAAGGTCAATACCAACTATTCGAAGATTTTATCAATGTAGTGCTCAGATTGGTGGAAGAAGAAATAGGGAAAGGGTAAGTGGTAGAATAGAATGTGTTTGCGTCTCGTTTTGGAGAGACGATGCAGTGATTGTGATGGATTACTCGCATCCTTTTTACAGTTCAGAAGAAGGGGTGGAGGTTCAATTTCATTGATTGGGAGATGATTCATCTCAACACTCGTATCATTCAAAAATGCGAGTTCATCAGCGAAGATTTCCTCAAAAGTCCCATCAATACCCCAAAGAATAATGTCATCACAAAGCACGGGGTGATCTTCAGACTCCAAAAACGGTTCATAATCAGTGTTAGTTGTTGACCCGGACAACTCGGTGGAAGAGTCCGTATGTGTATGATACATAGTTGGGTCAAACAACAACATATGAAAAGAGTCCAGATCAGTATCATGAAGATCATCAAATTCGCTGCTGTCGACATCCATTAATTCGACAGAACATGCTTGAGCAGTAGGTTCGGAGGTTACACTTCCCAACTTGTAAATGTTCAGCTCAATTGACCTATTCCCGAAGGATAGGGTCATAGAGCCATTACGACAGTTGATGATAGCATTGGAAGTGGCCAAAAAGGGCCGACCTAAAATCACCGGAATTTGATTCCGTGGGTTCGCTACAGGCTGTGTATCAAGTACAATAAAGTCCACAGGGAATACAAATTCCCCGATTTTTATTAACACATCCTCCAGTTCACCCCTAGGTTTGGTGATTGACCGGTCGGCCATCTGGAGAGTTATGCTCGAGGGCTTTAACACTCCGATACCTAACTGCTCGTAAACCGAGTATGGAAGCAAGTTAAAACTAGCGCCCAGGTCAAGTAGAGCACGGTTAATGTGTTTTTCCCCAATAGAAATGGAAATAGTAGGACAGCCAGGGTCCTTACGTTTCCTTGGTAATTGTTGGGGGAAAGCCGTGTCTACAGTCTTTGCCATGAATATCTTCTTGGGCACTTGAGTCTTCCTCTTCCTAGTGCATAAGTTCTTAAGAGTTTTCACATAGGATGGAACTTGTTGGATAGCATCTAGGAGAGGGATGTTGATGTTAACCTGCTTAAACATGTCCACAAGCTTCTCCATTTGGGCATTGGGTTTGTTGGGCCTCAACCTATTTGGAAATGGAGCTCTATCAATAAGTGTTGGGTCCAACATTTGTGGAGAAGTTTGTGGGGGTGAGAATGATGAAGTGGGTGGAGGGTTCGAGCCTTTGGGAAAACGAAGAATAGGCTCGGAAGTAGACGGTAAATTAGACGAAATAGGGTAAGAAGTAGAAGTGAGAGTGGATGTGGAAGTGGAAGCCGGGATGTTAATGATCAATTCATCATTATTAATTTGTTCACCCACATGATTGTCTAGCACTCTCCCAGATCTCAACGTGGTAAGTGCATCCACATTAGTGTAATATGAAGGTCCAGGATCAGGTAGAGGTTGAGCTGGATGATTCCCTTTCTCTCTTGCACTCATTTCGGCTTTTAATTGTGCAATTTGAGCTTCCATCGATTTAATATTATCATTTTGAGTGAGAATGATCTTCATCATATTATCGACGGAAGATTGAAAACTTGCCGACCCTTGGATGGATTGTTTCATGAAAGTATCCAAGGTTTGTGCTAGTGCAGAGGAATTATCAGTACCGGCCATTTACAAAGAATTTTCATATGGTGCAGATGTGTTGGCCAGATTTTGAAAGTTTTGTGATTGGTAGGGGTGCTGACTCAAGTGAAGTGGTTGCTATTGTGGTGGAAGAGCCCTTTGGAAATTGTTTTGGTTTGGAACCGTGTTTTGAGTTTGTGATTGGTTCCAAGCAAAATTAGGGTGATTCCTCCAATCTTGATTATATGAGGAAGAAGAAGGATCGTTTCCAGGTCTTTGCTGAAATGCAGTATTAGTGTGACCTTGAAACGGTACATTCAAAGGACATTCTTCCGTAAAATGTGAAGGGTTTGAACAGCAGCCACACACGGTTTTGGGAAGTGTGTATTGGTTTAGGGAGGCTGAAGAGATTTTGTTTTCTATAGCGTCGAGTTTCCTTTGTATTGTGTCTATTTCGGCTCTCATTATGACGGAAACATCGAGCTGATTGACATCTTTCCTAGGCGGTGGTGGTCTAACACTTTCCCATTGTAATGTGTTTTGATCTAAATCTTCTAGGTATTTCCAAGCTTCACCATCATCTTTAAATTGGAATTGGCAATGACACATGGTTTCAAGCATCTGTCTAGTTGTGAGATCAATACCCTCATAGATAATTCGACACAAATCCCATCAGGAGATTTCGTGATGAGGGCATTGGATAAGAAGATCCTTGAACTGTTCAAAGCATTTCCAAAATGGTTCATTGGAAAGTTGTGTAAATTTGAAGATTTTGCTCCGAACACGGCTGGTCTTGTGATTGGGATAAAATTTCTTAAGGAATGCTGTAATAAATTCATCCCATTTTGAAATAGAATGTGCGGTTGTATTGTAAAGCAACTTCTCGGCTAAATCGCACAAAGTGAATGGGAGAAAACGTAAACGCAGAGCATCCACAGACAGTTGTGACGTTCCAATCATTGTGCATACGTTTTTGAATTTGGAAATAAAAACGTATGCGTCTTCAGAATCAAGACCGTGAAATTTGGGTAACAGTTTGATGAATTGGGGGTTGATTTCAAAATTTTCCCCGTTGGCTGGTGGTATAGAAAGACAGGTGGAAAGGGGAATACGTGAAGGATAGCATCTCTCTTGGAGAGAAATGCGTGGAGGATTCTGCGCACCTGCGGGCGGTGGCAGAGTGGTGTAAAAGTTTGATGGATATCCGTCCATCGCTGTGGTGGTGGGAAAAAGAAAATGTAGAAATACCGACTTTGGGGTCGATCGGGGGAAAACGCGGACAAGACGGGCACTAGAATCCCGTGTCCAGCCGAGCTTGCACTAAAGGGTATAAGTGGCAGCGTTGATATAATTAAGGAAAATGATAAGTTGGTGTTTGTCTTGAAAAAGATACGGATTTTTTGAAAAAATGATGCAAATCACAACAAATGCACAAGCAAAACCCTAAGTCTAATGGTCACCTAGATTAAGTCTCTAGACCGCTCCTAACTGCCAGAAGACAAATCGCAGGATCAATCCTCTACTGTCTCTTTGTCTCTCCTGTGGCCAGGTAAGTGCCAGGTAAGTGGGAGGTTCTCCACTACGTAAGTAGTGGGCCTAATTAAGTAACCACTTTCCTTAGACACACTTGCCTTAGACACCACAAAAGAAACGCGGATAAGCAATAGATTACCCACGACCTCTTTCTGTCCTAAGTGAGCGCGACGGTCCTTAGAGTCAAGTCTTGATTTCTTTTAGTTAATGAGGGTAATGCGGATGCAGTTTTGTGATTTTCGGGGCTTAGGAAGGGTAATGAACTCCCCACTTAATCTGAATTTGGTCTTTGCCCCTTAATTTCCGTATTAAAAATGCAAACAACCAAGATCAAGCATGCACAATTTTTGCTTTTTGCGGCGCTGCGAATTTTTGCAAAGAAACCTGCAGAAATTTGTTAATGGAGTAGATTGAGGAGAAGATAAGAAAGTCAGAGAGTCACCTGAAAAATTTGGAACAGCAAAGCCTTAGCCCTGCCGCGGAACCGCCGCGAGATGTGGTCTACGGCCGCGGATGCGCGATGAGGTAGAATGATTAGTGCACAAAAAATTTATACAATGCTTCTGTTCACACCCTGAGCTCTCTGGAATATTTAGAAAAATTTTCCACAAGCTCCACAGATTCCAGATTTCCTCGCAACAAATCACAACGAATCGTTTAGTGTTTGTGCGAATTTAGATCTAAAAATTCTGATGGAATAAATTTTTCAACTCAAATTTCAAAAACGAACAAATTAGCACACTATCCCCGGCAACGGCGCCATTTGATTGATTCGATTTCTCGATGTGTCGTGTTTTAGAAATGATGTTTCACAATCAAAGAAATTTTTGACCGCAATCAATAATGGTGTCGATTGTAGCGCGTTAGCGAGTGCAGATCGTCCACAGGGAAAGTGAGACCCGTTCGAATTTGAATTAGATGAATTGAAAAATAAAGAAAAGAAAAGACAATTCAATTCATGATTATAAAGTGAATTTCAAGAATTATTAAAATCTAATATCAAGAAAACCTTAAAAATCAAGAATCAAGAATTGATGATTTCCAATCGAATTAGGTTTCAAGAATCGAAGTGAGGCTCGTAGGAATCGATCGAATCTATAGACATGATGAAAACTATTGATTACGTATTCTTATCTATTAATGATTTGATGCTAGATCGATGACGATCAATCGAGGTTTAAGGATCTTTCGAAGAAACTAGGTTTTCTTCATCTCATCTTTTGTCCTTTCGATGAATCTCATTCAAAAACTAGCCTCTAGTAAATTCAAGCATCGATCGTGGATCGCTAATTAAGAGCGAAAACATTCAAGAAAGCATCGCTCGAAACTAGGTTGTCGTTGTTTCAATTTACAAGAGTTTACAAAACTTATAGGAATTAAGAATCGTTTCAAGATTTGTAACATCATCATCTATTGATTCTCTCGACTCCTTCACGAGCGGAGATTTTACTTAAGCATCATATCAAAGAACACAATCAAGAATCGAGATCTAAGCATGATGCAAGAATGTAAAGAAAGCAATCTAAAGAATTTCACCTTTTATTTATCAACAATTTTGTTACAATTCTCTCAAGATCTACAATGAGGAAAGAACTCGATTGTCGATTTGGCTTCGCTTGTCTTCGTGAGTCGCGGATCGTCTTGGACCACTTGCCCGGATGAAGATCGGCTTCGCTCCTAAAAGGTTGAAAGCTTCTTGCTTGAATTGTACTCGGGGATCTTGAATTTGGCTTTGGTGATTGGATTAGGGTTAGGGTTACAAGTTCTGTCACTCAACTTGTGTTGGGAATTGGAGATTGATGAACAACCTTAGAAGTGAAGCCTTAGGGTCCCTTTTATAGCCTTGATTAGGATTGGCTTCCTTTAGAAGCTAGGTTTAGTTTAGCTTCCCTTGTAAGCTTGGTAGTTAGGTAGAAGGTTCTAGAGTTAGTTAGTTAGGGTTAGCTTCTTTCATAAGCTTGGAGGTTAGGGAGAAGCTTCTAGGCTTAGGTAGTTAAGTAGCTTGCTTTGGAAGCTTGAAGATGTTTAGCTTGAACAATAAGCCTTGTTGTTCTGTCAGAAACTTCTGGAGATCTCTGGAATTTGTAGTGGCTTAAAGGAGTTCTGAAGCTGAGAGGAGAAGCCTGAGATGAAAATTTCCTGCTTACGTGTTATCATGGCTGCGGATTCGCCGCGTAAAGGGCACTCCGGGCACGGATCCGCGGCCGTTTGGAATCCTTGCTGCATGGAATTTTCAGGTATATTTTGTGTTGGCTTTAGATGTATTTTCTGATATCTGGAATCTCATAAATCTTCCCAGTTCACTGCCAGATCTTAGATCTTGGACTTGGCGTATTTTTATCAGCACTTTTGACAGTTTCGGCTCTTTTCCTGGAATTTCCTGCACAGATTCTCGAGACAAGCATTGCGCTACACAAAGATGATGCGATGCAATGATAAACACTCAATTTCCCTCAAAAATGCCAGTTTTAGTATACAACACAAGTTATTTAGTATTTTACGGTTGTTTTTCTAATATGTGCTATATTCATACCGAACACCTCTAGATGAGTGCAAATGGTAGGGAAATTAACGTGTTAAAAATGCAATATGTTCGACTGATCAGTTAGCAAGACTAATAGATCCCTAATTCTCTTCTATATCCTCTAGGTTACTTTGATTAGCACTCATAGCCACCTACCGAACACCTCTAGATGAGTGCAAATGGTAGGGAAATTGACGTGTTAAAAATGCAATATTTTCGACTGATCAGTTAGCAATACTAATAGATCCCTAATTCTCTTCTATATCCTCTAGGTTACTTTAATTAGCACTCATAGCCACCTATTTACCTCAAGTGAGAGGTTAAAGCTTAAAGAAGGAGCTCTCGGGTGGATCTTCTATCACATCGAGGAGGCCGACGAGGAAGTGAACTACAAGAACAAGAAAGACTTGAATCTTTAGGTATAATCATCTATCATAGTAGCTAATCACTTCTAGATAGTTGTTAGTTAGGGTTTAGCAAAGATCCGTAAAGTTAGTCGATGTTAACTCAAACAAAATGATTGTTTTACCTATTCCGCCTCCCCGCATCTTGTGGGGTATCTAACGTCGACTTACAGTGGTATCAGAGCCTAGGTAAACCATAACTAACATGTTAACAATGTCGTTAGAAATTCGATCGCAAAACGAACCCGAAAAAACATCTTTTTCATCATGTTTCTTTAAAACGGGGTCTAAAAATTTTTCAGGGACCCTTAAAAATACAAGCAGGGAATTTTAAGAATTGTGAAGAAATTTGGGACTGTGACTCGACCATAGCGCTGTGGAACCGCCGCCGATCCAAGCGATCCTCCGCGAATCCGCGGCCGAGTTGACTCCGTGTCAACCCAAATTTTCTCAGTTATTCTTCTGTGTTGATGTTGTGTTTTCTGGGATGATTTGTTTCTGCTCAGGTTTTAAGTGCACAGAGAATTGTTTGGAGTAGAATCTTTTGTGTTGCTTGATCGAAATTCTAAGATGTTTGGCAAACTGGATTATATCTGTATTGTGTTTAATGTGTTCGTAAACCTCCCCTAACTGCTAGTATGTCGGTTAGCAGGGGGTTGCACATTTCTGTAATAGTTTTTACTGGTTTGTGAATGTGGACTTGTTGGATTGTCATGAATGGATAGCCGGGGATATAAGACGAGTGTTTCTTTCATTCAAATGTAAATTGTAATTTGTTGTAATATTCTTTTGCGGGGCACATCCGGGTTGAGGCTGTAGCCACCGTTGTATTATTTCATTTAATGTTTTCTGCTCCTAGGATAGATCCAAAGTGGGGTACACAAACTACCGGGTACTTTGAAGTGTTTAGCGGCCTACTCACGTTGTTGAGGGAGACCGCTTCACTTCGGGTACTAGGCGGGTAGTTTGCCGTAACCGTAGCGGTCTAGGGTGGGGTTTTGGCTATTCATCGCGACTGTGTAATCCGTCTTTCTTTGCAGGCTCAAAAGGAATGCAGATTCATAGAAAATCCAATATGTTCATCTGTGATCTGGAATGCTTATTATTGCGTCTGACGAATGTACAATATCTATATATAATATCTAGTAGGCGTCACTTATGTTTTGCACCCGCGCTAGCCCAGCCCCCGCTCTGTCGTTAGTTAAGTAACCTAATGGGTGAATGACGGGGCCCAGTAGCGAATGCGGATGGCATAAGAGGACGTTGTATTTTCGTTGTTTTCTGCAATGATAGGTTAATTGATGGGACGCATTATATTAATGCAAAGAAAATAAACCAAAGAAAATAAACCAAAGTTGAATCGTTGGAACAGTTTAAAAGAAACCACTCGGTTATTTTAAAACAGAAGATATTTTTTTAATTGCGGAGCTTTAACCACTCCTTTTAAAAGCTATCAGGTTCCTTCGATCATATCAAGTTCACTACGTTCACGGTTTCGCCAAAACCATTCGTAGCCCTCCGTCATTTCATTTGGGTATTCAGTAGTATTCAAGCTATGTATTTTGACCAACGCCAAGGCATAGTGTTTGGTAGCTGCTGGGTATTTATTTGTTGCATAGATAGATGAGTTGGTTTGGGGCAGTCGTACTATCATTTGGCCAACGTCAGGGGTATGTACGGATGGGTTCAAATTAACAAGATAATGATGGGTAGAACTTGACATGTGACTTATGACATTTTGACCAACGCCAAGGTCATAAGAGCATGGGGCATAAATTGATATTGGGAATTTCTAAAGAAACTGAAATTTGCTAAGAGTTGCATACCATTTGGAGTGTGATAATTTTTGTAGGATTCCTTCAGCTTTATCACACGATGATATTTGGATCCCGATCCTACTGTGAGTATCCGCTACTCATCAGGAGTTTCGTCACTTAACGATTAATGCTATAAACCAAGTAGGTGTCGAGAAAGGTGTCAGCGGGGCTACGCCCCCAGAGAAAAGAGGTTATTTAATTAAGGAACTTCGCGAAAGCGTCGTAAAACCTCCCTCGAAGTACCGACACCGGCCTGGCTGAACGGTTAAGTAAGTATTGTACGGTGAGAATAGTCCTGACTAGTTCTTCCTTTTTGGTTTGAGGAGGGATTCGAGAAACAGTGGGAGTCATCCTGTTTAGATAAACTAAAAACCACTCTAAACTTGCAAGAGCATCATGCTAAAGTGTTCCCTTTCTCTCTCTAATTGCAGCGACCCAGAACATGACAGGCCTTAAGTTACTATTAGATAAAAATATTTTGACAGGGCCAAACTATAAAGATTGGTTCCAGAATGTTAAGATGGCGATTACTTATGACAAATTGGGGTATGTCCTTACCACTAAGGCACTTGCTGTCCCTGGTCCAGAATCCAGTATCGCGGATAAGGAAATCCGCAAGATCTGGGAGATAGATTGCGCGAAGGCCAAATGCATCGTGCTTGCCTCTATGAATAATGAACATCAGAGGAGACACGAGAATATGGATCTAGAATCCATATTTCTCCACACCAAGGATTTGTATGGAGAGCAATCTCGTATAGCTAGATACGAGACCTCGAAGAACTTGTTTCAGTCGAGGCTGGCCGTCGGATCTTCTGTAAGAGAACATGTCCTTAAGATGATTGGCTATATAGAAGAGCTCGCGGACCTCGGGACAACATTAGAGAACGAGCTGTATACAGACTTGGTTCTTCAGTCCCTTCCTTCCACCTACGCCCATTTTATCTTGAATTTCAACATTCAAGGTAAAGAAGTTGAACTTCCAGAACTCCGTAACATGTTGAGGAGTGTAGAGGGAACCTTGCAGAAAGCAAGAGAAACACCCACTATGTTTGTTCGTGGTGCTTCCTCTTCCAGGTCCAAGGCAAGGGCCAAAGGAAGGAAGAAGAAGGCCGCTACCAAACCAAGAGGCGGTGTTAGTAAGGTGGGAGTTAAGGGAAAGGCAAAGGTTGCGGTGCCAGTAGTGGCAAAGGACGAGTGCTTCCACTGTCGTAGGAAAGGCCATTGGAAGAAAGATTGCAAAGCTTGGATTGCCAAGAACCAGGACCCGAAGTAAGCTGTGGCTTCGACTTCAGATGTGTTTGTAACTGAAAATTGTCTGTCAATCAACTCTACTTCCTGGGTATTGGATACCGGATCAGGATCTCATATATGCAATTCATTGCAGGCACTGAGAAACCGTAGAGTGCTGAAGGTTGGTGATATGACCCTCCAGGTTGCTAACGGAGCTAGCGTGAGTGCTGTGTCCGTAGGGGATTATCACCTTGGATTGACGAGTGGACAGATTTTGGTTTTGCGCAATTGTTTTTGTGTACCTAGTTTAATGTTTAATATCATATCAGTATCGTTGTTATCAAACGAAGGTTATGATTTCACGTTTGTAAGCGATGTTGTTAACATCTACCTTAATCATGGTTTGATTGGGTCCGGTACACTAGATAACGGTATATACGTGTTAAACCAATTACAGATTTTCAATGTCTAGAACACACTAAAAAGAAAGCCTCCAGATATAAATTAGGCTTTCTTATGGCATTGTAGACTAGGTCACATCAATGAGACAAGGTTAACTAAGTTACATAGAGAAAGATATTTGGATCCGTTCGAATATCAATCTTATGCCACTTGTCAATAATGTCTCAAAGGAAAGATGACAAAGACTCTATTCACTCATGGAGTAAGAGTGAGCGAGCTCTTAGGACTCATACACAGCGATGTATGTGGTCCAATGTCTACACATGTAAGAGGCGGTTTTTCATATTTCATTACTTTTACGGATGATTACTCTAGGTATGGATTTATTTTCTTAATGAAACATAAATCCGAGGCCTTTGAGAAATTCCAAGAATATAAGAATGAAGTAGAAAACCAAACCGGCAAAAGTATCAAGACTCTGAGATCTGATCGAGGTGGTGAATACTTAAGTGCCGAGTTCCTGGGTTGCCTAAAAGAGAATGGAATTCTCTCTCAGCTTACTCCTCCATACACTCCACAGCATAACGGTGTATCGAAAAGACGGAACCGAACCCTATTGGATATGGTACGTTCCATGATGAGTAATGCTGAGTTACCGCGATCTTTCTGGGGTTATGCACTAGAATCAGCTGCATATCTTTTGAACAGGGCTCCTACCAAGACTGTGCTTACCACACCATATCAGATGTGGAGTGGGACGAAACCCTATCTTCAGTATCTGAAGATATGGGGATGTCCAGCTTTTGTTAAAAAGCAGCATGCGGACAAACTCGAGGCACGATCAGTGCAGTGTCAGTTTGTGGGATATCCAAAGAACTCCAAGGGGTATTTTTTCTATTACGCAGAGGAACAAAAGGTTTTTGTTTCTCGTAATGCCATTTTCTAGAACAGCAGTTTTTAGAAAAGGAAAAAAGTGGGAACGCAATAGAACTGGAAGAAATTCCAGAACCACAAACTACTACTGAAAGTTTGGTAGAACCAGAAGTTCAAGAAGAACAGGACATTCCCGCACCCCTCCGCAGGAGTAGTAGGCCGTCTCATCCGCCTGAGAGATACTATGGTTTTCTCATAGACGGGGATAGAGAGGATTGCGTCATTGATGATGATGAACCTACTAGCTTCTAGCAGGCCATCCAGAGCGGAGACTCGGTAAGATGGCTGGATGCAATGCAGACTAAGATGGAGTCCATGTACACCAACAAAGTATGGACTTTGGACTTTGCTCCAGATAGGGTAAAACCCATAGGATGGAAATGGATCTTCAAGAAAAAGATTGGTGTAGATGGACAGGTGGAAACCTATAAGGCTAGACTTGTTGCAAAGGGTTTTCATCAAAGACTTGGTTTGGACTATGATGAAACTTTTTCTCCAGTAGCTATGCTCAAATCCATTCGGATCCTTCTTGCCATTGCCGCCTTCCATGATTATGAGATCTGGCAGATGGACGTAAAGACGGCTTTTCTAAATGGTAATTTAGAAGAGTGCGTCTATATGGATCATCCAGAAGGTTTCAATTAGAGTGGGAGCAGCGGGAAAGTGTGCGAGTTGCTTAAGTCCATTTATGGACTAAAGAAGGCATCGTGGAGTTGGAACATCTGTTTTGATGAAACGGTCAAAGAATATGACTTTATCAAAAATCCAGATGAACCATGTATATATAGTAAAATTGTAGCACGAGCTGTCATATTCCTCGTTTTGTACGTGGATGAAATTCTCTTGATAGGAAATGACATTCCTATGCTACAATATGTCAAAGGATTCTTGTCACACAGGTTCTCCATGAAAGACCTGGGTGATTCCTCTTACATTCTGGGGATCCAGATCTATCGTGATAGATCTAAGAGGATGTTGGGACTTTCGCAGTCCAGGTATATCAACACTATACTGAAAAGATTCAGTATGGAAGATTCTAAGCGCGGTAGTTTACCGGCTTGTCACGGAATCACCATATCCAAAAAGATGTCTCCCAAGACTGATTTGGAAAAGGAACGCATATAAGTTATACCCTATGCTTTTGCGGTAGGCTCTATAATGTATGCGATGTTGTGCACCAGACCAGATTAGCTTACGCACTGAGCGTGGTAAGCAGGTATCAGTCAGACCCAGGGGAGAAGCACTGGATAGCAGTAAAGAACATTCTCAAGTACTTAAGAAGGACTAAGGAGATGTTCTTGGTTTACGGTGAAAAAGACCTCCAGATCGAGGCTTTTGCCGACTCCAGGTTCCAGAGTGACAAGGATGACTCCAAGTCCATGTCAGGTTATGTCTTTACCCTCAATGAAGAGGCGGTGTGCTGGAAGAGTTCTAAGCAGGACACCGTTGCTGACTCGACGATGGAAGCGGAGTATATCGCTGCTTGCGATGCCGCAAAAGAAGCAGTCTGGATGAAGAAGTTCCTAACAGAACTTCAGGTAGTTCCTACCATTGTTAATCCAATACCGCTGTATTGTGACAACAACGGCGATATAGCTTTAGCGAAGGAACCCAGGTCCCATCAGAAGTCCAGACACATCTTAAGGCGGTATCACCTGATCAGGGAGATCATAGATCGCCAGGAGATCGAGGTCCAGAGAGTTGCTACAGAGGAGAACACTGCAGATCCATTCACAAAGGCCTTACCTCAGATTCAGTTCGAGAGGCTACTCGAGATGATAGGTCTTCGATATGCCAGTTCATGGCCCTAGTGCAAGTAGGAGATTGTTAGTGTATATGCCCTAGGAGCCATTATTGTATCATACTAGTTTGTATATTACTTAATGGTAGCTTGGGATATTCACAGTTATATTAATAGTCTTGCTCAACATAGTAGTATGCTACTTGGTTTATTTCTATCTTAATATGTGTATATGTTAGCATATCGCGAATACATATTGATAGAGCCTATATGATCTTGCTTGACTACCAGCGTTGTGATGGCAGTCACACTAGTGGGGGCTGGGTAGTCTACAAGCACATCCTTTTCAGGTCCCTAGTCATAGGATTATCGAGACAGGGCATCGATACTCCCGAGTAGACTAGTGTGTACGCTTCTCATCCCAGTTGGGGAGATGGTCTGTCCCACAGCCATCAGTACGTTGTACTGGAGATAGTATACAGGTGTTCATTGGGTTACGGGTACACCAGACAGGACTCATAGGGAACTGTTGGTTGGTATTATACCCGTCGTTAGTTAACAGTTCCCAGGTGACATGAGTACAGCATAGTTCGCAGACTTGACACTGCTGCTTCGTCTCGAGTGTGTTCCTACCGTTCTTAGATTGCTACCCTACCACGGCTCAAAGGAGTTCTTGCAAACAGGTAGCAGTTGGGTGCAGTCCCAAAGCACTTGGAGGAAGTGGCGGTTAGATAGGATTCGTCTCTCCCGGTATTGGGAGTTGATATCGCGCTGTGTTTGGAGAGCCATTACGCAAAGTCCCTGGCCAGGGCAAACGAGATTTACTGGTAGGATTTCCAGTAGCTTCTCAAGGTGTAACGGGCTTCACTCCGACATGACTTATACCGCCTTTTAGGGGACTGACGCTTGCCGCCCCCTAGGTCCGATATGCGATAGCCATAGATGAACAGACCGAACTGTACGAATTTTGTCACATCAGGCTCAGTAGGAGTTCGGATGGGTTTCCTCATCGGACTTCTTATCGACATCTACCTGGGGATCGTTACGTACAGCTAGTACCGCTTGCGGCCTGTGGTTAAACCCACTGCCAGCGTAGTGTCGAGTCTTTAGAGTCCTACACAGAGAGTTTCCCTACTTCAGGAGAAATGATATAGAGGTCGTATGGTTTTACGACAGGGTTCGGACACATACGTGCATTTATGCATGTACGATGTTCGGACAGATTTTACTAGCGGGCTTTAGTTTAAGCCAGGTTCTAGTATTGGATTATTGGATTTATACAGTCTCAGTTTTTCCGTGTTTTACGGATAGGAGGGGCATTCTCATAATTACTCGAGAAGCTTCTAGAAGAAAGGTGACTCATTATGTTTTAATTCATTTATGAATTATGCTTAATGAGGTGGAGGAGATGATGTGTAATTTGCATTAATTACATCATGAGTCATGAGGTGATTCACCTCAAAGTAATTAATTAAGCATGGTTGATATTTTGAGATATTATTTCTTGATATTTTGTTGCTTCATTATTTATCCAAATGACTTAAGATATTTATTTATTCTCACTTTCACATTCTCTCTCCTCAAGCTCTATCTCTTTAAAGACCTAACCCTAATCCTCTCATGTGTTGAGATCCTAGGGTTAGCAAGACTAATAGATCCCTAATCCTCTTTTATATCCTCTAGGTTACTTTCGTTAGCACTCATAGCCACCTAGTTACCTCAAGTGAGAGGTTAAAGCTTGAAGAAGGAGCTCTCGGGTGGATCTTCTATCACATCGAGGAGGCCGACGAGGAAGTGAACTCAAGAACAAGAAGGACTTGAATCTTTAGGTATAATCATCTATCATAGTAGCTAATCACTTCTAGATAGTTGTTAGTTAGGGTTTAGCAAAGATCTGTAAAGTTGGTCGATGTTAACTCAAACAAAATAATTGTTTTACCTATTCCGCCTCCCCGCATCTTGTGGGGTGTCTAACGTCGACTTACAGGTGAAGCCTGGAAATTCTTAGAAGATTTTGCTGAAAACACTTTGCAATGGGAAAGCGTTAGCCCGTCATCTAGGGGAGGTATCCATCAACTTGATGTTTCTATAGCAGTAAAAGCCGAAATGGTAGCTTTGCAAAAGAAACTTGAAGCTATGGAAAGCAAATTTTTATTAGCTTCCCTAAACAAGGTGGCGCTTCCTAAAACCGTGTGTGGATGCTGTTCCGATCCATCACATCTGACAGAAAAATGTCCTTTGAATTCTCCGTTTCAAGGTCAAGAACACACTAATGCTGCTTTTTAGCAACGACCTCGAAACGATCCTTATTCTTCTACATTTAATCAAGGTTGGAGGAATTACCCTAATTTTGCTTGGAACCAACACCAAACTCAAAATACAGTTCCAAACAAAAATAACGATCAAAGGGTTCCTCCACAGCAACAATAACCACCACAAAATCAGCACCCCTTTCAACCACAAAATTTTCAAAATCCGGCCAACAATTCCACCTTATAATAATTCTTTACAAACGGCTGGTACCGAAAACTCCTCTTCACTCGAACGAACCTTGGATTTGTTTATGAAACATTCTATGCAAATGTCGACTGATATAAGGTCTTCTATCGATAGCATAAAAAGGACTCCGCCTCCCACGGTGAGAGTATAAAATCGATAGAAGCACAAATTGCACAATTAAATGCCGCAATGAGTGCTAGAGAGAAAGGGAAACTTCCATCCCAACCCTTACCGAATCCTGGCCACTTACAATATCATAATGTGAATGCCATTACCACGTTGAGATCCGGAAGAGTGCTGAATAACCAAGTCGATAAACAGGTTGATAATGATGAATCAATCAATGACACCCCGACTTCCACTTCCACTTCTGACCCTAGTTCATCTTCTTCCGAGCTTATTCTCCGTTTTCCTTTAGGCTCGAACCTTCCGCCCACCTCATTGAGTCAACCTGAAATGATCCCCACTCCAATTCTGGGATCCGTTCTGCCCACACGAACTTCTCCACAAATGTTGGACCCAACTATTATTGATAAAGCTCCTTATCCAAATAGGTTGAGGGCCAACAAACCTAATGCACAAATGGAGAAGATTATGGAAATGTTAAAACAGGTTAACATAAATATCCCTCTCCTAGATGCTATCCAACAAGTTCCGGTTTATGCGAAAATACTTAAGGACTTGTGCACTAGGAAGAGAAGAACTCAACTGCTAAAAAAAGTGTTCATGACGAATAATGTTAGCACAGCTTTTACCCAGTAATTACTAAAGAAACGTAAGGACCCTGGCTGTCCTACAATCTCCATTTCTATTAGGGGTAAAAATATTAATCGTGCTCTACTCGACCTTGGCACTAGTGTTAACCTACTTCCTTACTCTGTCTACGAGCAGTTAGGTATTGGAGAGTTGAAACCTGCCCACTGCACTCTCCAGATGGCAGATCGATCTATCACCAAACCTAGGGGTGAGCTTGAGGATGTGTTGATAAAAGTCGGGGAATTTATATTCCCTGTGGACTTTATTGTTTTAGATACACAACCTATAGCGAACCCACGGAACCAAATTCCGGTGATTCTCGGTTGACCCTTCTTAGCCACTTCCAATGCTGTTATTAATTGTCGTAACGGTTCTATGAACTTAACCTTCGGGAAAATGACAATCGACTTTAACATTTACAAGCTAGGAAGTCAACCATCTGAACCTTCTGCTCATTTACTTGATGTATGTTCTGTCCATGAGATAGCTCCCGAAAGCTGTTAGGTTGATGAACTTTGCTATAATGATCTCGACGACATTAGTACATCATTGTTTGATCTAGCACATTATTATAGTGAGGACACCTTTGACGAGTCCACCTCTGAGTTTGAACCTTTTGACTCATCACAAAAGTCAGTAGTGCTTTCCGAGTCAATATCTTATGCAGGTTATGAACTTCTTAGGGAATCCGAATATCATTCCCTTACCCCACCTTCTATTGTTTCTCCGCCGACATTAGATCTCAAAATGTTACCTTCTTATCTTAAATATGCATATTTAGGTGAGAATGAGTCTTTTCCCGTGATCATATCCGCTTCTCTAGTTTTAGAGCAAGAGAACGCTCTTTTGATGGTCTTGAGATCAAATCGGCAAGCATTTGGTTGGACAATGGCAGACATAAAAGGGATTAGTCCCTTGATTATGGAACATCATATACATTTGATGGATGAAACCAAACCAACCCGAAACCCACAAAGATGGTTAAATCCCGTCATGAAGGAGGCGGTAAAGAATGAAATTGTTAAGTACCTAGATAGTGGTATAATTTACCCAATCTCTGATAGCCAATGGGTAAGTCCTATTCATGTGGTCCCTAAAAAGTCTTGCATCACAGTCATAACTAATGAGGCTAATGAGTTGATCCAAACAAGCACCCAAACTGGGTGGCATGTATGTATTGATTATAGGAAACTCAATGCCGCAATGAGGAAAGATCACTTCTCTCTACCTTTCATTGACCAGATGTTGGAACGATTAGCTGGACATGAATATTATTGTTTCATGGATGGATACTCTGGCTATAGCCAAGTTCCTATCGCCGAAAAGGATCAAGATAAAATAACATTTACTTGTCTTTTAGGTGCCTTTGCTTATAGACGCATGCCCTTTGGGTTATGCAATACCCCCGCTATATTTCAGCGGTGTATGATGGGGATATTCTCAGACATGGTCGAGAATTTTCTAGAGATTTTCATGGACGATTTCTCTATATTTGGGGACTCATTTGAGGATTGCCTACGTCATCTTGACACAGTTCTTACCCGCTGTAAAGATAAGAACTTAACTTTGAATTGGGGAAAATATCATTTCATGATCCCAGAAGGTATCGTGCTTGGACATGTCATTTCACGAAAAGGCATTGAGGTAGATAGAGCTAAAATAGATATCATCCATAACCTTCCTCATCCCAAATGCGTCAAAGATATACGATCCTTCCTTGGTCATGCAGGATTTTATAGGAGATTCATTAAAGATTTAAGCAAAATTGCTAAACCTTTAACTCTTCTCTTGGCTAAGGATACTACATTTCACTTCGATTCGGATTGTGAGGCTTCTTTTAAATCACTTAAAAGATCTCTCACTACAGCCCCTGTTCTATCGTCTCCTAATTGGAACCACCCATTTGAGCTAATGTGTGATGTATCAGATTTTGCTATTGGTGCAGTCTTAGGACATTACATTGATTGGATGCCACATGCAATTTATTATGCAAGTAAGACCTTGAATGATGCCCAAATTAATTATACAAGTACCGAGAAAGAACTCATGGCAGTTGTATTTGCATTAGAAAAATTCAGGCCTTACTTGATTGGCTCACCGATTGTGGTTTACACAGATCACTCCGCCCTAAAACATCTTTTATCTAGGAAGGATGCTAAGGCCAGGTTAATATGCTGGATCCTGTTATTACAAGAATTCGATCTTGTCATACGAGATAAGGAGGATGTGAAAATGTAGTAGCCGACCATCTTTCACGCATCTTTTCTTCACCTACTGTGACCTTGCCAATAAATGGCTCTTTCCCTGACGAACAGCTCTTGACCGTATCCTGCGAACCTTGGTTCGTTGATATTGTGAATTATCTAGCAACAAGACTTATTCCCAGCGAATGGTCTAAACAAGACAATCATCGATTTTTATCCCGAGTAAAGCATTTTTACTGGGATGAACCATATTTGTTGAAGTATTGTCCCGACCAAATCATTCGCAGATGTGTCCCCAATGATGAATTCAAGAGTGTTTTGTCTTTCTGTCATGATCAGGCATGTGGTGGTCACTTTGGTCCACGTAAAACGGCGGAGAAAGTTTTGCAATGTGGTTTTTACTGGCCTGCATTATTCAAAGATGCATTTGACCATAGCAAAACATGTCCATGGTGTCAACACACGGGTCGGATTTCTCGCAAAAATGAGATGTCACTCCAACATATCTTGGTTGTGGAAAATTTTGATGTTTGGGGTATTGATTTTATGGGTCTTTTTCCCAACCCTTTTGGTAATTTATATATCTTTTTAGCGGTTGATTACGTCTCAAAATGGGTAGAAGCAATACCATGTTGCACTAATGACAACAAGGTTGTTATTAAGTTCCTTAAAGAAATTATCTTTTCGCGATTTGGACACCCTCGCGCTATAATTAGAGACAATGGGACACATTTCTGTAATCGGTCTTTCGAGACTTTGATGCGGAAATATTCAATCAACCATAAAATTTCTACGCCCTATCATCCCCAAACGAGCGGGCAAGCTGGGATTTCCAATAGGCAAACCAAACAAATTTTGGAGAAAACAGTTTCTAAAAACCGTAAAGATTGGTCAACCAAATTGACGGATGCTCTTTGGGTATTCCGTACCGCTTATAAGACTGATCTTGGTATGTCTCCTTACCGCCTAGTATTTAGAAAGGCTTGCCACCTTCTTGTCGAGATCGAACATAAAGCAATGCGGGCCATTAAAGAATTTAACTTCGATTTAAATCAAGCCTGCAACTTTCGGAAGCTGCAAATAAATGAGCCAAGCGAATTCCGCGATGAAGCTTACGATAATGCGGTTATAGTAAAGAACCGGACTAAGGTATTTCATAATAAAAATATTTTGAGAAAAACTTTTATCCCGGGACAACAAGTCCTTTACGATTCCCGTCTCCATCTTCATGCGGGTAAGCTAAAATCTCGTTGGAAAGGACCATTTGTGGTGCAGTATGTATACCTGCACGGGGCTGTTGAAGTTGAAAATATTAAAAACGGTTATAGTTTTAAAGTGAATAGGCATAGATTAAAACTTTATTTTTCTACTGACCCCACGGAGGAGCTCCTGTTTTTACAGGAGCCACTTTATCATAACTGAATTTCCTCCACCTCACCTTCATGTCTCGATAATATTGTCTCATCATAAGAATGGAGGTGAGTTATAAAGAACCTAACTGAATATCCATATGATTAAAAATAAGTTTGAGGGATATTTTCACTTTCATTTATTTTTGTACCCCGTTAATAACTTTTCCTCCTAAGTCTACAGGTTTTTGAGATTTAAAAGATGATAACAGTGAGGACACTGCTGTAAACAGGTTTGGGGGAGGTTTGTGCTTATTTACACATTACTTTGCATTATACACTTTGCATAAGCACAATTTTTTTTAGATTTTTTTCTTTTATAATGAAAGATTAGAAAGTGAAAAATTACATTTGAAAGATTGGAAGAGGTTAAGAAAACCAAGAAAGTTAGATGTTTTCTTAAACGAAACTAGTAATAAGTAGTTATGAGCCATTGTCCCAAGGGTTAGTAAGATGAAGGAAGTCACTAATGTGATGTAACATTTTGAAATATTTTAGATAATTGATTAAATTATTTAATTAAATAGATAATGTTATTTAATTTTTATTGTAGTAAAGAGGGCTTTTAAAGTTAAAGAAGAATTAAACTAGTAAAGAAAATAGTGTTTATATAATAACATATGTAATGAGGGGTTGATGTGAAAAAGGTTAGTTTCCTTATGCAAATTAGAGTTGTATAAGGGTGTTTATGCAAATAAGGCTAGAAAATGGTTAAGCCTAAGTTATACCTCCTAGACAACATACCCTAGGTTAACCTAATGGCCACACCACCTTCTTGCATGAAACCCCCATCATCTTAAATGGTGACACCACCTACTACCTTATCTCTATTATCCCTTAATATGGTAAATTGTGTTCAGTTGATATTGTTGGATATGTATACCCTAGAGGCCATTATTTTATAGTACTGGTTTGTATATTACATTTTGGAAGCTTGTGATATATATATGGATTGACGACAGTCTTTCTCGATATTGTAGTATGCTACTTGGTTTGTATCTATCTTAATATGTGTATATGTTTCTTTTAACATATCGCTAATACATATTGATGGAGCCTTTAGGATCTTTGCTTGACTACCGGCGTTGTGATAGCGATCACACTAGTGGGGGCTGGGTAGTCTATAAGCACATCCTTATACAGGTCCCTAGTCGTAGAATTATCGAGACAGGGCATAGATACTCCAAAGTAGACTGGTGCATACACTTCTCATCCCAGCAGGGGAGATGGTCTCTCCCACAGCCATCAATACGTCATACTGGAGATAGTATGCAGATGCTCGTTAGGTTACGAGTACACTGGACAGGACTCGTCGGGAACTGTTGGTTGGTATTATACCTATCGTCAGTTAGCAGTTCCCAGGTGACATGAGTACAGCTTAGTCTGTTGAGTTGACACTGCTACTTCGCCTCAAGTGTGTTCCCACTATTCTTTGATTGCTACCCTACCACGGCTTTATTGAGTCGTGCGAACAGGTAGTAGTTGGGTGCAGTCCCGAAGCACTTGGAGGTAGTGGTGGTTAGACAAGATTCGTCTCTCCCGGTATTGGGGTTGATATCGCGCTGTGTTTAGGAGAGCCATTACACAAAGTCCCTGGCCAGGGCAAGTGAGATTTACTGGTAGGTGTTCCAGTAGTTTCTCAAGGTGTTCTGGGCCGACATGACTTATACTGCTATTAGGGGTCTGACTTTTACCACCCCCTAGGCCCGATATGCGATACTCTTAGACGAACAGACCGGACTGTATGGAGATTATCACAGATAGTCTCAGTAGGAGTTCGGATGGGTTTTACTCATCGGCCTTCTTATCGACAGATACCTGGGTAGCCGTTACGCATAGCTAGTGCCGCTGATGTGCATGTGGTTAAACCCACTGCCAGAGTACTGTCGAGTCTTTAGAGTTCCACACAGAGGGTTGTTCACCTTTGGACGAAATGATGTAGAGGTCGTATGGTTTTACGACAGGGTTCGTTCATATACGCATACTTGTACGTGTTTGGTGTTCGGGCAGTTGATACTAGTGGGCTTTGGTTTAAGCCAGATCCAAGTATTTGATTTTGGGTTGGTTCAGTCTCATTGTATTCGTGTTCTTCTGAACATGGATGCGGGTATATGTATACAGTTGACAGAGACAAAGAAGGAGACACCTCATTAGGGTTTTGACCATTGACTTGACTAAAACAATAATGAGATGAAGGAAATTGATTACTAATTTTAATTAGAGATAATTGTGTCATGGTAATTTAGTTTGACCATTTGACTTGTTGACCATTGTTGACTTAGATATTTTTGTTAAACAAAAGGTATTTTGCTTAGCATTAATGGTGACATGATAATGGTCAAATCAAATGAACCATCATAATTTTTCTAATTAAAATTATTATTCTTTTATCCTAATATGAGAGCTATCTCTTCATTTTACACATATACATTCTCTTTCATAGCTCTCTCTCCTTCATCCTCTCTCTCAAGCCCTCATCTCTCATGTGTTGAGAATCAAGGGCCATTGAGACCAAACCACTAAAATCCCTTTGTACTCACTCTAGGGTTCTTATTCTAGCTCACCAAGCACCCCAGTTACTTCATTGTTGAGGTTGGAGTTCAAGGTAGAGGCCTTCGGGTGGATCTTCTTTGACGTGGAGAAGCCGGTGAGGAGGAGCCATCTACAACCACTCCAAGGAGCTCACAACAAGGAGAAGCACCATAAGAAGAGGAGGAGTTCAAGATTGAGGTATAACTTTATGTCATAGTAGATAGAACCCTAACTAGCTAGTTAGGTTTATGGTAAAGATCCGGTTTTGGTTTATTCTAGCGCCAAGTTTTTTATCGTATTAAAATTTTTGTTCCGCATTTGGCCACGGGAGTTGGCCGGGGCGCTAGTATAACCCTTCATGGTATCAGAGCCAACCCATAAACCCTACTAGCTACTTTGTACAAGGTTGAAATCTCGATTGACTAAAATTTCCAAATCGTATTTCCAATTCTGTGTGCTTGCTGTTGAATTTTAAAGTTGTTCAAAAAATATT
Organism: Agapanthus africanus; assembly: GCA_030015575.1. Classification (NCBI taxonomy): domain Eukaryota; kingdom Viridiplantae; phylum Streptophyta; class Magnoliopsida; order Asparagales; family Amaryllidaceae; genus Agapanthus; species Agapanthus africanus. Next base: position 96,682,758 of record JASDDO010000029.1, on the reverse strand, counting down.
TTCCAGGCATCTTAAAAATATGTTCATGCAAAACTATAGCTGTGGAAAAAATTTGGGCATGTTAGTTATATGTATGCCCTAGAGGCCATTACTGTACATAAGATGTATATTGTAGTGGATGCTAGGACATATATAGAGAGGACTTTCTTGCTCGACATGATAGTACGCTATCTGGTTTCTCTTTATCTTAACATGTACACTTATTGTCTCTCTGTTACATGTTAATAAAGCCCTTAGGATGTGTACTCGACTTCCAGGACTATGATGCAGATTATACTAGTGGGGCCTGGGTAGTCCAAGAGTACATCCTTCAATGTTCCTAGTCGTGGGAATTTCGAGACGGGGCATCGATATTCCAGAGTAGACTAGCGTATATCTTCTCGACCCATGTGATGGGCGGTGGATGATCCCATATCCATTGGTGTTTGACATCAGAGACGGTATGCGGGTGCTTAGTGGAGACTAGGTACACTGAACGGATTCGCCGAGAACTCCCAGATGGTATTATACCTCACGTCAGATGGCAGTTCTCTGGTGACACTGGTACAGCTTAGTCTGTTGACCCGAGATCGTCATAGAGTCTTGTGTGTATCCCACTGTGCTTTGATTTCCACCCTACCACGGCTCTATTGAGTCATGCAAACAGGTGGTTTTTGGGTACAGTCTCGAGTCACATGGAGGCAATGAGCGATAGGAGGGGATTCGTCTCTCCTGGATTGGGGGTTGATGTTGCGCTATGTTCGATTGGCCATAACTGGAAATCCGTAGCCAGAGTTGCAGTGATTTACTGGTAAGTGTTATCAGTAGTTTCACGATTGTTATGGACCCTACATCGGCATGACTTTTCAAGCTACTAGGGTCTGACGTTTACCACCCCTAGACGAGATATGCGACATATCAGACGAACTGACCGGACTGTGCGGTAAGTGTTACTGATTGGATTCGCTGGAGCATGAGCAGGCTTGCTCATTGATCTTCTGATCGCTCAATACCCGGGTAGCCATTACATTTAGCAGACCGCTTGCGGCTTGTGGGTGACTGATATGATCACCACCTACTGCCGGCGTATTGACGAGTCTTTAGAGTCCTACACAGAGGTTTTCTGGCTCAAGCGAAACGAAATAGGAGCACATATAAGATATGTGCGGGACCGAGAATATTACCAGTATGTTATACTGTATTCTATTCTCGCGATTTGTATCATCGGTTGGTTATATGAGATATAGCCGGGTTACTGAATCAAGTGTTGATTCGATATATTGATACACTGGATATTAGTCGGTTATATGCGATATGACCGGATCATTATATCAAGTGTTGATTTAATGATTTAATGTATAATTGTATATTTGATATATTACTTTACGTTAACTAGTATTGGTTCACTTAAGATTGATTTTCTCACTTGATGTGCACAAGTTGTATATGTGATATATGTTTGTGCACTAGTTTGTATCATGATTGATGATACATGCAAACTTGGATGTGTGTATGACTTACACCATATTTAGGTTAGTGGATATGGTTTATATTTATTTTGTAATTCAAAATTAGTGTGCATTTTGTCATGCTTAAAGCTTCATGAAGCTTTTAGGATTATTTGACCAAGTCCACTAACTTTGTCTCACTAAAGATATTTATTAACCAAACCACTAACTTAAACTATGGTTTAGTCTCTACAAAGGTTAACTCACCCATGGTTGCATTATGATAGACTTCACTTGATTATTCATGTTGAATTATTATTCTTATTTCGTTTCTTTCTTCTTCTTCTTCTTCTTCAAGAAGAAGAAAATCTTACTAGAATTTTTCAATTGAAGAAATAGAGTGAGAAATCCAAATCCAAAGTGAACCCACTTCCTATTTCATCATCCTCTACTACTTTCCATTTAGTTTAGGGTGTTCTCTTCACAAAGTTCATGACCTAGTGAAGATGGAGCTTGAGTTTGAGTCTCCTCGACGTAGATCATTTTCGACCTCGAAGTCAACGAGCTAGCCCGTTCATTTCTCCGAGGAAACCATCACAGGAGTCCGGGATCTCGATGATCGCAGCGAAGGGACATCAACACGGAGCTTTAGAAGTGAAGGACCGGATCTACAAAGGTTGTAATCCCAAACTCTTAGAAGTAAAGTTGTTTACTTGCTTAGTTTCGCCTAATCTCTAGTCTAAGATCTTGGTTAGGGTTGTTCGGCATGTCTAAAATTTGAATCGGGCATGATTGATGCCTTGTAGAACCTTGTGAGAGTGCCTATTAACCCTACAGTGGTATCAGAGTCAAGCTAGAGCTTTAGACGAAGTCTAGACGAAGTTTAAAATCCGATCGAACCCGGAAACCCCGATTTATACCCTTCTCTGGAAATTTTTCAAAATTGTTGATTTTTACGTATTAAAAATACTCAAAAATATAAGCAGGGAATTATAAGGATATCTGTGAAAAACGAGCCAGTAAGCCCATTAAAGGGCCGCGGAACCGCGGCAAAGACATGCATTGCGCGGCGGTTCCGTGGCGCTACAGTGGACTTAGGGTATCATTTTTCCACAGTTACATCCGTATAAGTTTCCTGATTGTTCTGGGAATTTTTATTCTACTCAAGTGTTGAGTTCTCTGGGTTGTATTGGAAATTCGTTGATTCGATCAGATAATTTAACTTCGTTTATGTTTTTCCGGATAATTTTAGAATGTGTTAAAAAGTTCGAACGGATATCAATAACTCACTTTTTCCCCTGCCGGAAAATTTCCAAGCGTTGGATTTTTCCGTAGTTTAAGAACGTTCTAAGTCGTGTAAGTAACGCGGTGGCCCCTCTAGAAGACAACAAACCTTCACTCGATTATGTGACCGTCTTGAACTGCCTCTAAACCTTAGGCTTTGGGGCAGTACGGCGTTGCCACATGTGAGGCGTTGGCTTGACCCTTCTACGGCTGGACCATTGGTACTGTGGCATGTGATGGATGTTTTTACACTAATTTCAAGTGTTGAGAACTATTAGGGAAAACTTGGGTGTTTGATTATTCGATCGGAAAGTTTAACATTGTCTATTTATCTGGAATGTGATACAATATTTGGAATCTACAAGTAGTTATAAGATAACTAATTTGAATGTTATAAACATAGCAGTTTAGTCTCAGATGATCGGTTGCTACGGGATTTTGATGCGATCAAAATTCCGTTGCAATCACGTAGCGTACGCGGATACTCTCCGGGTAAACTTAATAGATAGCCACGCCCCATAGCCCCAACCAAGTGACTGTAGGAGAACCCCGTCGCCAAAAGCATCCGTTCGGGTGCTCGCGGCAACGGTGTTCCACCTTAGTGCACTTCGTCGACGACATCCGGGGGTGCGGCCTACTAAAGTTTGCGACGAGCATTCGGTCAGGATGTCGGGAATCTTGTTGAATTGCCCGACTTGATATTGAAAAGTGTTTTCGATAATGAGACTAAAATGTGGAGTTTACAATTGTTAGGCATGAGATGTCTAAGGAATTCATTTGGTTAGGCATGCGATGTCTAAGGAGGTTGCGGATTCCAACTGTTGTAGTTTTACGCTTTCTTTTCTGCGACTGTAAGTGTAATATGTAGTGTATCGCCGGTTTCGTTGCTGTACATCAACGAAAATTAGGATACGCATATTTACTTACGTTGATGATATATGATGTTATGTGTTGCTGGATACGTTATATTGGATCGTCGTGTTTGAATAGCCGGGTTTTTTTTATGTGAGATGAGAGTTTTTCATTTTCATTCATGTAAAAACTTGTATGTAATATTCTTTTATTTGGGGCACTTCCGGGTTGAGGAGGATGTCACCGTTGATGTATATTATTTACTTTTCCGCATTAGGATAGACCCAAGGAGGGGAGCACAAGTAACCGGGTTCTAGGGTCCAGTGGGAGACCACCTCGAGGAGTCGAGTCCGGGTCTCCTAACTCTAGAATTGGTAGGGTTGCTTGCCGCTCTCGTAGGGGTCTAGAGGTGTGGGATTGGCTATTCATCACGACCGTGGAATCCGTGTTTTATAAAGGCTCAAAATAAAACACGGACGTCCTAGTATATCCAATATTTCATATGTTGTTTTCTGCTGCGTTATCTGTGATGTGATCATGTGATATGTTCAGATAGATACTGTATATAGTATATATGATATATTATATAGATGTTGCTTATGTTTTACACCCGCACTAGCCCTGCCCCGCTATGCCGTTAGTTACCCAACCTAACGGTGCATGACGGGACATCGAGGCGAATGCGAATGGCATAAGCGTACTTTGTATTTATCTGTGATGATTAGGTGACTTAAATGATGGGACATTCATTAATGAGATTAATGAAAGAAAATAAACATAAAAGATGTTGTGGAATCGAATTTCAAAAATTAGGTAGCTCTAGTTGTTGCTTTGCATAGCGGTGTTCCTTGTAGAACATCCAGCACTTTATTCGATAAGGAAAGAGCCGAGATCCCTTCACCGGGAGTGACCTCTTTTGCAATAACTAGCAGATGCTACAACCTTCAGTTTTTTTTAATGCTTTTATAGTTCTTGCTTTGCATAGTGGTATTGTGAATATCCTGCACCTCATTCGACGAGGAAAGAGCCGAGATCCCTTCACCGGGAGTGACCTCTTTAGCAAAACTAGCAAAAGCCTCAAAAACACTCCATTTAAAACCATTTGATTCTGCAGCGAGATCAAGTTCAAAGAGTTAAAGGTTTTCTTAAAAACCTCCCGCAACCCTCCGTCATTTTAGGAAGTAGAGTACTTAGTATTTGTGCTTCGTTTGTCGACCATAGCCGAGGCGTAGTGTACGGTGGCTAAGTGATGTCTTCCTACACAGCATATGATGCGATTAGTTAGGACAGTCATGTGACTTTGTTGACCTTAGCCAAGGGTCATGTGGGTGGGCTAATTAATCACGAAATGACGGGTAGAACTTGACTAGTGCTTATGATTTGTTGACCATAGCCAAGGTCATAGGTGCTAGGGGTAAAATCCATTATCGGGAGTTTCAAGTGTTGAAATTTGCAATGAGATTGCATACCTTCTATATGATAGTTGGAGCCTAATACCCACTGCGAGTAATTGTTACTCCTGGGAGAGTTTTGCACTTTACAATTAGCCGATCAAGTAGGTGTCTAGAAAGATGTCAACGGGGTTACGCCCCTGGGAAAACGAGGTTTATTTTAATTAGGTCCGTGCGAAAGCACGGGGAACCTCCCTCAAAGTACCGGCACTGGCCTGGCTGAATGATTGGCGAACTTGTAGAGTGTAATTAATTCCGGCTAGTCTTTCCTTTTAGGGTTTGAAGGAAGATTTGATAAAAACAGTGGGAGCCATCCTGATTAGATAAAATATATAACCAATCTAATCTTGCAAGAGCGCACGTAGAGTGTTTTCTTCTCTCTCTCTCCAGGTAGCGACCATGTCACGCCTTAATCAAGATAATAATATGGATGTATTGACCGAACCCACTTATTATACTGAGCTGGGGAACGTTGGTTCCGCTCCAACTTATAATTGTTATAAGACCGAGCAGGAAATAGGAGAATACCAGGTTTCCCATGCCGCCCAAACGAAGAAAGTGCATGGTGATGCATCTTCTTCGGGTGTGTTCATTACAAAGAACTGTTTCTCTGTATCCTCTATGTCCTGGGTATTAGATACCGGATCAGGTTCCCATATATGTAATCTGTTGCATGAGCTACAGATAGGTAGAGAACTGAGAACGGGTGATAAGTTTCAAGAGTTGAAAATGGTGCAATTGTTGCAGCCAAGGTGTTGGCAGTTATCACCCTGTATTTCCAAATATATTGATTCTGAACGAATGTTATTAGATACCGAACCTGACATACAACATCATATCAGTCTCTTTATTTATTAAAGAAGGATATAATTTTGTATTGTTGGATAATGTTTTGCACATTTCCTATATCAAAAGTTTATTGGTTCAGGCACGTTATCTAAAAGCATATACATTCTAAATTAAACCACAGTTCCTTACGTACAGAACACACAAGAGGAAGAGTTCAGAAATGAACGAATTCTTCTTGAGGCATTGTAGACTAGGTCATATCAGTGCGACCCGACTAGCTAAGTCACATTGAGATGCATATTTAAATCAGTTTGAATTTACATCTTGTGAAACTTGCCAGTCACGTCACAAAGATAAAATGACTATAGCTCCGTTTACTTGAAACAGAGAAAGAGTTGATAAACTCTTGGGATTGATACATGATGATGTATGTGGTCCCCTGTCTACAAATGCCACGACTGGTTCTTTATACTTCCTTACATTCACTGATGATCTCTCAAGATTCGGACGCATGTTCCTGTTGAAACATATGTCTGAAGCTTTTGAGAACTTCAAAGAATATAAGAAAGAAGTAGAGAACCAATGTGGGTATAAGTATTATATTCTATGATGAGATCAGGGAGGAGAATACTTGTGCATGGAATTCTTGGACTATTCTAAAGGAGAATGAGATTCTCTCTCAGTATTGCTCCTCTAAATACACCACAGCACAACGGTGTATCGGGGCGGAGCAATCGCACCCTATGAGATATGGTGCGCTCTATGATGAGTACTACTGAGTTACCTATTTCCTTTTGGGGGTTGTGCACTTGAGAAGATGCATGCCTATTGAATTGGGTTCCAATCAAATCAATGCCTACCACTCCACATGAGATATGGTATGGGAAGAGCCCATCTCTTAAGTAAGTTAAGATTTGGGTTGTCTGCCCTATGTCTAAAAGCAAAATACGGACAAGCTCGAGGCAAGGTCAGTTCTGTGGAACTGGAAGGAGTTCCAGCTATACAAACTACAGCTGATGATTTGGTGGAACCAAATGATTGAATAGTACCAGACGAGCCTCAGCCTCTCCGCCGATCTGGTAGGGTTCTTCATCCGCCTGAGGGATACTTAGGTTTCTCGATGACAGTGGGAGCGAAGATTGCATCATGAGATGATCACCCAACTAGTTTCGAGCAGGCCATCAAGAGTGGGGACTCTGTAAGAATGACTGGATGCTTAGCGATCTGAGATGGAATCCATGTACACCAACAAAGTATGGACTTTGGTTGCTAAATCTGAAAGGTTAAATCCCCATCAGGAGCTTGAGAAGATTACTTGGTGTAGATGGAAAGGTTGAGACTTTCAAAGCTAGACTTGTTAAAGGTTCTCGTCATAGACCAGGCGTAGATAATTATGGAACCTTTTCCAGTGGCTGTGCTTAAGTCCATCCGGATCCTACTTGCCATTGCTACATACCATGACTACGATATCTGGTGGTTGGATGTCATGACTACTTTTCTAAATAATGATTTAGAAGAGAGCGTCTATAAGTACACAGCCAGAGGGTTTCGTAGACAGTGGGAGCAGCGGAAACGTGTGCAAGATGTTTTATAGGATAAAGCAGGCATCACGGAGTTGGAACATCTGTTTTGATGTAGTAGTCAAGGAGTTTGACTTCATCAAAATGGTAGATGAACCTTGTATATACAAAAAGGTAGTAGAGAGTAAGGTGAACATCCTCGTAGTGTACATGGACAACACACTCTTGATAGGAAAAGAGTTTCCTATACTACGCACGGTCAATCTCTTATTACAAGGATTCTCTCCATATAGGATCTAGGTGATACCTCCTAAATCCTAGGTTTTGGATCTATGAGATAGATCTAAATGGATGTTAGGATTCTCACTAAATGTAGTGAGATGGTATCAATCGATCCTGGGGAGAATCACTGGACAGCTTCCAGGGTGGTAAGGTTGACTGAATGTCAGTCACAGGCATTGTCTTTACCCTCAGTGGAAGGACGGTATATTGGAAGAGTTCCAAGCTAGATACCGTGGCAAACTAGACGATAAAGGCTGGTGACATCGCTATCAAAGATACTACCAAAGAGGAAGTTTGGGTGTATATTAGTTCATGAGATGAACTAGGTTCCTACCATTGTATGACAATGGAAGTGTGGTTTTGACCTAGGAACCACGGTCCCATCAGTGACCCAGACATATTCCAAGGCAGTATCACCTGATCATGGAGATAGTTGATCTCCAGGATGATCGAGGTTAGGAGAGTAGACTTAGAGGACAACACGGTGGATCCACTGACAAAGGCCTTTTCCCAGAGAGAGACTTATATGGGATGGTTGAGTATGAGATACTGCAACCACTGCTACAGATGGCCCTAGTGCAAGTGGGAGATTGTTAGTTATATGTATGCCCTAGAAGCCATTACTGTACATAAGATGTATATTGTAGTGGATGCTGGGACATATATAGGGAGGACTTTCTTTCTCGAGATGATAGTACGCTATCTGGTTGCTCTTTATCTTAACATGTACACTTATTGTCTCTCTGTTACATATTGATAAAGCCCTTAGGATGTGTACTCGACTTCCAGGACTATGATGCAGATCATACTAGTAGGGCCTGGGTAGTCCAAGAGTACATCCTTCAATGTTCCTAATCGTGGGAATATCGAGACGGGGCATCGATATTCCAGAGTAGACTAGCGTATATCTTCTCGACCCATATGATCGGCGATGGATGATCCCATATCCATTGGTGTTTGACATCAGAGACGGTATGCGAGTGCTCAGTGGAGACTGGGTACACTGAACGGACTCGCCGAGAACTCCCAGATGGTATTATACCTCACGTCAGATGGCAGTTCTCTGGTGACACTGGTACAACATAGTCTGTTGACCCGAGATCGTCATAGAGTCTTATGTGTATCCCACTGTGCTTTGATTTCCACCCTACCACGGCTCTACTGAGTCGTGCAAACAGGTAGTTTTTGGGTACAGTTCTGAGTCACATGGAGGCAATGAGCGATAGGAGGGGATTCGTCTCTCCCGGTATTGGGGGTTGATGTTGCGCTATGTTCGATTGGCCATAACTGGAAATCCCTGGCCAGAGTTGCAGTGATTTACTGGTAAGTGTAATCAGAAGTTTCACGCTTGTTATGGACCCTACATCGGCATGACTTATCAAGCTACTGGTGTCTGACGTTTACCGCCCCTAGGCGAGATATGCGACATATCAGACGAACTGACCGGACTGTGCGGTAAGTGTTACTGATTGGATTCGCAGGAGCGTGAGCAGGCTTGCTCGTTGATCTTCTAATCGGTCAATACCCGGGTAGCCGTTACGTTTAGCAGACCGCTTGCGGCTTGTGGGTGACTGATATGATCACCATTTACTGCCGGCGTATTGACGAGTCTTTAGAGTCCTACACAGAGGTTTCCTGGCTCAAGCGAAACGAAATAGGAGCGCATATGAGATATTTGCGGGACCGAGAATAATACCAGTATGTGATACTGTATTCTATTCTCGCGATTTGTATCATCGGTCGGTTATATAAGATATAGCCGGGTTACCGAATAAAGTGTTGATTCGATATATTGATACACTGGATATTAGTCGGTTATTTGCGATATGACCGGATCATTAAATCAAGTGTTGATTTAATGATTTAATGTATAATTATATATTGTTGGAGATAGTGCCCTCAGAGTCAATTATTGGATCACAGGCATGTGATTGCGATGATTGAGGGAGGACCTATCCCGGTAGGACAGTCTTACTCAAGATGATAGTATGCTATCTGGTTTATCTTTATCATCGTGTACTGCTTTAGGTGACCTGACAGGTCGCTATTACACGTTGATAGAGCCCCTAGGATTCTTGCTTGACGACCAGCAGTATGATGGCGATCATATACGTGGGAGCTGGGGTCTATAAGCACATCCTTAAAAGGTCCCTAGTCGTGGGAGTTTCGAGACTGGGCATCGATACTCCATTAGTAGACTAGTGTATACAGTCGAGACCCCGACGAGGGGCGGTGGCCGGTCTCACAAGCCACTGGTGTCAGTTAGTTCACCTAAGATGTATACAGGTGCTCATTAGGTTATGAGTACACCGGACAGGACTCGCCGGGAACCTGCTAGTTGGGATTATACCAGACGTCAGATAGCAGTTCCCTGGTGACATGTGTACAGGTTAGTTCATCGACCTGAGATCGTCATTTGTCTCGTGTGAGTTCCCATTATGCTTTGATTACTACCCTACCACGGCTCAAAGGAGTCGTGCAAACAGGTTTTAGTTGGGTACAGTCCCGAGCCATATGGAGGCAGTGAGCGGATCTTCAGGGGTTCGTCTCTCCCGGTATTGGGGTGAGGTCGCGCTGTGTCTAGGAGAGCCATTACGCAAAGCCCTCGGCCGATGCAGGAGATTTACTGGTAGGTATTCCAGTAGTATCTCAGGGCGTTCTGGGCTACACTCCGACATGACTTGTACCGCCTTTGGGGGTCTGACTTTTACCAACCCCCTAGGCCCGCCATGCGATGCTCATAGACGAACGGACCGGACTGTACGGATATTGTCACTGACAGGCTCAGTAGGGTGTCAGGATGAGTTCGCTCATCGACGTCCCTTTTGGTCAATAGCTGGTGGCCCGTCACGTATTGGCTAATACCTCTGACGTGCTAGTGGTTAAATCCACAGCCATAGTATTGACGAGTCTTTAGAGTCCACCACACTTTCAGTTACTCAAGCTTTCGGGAGAAACGCTGTAGAGGCCGTATGGAGATATGGCAGGGTCCGATCAGATACGTGCGGTATTGCACGGATCAGGATCGGACAGTTTTGTACTAGTGGCCGTATAGATATATGACAAGGTTCGATCAGATATGTGCGGTATTGCACGGATCAGGATCGAACGGATATTACTGGCCGGTTTTAGTTTAAGACGGATCCTAGTATAGTACAGTGTAGATTTTGTCTCTTTGCATTTGTATCCGGTCGGAATACAGATGCGGGTGTGTATGCACAGTATCGGGGTTTTCCTGTAATTTATTATGGGACCAGTTTTCTGGAGTTGCCAGTTTGCATTCCGTTCCGGCCGGTTTTCCTTTATTCTTTCCCGGCCGGACTTTTCCGATGGAGGGGGTAATTTGCAGTTTTGCAAATTACTTTTGGGGAGGGGGTTTCTTGCACTTGTATTCATTATGATAAGCATCTTTTGTTTTTCATCCATGATGGTGCTTTAATGAGATTTGAGTGAGTATGGGTTTGATGTAAGTAATAAGCATGGTTGATGTTTGTTTGTGGTCACCTCTTGATTTATCCTACACTCACCTCCCTTCATGATTTTATTCATTCCCTCCACCATTTCCCACTAGAAGAGGGCCGGCCACCATTTTGAGAGGAGGAGAGAGAGGATCATTTTTGGTGAGGGTGGAAAAAATTATCATTCATATCATTTTTCATTGCTACCAAAATTCCCAAGTTCATTTCTCAACCTCATTCCTCCATCAAGGCAACATAACCCCAAAGAGACAAAGCACTACACATTCTACAGCAAATCTTGGGCACGTCGACTTGCCAGCTTCGTGCCCGAGTTGCCTCGGTATTGAGGTGGGAGCCCGTAAAAGATACAGACGATGTGGTGCCCTTCCGGCAAGGAGGCGACGACCGGAGTTTCCGCAGGAGATCGGGACGACGACGAGAAGACCGGAGGACTCGGATCACTCGGTATATCTCTCACCCTTTCTCTTGTTAGCTAGTATCGGTTAATGGTTACGATCCGGGTATATTTTCCGCGGTAGCGCTAGTTTCCAAGTAAGGAAAATTTTTAATTCCGCATTTTGGCCTCGGATAGACGGCCGGGGCGCTGCCGTGGCGCAACATATATTTGATATATTACTTTATGTTAACTAGTATTGGTTCACTTAAGATTGATTTTCTCACTTGATGTGCACAAGTTGTATATGTGATATATGTTTGTGCACTAGTTTGTATCATGATTGATGATACATGCAAACTTGGGTGTGTGTATGACTTACACCATATTTAGGTTAGTGGATATGGTTTATATTTATTTTGTAATTCAAAATTAGTGTGCACTTTGTTATGCTTAAAGCTTCATGAAGCTTTTAGGATTATTTGACCAAGTCCACTAACTTTGTTTCACTAAAGATATTTATTAACCAAACCACTAACTTAAACTATGGTTTAGTCTCTACAAAGGTTAACTCACCCATGGTTTCATTATGATAGACTTCACTTGATTATTCATTTTGAATTATTATTCTTATTTCTTTTCTTTGTTCTTCTTTTTCTTCAAGAAGAAGTAAAGCTTACTAGAATTTTTCAAGTGAAGAAATAGAGTGAGAAATCCAAATCCAAAGTGAACCCACTTCCTATTTCATCATCCTCTACTACTTGCCATTTAGTTTAGGGTGTTCTCTTCATAAAGTTCATGACCTAGTGAAGATGAAGCTTGAGTTTGAGTCTTCTCGATGTAGATCATCTTCGGCCTCGAAGTCAACGAGCTAGCCCGTTCATTTCTCCGAGGAAACCATCACAAGAGTCCGGGATCTCGATGATCGCAGCGAAGGGACATCAACACGGGGCTTTAGAAGTGAAGGACCGGATCTACAAAGGTTGTAATCCCAAACTCTTAGAAGTAAAGTTGTTTACTTGCTTAGTTTCGCTTAATCTCTAGTCTAAGATCTTGGTTAGGGTTGTTCCGCACGTCTAAAATTTGAATCGGGCATGGTTGATGCCTTGTAGAACCTTGTGAGAGTGCCCATTAACCTTTGGGGCCAATTTGTTTGAGTGCTCTATTTGCCTTTGGGGCCAATTTGGGAAAGTTTAGTCGATCGACATTTTAAAATACGTATTTCGTTATTAGTACTTAGTTTAGCATCTGCGACCGTGAATGTCATTTGATCGGTAATCCCGTCTATATGCTATATGTTCTTTTAGACGGATTTGCGAACGTGACATTCACGTTGATATTTCTGTGATTGTGCTGAGATTGTGGTTGGATTGTCGTGGTGGATAGCATGTGGTGCAATGTTAGAAGTACATTTTATATTCATTTGTATATTTGTTATTGTGGGGCGAGCGTCCTACATGTGGACTGTCGTCTTTACCAGGTTGTATATTATTTTGGGGCAGGACCGGGTTGAGGTCGATGTCACCATTTGTTCATATTATTTTCTTTTTCTGTATTAGGATTACCCCATGGAGGAGTGCACGAATAGCCGGGTTCTAGAAGGCAACAAGCCCGCATCTCATGGCGTTGAGATGGAGGGGGCTTCATTCTAGAATTGGCGGGCTATTCGCCGCACTCGTAGGGGGTACAGGTTTTCATTGCACAGGCTATCCACACGACCGGGAATGTTGGGTTTTATTTGCTGCTCAAATGAAACCCGGGGCTCCAAGTTTATCCGCCATTCTGTATTGTTGGCTGAGTTTCTGTGATGTTGATTATTATCATGCCTGAGACGAATGTTGTATATACTTATATATATACTAGTAGATGTTGTATATGTTTTGCACCCGCGCTAGTCCAGCCCCCGCTCTGTCGTTAGTTAAATAACCTAATGGGTGATGACGGGGCGCAGTGGCGAATGCGGATGGCATATACGTACATCATATTTTCGTTCTTTTCTGGTGTGATAGGTTATATTGATGGGACTGCATTAATTTTGATTAATGCAAGAAAATAAACCTAAAAGATGTTGTTGGAACCAAGTTTTGAAAACTGAAGTTACAGACGTTCTCTTTTGCTTTGCACAGTGGTATTCGGTTATGAATATCCAGCACCTCATTCGACGAGGCAAGGGCCGGGATCCCTTCATCGGGAGTGACCCCTTCAGTAAAAGTTTTCGTCAACGTAATAACTTCACTATAGTTGATTATTATTGCTTTACATCATGGTATTCAGTTTGGAATATCCTGCACCTCATTCAACGAAGAAGGAGCCAAGATCCCTTCACAGGGAGTGACCTCTTTAGCAAAAGTTTTCGCAACTATATATTTGTAAAACCACTCAGGTTCCTTCAACGATATCAAGTTCATTACGTTAACGAGTTTTTTTCCGGCCAAAAACCTAGCCGTAGCCCTCCATCATTTCAGATAAAAAGCAGTTAGTATTCATGCTATGTACGTTGGTCTTTATCAAGACATAGTGAATGGTAGCTAAGTGTTACTTATCTATTGCATTTTAGAATGCGATTAATTAGGACAGTCGCATAGCCATTTTGGTCTCTATCAAGGGCTTATGCGGGTGGGTCTAAGTTAATCCAGGATAATAACGGATTGAACTTGACTTGCGACTTATGGTACGTTGGTCTCTATCAAGACCATATGTCGTTCGGGGCAAAAACCACATCGGGAGTTTCAAACATACAGGAAACTTGCAGATTTAGCACACCTTCTGGAGTGTGGTGATTAGAGTGGATTCCATCTAGGTCATCACACAATGATAGTTGGATCCCGATCCCACTGATGAGTTGGATTACTCTCGGGAGATTATTTCACTTAACAATCAATGCTATAAACCAAGTAGGTGTCTAGAATGGTGTTAGCGGGGCTATGCCTCCAGGGAAAAGAGGTTATGTAATTAAGGAACTTCGCGAAAGCGTTGGAAAACCTCCCTCGAAGTACCAACACTAGCCTGGCTAAAAGGTTAAGCAAGTATTGTGACAAGCGATTAATCCTGACTAGTTCTTCTTTTAATGGTTTGAAGAAGAATTTGAGGAAACAGTGGGAGCCATCCCGGTTAGATAAATTAATAACCAATCTAATCTTGCAAGAGTGCATGCTGAGTGTTTCTTTTCACTCTCCAGGTAGCAACCATTTCACGCCCTAATCAAGATAATAAAATGTATCGCTTGACCGATTCGAATTCTTATTCGGGGCTGGGGAACGTCGATTTGGCTCTAACCTATGACAGTAGTCATAAGTATGAGCAAGGGATAGAGGAAATCATGAATTCCTTAATCACCCCATTGAAGAAGAAGCATACTAATGCATCTACTTCAAGTGTTCTTGTAATTGAGAACTGCTTTTCGGTCAGTCCTACCTCCTGGGTACTAGATACTGGATCAGGATCTCATATCTGTAATTTATTTCAGGGACTGAGAAAAAGTAGGATAGCTGGACCTGGTGATATGTCCCTCAGGATAGGGAACGGAGCACAAGTTAATGCTGCAGCCGTCGGTGAATATCACCTAGTGTTGCCAAATGGCAATACTATGATTTTGAACAATTGCTACTATGTACCTTCCATGGTTTGCAATATCATATCAGTTTCTTTACTTGATAAAGATGGATATAACTTTGTTCTTGATAGAAATATCATGAACATTTACCTTGATATGGTACTGGTTGCAGAAGGTACACCGTGTAATGGTATCTATGTTCTAAATCAGAATACAGTTCTCAATGTACAAAACACACGCCAGAGGAAAAGATCAGATACGAACGAATCCTACTTGTGGCATTGTAGACTTGGTCATATCGGAGAGAAAAGACCAAGTAAGTTACATAAAGATGGACTCTTGAATACGTTCGAATTTTCATCTTATGAAACTTGTCAGTCTTGTCTCAAAGGAAAGATGACCAATTCTCCAATCACCGGACATGGAGAAAGAGCAGCAGAGCTCTTGGGACTCATACACAGTGATGTGTGTGGTCTGATGTCTATACATACACGGGGTGAGTTCTCGTACTTCATCACATTCACTGACGATCTCTCTAGGTTCGGGTATGTGTATCTTATGAAACACAATTCTGAAGCTTTTGAGAAATTCAAAGAATTCAGAAACGAAGTAGAGAATCAGACTGGCAAAAGTATCAAGATCCTCCAATCTGATAGAGGAGGGGAGTACTTAAGCACTGAATTCAGGGACTTTTTAAAAGAGAATGGTATTCTCTCTCAGCTTACTCCTCCGTATACACCACAGCACAACGGCGTATCGGAGCAGAGGAACCGTACCCTATTAGACATCGTTCGCTCCATGATGAGTAATGCCGAGTTACCACTTTCATTCTGGGGACTTGCGCTTGAAATGGCAACATATCTGTTGAATCAGGTTCCGTCTAAATCTGTGCCTAAGACTCCATATGAAATATGGAGTAATAAAAGACCATGTCTTAAAAGGATTAAGATATGGGGTTGTCCAGCCTATGTGAAAAACTAGAATCCGGACAAACTTGAAGCACGGTCAGTTTTATGTAAGTTTGTAGGATATCCTAGGCATTCCAATGGATATCTATTCTACCATGTCGATGAATAAAAGGTTTTTGTTTCTCGACACGCCACCTTTCTTGAAAGGTTGTTTCTTGAAAAAAAATAAGTGGGGGCACAGTAGAATTGGAAGAAATTCCAGAAGGACAAACTATAACTGAAGATTTGGTAGAACTGCTAGATTGGGCAGTCCCGGACGAACCTCAGCCACTCCGCAGATCTAGTAGGATTTCTCATCCGCCCGAGAGATACTACGGTTTTCTCATAGATGTGGATCGAGAGGATTGCATCTTGGAAGAAGATGATCCTATTAGTTTCAGGCATGCCATTATCAGTAGGTACTCTGATAAGTGGCTGGATACTATGCGATCCTAAATGGAGTCCATGTACACCAATAAAGTGTGGACCTTAGATATTGCTCCACCTAGGGTAAAACCCGTTGGATGCAAATGGATCTACAAAAGGAAACTTGATGTAGATGGGCAGGTGCAAACCTATAAGGCTAGACTTGTTACAAAAGGTTTTCTTCAAAGACCAGGTGTGGACCATGACGAAACCTTTTCTCCAGTGGCTATGCTCAAATCCATTCGGATCCTACTTGCCATTGCTTCTTTTCATGACTATGAGATCTGGCAGATCGACGTAAAAACGGCTTTTCTAAACGGCAGTTTGGAAGAGTGCATTTATATGGATCATCCAGAAGCTTTTGTAGACAGTGGCAGCAGCGGGAAGGTGTGCAAGTTGCTTAAATCCATTTATGGATTAAAACAAGTATCGCGGAGCTGGAACATCTATTTTGATGAGATAGTCAAGGATTTTGACTTCATCAAGAACGAAGATGAGCCATGTATATATAAGAAGATTGTAGGACGAACTGTCGTGTTTCTAGTCTTGTACGTCGACGACATTCTTTTGATAGGAAATGAAATTCCTATGCTACAATCGGTCAAGCTATTCTTATCACAAAGGTTCTCTATGAAAGACCTAGGTGATGCCTCATATATTTTGGGGATCAAGATCTATAGAGATAGATCTAAGAGATTATTGGGACTTTCGCAGTCCAGGTACATAGAGACCGTACTAAAGAGATTTAGTATGGAAGATTCCAAGCGCGGTAACATACCCGCATTGCACGGAATCACCCTCTCCAAGGAGATGTCTCCCAAGACTGATGAGGAAAGGGTTCGCATGAGCACTATACCCTACGCTTCGGCGGTAGGATCTATAATGTATGCGATGCTGTGTACAAGACCAGATGTAGCTTATGCACTAAGCGTGGTGAGCCTGTATCAGTCAGACCCAGGTGAGAACCACTGGACAGCAGTAAAGAATATTCTCAAGTACCTGAGAAGGACTAAGGAAATGTTCCTGGTTTACGGTAATGGAGACCTCAGGGTCGAGTCTTTTACAGACTCAAGCTTCCAAAGTGACAAAGATGACAGTAAGTCTGTCTCGAGTTTTGTGTTTACCTTCAATGGAGGGGCGGTATGTTGAAGGAGTTCCAAACAGGATACCGTCGCAGACTCGACGATGGAGGCTGAATACATTGCTGCAAGCGATACCGCAAAAGAGACGGTCTGGATGAAGAAGTTCATAGCTAAACTTCAGGCAGTTCCGTCCATTGTTGATCCGATACCTGTGTATTGTGATAACAATAGGGCTATAGCTTTAGCGAAGGAACCACGGTCCCATTAGAAATCCAGGCACATCTTAAGGCGGTATCACCTAATCAGGGAGATCATTGATCGCCAGGAGATCGAGGTACGGAGAGTGGACACTAAAGACAACATGGCGGATCCTTTCACAAAGGCCCTCCCTCAAACACAGTTCGATCGACTTTTTGAGCTAATGGGTATGCGGTATGCCAGCAATTGGCCTTAGTGCAGACGTTGGGTATGCGGTACACCAATTACTGGCCTTTAGTGCAAGTGGGAGATTGTTGGATATGTATGCTCTAGAGGCCATTATTGTATAGTACTGGTTTGTATATTACATTTTGAAAGCTTGGGATATATACATGGATTGACGACAATCTTGCTCGATATTGTAGTATGCTACTTGGTTTGTATCTATATTAATATGTGTATATGTTTCTTTCAACATATCGCTAGTACATATTGATGGAGATCTTCGGATCTTTGCTTGACTATCGGCGTTGTGATGGCGATCACAGTAGTGGGGGCTGGGTAGTCTATAAGCACATCCTTATACAGGTCCCTAGTCGTAGGATTATCGAGATAGGGCATCGATACTCCATAGTAGACTGGTGCATACGCTTCTCATCCCAGCAGGGGAGATGTTCTATCCCACAGCCATCAGTACGTTGTACTGGAGATAGTATGCAGGTGCTCGTTAGGTTACGCGTAAGCTGGACAGGATTCGTCGGGAACTGTTTGTTGGTATTATACCTATCGTCAGTTAGCAGTTCTCAGGTGACATGAGTATAACTTAGTCCGTTGACTTGACACTGCTACTTTGCCTCAAGTGTGTTCCCTCTGTTCTTTGATTGCTACCCTACCATGGTTCTAATGAGTCATGCAAACAGGTAGTAGTTGGGTGCAGTCCCGAAGCACTTGGAGGCAGTAGCGGTTAGACAGGATTCGTCTCTCCTGGTATTGGGGGTTGATATCGCGCTGTGTCTAGGAGAGCCTTTACACAAAGTCCCTGGCCAGGGCAAGTGAGATTTACTGGTAGGTGTTCCAGTAGTTTCTTAGGGTGTTCTGGGCTACACTCCGATATGACTTATACCGCTATTAGGGGTCTGACTTTTACCACCCCCTAGGCCCTATATGCGATACTCTTAGACTAACAGACCGGACTGTACGGAGATTGTCACAGATAGGTTCAGTAGGAGTTCAGATGGGTTTTACTCATCGGCCTTCTTATAGACAGATACCTGGGTAGGCGTTACGCACATTTAGTGCCGCTGATGTGCTTGTGGTTAAGCCCACTGCCAGAGTACTATCGAGTCTTTAGAGTCCCACACAGAGGGTTGTTCACCTTTGGGCGAAACGATGTAGAGGTCGTATAGTTTTACGACAGGGTTCGTTCACATACGCGTACTTGTGCGTGTTTGGTGTTCGGGCAGTTGATACTAGTGGGCTTTTGTTTAAGCCAGATCCTAGTATTTTATTTTGGGTTGGTTCAGTCTCATTGTATTTGTGTTCTTCAGAACACGGATGCGGGTATATGTTTACAGTTGACAGAGACAAAGAAGGAAACGCCTCATTAGGGTTTTGACCATTGCCTTGATTAAAACCATAATGAGATGAAGGAAATTGATTACTAATTTTAATTAGAGATAATTTTTTTATGGTTATTTAGTTTGACCATTTGACTTGTTGACCATTGTTGACTTAGATATTTTTGTTAAGCAAAAGATATTTTGCTTAGCATTAATGGTGACATGAAAATGGTCAAATCAAATGAACCATCACAATTTTTCTAATTAAAATTATTATTCTTTTATCCTAATATGAGAGCTATCTCTTCATTTTACATATATACATTCTCTCTCATAGCTCTCTCTCCTTCATCTTCTCTCTCAAGCCCTCATATCTCATGTGTTGAGAACCAAGGGCCATAGAGGCAAAACCACTAAAATCCCTCTCTACTCACTCTAGGGTTCATAGTCTAGCACACCAAGCATCTTAGTTACTTCATTGTTGAGGTTGGAGCTCAAGGTAGAGGCCTTCGGGTGGATCTTCTTTGACGTGGAGAAGCCGGTGAGGAGGAGCCATCTACAACCACTCCAAAGAGCTCACAACAAGGAGAAGCACTACAAGAAAAGAAGGTGTTCAAGCTTGAGGTATAACTTTCCATCATTGTAGATAGAACCCTAACTAGCTAGCTAGGTTTATGGTAAAGATCCGGTTTTGGTTTATTCTAGCGCTAAGTTTTTGATCGTATTGAAAATTTTGTTCTGCATTTGGCCACGGGAGTTGGCCGGGGCGCTAGTGTAACCCTTCAGAAATATATTAGTTTATGAAACTGAAACTGAGTTAGAAAGAAAAAGGAAAACATTAGAACAGAACAAGAGAAAGGAAAGAGAGAAGTGAAGAGAAGAGCTAAGTGCTAAGATTTCACCATCACCCTCAAGCTAGGATCCTTGAGTTAGTGATTCTTGGAGGGAGTTTTCCAGTGATCTTGCTGTAAGTATAATCCTTAAACCCTGTAGGATTTTAGTTCTGTAACTGTTTGATTTTTGAAATCGAATATCGGTAATATCATATCTTATGCAAAAATTTAGCTCTGTGTTAATCTGCTATAGTTTATGTGAAAATAAACATAATCAAACAGTGCCTTAATATTATAAATTGGACTTAGAATAAACCATAGGAAAATAACCCCGTTCCATCGGATTTTGGCCGGCGACCATAAGGAAAATTCCGAGCTCGCCGGGTGTTTGTTAGAGTTGGGTGCTGGTATTTTTAGAATAGGTCTCTGTATCTGGATTAAGATGTTGGGTATTGTTTGTTTAAGTTATTTTAACAGTATATAAAATCTGGAAGCTAATATATGAAAAAGGGTTAAAATTCTAAAACACGATACGTATGTTTCGTGACACGTTTCAGTTTTCTGTTGCTGACAGCGGGGGATTAAAATTCAGTTAGTATAGGTGTTAGATAGCTTACAATAGTCGTACGTAGTATAGTTAGTACGTAAAACTAGTATTTTCATATTTCGACGTATCGGAGGTTAGCCGTTTCTTATACAAATTAATGTCGATATTAGATTCATGTACGGGAACTTCGGAGGCTGCAAGGAAGACAAAGGGATTGGTGATTTCTGGGTAGAATACGACATATTCCGGTGAGTAGACTAAACATCTACATGGGGATTTTTTATGGATGGCGTGATACGCCCATAGTTTTAAGCTTACATTTAGATTGTTCTTTTACATATGATGTTTATGCATACATAAATATACATCGTCATGTTAGTAATTGTTAGAACACTGCACAAGTTATCGATGAGTCATGGTGCACGTGCACATATCTACATGTTAGACTACACCTCGTCGATATTAAAATGTCACATACGCACTTGGTACTTGTATGTTAAATATTGTTCATATCATACCTTAAGCATCCTTAATGATAAATTCTTTACGTAGTTGTTAGCATGTTTCATATTCAACTATAGCAATATTGATATAAACTGCAATGGATTATTTCTGATTTATGATTTTGAGTTTTATACATTATTGAAAAGATTCAATGATATTTTTCATGCCGATGTGAGATGTTCACCATGAGATGTTGTTTTTATGATTTGGATTTATTCCGAACCGAGTATGGGGGGGGGGGCTATACGGGTGCGGATTTATACATTATCCAGACTGAGTGGGGGGGGATATACAGTTGGATACATGGTGGACCCGGTCGAGACCGAGGGGCAGAATAGCCGCATTTTAGGCGGGGTGCCTAACGAGGACACTCGATACCGGAGACAATTATGAACACGACGGATATCTAGGTGATACCGACCGGTGTTATTGGATGACGGGATCGTTCGGGGAACGATGCCTGATAGAAATGGAAGATCTGTGTCGATGTTGGACATGGAAAATGAAACTTATTTTGAAATAATTGATGAGATTTCAGTTTTGACTTATATATTTAGTAGTACATGTTCATGTTACAATCCATTATCATGCATTATATTCATCCTTATTGATATTTGCTCTAGTTCGTCATAATTACATTATTAGCCAATATATGTTAGTTTTATTCACTGAGTTGGCAACTCACCCTCGTTGTGTCATAGTTCCTTGCAGGAGTCGTGTGGACGTGTAGCAGCAGTGCGGATCCACTTATCAGTTTTCATCACTCTTTTCGCTAGGTGGATTACCTGCGCAGTAACCTCCTATTTTGGATATGTATATTTTGGATCTAGTATTACTCCATCAGACCATGTATATTTGAATTAGAACGCGATGTGGTTATATGTATATTATTTTTACTTATGAAATCGCTTAGTTGTGTTAAGTTATAGTTCTTTTACTTATACGCGAGGTTCTTCATTTCGAGTGTCGTATTATTATTGTGTATCGATTTCCGCTGTTGGCTTTGTTTTGCTCCCAACTAGGGATGCAACCTATTCATACACCCTATAACTGTTTTACTAATAATTAAAAAGCGAGTACTGTCGAAGTTTTAAACCCAGTTGTGTAAACTTTTATTACTTAAAACCTTTCGGCAAGCTACTTTATTCTTTTACTTAAAAACTGAAATTGTCTAAATTCCGCAAAAAAGGTTTTGATCTTGGTTTCTGGCTTACTCAGATTGTGTCGATATCTTTAGATATTATATAATCTAAGTGCCGGCCACATCCAAACTTTAGGTCGTGACAAAGTTGGTATCAGAGCTTAGGATTAACCTTACGGAACCGAGTAGTGATTTGGAGTAAGTAGACTTAAGTTTTGTTACGTAGGATGACCCTTGGTTTGATAGAGTAGGTGATTTAGGATGAGTAGAGTATCGTACATATGTTCTGTGACATATTTACGCTACGATACTCAGCTTAAGTGACCTTAGGATATATATCTTGCTAAATCCTTCCTTTGACTTCCTAGTATTGCTGCTTCTATTCGTACACCTTATCAACTCTCGTTTCATGTTCCAGTTGCAATGGATACGCGAGCTAAACGAGTCGCAGCCAGGGATGCAGCTAGGATGAATCCGCCTGTGACGGCAACTGATGCACCGGACGTTCCGGCGGAACCTGAGCATGTTGATCCTCCTCCTCCAGACAGACTGACTAGGATAGAGGAGGGCATGCTGGGCCTGTTAGTTGTATATATGCCCTAGAGGCCAGTATTGTACAGATGATGTATATTATATTGGATGCTTGGACATATATAGAGAGGACTTTCTTGTTCGTTATGATAGTATGCTATCTGGTTGCTCTTTATCTTAACATGTATACTTGTCTCTTTATACTGTCTGATGGATACATGTTGATAAAGCCCTTAGGATGTGTACTTGACAACCTGGACTATGATGCGGATCATACTAGTGGGGACATGGTAGTCCATAAGTACATCTTTCAAGGTCCCTAGTCGAGGGTGTATCGAGACAGGGCATCGATATACCAGATTAGACTAGCGTATACGCTTCTCGACCCATGAGATGGGCGATGGATGATCCCATATCCATTGGTGTTTGACATCAGAGATGGTATGCGGGTGCTCAGTGGAGACTGGGTACACTGGACGGACTCGTCGAGAACTCCCAGATGGTATTATACCTTACGTCAGATGGCAGTTCTCTGGTGACACTTGTGCAGGTTAGTCTGTAGACCCGAGATCGTCATAGAGTCTTGTGTGATTCCCACTGTGCTTTGATTTCCACCTTACCACGTCCATGAGGGCGTGCAAAACGGTGGTTTTTGGGTACAGTCCCGAGTCATATGGAGGCAATGAGCGATAGGAGGGGTTTCGTCTCTCCCTGTATTGGGGGTTGATGTTGCGCTGTGCTCGATTGGCCGTAGCAGGGAAGTCCCTGGCCAGGGCTGATATAGAGATTTACTGGTAAGTGTTACCAGTAGTTTCTCGACCCGTTATGAGCCTCACATCAGCACGACTTATCGGTTATTGGGGTCTGACGTTTACCACCCCTAGACTTAATATGCGACATATCAGACGAGGAGACCGGACTGTACGGGAAGTGTTACCGGCAGGCTTTCACAGGAGTTGGAGCGGATTTGCTTGTTGATCTTCTGATCGCTCAATACCCGGGTAGCCGTTACGTCCAGCTAGTACCGCTGACGGCTTGTGGGTGCGTGATGTGATCATCACCTACTGCCGGCGTATTAACGAGTCTTTAGAGTCCTACACAGAGGTTTTACTGGCTCAGGCGAAACGAAATAGGAGCACGTATGTGATATGTGCGAGACCCAGAATAAATGCATGTATGTGATACCGTATACTATTCTCGCGACTTTTTGTATCGGTCAGGTTATATATGATATGACCGGGTTATCGAATCAAGTGTTGATTCGATAAGTCGATACGATGGCTGTTAGCCGGTTATATGAGATATGACCGGATTATTAAGTCAAGTATTGATTTAATAATTAAGTGTATAATTGTATATTAGATATACTAATTTACATTTGCTAACACTTGTTCACTTTAGGGTTTTTCTCACATGCACACTATTTTAACATGTATATGATATATGTTAAAATGTGTTATCATATTGTATCATGGTTGATGATACACAATCCATGGGTGTATGAGACTTACACTATGCTAATGTTTATTTTGGATTTTTAATATTTAAAGTAATTGCAAAATCAAGTGAAGGATTTGAAAATACATGAAGCTTGTGGATGGATTGAATAATCCAACTTGATTTTGTTTTTACTATGGATTTTTATTAACCCAACCATAACCATTAGCCTAGGGTTAAGTCTCTACAAGGGTTAGTATATGATACTCACTCACCATGGTTACTCTTCTCACTTGATCATTATCCTCATTCCTTCTTTTGTTCATCTTCTTCATTGAGCAAAAATTGCTTGCTAGGGTTTTGAAAAAGAGTGAAACTTTGTGAGAATTAAAAATCCAAAGAGAACCCACTTCCTATTTCTCCATCCTCATCAAGACTAGCACTCTTGTATAGGGTGTTTCCTTCACTAATTCTCAAATTAGTGAAGTAGGAGCTTGAGTCGGAATTCCCTCGACGTAGATCATCTTCGGCCTCGGAGACTTCAAGCAAAGTCGCATCCCACGCGTCGTGAAGCCATGCAAGAGCCCAGAAGAACCTTGATCACAGCGAAGGGACTTCATCAAAGAGCTTTAGAAGCGAAGGACCAATCTACAAAGGTTGTATTTCGTATTCCCTTTAGAGTAAAGATGTTTACTTGCTAATTGTTTCGCCTAAACTCTAGTTAACGATCTTGCTTAGTGTTATTCGGCACATAAAAATTTAATTTTGGCATGGTCGATGCCTTGTTGAGCCTCGTTAGTGTGCCTAGTAACCCTACAGTGGTATCAGAGCCTAGCTAGAGCATTAGACGAAGTGTTAACAGAGTTAAAACCCCGATAGAACCCGACAACGTCAAAATCCGCCCCTCTCTGTCCAATTTTTAAAATCTGGGATTTTTGTGAATTAAAAATATCTAAAAAAATCAGCAGGGTTTTATAAGAATTATCGTGCAAAACGAGGACCTGAATCAAAAATTTGGCCGCGGTTCCGCGGCAAATCCCTGCTTGTGCCGCGGAACCGCGGCAGTATGGTGACTGATGGATCTTATTTTTGCACAGTAATTCTATATTCTGTGATTGTTATTTTATGGGTATTTTTAATTTGACTCAAGTGTTGAGTTTTCAGGGGTTCATTTTGTAATCATCGATTCGATCGGAGAATTTAATTTTGTTTTGTTATTCCGGATAATTTACAAAGTATTAAAATGTTCGAACGGATATCATTAACTCAATTTTTCCCGGCACTAAAAACATTCAAGTGTTGAATTTTTCTCGGGTGTAATTATTTCGGAAAAACGTGCAAGAAATGTGACGGACCCTCTAGAAGACAACAAACCTTAACTCGATTATGTGACCGTCTTGAACTGCCCTTTGAACCTTAGGGTTTGGGGCAGTACGGCGTGCCACATGTGAGGCGTTGGCTTGACCCTTCTATGGCTGGACCGTTGCTACTGTGACGTATTCTGGAATCTATAAACTCCGCTCAAGTGCTGAGCTATTATGGAAATCTTGAGTATTTGATTATTCGATCGGAAAGTTTAATACTGTCTATTTATCTGGAATGTGATACAATATGTGGAATTGATACATGTTAGGCATGAAATGCGAAATATGTGATATTTCGGATTTATGATGTCTAAAGAGATTGTGGATTCCAAATGTTGTAGTTTTACACTTTCTTTTCTGTGACCGTAAGTGTAATATGTGATATCGCCAGTTTCGTTGCTATATGTCAACGACAATTGGGATGCGCATATTTACTTACGTTGATGACATGTGATGTTCTGTGTTGCTGGATATGTTATATTGGATCGTCGCGTTCTGAATAGCCGGGGGTTTTATGTGAGATGAGAGTTTTTATTTTCATTCATGTAAATTTTAATTGTATGTAATATTCTTTTATTGGGGCACTTCCGGGTCGAGGTTGATGTCACCTTTTGTATATTATTTACTTTTCCGCACTAGGATAGACCCAAGGAGGAGAGCACAAGTAACCGGGTTCTCGAGTCCAGTGGGAGACCAACTCGAGGAGTCGAGTCCGGGTCTCCTAACTCCAGAATTGGTAGGGTTGCTTGCCGCTCTCGTAGGGGTCTAGGGGTGTGGGTTTGGCTATTCGTCGCGACCGTAGAATCCATGTTTTATAGAGGCTTAAGATAAAACACGGATGTCATAGTATATCCAATGTTTCATATATTTCTTCTGCTGCGATATCTGTGATGTGATCATTTGATGTTCTGTGATAAATACTGTATATAGTATATATGATATATTATATAGGCGTTACTTATGTTTTACACCCGCGCTAGCCCTGCCTTGCTTTACTGTTAGTTACCTAACCTAACGGTGCATGAGGGGACATCGAGGCGAATGCGGATGGCATAATTGTACGTCGTATTTATCTATGATGTTTAGGTGACTTAAATGATGGGACTTCATTAATGTGATTAATGAAAGAAAAGAAACCTAAAAGATGTTGTAGAATCAAATTTTCAAATAAAAAGGTAGCTACAGTTTTTGCTTTGCATAGCGGTATATATGATATACCCTGCACTTTATTCGATGGGGAAAGAGCCGAGATTTCTTCACCGGGAGTGACCTCTTTAGCAAAACTGGCAGATGCTACAAAAACTCGGTTTGTCTTTTGATTGCTTTTAGAGTTTTGCTTTGCACAGTGATATATATGATATGTCCTGCACCTTATTCGATGAGGAAAGAGCCGAGATCCCTTCACCGGGAGTGACCTCTTTAGCAAAACTAATGAAAGCCTAAAAAACACTCCATTTCAAAATTTCACATGATTCTATGACGATATCAAGTTCTTTACGCTCATAGTTTTCTGAAAAACCTGCGTAGCCCTCCATCATTTCAGATAAAGACTAGTTAGTATTCGTGCTACGTTTGTTGACTATGTTAAGGCTGTAGGGTTCCTAGGCACACTAATGAAGTCTCACAAGTGATCAAACATGCACAAATCAAAAATTCCTTATGCCTACAAACCCTAATACGGATCGTTAACTAGATAAATAGGCGAAGCAAGCATGTAAACGGAAATATAGCTAAAGGAAAGGGGCTACAACCTTTGTAGATCCGGTCCACCACTTCCTAAGCTCCGCGATGATCTCCCTCTGCTGTCCAAATCGAATCCAGAACTCAAGTATCGGCTTCGTCGAAGAAATGGGCGGGCTTGATCGTCGGTTCGATGCCGAAGATGATCTACGTCGAGGCATCACAAGAACGAGCTCCGCCTTCGCCAAGTCAAGAAACTTGTGAAGACAACACACTCTACTACATGGCAAGTAGTAGAGGATGAAGAAATAGGAAGTGGGTAGACTTTAGATTTGGATTTCTCACTTGATTTGGCTAGTTGCCATTGAAGCTATCAACATCTTTCTTCTTTAAGAAGAAGAAGAAGAAGAAGATAATATATGATAAGTTATCATTTAAAATAAAAAACCATATGATACTTATCATGTCAACAACCATGGTTTAGTGTAGAGATTTAACTAGGGTTAGATGAGTGGTTAGGGTTAGACATGAGACAAGAATGGTGGACTTATTCAAAGCTTCAAGAAGCTTCAATGTAAAACAAAGAAAGCCACCATCCTTTTCTTTTGCCAAAAAGAATGAATAAATAAATAAATGGATAAAGAATTAAAAGAAAAGAAACCCTAACCATTCACTAATCATGGTTTAAGTCTTTACACAAACCCAAGGTTGCATGTATCATCAAACATCATACAAACAAGTGCACAAGAATATATCACATATACAATGTGCATCATCAAGTGAGAATATCCTCATAAAGTGAACCAATACTAGTTAATGTAAAGTAATATATCAAATATAT